>CM056049.1:342242402-342842402 GCA_029574335.1 Rana kukunoris | reverse complement strand
ACGATCGTTTTTCGGCATGAAAAAACGTAGTTTTTAAAAAATGTCATTTAAAACGATCGTGTGTGGGCTTCACATCATTTTTCGGGTTCTGAAAAACGACAAAAAAACATTTTTAACAACGTTTTAAACAATGTCGTTTTTCGGGTTGTAAAAAATGATCGTGTGTGGGCTAAAACAATGTGAAAAACCTGTGCATGCTCAGAAGCAAGTTATGAGTCGGGAGCGCTTGTTCTGGTAAAACTACCATTCGTAATAGAGTAAGCACATTCATCACACTGTAACAGACAGAAAAGCGCGAATCGTCTTTTACCAACCTGAAATCGGCTAAAGCAGCCCCATGTGTGGTGCCAATTGAATAGAACTTCCCCTTTATAGTGCCCTCGTATGTGTTGTACGTCACTGCGCTTTGCTAGAGCATTTTTTTAAAACAATCGTGTGTATGCAGCATTAGGCTTTATGTACACTTGGCCGTCATTTGCCGAGGAAAAACACAAAATCTTGCGATGGTTTTGCATTTTCCAACAGCTGGCAGTTAAAATGTTTCTAAGCAGATGTCCCAATACTTTTGGTAATACAGTGTAGGCTTTTATAGAGTTGAGTTTAGGAGCATGGGCAAAATAATGCCAAAATCTCAAACTCTAGGTTAGGAACTGCTAGTGTACATGACGTGTAAGGCCGTGTACACACGACCGGTTTCCTTGGCAGAATCCATCAAGAAACTTGGTGGGAGAGCTTTTTTACCAAGGAAACCGGTCCTGTGTACATTTTTCATCAAGGAAACTGTCAAGGAACTTGTCAAGCAAAAAAGAGAGCAAGTTCTCTTTTTCCTCGACGGGAGTCCAAATTGGCTCGTCGTGTTTCTTGTCGGGATGCTTTTCGACGAGAAACTCGAGCGTGTGTATGCTAAGAAACCCATGCACCTTCGGTAAAAGTAGTATTTGTAATGGAAATAGCACATTTGTCACGCTGTAACAGACTGAAAAGTGCAAATGTCTCTTACCAAACTTTTTCCTAACACGCAGTAACATGAGATTAGCAAAAGCAGCCCCTGCCGTTGTATGTGTTGAAGTCACCGCGTTTGAGAACGAGGAGATTTGGTCTTTAACATGTGTACGCAAAGCAAGCTTGTCGAGTTCCTCGACAAGCCTAACAATGAACTCGACGAGGAAAACGATGTGTTTCACCCGACGAGTTCCTTGGTCGTGTGTACAAGGCCTTAGACTTTGGAATCTAGCAAGCAGTTGGATGTCCTTCTGCAGAAAGAAGAGAACTCCTATGAGAATGGGAGTGATTTTCATATGACCAATTTTTATGTTTCTTTGATCTGGTGGCTTCTTTCTTTCTTAGTATACCTACTTATAAAGGGTGCAGAAAAGAGCACTAGTTTCAGTCTGACCTAAAATCTTTGTTGCAAGCTCATGCAATGTTTAAAATAGTATTAACCCTTGCTTTTTGTTCTGTAGCAAAATGGGCACCTGTTTCTTTTTATAACCATTGTTATGTTTTATTGCTAGATATATTTTTGCATGGGTAGTGTGTTTTGAGCAGAGGAGGCTGTCTTGTGAGCCATGTTATGTTTAGGCTCTATGGTTATTTTTGTATTCACTGTAATAAAATGGCTGCTTCTAAAGCAGGTGAGCTTTCCAGCTTCTGTAAAGCCTTGTCTTCTCGCTCTAGGAAATGTGCTGGAACTATTTGACAGAGGAGTGTCCTCTTTATCTGGGAAGAAAAGTCTAAGCTGGGGGAAGGGTAGAGGTGTATAAAAACTGGATGAACGGCTTCTTTTGCATGGAGCTTTGAAAGCAGAAGTCATCTGCTCTTTGGATATAAAAAGGCTTTGCTATGTAATGGGCTGTGCTGAAGAGCCATGGGGTGGGGTTTCATGTTTTGTCATTTTGATCTACAGCAGATATCAACCTTTTTCACACAATCCAGCGCTGTGTTCAGAAAACACAGAGCCTTACGTTCTTCACAATTTGATAAGTATCCATCGCAAAGATCTATAAGAGGTAAAATAAATAAAGACAACCTGTGGTTTAGTTGAAACAAAGCAAATTTCAACCAAACCTACCAAATTAATTGCAATTATGTTTTTTATTTCTGTTTTATTATATCCTTTGAAAGCTGTTTTTATGTTTTTTCTCTCCTGTTGCCAATAAGCTCAGCAGCTGCAACAGAAAAAGCTATATCTTGCACATGTACAACCCAAGAAGAACAGGGTGATGCTCTCTCCTGTGGTAGTAGGGGGTGCTGGTCTTAATATTTGCTTACACTGATTAATCAGTTAGCAGACAGAGAGCCCTGACTTGTAGATAGGGCTATAATAACGCTAGAACATACTCGCAGAAAGGCAGGATGAGAGAATTCTAACTATTGTAGTTTTTTTATCCAGGCTTCAGGGTTGGGAGCACACATAGCCTACAGGCTTGGCAAACAAATTAATCATTAATCAAAGCTGCATAGTTTTTTTTTTTACCTACTGGTGCCTCATTGACTCCATAGGCTATTTTCCTAAAAAAGTGAACATGGCTTTTAAGCTTTGATGCTCTTTGATTTGTGGACCTTTACTTAAAATCTAGTTTGGCTAACTAACAGGGATTCATTAGCATAGATGAATGTGGCAAAGCATTCTTAAAAAAATTGCAACTTTAGTGTATAATTCCAAAGCCCTTCTGCACATGTGATGGTTCCTGGGATACCCATGGGTTTTTTTTTCTATGGGGGGGGGGGGGGGTTTTATGGCCTGTGAGGCATATCATATCCACTTCTGCCTCGGATTACTGAATTACATGCATTGTATCCAGGTTACCTGGTTTAAGACCAGAAAGAGTTGGTGAGAGCTTGAACCTCTTCTGATATGATGGGTGGTTGCACCCACACAGCACTGGGAGAGGATAAATAAAATAATTACACACTACTATTTATTTATTTTCGTCAACCAGGGCTGAACGAAAAAAAAAAAAAACTTGACAGCTCAGGAGGAGCCACTGTACAAACGATGTGATGTTAGTACAGCAATCTCCTCTGCTGTGGTATTGTGTTTTGACAGGGGGGACTGCTCCGCTTGCCAGAACACTAATGTCAGCGCTTTCAGCCATTGGCTGGGAACCAATCGGGAGACCTTTTTCTTTTTCAATTGTGCTCTGTCAACATAAGGACATCGGACAAAAGGCCCAGCTTCTGTTGGACTGGCTGTAGTATACACAGGTTGAACTTTAGCTGGTTTCTCTTTAACCGGCCGATGCCACTTGATGTTCGGCCCATGTGTACTAGGCTTTAGGCTGAAAAATACATCTGCAGAATGCAAATGGTGTATCATTTACACCTAACACATGTAACTAAGAGACTGTAGTCACAGAGACACAAGGGGGCTGATTTACTAAAGGACTTGAGAATGTTCACACAAAATGTAAAAAAAAAAAAATATCCAATTATGTGAAAAGAAAATGTCTGATTACTTTTTTTTCTTTTGCACATAACTGGATAATTAAAATGAATGTTTACACTTTTGTGTAAGTCCTTTTAATAAATATATTTTTAACATGCACATACACTGTTTAGTAAGTTTTAGGCAATCTTTCCCTAGTCATTGGGAGATGATGTACAACGTTATGTTTTATCATCAAGTAGCAATTAAGGCTGATATTTTCCAGACTGATTTCGCAAGTTATTCCACAATCACCAAATAGGTTAAATTAAAGGTTGAATTAAATTACATTGGATTAGGTTAATTTAAATGTAATGATCATTTGGAAATTATTTTGGCCCGTGTCACTACGTTCATGTGTGTATGCTTCAACAGATTGATAGAATAATTTTACTGTACTACCCATTCCCGCCTAGATGGCACACAGGCAATAACATGTGTATCAATGGTGCCACATTTTCTATATTTTGCTGGATTAAGAGTATCATTTTTTTTTTTTTTTTGTCTTATTGGAATTTTGGCTTGAAAGATTTCTGTTGATATGCGAAAAGGCAAATCCTCTTACTGGAGACAAGGTTCAGTAGCACCCAGGTCTTAATTAAAAAAATGTGTTTTGAATGGCAATTATATTCAATGTCCAACAATCACTTTTTTTCCTGCTCTGTTGTCTTTGGTGTACTACAACCCAGAGGGGGATACACCACTTAACCAAACCAAACTTAATAGCCCTGCAAATGTTTAATATCTTCAGTGAGATAACTTTGCAGATTCTGTTGCACAATATATAACAAGTCTGTATGTTCTTTCTGTTTTTCAGAATTTCCTAATGTAAAAAAAAATAACATTAGACCATGGAAGTTCTTCAGTGTGATGGCTGTGACTTCAGAGCTCAATCCTATGAAGATCTAAAGGCTCACATACAGGATGTTCATACAGCATTTTTGCAGCCCACAGACGTTACTGAGGAAGGCTCTAGTCAGGCTAGATCTGTGGGTACGAATTCCACCAACCAGTCAGAAGCTGTGTTTCCTTCTATGAAAGATGAATTTGTGCCTACAGAAGAAACTCATGGTAGGTTAAATATATTTTTGACATTTCGTTTGTTTACCCCTGTGATCACTGAGAGTCTACATTTTCTCATGTTGCCTAGTACACATCAGACCAATCATTTCTTATTACATATGAGAGTGGTGTCTGATCATAAATAGAATAACTAAGAGGTTGCCCTTTTCAGGTCAGTTTTAGATTGTGCTTTGTTTAGAGAATGTATTTTAGAACTCATTTTTTTTCCTTTTTTTCATTTAGATCAGACTACTCCACAAGCAACTACTGGATCATACTACAGTCAGGGCCTTGGATTCTATAGTCAACCTTCTGCCAGCAGTTCTAAGCCAACCAATAAGTTTTTTCAGTGCAAATTCTGTATTCGCTACTTTAGATCTAAATACCTTCTTGTGGAGCATACTAAAAAAGTCCATGGACCTGGAGGAGGGAGCCCTGGAGGTCCTGGAAATGCAAATTATAATATTATGCTACATGATGGTTTTGGCAAAGTCTTCTCTTGTCAGTTTTGCACATACAAGTCACCAAGAAGGGCAAGAATAATTAAGCATCAGAAAATGTACCACAAAAATAGCTTAAAAGAAATGCAAGCAACTTCAGTTTCCCAAACCCCCCCTGTATCAATGCCAATGCAAGAAACATGTAAAGAACTACCAGCTGAAGTTGTAGAACGCAGCATTCTAGAATCTATGGTAAAACCTCTAACAAAGTCTAGAGGAAACTTCTGCTGTGAATGGTGCAGCTACCAGACACCACGACGGGAGCGCTGGTGTGATCACATGATGAAGAAACACAGGGGAATGGTCAAAATCCTCTCAAGTTTAAGACAGGATGGACTGAATATATCCGATCTACAAAATAGAAGTTCTCAAATACCCAATCCTGGATCTAGTTATATGCCTTTAAACATGGCAACACATGATACACCTAATGCCAGTATGTCTGCCTATAGAAATCCTGTGAGTGATCTTCCAAGTGCTAATCCATCAAAATATCAGTCAATGCCACATGTTCCAGTGAAACAACCAAAGCTGGCCACAAATCCAGGGCTTTTGAATATGTCAGAAAGGTCCCCCTATGAAATGTCAGAAAGATCCAGTTCCATGATGGATATGGATGAGAACAGTTTTTTTAATGATTCAAGCTCAGATGATGACTATATTGACATTGATGGGGAAAATGGTTTAGGTTCAATGGAACTTGGAATGTCTGGAGAACCACTGTTGGGATCTGAGAACAACAAACTGTTGGAGACAAAGGGAATTCCCTTTAGAAGGTTTATGAACAGATTTCAATGTCCATTTTGCCCATTTCTCACAATGCATCGACGAAGTATCTCTCGTCATATTGAAAATATCCACTTGTCTGGAAAAACCCCTGTTTACAAGTGTGATGAATGTCCCTTTTCTTGCAAAAGTCCCCTCAAGCTTGGTGTACACAAGCAGTGTCATGGTGGTACATCATCAGAGTGGGATCCCATTAATTCACTTAGTGAAAGCATGTCTTCATCATTAAATGAAGCATATGAGAGTAACAGTATAAATGGCAAAAAACCTGGAAGCATAGCAGACTCTTCTCAGCAGAACCCATACAAATGCACTATGTGCAATTATTCTACAACAACTCTAAAAGGTCTGCGTGTTCACCAACAACATAAACATTCATTTTGTGACAACTTGCCAAATAGTAGTGGTAATCTGGTACATCAAATGCAAGGTGATGAAACAGATTTGACTGACTCTAGCACAGTAAGAAAGAGTCAAACATCTATTTTAGGATTATCTTCCAAAAATAATTTTGTAGCCAAGACATCTCGGAAAGGATCAAGTGAGTTTCCTTTGGACTTGTCACCTGTGAAGAAAAGAACTAGAATTGATGAAATTGCAAGCAATCTTCAGAGCAAGATCAACCAAAGCAAACACAAGGAGGATGCAGTTATTAATGTGGAAGACGATGAAGATGATGAGGAGAATGAAGTGGAAATAGAAGTAGAATTGGACAAAGAGGAGGATCCATCAGAACAGATAGAGTCAGGAGATCAGTATGCTATGCAACACATGTGGAATAGAGATATTGGAATGTCCCCAAAAAACACAAACTTCAGAAACCTTCAGAACCATTATTCTGGAGGCAATAGTGCAGAAATTGAGTTGACGTTATCAGACGATGATGAGGATTACTACTACCAGTCTGCTAGTATGAAAGACCAAGAACACAATTCTTCTCTTGCTTTAAACCAGTCTGGTTTCTATGAGAGTGACCAACTTGGTGACAATCTAGATTTCAATGATGAATCTGGAAGGTTATATTACTGCAAACACTGTGATTTTAGCAACAAATCTGCCCGAAGTGTTAGTACTCATTATCAACGCATGCACCCCTACATAAAGTTCAGTTTTAGGTATATCTTGGATCCTAATGATCACAGTGCTGTATACAGATGTCTTGAATGCTATATTGACTATAACAATTTTGAGGATTTGCAACAGCACTATACAGAACACCATCCTGAAGCAATGAATGTTCTCAATTTTGACCAGTCAGATCTGATTTATAAATGCCGGTTTTGTTCATACACAAGCCCTAATGTTCGGAGCTTGATGCCACACTACCAAAGAATGCACCCAACTGTAAAAATCAATAATGCTATGATATTTTCGAGTTATGTTGTTGACCAATCAGAAGACCTTAATGCTGAGTCACAAACGTTAAGAGAAATCTTAAATTCTGCTCCAAAAAACATGTTGACATCCACTCCATCAAGTCATGGAAATAACTCTACAACACCCTTTCCTAAAAATACCCCAAAGCCATTTGCTACAGAGAATGACAACCAGAAGAGTCCTTCTGTTAACAATGTTGTAGTTTATGATTGTGACATTTGTGGATTTGCAAGTCCAAACATGCATTCTGTTTTAGTTCACTGTCAGAAAAAGCATCCTGATGAGAAGGCATCTTATTTCAGGATTCAAAAAACAATGCGTGTTGTTCCTGTGGATAGTGGAACAGCCATTTCTCAGTTCGCATTTGATGGAGGTGCTTCTGTTACTCCCAGTATTACCAATGTGGCTTCCCATCCAGAAGTAAATGTTGAGCTATATTACTGCAAGCATTGTTCATATAGTAACCGCTCTGTTGTTGGAGTATTAGTGCATTATCAAAAGAGGCATCCTGAAATTAAAGTAACTGCTAAGTATATTCGACAGGCACCACCAACGTCTGAGTCGCAAAGAAATGTAGAAGGCCAACACCACGCACCAGGAAAACCTCAACCAGTTCCAAAAAAAAGGAGTCAGCCCAAAGATAATGAGATGTTTTTCTGTCAGCATTGTGACTATGGAAATCAAACTGTAAAAGGAGTTCTTATACATTATCAAAAGAAGCACAAAGATTACAAGGTAAATGCAGATACTGTTAGGCAACATACAGTTGCAATTAGGAGTCTTTGTGAACAAGGCCAAAAGAAACCTACTAGTATACAAAATGCACCTTCCATTACAGAGTCAGAAAAGACAAAACTTAGAAGTCTCAAATGTAGGCAGTGTTCATTTTCCACACCATATGTTTATGCACTGAGAAAACATATGAAGAAAGATCATCCTACTCTCAAGGCTACAGTGACTTCAATTTTGAAATGGGCTTTCCTAGATGGATTTATTCAAGCAGGTTATCACTGTGAATGGTGTATTTATTCTCATTCAGAGCCAAGTGGTCTTCTTGAACATTACCAAAGAAGGCATCCCGAGCACTATGTGGATTATACCTATATGGCAACAAAGTTGTGGACAGGACCTGATCCTACACCTGCACAAGTAACCCCTGAAACCAAATCCTATAATTGCAGAGACTGTAACTTTGAAGCTTCTTCTATATGGGATATTACTAATCACTATCAATCTTTCCATCCATGGGCGTTGAAAGGAGATGAATCCGTACTTCTTGACATCATAAAGGAGAAAGGAGCTGTACAAATGTCACATTTCGAAGAATTGTCATTGCAGACTGCGTCTACCCATAAAGATTCCATAAGCCTAGAACCACTTTTGGAGAGTGGAGAAGACTCCAGTTTACTGCAAGAAAAAACTGCACAGCTGTCCTCTTCACAGTCTTCTTCACCTTATCAGTGCGCAGTCTGCTTATCTGAATACAACAATTTACATGGCCTTCTAACACACTATGGTAAAAAGCATCCTGGCATGAAGGTTAAAGCTGCTGATTTTGCCCAGGATGTAGACATTAACCCAGGAGCAGTGTATAAATGTAGACATTGCCCATACATTAACACACGTATTCATGGTGTTCTTACCCACTACCAAAAACGTCATCCTTTGATAAAAGTCACAGCTGAAGATTTTGTGCATGATGTAGAACCACCTAATGAATCAACTCAAAATGAAAGTGAAGAAAATAATAAAATATTTAAACAGGGATATGGTGCCTACAGATGTAAATTATGCCCCTACACCCATGGTACACTTGAAAAGCTAAAAATTCATTATGAAAAATATCATCATCAAGCGGAACCTAACATGCTGTCTAAAACATCAGAGACAGAAGCTTTTACTCCCAATCCAGATATTTACTCTGATCACATACCTCCTCACACAGTAGTTACTCTGGAACCAGGGGAAGTTACTGGGCTTACTGGCTTCAGACCACGCAAGAACATTAATCCACACACTGTCTTCAGATGCCAGCTGTGTAAATATTTCTGCTCTACCAGAAAAGGGATCGCAAGACACTACCGTATAAAACATAATAATGTCCGAGCTCAACCAGAAGGCAAAAATAATCTGTTCACATGTGCACTTTGTTCTTATACTAATCCTATTCGAAAAGGTCTTGCTGCACATTATCAGAAACGGCATGACATAGATGCATACTATACACATTGTCTAGCCGCATCTAGAACGGTAAATGATGATAATGATATACCAGACAAAGTTATCATTTCTACCCCTGATAATGAAGATTCTTCTGAAATGAGTGATGATTTGAAAAAGGCCATTGAGAAGAAAAAATGTTCTCTTTGTGCATTTCAGTCTTATAGCAAAAAAGGGATTGTATCTCATTATATAAAAAGGCATCCTGGAGTTTTCCCCAAAAAACAGCATGCTAGTAAGCTTGGTAGTTATTTTACACTTGTATATGGTGAAGAAAACGAGAGCCTAAGCTGTTTGGAAGAAAAACCTGAAATCGATGTACCATCAGAGGACTCAGAAACCCAAGAACAAGAATTGCTTCCATTTAGATGTATCAAATGCTTTAAGTTGTCTTTTAGCACAGCTGAACTTCTCTGCATGCACTACACAGACCATCACTGCAAAGACATAAAGAGGGACTTCTCCACTGTGGGTACCACAGGTACCCGTTCCTTAACAACCATTTATCAGTGCAAACACTGCAATGTCAAATTAAGCAGTATTGCTGAGCTAACCCTCCATTTAAACATACACATTGAAGATTTCCAAAAACGTGCCAAACGCCAAGAAAGAAGGAAACAGCTGTTACAAAAGCAAAAAATCGCTGAAAGTTTAATTCCAGATGGCAAACAGGAAAAGGTAAGATACGGCTCAATTTAATGCTTTTGATTATATTGTTGTCTTATATATTTGTAAGTATTATATTCAGAGCCTTTCACAGGATAAAATATCAAAATCTGTACTACCAAATTGCAAAAAAATACAAAAGCTATCATCGAAATACCTTTACTGCATAATTAGTGTTGCAGTAATGTTATGTAGTTACTGGATTGATCTATTCTGAACTGTTTGTACTTCTTTGCCTAGGCACTCTGATATTGGTATAGGGAAATGGACCTTGAGGTAAAATGCAAAAATACAAATTTAGTGATTTATTTTTTAGTACATACACTAGATATAACAAATAATGATCAGCGCGACTACCTAAAATGAACGTCTGACTCTATGAGTAAGACTAATACAGTGTAAAAAACATGTGTTAATAACATAAGTGCAAAAGTCCACACTGGTTCTAGATCCAAAAAGGACGATAAAACAAAATAGTTCTAAATCCCAGGGACACAATGAAGTGAAAAAAGTTCTTCTAAAATCTAAATGATATGAAATGGATGTCCTAAATCTTCTAATTTGTGTATAAAACGACTCTTCTGTGGGTTGTCTTCGTAATAATAAATGTTCCCAGAGTGCTTACCTCACATCGGAGTGTATATAGCCTTCAAGATTTCCTAGATATCCAAGGAAACAGCAGCTATCCGCCTCCACACGTTGTCCATGCTTCTGATGGTGCAGTTGGAACTCTCTGGTAGTGATGCAGATATCCGAATTTCCAGGTGCCGATAAGTCTATTTCTGCAGGGGAGACCAGGAGGCAGCACAGTTAAGGAAAGAGGGCGGGAGCTGCATCCCTCCCAACTTTTTGCTAAATTAGTTCAGGATTTAGTAGTGACTAAACAAACTTAACAAACATGGCTAGGTAGGTACTTATGTATACTAATTAGAACTATATCAAGCCTGACTGAAGTGTCTGTATACAAATATATATAAAACACACACTCTGAAGAGTACAAAAGTGGAGTTTATATAGTCTCACTAAGATTGACAATGTATGTTAATATGCATAATCCTAAAATCCTTTTTTTTTTTTGTTATTCATCGTTCTTTATTACTAGTAAACCTATGATAATTGTAGGCCCTGTTTACACTTGTATGGCTGTCCCTGATATGTCCGAAACTGACATGCTTTTGATGTGAAAATCCTGAGATTTTAGCTGCCCCGACTCTGCACTGCCTCCTGGTGTGGTGGCCATCAGTAAGCCCAGGGGCCCCATAATCTTCTATTGCCCGGGGGCCCCATGAGTTGTCAGTCCGCCCCTGGCTGTATCTGTACACAGCTGAATAAGTGTTTAATATGCACTTGTGCAGTATATGTAGTAAAGCATGCCATGCTGCAAGTACAGTTGTGCTCATAAGTTTACAAATTTATGATTTCCTGGCCATTTTTCAGAGAATATGAATGATAACACAAACACTTTTCTTTCACTCATGGTTAGTGTTTAGCTGAAGCCATTCATTATCAATCAACTGTGTTTACTCTTTTTAAATCATAATCGCAACAGAAACTACCCAAATGGCCCTGATCAAAAGTTTACATAACCCAGTTCTTAATACCATGTATTGTCCCTTTTAACATCAGTGACAGTTTGAAGTCTAAGCTGCCCATTCCTCTTGGCAAAAAAAACTCCAGTTCCTGTAAATTCTTGGGATGTCTTGCATGAACTGCATGTTTGAGATCTCCCCAGAGTGGCTCAATGATATTGAGGTCAGGAGACTGAGATGGTCACTCCAGAACCTTCACTTTATTCTGCTGTAGCCAATGACAGGTCAACTTGGCCTTGTGTTTTGGATCATGTCCAAGTACGTCCCATGTGCAGCTTCCTGGCTGATGAATGCATATGTTCCTCCAGTATTTTTTTATAAAATTGATGGCAAGATGAATGCAATATTTTAACCAAATTTCCTGTGCCTTTTGTACCTCACACATACCCAAAACATCAGCTACCCACCTCTGTGTTTCACAGTAGGAAGTGATGTACCTTTCATCATAGTCCTTATTGACTCCTCTTTAAATGTAGTGTTTATGGTTGTGGCCAAAAAGCTCAATTTTGGTCACATCACTCAAATGACTTTTTTTCAGATGGTTTGAAGCTCTCCTCTGTGCTCTCTGGCGATTTGTAAGCAGGATACTTTGTGTCATTTGTGTAGTAATGGCTTTCTTCTGGTGACTCGACCATGCAGCCCGTCTTTCTTCAAGGGCCTCCTTATTGTCCATCACGAAACAGGCCACACCACATGTTTTCAGAGAGTCCTGTATTTCACCTGAAGTTATTTGTGGGGTTTTCTTTGCATCCCGAACAATTTTCCTGGCAGTTGTGGCTGAAATTTTAGTTGGTCTACCTGACCGTGGTTTGGTTTCAACAGAACCCCTACTTTTCCACTTCTCGATTAGAGTTTGAACACATTCTCAATTCTTTGGATATCTTTTTATATCCCTTTCCTGTTTTATTAAGTTCAATTACCTTTTCCTGCAGATCCTTTGACAATTATTTTGCTTCCCCATGACTTAGAATCCAGAAATGTCAGTACAGCACTGATTGAAAGATGCAAGGGTCTGTCAGGAGTCCAGAAACTCATTGACCTTTTATACACACACACTAATTACAAGCAAATAGATCACAGATGAGGATGGTTAACTTTTAATAGCCATTCAAACCCCTTTGTCAACTTGTGTGCATGTTATTTTTCCAAAATGACCTGTTACCTGGGTATGTAAACTTTTGATTAGGGCCATTTGAGTAGTTTCTGTTATGATTTAAAAAGAGTAAACAGAGTTGATTGATAATAAATAGCTTTAGCCAAACACTAACTGTGAGTGCAATTTTTTTTGTATGTTGTATCATTTGTATTAGTAGTTACTATTATTACTAGTAGTATTACTAGTATCGGTATCGGGACCGATACAGGAGCATTTGTGCAAAAAAATAAATAAAAATATATGAATAAATACATGAGTCATACCCTTAAGTTATCATTCACCAATTTGGATCTGAAAGTTAACTGTTGTGAGTTCAGACTGCAACATGTACAGTTGTTTAAATAAAAAGCACTGCCCTATGGAAGTGCTGTGAACTGACTATAGTAGGGTATGTATTAAATAAAGGAATTTATAAATGGGTCCTACATTTTATAATGTTTTCCTAATTGGATATATCTAAAGGAAAAATTTGAGTCGAAATAGAGCATTACATAGGAATAATGTGTAAAAGCTGTTATATTTTGTCTATTAATTAGAATGGTTATCATTTAGTTTACTAAGTATTAACACTAGTTATTAGCATTCATATTTATAAATGTCCCTCACAGAATTTCCAGGTGTTAACCACTAGCCGACCAGCCACCGCAGGTCGGCTCGACTGCGCGAAACAATGTAATATTACATCATCTCGCATTTAAGCCATTAGGGGTGTGTGCACGCCCACTGCTCGTCCCTGGTGCTGACGGGCGTGCCTGGCGGGCGTGATCAATGCCGGGCACCCGCGATTGCTCGTTACAGAGCGAGAACCAGGAGCTGTGTGTGTAAACACACAGCTCCCGGTCCTGTCGGGGAGAAATTACTGATCGTCTGTTCACACAATGTATGAACAGCGATCTGTCATTTCCCCTAGTCAGTCCCACCCCTCTAACCTTCAGTTAGAACACACCTAGGGAACATAATTAACCCCTTCCTTGCCCCCTAGTGTTAACCTCTTCCCTGCCAGTGAAATTTTTACAGTAATCAATGCATTTTTATAGCACTGATCGCTATAAAAATGCCAATGGTCCCAAAAATGTGTCAAAAGTTTCCGAAGTGTCATAAGGTCGCAGTACCAATAAAAATTACTAGTAAAAAAAAAAAATATTAATAAAAATGCCATAAAACTATCCCCTATTTTGTAGACGCTATAACTTGCCCAAACCAATCAATAAACGCTTATTGCGTTTTTTTTTTAACAAAAATATGTAGAAGAATACATATCGGCCTAAACTGAGGGAAAAAAAATTATATATATTTTTGGGGAATATTTATTACAGCAAAACGTAAAAAATATTATTATCTTTTTTTCAAAATTGTCGCTCTATTTTTGTTTGACGCAAAAAGGGCGCAAATTTTGTTTGGGAGCCACGTCGCACGACCGCGCAATTGTCAGTTAAAGCGACACAGTGCTGAATCGCAAAAAGTGGCCCGGTCATTGACCAGCAAAATGGTCCGGGGCTGAAGTGGTTAAATAGGATTACATACAATTGATTATTTTGGTGTGATAACATGACACTATAGTTCACTTTTCTATTGAAATTATATTTTAAATTAGAAGTTTTCAGTTTCTGATCACTTATGATAAATTACAAATCACCTTTTCATCCAACATTTTTTTTCACACACCTTTTTCATATCAAAACAAAATGATAAAGCATCTAGATTTTGTGTCCAACTATGATCTACATCCCTGTTGTTCTTCGTATCGCTTGATACATCCCATTGTGTGACTGGGTCATTGTGCTGCCTTGTTTGAAGCCCTTTTTAATATTCTATTTCTCTAAGGATGCATAGCAGATAAGTATAGGTTTATATAACCTTAATCTATCATCATTATTTAAGCAGTCATTTTAGAAAAGTTTGACACCGGTATTGCAAGCGCAATTAACATTTTGTCACTTAAGTAACGGAAATCAAGTTTTAGACTAAAATGGTTTTCGAGATGGATTTATGGCAAAAAGAAAGCAAATCGTATAAATGACAGGGATACCATATTGAAGAATTGGTCTGTAAAATGTCTTTGTTGTCATCCAGTAAACATTGCCCTTCATTTGAAAATAAAGAACAGAGACCTCCACTAAGCTCTTTTTTTATGCTTCCGTTAGCACCTCCTTTAATTATAAACATTATTTTTCTTATCTTTCAATGTACTGATTGTTAATTGGTAGCACTAGGTTGAAATTAGTCCTTAAGGCAAAATTTTAGGAAATGGTCATAAATAGTTTTAGACATTTTAACTATCACGGTGTCATGTAATTTTCTGGCATAATATATTTATATTATGTTTGAGTATTTCTTACAGAGCTTAGTTGTAAATGTTTACATATTACATTTGTATTTGACCAATTTGTAAGAGAACTTGAAGATGCTTTTTGTTTGTTGAATTATTTTATCAAATGCATTCCTTTCCTACAGTACATTGTACATTTTAGAGTAATATTATGTCTGTAAATAATGTTAGTCTAGTCCAGTGTTTCTCAACTCCAGTCCTCAAGCCCCCCCCAACAGGTCAGGTTTTCAGGATTTCCATTATTTTGCACATGTGATTTGATCAGTTTCACTGCCTTAGTAATTACCACAGCCTTTTCATCTGAGGGAAATCCTGAAAACATGACATGTTGGGGGGGCTTGAGGACTGGAGTTGAGAAACACTGGTCTAGTCTAAAGTGGGCATTTCTCTAGATGATCTTTTGTCTGAGTAGACCTGAGTTACTACTTGTGAACAATGTTCCTTTTTATTTGACTGTGATAATTGTGCATTTTTCTGGCTATAGTTACAGACAGGAAGTGGTCAAGAGACAGCGACAAAGAGATTAAAGGAAAAGGTAGTTGTGGGCTACAAATGTAAATTCTGCGTGGAAGTCCATCCCACTCTTCGAGCCATCTGTAACCATCTCCGCAAACACATCCAGTATGGAAATGCTCACCCACTTCCACCTGAATTAAAGGTACAAACTGACTCGGGGCAAAATGACGGAACATGCTGGAGCAACTTTGTTTAGACATTTGTGGGAACAACATACTGCTTTGACATTCTACGATGCTGATATATGTACAGTCGAATTCTTAACAGTATGTTTGTTGACTATAGCTTATATGGAGCTCTTCAAACTGGTTCTTAGACCACCCAGCAGTGTACATCTATTGTAAATACGGTATAGGAAAGTAGGTGCATTTACCTAGTCAACTATTTTGTCTTTTCTACCTGTTCTTTTATGAATAGAGGTATGCAATACATGCACTGTGGGTGGTTTGTTTAATAAAATCTACTAAGCAGTAAATATAAGATATGAAAGGTAAAGTTCATTCAGTGGTTCTTTCAATTGTTAAAGGAAGCCTGACTTGGTAATATCACTCCTTTGAATGTTCCTGGTCCTTCCAGTCTAAATATTTTTCAGTTGTAGTTCAGTTATTGGTTCTTCTCCAACTTGTGTTTTTAAATAAAGTTTTGGTAAATGTTTTTTCATTAAATATATTTTGATGTGCCAAATATATTTCCTTTAAGAGGAATAACATTATTTTTGTGGCAGTTGCTTTGTATAGTGATTTTTTTCCCTCATGTAAACCAAAAGATGATCATGACAGAGCAACAATAAACATCTAATAACTTGGCTTTCATTGTGACAAGGACTTTGCCAAATAGATTTCAGAAACCTAGGGTGTTACAATATTACAAACTTATTTTTGTGCTGATGTAGTTGTAAGGATAGACGATCAACCAGCCAGTTTAAAGGCATTAGATCCATATGTATTTAATTTTTTGCTTTAAGCGAAAAACACTTTCTCTTTTAAGCTTTAAATGACTTAAAGTACTTTCTATGTCTGTTTTCAAATATTACTAATAGTCAAAATGAAGTCCATGGAATAATTAAAGCACTTGAAAATTGTAATGTTTTACCTTTCAGACTATTTTGGAACCACCAGCATGTACAACTTCCAGCGCTCTATTTATGTGTTCAGGCTATGCATCTTGTGATTCATGCCGCCCCTCATCTGCAGCTAAATTAATGGGGTAGTTATCTGTTGGCATGCACATTATTAATTGCAAGGTTGACATAGAGCTTGCCTCCCTATATCCAAGCTGGCAACTAGGGGTCAGTGCATGTGACAAGATAGGGAGCCTTAGCATGTAAACAAAGGACCTGTGCAGGCCAACCAGTTCTGAAACAGCTGTTTCATGGCCTGAACTGTCAAAAAATAGCAGTTATTATTTTTACCAGCTCCTACATTTATTGTATTGACTGTTTTTAAGTAAATTTTTCATCTTCAAAATGATATCCAAACTTGCATTAAAAAAACAAAACCATCTTTCTGGGTTTAATTAAACATATAAACATATTAATTTGACATGCAGGCTTTGTTATCCATAGGTGTGCATAATAATTCTGTTACAGTCAATGTTTTTACGGTAATTATTTGTAAATGTGAAGTGTTCAGATGATCATTTTAAAAGATAAGTCCACCTAGAATAAACATAAAAGATAAGTAAAGTTAAAGTGGTAATGAACCTAAAAGTGAATATATTGCAGATTACCAACTCTTATGCCACGTACACACGATCATTTTTCGGGTTGTAAAAAATGACATTTTTCAGGCTCTAGAAAAAAAAATTTTTTCAACTTCATCATTAAAACGACGTTGCCTACACACGATTGTGAAAAAAAATGCTCTAGCAAAGCGTGGTGACGACGACGGCACTATAAAGGGGAAGTTCCAATGGGGCTGCTTTAGCTGATTTTGTGTTAATAAAAGACGATTTGCGCTTTTCTGTCTGTTACAGCGTGATGAATGTGCTTACTCCATTATGAACGGTAGTTTTACCAGAACGAGCGCTCCTGTATCATAACTTGCTTCTGAGCATGCGTGGGTTTTTCACGTCGTTGAAGCCCACACACGATCATTTTTTACAACCCGAAAAACAACATCGTTTAAAACGCCGTGAAAAAATGGAGCATGTTCGGAAAAAAATGTTGTCGTTTTTCAGAACCCGAAAATTGCTCTGAAGCCCACACACGATTTTTTTTTTGTCTGATGATCCAGCCAAAAAGTCTATTTCAATTTCCTTCAACAGGTCAACCTGGCCAGTAAACATCATCAGATAGAGGGTTAAGACAAACGATATAACACTGGCAAGGATGCTTGAAGTGCTCAGCTTTTATTTATGTAAAACCTTTATCCCCAAAAAATGCTGGCGCTTTAATTTGTCATTCAACTACAGTGCATTTAACACTACCCTTTCCACAGTTTGACAGTGCTTTTTGTTCTAAGGTGACTCCATTGTTTCTCTATAGATTGGAGCCACCCTAAGTCAGGAAGTGTGTTATTTGCCAGATGACTATGTGAAAATAGGAAATTTAGCCATCCCATTTAAAGATTAGTACGGTCCAATATAAAAAAAAAATCTGTTTTTGGGTACTGCTTTAAAAAAAGCAAAGGTAAAATAATGAGCTGAAATGCTTCCAAACTATAAATATCTAAATATCTATATGTGTATATATAAATGTGTGCCTGTATAGCAAAGAAAACCTAATGCAGTATTTGCACATTTAGGCTTTTTTAGCTTGTTAATTGAGGCATGTGCACACTCCTAAGAGAAAGGGAAAGTAAGGCCTGTGCTTCTCTGACCATTATAACTATGATCATCCCCACCCTTCTTGAACCTGTGTACGTAAACCTAGAATCAAATATGTAATATATTGCAGCTTGTCAGTCTTTGGATAAGGTGGCTGCATTTGTTTTCCTTTTTAAGCTTGTTCCTCCTAATTTTTACCTGGTAACACACTTGCTGTTCTACGTTTACTCACTCTCCATGATTGTTACCCAGGCTGGACCTCAAACATATCTTCCTCTCTTCATATTCATTTCATAGTAGGTGGGGGATTTAGTAGTATGTAAACCTTGTTTGTTTGTGCTTTTGGTTCAGCTCACAGGAAGTGATTATGTACTTGCCGGAAATATTTCTAGCTTCCTGTGCACTGTACTAAAATTTCAAACAATGACATCAGCCTTTCCACTTCTCTTTTGGGGACTACAAAAAAAACACGCCCCTTTATTATGGAGATGAGGAAAGTGGGAGGTGTTGTAGTTCAGGCCACACCTCTATGGTTGCAATACAGTGAGCATTGTCTTCCTAGAAAAGTAAATGTTATTGACAGGATAAAAAAAATAATACTAATGTAGCCAATATGTCTGAGGGACTGGTAAGCTGCAATATATTACATTTTTGTTCTTGGGTTTGAATATCAATTGATGACACTTCTTGGTGTGTTGGAATATGTAAATACTACTTCAGTCCTATGGTGGCAGAGCAGATGGCTACAAGCATTCTGTTTTACAAATATATAGGTGTGTGCTTTTTTTTTTCTTCTTCTTCTTCTTCTTCTTCTTTAAAACCTTATGCTCCTCACCTTGTTGACCTTCTGCCAAGAGCCATAAAGCCATGTAAGAAAGCACATCTCCCTTAGCTGAGTTTATCCCATGTATTATGCACCTGTTTTTAGGGAAATATTGATTCTTAAAATCAGAAGTTCCTCAAATAAACCTTTATCTTTTTTGCTTACTTCTATGTAAGAATGATGCCGAGGTGGAGGTGAGTAACACAGAAGTTGAAAAAGAGCCTGAAGAATCAAAACCAGTGGGGGAATCAAAACCAGAAGAAGCTTCCATAGATGTAATAAAAGAAGTAAAATTACCAAAGAGATGTAGGATTGGTGGCTACCCCTGTAAACAGTGTGACCGCGTTCTAATGTCAATGCAAGGCTTGCGTTCCCATGAGAGGAGTCACTTGGCACTAGCCATGTTTACTCGAGAAGACAAATACAGCTGCCAGTTCTGCTCCTTTGTCTCTGCCTTCAGGCACAAGTAAGCATTCTGAGAACGAAAAAAAAACACGATTCCGTTTGATTTATGGGTGGATGTTATGTTTATTTATGCACATAATATGCTCATCTCTGGCATTGTCTTGAGCAAAATGTTTTTAAATCTCACAAAAAGAAGCCAAAATGGCATGTAAAATTTAAGCCAATTTTATAGGTATATTTTCCTTTTTATATGTGTTTTTCTTCTTTATATAAATTCAGATTGAGAGACAATTGCACTTTAAGGAAAGTTATATTAAAGTTATATTAAATTAAAACAATTAAAACAATCAATGCAAGAAGGACCAATGAATGCATCATGAAATACCAATCATTGAGATATATTGATAATAGGAAAGCCTTTAAACCAGACACCTCTGCAATTAATTCACTCATTTAAATGCATATGTATGTCTCTGGGAAATCTTTGGTTGTCCTCTTCTTGACCCATGGAGAAATGTTCAGAAACATATGCAGATAGCAAGAATCTTTCTGGAGGCAATCATGTATTTTTCTTGGAGATATGACAACATGAATTAGACCAAATAGATCTGAATTGTTCTTGTAAAAAAATGTAATTACTCAAAGTAGTTATTAATGTGTGAGGTGATCCTTCTAGCTAGATGCCTTTTGCCGCAGTGGAAACATATATTATTTTAAATATTTGTAACTGTTGAGCAAAATAATATCTAACCATTGAGCAAAACAAACTAAATTTTAAAAGACAACAAACAGAACTTGAAGCAAACTATGCAGATATCCTTAGTCAGAACATGATATGTTGTATATTATATTAAATTGACACACATGACACACAATCCTTCAAAATTCATAAAGGCACCCACAGAAATATGGAGCTAAAGGTTTGCCATTTCTGTAAATTAGATTGAACTAAAAGATTATCAAATGCCCAATGTATACATTGAATTTGTTAATTTATGCATCTTATTCAATTAAATAAATATAAGAAAATTCATTGCACATCCAGCCGTAGAGCTAATACAGTAGTGCATGTAAATGTAAACACAGGGCTAATCAGCAGAAAAAGAAAGCAATTTGCTTAACTTCTCTCTCTGTATTTGTTAGCAAATGTTTAATTCAAAGCATTGCTTAGGTTGGACCTGTTTTGTCAAAAAAGATGTGAGGTGCCGCAGGATTCATACAATTGATCAATAACAAATTAAAAGTTTATTTATTTAAAAAAAGGCCTTTTTTTTCCCCCCCAGTCTGGATCGACACCTCCAGGAACACCATGGACATTACAAGCCATTTAAATGTAAACATTGCCCATTCAAAACTTCTTCAAATAGCCGTCTGAAAACACATATTGCAAAGGCACATGGAGGTGAGATTTTGGAATAAAATAGGTGATGGGTTCAGATAGTTTTGTTATAAAATTCTGCCACTAATTTTCTTGTATAACATTTTCAGGTGAACATGCCTACAAGTGCTCATTTTGTTCGATATCAAAAATGACAATCAGTCAGTTAAAAGATCACTGTATAAAGGTCCATGGAAAAACCCTTACATTACCAAAGCTTCGAACTATGGGTCCAAGTAGCCCGCGTGCCAAACAAAGTACACGGATTGGGAAGGAAGGTGCGGAGGGTAAGACAATCAATCATTCTATAGAATAAATGTTTTTTGTTGATACTAAAACAGTTGAAACTATTTTTGCCTTTAATAAATTGCTGTATATCTAGAAACTCCCCTATGTATCAACACATGAAAGCAAGTCTTTTCTGTACTATGTCTTGTTCTACTTCTGCACATACCCTCACTTTCTATTTTCTAGATGGATAGATAGCCAAGGTAATCTAAAATTAAAGGGTAACCCCACTTTCGTGGGGGAAATAAATAGTAAATTAAGAAAAAATATGGCGTTCTACAATTGTGACACAAGTCATATTGTAAATGAATGTTATTAAAAATTACCTATTCTTTTAAATCTGCAGCTCTGTAATTTTCTGTAAAATGCAATGCAACATGGCTAACTAGAGGTGTTCTGTACACAGAATGTATATCCCGCCCCCCCCCAGAAACATAAACTCCTGCTTATGTGATTGGCTCACTGATTTTTCCAGAATTCTGCACTAAGGCTCTTTTCACACTGGGTGGGAGGTGCAGTGGCGGTAAAGTGCTGCTATTTTTTGCAGCGATTTAGCGCAAATTTTGCAGCACTATTCGGCCGAGAAAGGGTTAGAACCGCCCGCAGAGGCACATTGCCAGCGGTATAGCCATGGTGTCCTATTGATTTTAATGGGCAGGAGTGGTATACACACCGCTCCTTCACCGCTCTGGCTTTCACACTGGAGAAACAGCAGCAGCTGTTGCAGGTCGGTTTGTAGGCACTATTTTTAGCACAATAGTGCCTGCAAACCGCCCCAGTGTGAAAGGGGTCTAAGATGCAAGTCAGATTTCAGGCATTCCTTGCAACAGAAATGTAATTTTCGATGAGATACTCTCGATAGGAAATCGCGTTTAAAGGGATGCAGGCCCAGCAGCTTTCCTCATTAGTGCCCTGCAGGTGCTGCAGCTGATTGGTAATTATGAACCTACTCCCATTAGGCTAACTTTTCCACATGGACACAGACAAATGCAGTGATTTCTTCAGAATAACAAAAGGTAGGAATCTGCAACAGTTTGTTAAAAAGAGGAGTTGCGCTTTAAAGTGATACTAAAGTCTTTTTTTTTGCTTTAAAACGAATAAACATACTTAACTAACAAACATACTTGCCTGCTCTGTGTAGGGGTTTTGCACTGAGCAGCCCAGATCCTCTTATTCTTGGGTTCCTCTTTGGTGCTCCTGGCCCCTCCCTCCTGTCGAGTGCCCCCACAGCATGCAGCTTGCTATGGGGGCACCTGAGTCGAGTTGCCACTCCGTGTGTTCATTCAGACACTGAGCTTCTGTGTGGCCTCACCCCTTCTCTCCTGATTGGCTAATTGACTTTGACAGCAGCGGGAGCCAATGGTGCCGCTGCTGTGTCTCAGCCAATCAGGAGGGAGAGTCCCGGACGACCGAGGCACTTGTGCACATTGCTGGATAGAGATAGAGCTCAGGTAAGTATTAGGGGGGGTGCTGCACACAGAAGGTTTTTTATCTTAATGCCTGGAATGCATTAAGATAAAAAAAACTTTTGCCTTCACAACCACTTTAAGTAAATTAAAGATTTTACTGATGCTAAATATTTCTGTTCAGCTTCATACTTAAATTCCTTTGTACCCTGCAGGTTGTATTGTGGGATTCAACTGGTATTTAGAATATATTTGCTTATCTTGAATGTTATCTCAGAGTCCAGATTTACATTTATACACACTCTACCTGCTTATTAGCTTGTTACCTAGTGACAGGTTTACATAACTTGTACTTATTCAGCTAGATAATATGTCTGACTGGAAGCTCCTTCTTTGTGTTTGTCAGAAACTGAAATTTTGACTACAGCCTACAGACTAAATGTGATTGTATTTTTTTTTTTTGTAGAGGCCACATATTCTGAGCCACCAGATGTCCAGCAGCAGCTCAATCATTATCAGTCAGCTGCTTTAGCCAGAAATAACAGCAATAATAGTCCTGGACCTCTACCTGTGGTTACAATGGCACTAGAACATAAAGAAGATTTTATCCTGAAGTGTGAATTTTGTGACTTTTCCTCTGGGTACATCCAAAGCATTCGCCGTCACTACAGGGACAAACATGGAGGAAAGAAGCTGTTTAAGTGCAAAGACTGCAACTATTATACATGCTATAAGTAAGAACAACCCACAGGGTTTAACTTAACATTCCATCAAAATTGTGAAAATATCTGTGCATGAAGGGTAGCTGTGAGAAGAGACGTGGGTGTATGGGGCACATGTCTTTAGCTGATGCCTTTTACCAAAGTTCAGTAGGTGTTGGGAGAAAAATCTCAATCCCAGCTCAAAGTAATTGAGATAGCTTTTTGTGCAAACATTCATTGAAAAATTGTGCATCAGAACATGTTTTTTCCTGCCATCATTGAGTCAACCAATTTCATTCAAAATCCCTTGAAATTTCATCCAGACCTGCTAGTTAGAAATGTATTTATTTGAGAATTTATTTTTTTGTATACTGCTTCCTCCAATTTTCTCATCACTACTGATTCAATGGCAATGACCATTAAAAAAATCTAACGAACATTCTGAAAATGGCTGTTAAATTTTATAAATCAATACGTACATGTTAATGCTTTGGTGATGAGAAATAAAATGTGCATGGAGTTTGTTAGTCTCACTGATTTTGATTTTGCATAGATTTTCTCCTGTGTTTTCTTACACAAAACAGATGTAGGTTAATCAACTTCCTCTCTTGCATAGATGTGTCTTAGATGTGCATAGATCTTTGGCAAAAATGTGTTATAATACATTTCAGGGTCAGGAATTGTAAAGTAACTATTTTAGACTGTTGCCCCTAATTGGTGTCTCACTATCAAAAACCAAGCAATTTAAGCCTCCTTCACGTGGTTGATCTGGCATGGGCAGTGTCAAGAGATACTGGGGGAGATTTTCCAAAACTGGAGAGTGCAAAATCTGATTCAGCTCTACATAGAAACCAATGCGCTTCCAGGTTTTATTGCAAAAGTTTATTTGAACAAGCAGAAGTAAGATTGGCTACCATGCACCGCTGCACCAGATTCTGAGTGCACAAGTTTTAGTAAATCTCCCTCGCTATGTTACTCTGGTTGGGCTGAAAGGTCATAGCTGACAGCTTCCACCGCTGAGCCTGTACAAAGTAATGACAGACAGCTGTGAGGAGCCACAGTTGTCTGCCAGTTTTTGCATGTTTCCACACTTCAAGCAATTTCCTTTGGTATGGACATCTGTCCCCAACCGCAGGTAAATACATGTGGATAGCAACAGAGCCTATCATTCTAAGATAAATGGCAAATTACAAAACTACCTTTACTTATGTAGTGCAAGGGCCTGCCTGGTTACATGCAAATTGAAAGTGTTTAGGTTTGACATCATATTATATGGCTTTGGTAAATTGTATAATGTATGGCCAGAATTGGCCATAGCGGTGAGGATATTGCATATGTTAATTTTAGCATATTTTTCTTCAACAGATCTGCTTTTACCATGCATGTTGAAGCAGGCCATTCGTCTGTTCCCCAGGAGGGGCCCAAAGATCTGAGATGTCCACTCTGCCTGTACCATACCAAATACAAACACAATATGATAGATCATATTGTCCTGCATAGAGGTAAAGACTTTGTTATAATTTGATCTCATTTGTTTTATATTAACGGCATTGGACAATCTGCCAACCAAGAATGCATTCAAACATTCTATAATGTGGGCCTTATCCAACTGAAACCCTGTGATTTTCCTTGCTTGACCTTCTGCTGGCACACTGACGTGCAACAAGCATACATCACGTGAATGTCATCCTTCAAGCTTATATCTGATCAGTGGTTCACTAGATTGTAAAGCCAGGAAATAAGGATGACAGCCCCGGAGCTGATGTCTGCTCCTGTATTTCTGTTGTCACAGATTAAATTTAAGCAGGCCGCTAAAGTGGTTCTAAAGGCTGAAAGTTTTTTACTTTCATACATTCTGCATTCAGTTTTATAGACACAGAGAGAGGAGCTCGGGAGCAAGCACTTAGGAGTTCACCCATAGCAAGCTGCTTACTATGGGGGAACTCGGCAATGGGGAGGACCTAGACTGCCGGCGAGGGACCCGAGAAGAAAAGGATCAGGGCTGCTCTGGGCAAAACCACTGCACAGAGCAGGTAAGTATAACATATTTGTTATTTAACCACTTAAGGTCTGGAATGATTTATCCCCTTCCTGCACCAGGCCTTTTTTTTGATACAGCACTGCATTACTTTAACTGACAATTGCGTGGTTGTGTGGCCCTGTACCCAAATAAAATTGATGCCCTTTTTTTCCCACAAATAGAGCTTTCTTTTGGTGGCATTTGATCACCTATGTGGTTTTTATTTTTTGCCCTATAAACAAAAACAGAGCAATGATTTAGAAAAAAAAAAACAATATTTTTTTTCTTTCTGCTATAAAACCTATCCAATAAAAAAGTAAAAAAAATTAATTTCTTCATCAACTTAGGCATGCATATTTTTGGTAAAAAAAATCCCATTATGTGTATATTGATTGGTTTGCACAAAAGTTAGCACATCTACAAGCTATGGGATATTTTTATGGGATTTTGTATCTTTTTTTACTAATAATGTCGGCAATTAGCGATTCTTACCAGTGATGTTAATACAGTAATCAGTGTTAAAAATATGCACTGTTACTGTACTAATCACACTGGCAGGGAAGGGGTTAACACCAGGGGCGATCAGGGGGTTAAGTGTGTTCCCTGGGAGTTTTCTCTAACTGTGTGGCCAACCGCACATTGTATTTTCGATTGGATTACCCTTTAGTCACCCCCGGTATACATTATTTAGAAACACAATGTTAAAAGTAATTAAATCATATTTTTTTATTGTTCTATGTAGCTGCAGTGTATGCCATTAAAACTGCTTGAATGTATCTTGGGTGACCATCCTTTTGCAAATGCTGGTGCTGCTTGGCAATATTTTTAATTCTTATATGCCACTGTTCTTTACAGTCTCAAACAAGATTGAGAATGCTGTTAAAGAAATGGCTTTCAGGATTAAGAATACATCAAAAGCATCACCCTGTTTGTTGTCCGCTGCAGATGTTTGCCAGAGCTGTGTAAACAGTCCAGGATGGGGACGATTTTGCACCTTGCTGGTGGAATTATTTGTTTACTGAACTAATCCTATATATATGGATTCTAAATACCAGGTTAATGGAGAACTAGATGCAGACACATTTAGTACATAAGAAAATACATAGATACCCATGTTCAAGTAGTTGTACTGTACTTGGTCATGTTATTATTCGAACAATTGATCTTGTACAAATTGGAAATACCTTGGACTTATCTGAATAAGTCCTTTATGTAGTAACAAATATGTCTGCCAGTACAGTGGATGACATTAGACTTGTTTAGCATATTTATTTGAATAGGGCAAAACAAGCTTGCAGGTTATCAATAATTTGTAAATCCATGCAGATATTGGATAATACTGCTCTTGTGTCCCTATAAGCTTTCAAGTTTTATGTTGGTCTTATTTGACTGATCCTATGGCTGCATCTTACGTGATCCCCCCAATTAAGGTTAAAGTTAACATGCCACAAACCTGAGCAGCTGAAACTGATCATACGAAAAGAAAACACACAAGTTGCCTTTGGTGAAATTCCATGTCAAAACTATCTGAACCTAAAATTATATGCAAATACCCCTCAAAAAGTGTCAGGTTTAGCCCTTCCCCATTCTACCTATATAGCCACCTTATTAAGTAGAGAGGATGTCTATCATATTAAAGTAACCGTAAAAAAGGCTTGAGGGATGAGGTAACCTTTTTGCTGGAATAGTCCAAACATGCATATAAATAATCCTACTTGTATCTCTGGTTCTGTTAATTGTTTTGACGGAAAGTATTGCCTGCAGTTTCCTGGGTTAGAGAACGGTAAACATTTATACAGTTCTTTATCTCCATGACTGTGTTTAAGGGAAACTAATGGTTTGGAGTTAATTCTGCTTAAATATTTAACATTTTCAAACTAAAAAAAAAAAAAAAAAGTATAGACAAATATTCACATGCACCATTTCATGTTTACCCAACCAAAAAGAAAAGATTATTTATTTTTTAGTCCTGACCATAAAAATATACAAAAGCACTTTACACTTCCTTTACGTTCTTTAGTGTGACATTATTATACATGATTTATATAGTGCCAACAGTTTTCACAGTGCTTTACAATGAAGAGGGGGGCAGGGAGTTCCAAAGGATAGGAGAGGCTCTGCATAAGTCCTCAAGGTGAGCATGGGAGGAGGTAACAAGGAAGCTAGAGAGCAAGAGGTCCTGGGAGGAGCAGAAGGGACAATTTGGGTGATATTGGCAGATGAGGTTGGTGATGTTGTGCATGGCCTTGTATGTTGTGGTTAGTATTTTGAACTTTATACGGTGGGGTAGGGGAAGCCAGTGAAGGGATTGGCAGAGAGGAGCAGCAGTCACAGATCAGTTAGTGAGGTGTATTAGTCTAGCGGCAGAATTCAAAATAGACTAAAGGGGATATAGCCTGTGTAAGGGGAGGCCATTAAGTAGAGAGTTTCAGTAACCAAGGAGTGAATAGTAGCATTTTTAATAACAGCTTACCTGTAAAACACAAGGGAGACTTGACTGGCAGATTTATCTGCAGAACTCCTTGAATGAATGCCTGGACTAGGGAATGAGACGCCAGCGGTCTCTGAAAAAAGACCGCTAGAGTCGATATTTGACCCTTGATGGTACTCAGGGCTAATTTCTTATCCACTCCTAATTGGCAAAAGGCGAGAATCCTACTTATAACATACTTTAGAGGATTCCACCCTCTGGATTCACACGAGGATAACTACTCCTTCCAGACTCTGTAATAGATTAGCCTGGAGTCTGGCTTTCTAGCATTAATGAGTGTAAAAAACACTAGACTCGAGAGCCCTCGTTTCTTCAAAATGTGGGTCTCAGTAGCCAGAATGTCAAATTTAGCTTCTGTAAGAAAGGGTGGAACACTGGACCCTGTGATAGCAGGTCGTGACGTAGTGGAGGCACCCAAGGTCTTACTACCGCCATCTTTATGATCTCGGCGTACCAGGACCACCTGGTTGTCCAACTTTCTGTTGAGCCTGGAAGCTAGCAGGTCTACATCCGGGGTCCCCCATCTCTGCCACATTGCCTGAAAGCCATTAGGGTGAAGAGACCACTCTCCGGGTGACAGCTGCTGGCGACTTAGATAGTCCGCTTGCCAGTTTTCTACCCCTAGAATGAAGATTGCAGAAAGACAAGGAACATGTTTTTCTGCCCATGTCAAAATCCAATTCACCTCCTTCTGAGCATCCTGACTCTGGGTGCCTCCTTGGTGATTGATATAAGCTACTGCAGTAGCATTGTCGGATTGAATCCGAATCAGGTGGCCCTGTAACCTGTGTGTCCAGGTTCTGAGGGCTACAGTAAGTATACTGCCCGAATCTCCAGTATGTTGGTGGGCAGGCTCTCTCCGGTTTTGGCCCAGGTACCCTGGGCTGAAGCTTCTTCTAATACTGCTCCCCAGCCCAACAGGCTGGCATCCATAGACACCACCTTCAGGTGTCTGGGAGAAAGGACCTTCCTTTCCTCGTCCCCCCACTCGGCCGAGCGGGGGGCACCCCTTCATGAGGAAAATGTGGGGCTTTGCTTGTTAGCTCTTTGCCCCCACTGCTTGTTTTTCTGGTCCTTGCCTTGATCTTTAGCCTTTGAGGCTGTCTGAGAATGCCGTCGCCACTGCCTGGAGCCAGATATTCCAGGAGCTGGTGAGAAAGAGCGCTTAAAACAAGGGTGCTTGTTTTTCTTCCCCGGCAATAGAGTAGTCTTGCCGCTTGATATCTTTTGGATATACTTTTTCAAATCATCCCCAAGGAGGTG
Source organism: Rana kukunoris (assembly GCA_029574335.1). Lineage (NCBI taxonomy): Eukaryota > Metazoa > Chordata > Amphibia > Anura > Ranidae > Rana > Rana kukunoris. The sequence goes on along the minus strand of CM056049.1, from coordinate 342,813,233 downwards.
TTTGCCATGGAAGGAAAAACTGGTCAAAAGCTTTTTTGTATGGGGCTTCAGATGACCAGTGCTTTAGCCAAAGAATTCTGTGCATATGCACCAGCTGGAGCATAAGGCGAGATGCTTGTTGAATAGAATCTCTAATGGCATCCACTGTGAAACATAAGGCCCTAGGCATATTTTTCAAAAATGTAATCTGCTCCGGAGGCAGATCTTTCAGCCCCTGTTTCACCTGACCCTTTAAGACCTGACACATACCCACTGCCGCCTCAGCAGGTTGGGTCACTGCGCCCACCAGGAGAAAGGAAGACTTTAGTAAAGATTCCACTTTTACTCAGAAGGATCTTTAAATACGTGGGCATTGTCCACAGGACGGGTTTTATTTACACAAGAAATAGCCACATCCACTAAAGGCAGACTCCACTTCTTGGTAAACTTCTCCTCCATGGGATAAAAGAACGTCAAACTTCCTAGGAGGTGAGAAACGCTTATCTGGATGCTTCCAGTCTGCGTCAATCAGATTCTCCAGTAAAGGATGAACTGGAAATGAGCATGCAGCCTGTGGGGATTTTATTGAACCCAGGGAGGAGACTTAACTCCAATGCAGAGCGTACTGTTTCAGTATAATATTGCACCTGCAATTAAAGAACCTGGCAAGCAGAAAAAGGTTCTTCTGAAATCCCAGATCCCTCTCACTCCTCATCCTTATCCTCTGATGGTGCTATGCAGAGGCGGCTCTTTAATTAGGCAAATTAGGCTATTGCCTAAGGCCTCGCCCACAGAAAAGGCCTCGCGCGATCGCCTAATTTGCCTTTCAGGTTAGTGTAGGTTGTATGGGATGGGGTGAGTGGGCGGCAGGCGCGCTGCACACAGCCGCCTGCAGAGTCCGGTCCGCGGCGGCAGACAAGAAAACACTTACGATCGATCATGGTGTGGGCATGGACGGTCCAGGCTGCCTGCGACCAATAGCAAGCTCCACCGCTGCGGCGCCGTCCTCCTCCTAGCCTTTCCCCTAAAGTCAGCCCCAGCGCATGTCGGGAGTTGTAGTTCTCCCACAGAGCACAGGCAACAATAGACTTAAACTTGGCCCTCTGGTGCCTGTGTTCTGCAGAGACTACATCTCCCAGATTGCACTGCAGGGCACTCAGAGTGAGAACCTCACGTGTCGCTTCTCCTTCTGCCTATAGTAGGGGACCAAGTCACAGAGGCGAGGAGCAGGTAGGTACATTTACTACATGCTGTCTGTCTGTACTGTTAGTCTCATCATCATTGTCTATACCCTGTCCCAGTGGCAACTTTTAATGGGCACAGTGGCGGCATTTGATGTGGCAGTGGCACTGTGGCTGCATTTGATAAACAGAGTGGCGGCATGTGGTGGGGCACTGTGGCTGCATTTGATAGGCACAGTGGTGGCATGTGGTGGGGCACTATGGCATTTGATAGGCACAGTGGCGGCATTTGGTGGGGCACTGTGGCGGCTTTTGATAGGCACAGATGATGCGTTTGGGTACAGTGGCATCATTTGATGGGGCACAGTGGCAGTATTTGGGCACAGTGAGGCGGCATTTGATTGGGCACAGTGGCAGCATTTGATGTGGCACAGTGGCAGCACTTGATGTGGCACAGTGGCGGCATTTGATGGGCACAGTGGCTGCAATTGAGGGGCACAGTGGCTGCAATTGATGGACACAGTAGCTGCGTTTGATGGGCACAGTGGCTGCATTTGGGCACAGTGGCTGCCTTTGATGGGGCACAGTGGCAGCATTTGATGGGCACAGTGAGGCGGCATTTGATTGGGCACAGTTACAGCATTTGATGTAGCACAGTGGCAGCATTTGATGTGGCACAGTGGCGGCATTTTATGGGCACAGTGTCTGCAATTGATGGGCACAGTGGCTGCGTTTGATGGGCACAGTGGCTGCGTTTGATGGGCACAGTGGCTGCAATTGATGGGCACATTGGCTGTGTGATGACACAATGGCTACAATTGATGGGCACAGTGGCTGCATTTGATGGGCACAGTGGCTGCATTTGATGGGCACAGTGGCTGCATTTGATGGGCACAGTGGCTGCGTTTGATGGGCACAGTGGATGCGTTTGATGGGCACAGTGGCTGCGTTTGATGGGGCACAGTGGCAGTATTTGATGGGCACAGTGAGGCGGCATTTGATTGGGCACAGTGACAGCATTTGATGTGGCACAGTTGCAGCATTTGATTTGGCACAGTGGCGGCGTTTGATGGGCACAGTGACTGCAATTGATGGGCACATTGGCTGTGTTTGATGACACAATGGCTGCAATTGATGGGCACCGTGGCTGCAATTGATGGGCACAGTGGCAGTATTTGATGGGCACAGTGAGGCTGCATTAGATGGGCACAGTGGCTGCGTTTGATGGGCACAGTGGCTGCATTTGGCACAGTGGCTGTGTTTGGCACAGTGACTGCATTTGATGGGGCACAGTGGCTGCATTTGATGGGGCACCATGGCTGCAATTGATGGGGAACAGTGGCTGCAATTGATGGGGCACAGTGGCTGCAATTGATGGGGCACAGTGGCTGCAATTGATGGGGCACAGTGGCTGCATTTTATGGGGCACAGTGGCTGCAATTGATGGGGCACAGTGGCTGCAATTGATGGGGCACAGTGGCTGCAATTGATGGGGCACAGTGGCTGCAATTGATGGGGCACAGTGGCTGCAATTGATGTGGCACAGTGGCTGCAATTGATGGGGCACAGTGGCTGCAATTGATGGGGCACAGTGGCTGCAATTGATGGGGCACAGTGGCTGCAATTAATGGGGCACAGTGGCTGCAATTGATGGGGCACAGTGGCTGCAATTGATGGCACAGCGGTTGCAATTGATGGCACAGTGGTTGCAATTGATGGCACAGTGGTTGCAATTGATGGCACAGTGGTTGCAATTGATGGCACAGTGGTTGCAAATGATGGCACAGTGGCTGCAATTGATATGGCACAGTGGCTGCAATTGATGGGCACAGTGGCTGCATTAGGCACAGTGGCTGCGTTTGGCAAGGTGGCTGCAATTGATGGTGCACAGTGGCTGCAATTGATGGTGCACAGTGGCTGCAATTGATGGTGCACAGTGGCTGCAATTGATGGGGCACAGTGGCTGCAATTGATGGGGCACAGTGGCTGCAATTGATGGGGCACAGTGGCTGCAATTGATGGCACAGTGGTTGCAATTGATGGCACAGTGGTTGCAAATGATGGCACAGTGGCTGCAATTGATATGGCACAGTGGCTGCAATTGATGGGCACAGTGGCTGCATTTGGCACAGTGGCTGCGTTTGGCAAAGTGGCTGCAATTGCTGGTGCACAGTGGCTGCAATTGCTGGTGCACAGTGGCTGCAATTGCTGGTGCACAGTGGCTGCAATTGATGGTGCACAGTGGCTGCAATTGATGGGGCACAGTGGCTGCAATTGATGGGGCACAGTGGCTGCAATTGATGGCACAGTGGTTGCAATTGATGGGCACAGTGGTTGCAGTTGATGGGCACAGTGGCTGCATTTGGCAAAGTGGCTGCATTTGATTTTATTTGCAGCAATTTTTGTGATAACCATAATAAAACCTTCTCCTGTATCATTGTCTGCACAGTCTCTGACCATCTCCTGTATCATAGTCTGCACAGTCTCTGACCATCTCCTGTATCATAGTCTGCACAGTCTCTGACCATCTCCTGTATCATTGTCCGCACAGTCTCTGACCATCTCCTGTATCATTGTCCGCACAGTCTCTGACCATCTCCTATATCATTGTCCAAACAATCTCTGACCATCTCCTGTATCATTGTCCAAACAGTCTCTGACCATCTCCTGTATCATTGTCCAAACAGTTTCTGACCATCTCCTGTATCATTGTCCAAACAGTCTCTGACCATCTCCTGTATCATTGTCCAAACAGTCTCTGACCATCTCCTGTATCATTGTCCAAACAGGCTCTGACCGTCTCCTCTTTCATGGCCGCACACTCTCTGACCGTCTCCTCTATCATGGCCGCACAGTCTCGGACCATCTCCTCTATCATGGCCGCACACTCTCTGACCGTCTCCTCTATCATGGCTGCACAGTCTATGACCGTCTCATTTATTATGGTCGCACAGTCTATGACCGTCTCCTCTATCATGGCGCACAGTCTCTGATCGTCTCCTCTATTATGGCCACACAGTCTCTAACCGTCTCCTCTATCATGGGCGCACAGTCTCTGACCGTCTCCTCTTTCATGGCCATACAGTCTCTGACTGTCTCCTGTATCATAGCTGAGCAGTCTCTGACCGTCTCCCGTATCATAGCTGCGCAGTCTCTGACCATCTCTTGTATCATTTTCCGCGCAGTCTATGACCATCTCCTGCATCTTATGGATGTGAGTGGGGCCTCATATCTAAGTTTTGCCTAAGGCCTCACAAAGTCTAGAGCCGCCTCTGGTGCTATGTCCTCCTCATCCTCATCATCCTCAGACCTTTCTGAAGGGGAATCTGAAACAGAAGGAGCTCTGCTTCGGTTTTTGTCCTTTTGCGAGGAGTTGGCTATTAACGTAGCGATTCTTCCTTCTAAATTGTTCAGGGCTACTGACAAAGTGTCCTCAGTGACATATGCAGGCCCAGGCACCATAGGATAGGCTGTTACTCCTGATGGAGACAATGGCTCATCCTGTATAGGTGCATCATATATTACTGGAGAGGAAAGTACCAAGCGGGCCCGGCTAGAGGCTCTCATCTCAGGTGGCGATGCATTTTTGTCTTTTTTAGTCCCTGTATTTTTCCTCTGGAAGACATATTACTAGGCAAAAAGGCAAGGTACTATCAAATGCATATACTCCTGTGCTAGTTAAGCAATCTACATACAGTATGCAACTAATCACAGTTTCATGCCAAGTGGGTGTCCTCTTTTGGGGGTGCTCAATAACCAACCACATTGAGACCTTACGTGCCCGTAAGCCGCTGTGTCCCCGATCAGGGGAGAGCTGCAGGTTTGAGAGGCTTTTATGTGCACTTCTGCCTGCTTGAGCGTCGTGGAATGATGTGCATGTTCGCGACCCGCCCATTCCTCCTTGTTGTGTCCCATAAAGCGCGACCTAGGGGAGCATCCTGAGTGGAGGAAAGGTCTTTCTGCATCATGCTAGTGGGGAGGGACCTGGTTGCTATCCATGGCAGAGCTCTGCAGCTGAGAGTGTGCTGTCTGCGAAGACTTGACACTGTACTGGAGCCTGGTGAGTAAAACTCAACTCTTTACTCCCTCTAGTGGCGGTAATAGAGAAGACACCCACTCAAAGGAAAAAGTCTTTTAGATATATGCTTAGTACTTTTTTCCTGCTTATCTTATCTCTGCCACAGGTTTGCTGAAAATCAGACAAAACCAATCTTCACCCATCACGGCGGGCATGTGTGCCAACCTTCAAGGATATGGGTTCCTACTTAAAGGATGCCTCTTCCCTGGGCCTTGTAAAAGACTCTGCCAGGACTTTTAGCATTTGTTAAAAAGCGCAATGTGCTGGACCCTAGAGCCCAGTCCTCCAAAGAGAGACATTACAGGCGACCCCTCGTAAGCGAGGCCTGGATACCATCCAGTTTTGGCGTAATAACTTAAGCATCTTGGATGGACCCGAAGTATAGCTCTTTTGCCCCAGGGGCCTCTATGGCAGAGCTTCCTTTAGCACATCCCAATCGGGTCCAAAAAAGCACATCCCAATGGGGTCCAAAAAAGCTAAGGTACTTCCTGTATGGGAGGGTTATATGGAGGGGAACTTGTTTTCATTGGTTGTGCCAGTGTCCAATCACCTCTGGTGACCCATACAACCCACTATGTAATGATTAAGGCTCTGTGTCCCATGGTGTACGATAAAGAAAAGTTGCTTTGTGGTGTTGTTAGTCAGAAAGGGTCGAATTTTAGACATGCAATGGAAACTAGAAAGTCATCATATCAATTGTACTTTGTGGCACTTGGAGATTGTATTCTACAGCTGAAAGTGTACAGGGCTTGAAAATAATTTGAACCATCTTTCAAGATAGAACATCAGTTCACCATGTGAGGGAACTAGTTCTTTCTGTGATGAATTTTTTTTTTTGGGGCTAATAGGTTGTTGTTTTCCTGTAATTTATAAGATGAGCATGAGCAGTGTATTTTGTTTCTTATGTGCCACTATGTAGGATACCATTCTATCTGCATACATGAATATTGGCTACAGGGTTGCATCAGTGTATTTATTTGGCAATGGTGGCATTTACTTGACATTTACTTTGGATCACCATCTAAGTGTCAGGGAAGGCCTTAGGGGTGTCAATGGCCGGCAACGGTAGGCGTACTGTGAAACACTGTGAAAGAACAAATACTTGATGACTAAAAATGATATCCAATTATGAGATGTGTTAGTATGACATTTCCGTGCCTCTGAAAAGTAGCAGGCTATAAGGGTTGATTTACTAAAACTGGAGAGTGTAAAATCAGGTGCAGCTGTGTATAGAAACCAATCACCTTCCATATTTTTTTGTCAATGGTTAATTGAACAAGCTGAAGTTAGAAGCTGATTGGCTACCATGCACAGCTGCACCAGATTTTGCATTCTTCCAACTTTAGTAAATCAACTCCTTTGTATATGATGACTGTTCTAATATTGCCTACTTTTTCTTTTATTCCTACGATGTTTCAAGTTATTCATTTTTCCTTGTATTCAAGTATACATGACACATATGTCCAAGTATACATGACAAGTATGTCATAACCCTAATATTGAGAGCTGCTTAAGGACTGTAAGTAATAATTAGCTAAGAAAAAATGTTTTTGGAGTTGGTTATAAAATTGCTGAAATTGTCTGTATACATTCATTTTGGCCATTTTATTACTTGAATATTTATAGCAAGAGATGAGACAGCAGAGCAGCTGACATTATTTTGATTCTCATGTTAATATGGGTAAATTCTCTCAGGTGCAGGGTTGTCAGGGTGGATACATGTTGCTCTCTAAACGTATGTGTTAGTGTACAGAATAAACCTTGCCGTAACATAATTGTTTGGTTAGCCTGATACCACTCTTAAATGACTTCAAGAGAAATTCCAGTGAGCTGTGAGGCCTATCTAGCAAAAGTTTAACTGTGCTTCAGCATGGACAGTTAAACGGTCTACTCGATTTACCATAACCTTTGTAACATTCTTTGTAGGCCATTGTGTCCAGAATACAGATAACTACTCATGTTCACTGGAAGCATCTGCTTCCTGAAGCATATGACTTGCATATATATCAACTCTATACACTTTGCTTGCTGTATCACCTATCAGAATCCCAACGCGTTACTAAAACACTGTTACATCATACTGTATATTCTGCATGGGAAAGACAGCAAAAAGTTTTTTCCTGCATCACACATAGATGAGCAATATATTTCCACATCATGAAATAACAGGCAAAAGGGACCTGGGTGAATGGATGTGTGCTCTAAAGCAGTGCCTGTTAAATATAGAAATCTAGGAAGGTATGCTGTACCAACTGTATTCATTTTAGGGCATACTTAAGAATGTAGATCTAAATTCAAGTGCCCTTGTGTCCAGACTGTAAATTTTTAAGTATTTGCATACTAAGTAGGGTTGTTTTTTTAAGACCGAGTACAAGTACTGATACTGTTTTTCAAGTACTCGCCAATACCGATTACCAATACTTTTTTTTTTAATCTCATGTGACAGTGGTACATGTGTTTTTTTTTTTTTTTTACAATGCTTTCTTTTTTAAAGGGGGGGGGGGGGTGGACAGTGTCAGTGTGTTTTTTTATTTTATTTTTTTATTTTTTACAATATATATTATTTATTGCAATTTTTTTATCAGCTCCTGTTGGGGGACTTTGGTGAGATATCAGAGTTCTTTAACGGACCTCTGACATCTCCCCTTTGAGACAGGGAAAGACAGCTTCAGCTGAAATAAATGGAGAGAAGACAGTGGCTCCTCTCCATTCATAAACTGAAACATTGTAAACACAGTTTACAATGTTTCAGTTATGTGAATGGACAGAGTCAGTGATCACTGACTCTGTCCATTCAGAAAAGGTAGGATCGAGGGGGTGGAGGAGGAGAATGGAGGGGGACAGCGACACAGCAGCACGGAGGGGGACACTGAGGGAGACAGCAGCACGGAGGGAGATGGCAGCACAGAGGGGAATGCGAAGGGGTACAGCAGCAGAATGGAGGGGGGCTAGAGGAGGATACGGGACAGTCAGCAGTGATCAGTGCTTGTAACACCCCCGCCGCACTGATCACCCCAACTGTCCAGGTATTGGGTACAAGTACTTGGGCAAATGCTCGATATCGGTACCGATACTAGTATCGGTATCAGGACAGCCCTACTCTTAAGCATTAAAAATGCAAAACAAGACCCCACCTACCTCTGTAGCTGAAGTCACTGCCAGAAATTCCCCCTCAAAGCAGGGGTTTGGCAGCCTTCTAATGTAAGCACACAGTAAGGTGCTATAACCTTTTAGAAACTTACCAAAACCTGACTTTCAGAATGTTTTGTGGTTTATGAGGGCACATTACCTCATAACCAGAGTACCCACAACTACAAGGTCCGTGAAGGCTTTTCAAAAATCTTTTACTGTTTGTTAACCTCCCTGGCGTTATGATTCTGTCTGGAATTTTGTACCAAAAGCGTTGCAATTGTTTTGCAAGGAAATGTGGTGTTATGTATTATAGGTCTGCAATTCTTAGTAAGTACTTACTTAAATCTATCTAAACAAGAGTCTAATAGGCATCCCGGGTATGATTTTTTTTTTTTTTTATTATTAAAAATTATAATATAATAAATAATTATAAAAAATTATAACAAATAATAATATAATTATAGTAAAAATTATTCAATAATGTAATCAAATCAAAATCACTGAAATTTGCTCAGTTGCAGAATTTTTGCTGTCCTTTTTTTTTTTTATGACGAATTTCCCCATAAATCGCTATCGCTAAATTCTGCAAGTGATTATAATTTATTATCGCTGTTTTTTAGCTGCTCTAAAACAATTTTTGCCATAAAGGGACACTTTTGGTTGCTATGAGCAATCTACAGTTTGCAGGGAGAAAGAAAAGTTTTTATTATATAAAAGGACATGTAGTGTACAGGGCAGACCACTAGGGACATGGGGGGTGTGTATTTTTTACATACAGTACTGTAATCTATAAGATTACAGTGTACTGTATGTAATGTGTTTGTTTACATTTTTGAATTTGGAGCCGTTCTCCGTCCCCGTGCGTCGTAACGTCGCAGGGAACGGAGATCGGCGGCACGCGGGGACGCTGTGTGAATCGAGCGAGCACCCGCTCGCTCACACAGCGGGGATGCATCGCTGGATCCACGGAGAAGGTAAGTAAACTGTCTCTGTGGATGCTGCGAGGCGAGCCCGTGTCTGACACGGGATCAACGATAGTAGCAGGAAATTTTTACTCCGTGTCAGACACGGGAAAACCGCCAGGGAGGTTAAGAACATATTACATTTAGGCCCGGATTCACAGAGAGTGGGCGCACATTTACGCCGGCGTAGCGCACACACAGTACGCTATGCCGGTGCAGCGCTCAGAGGCATGCACTGTATTCAGCAAGCTATTGCTCACCAAGATACGCCAGCGTAGCGTATTTTCAAAGGCGCAGGCCAGCGTAAGTGGAAGTGGGAGTGACCCCATGCAAATGATGGTCTGAGTATGATGCAGTGTATCACGAACGCGCATGTGCCGTGATGTAGTCATGACGTGGACTGCACCCTAATGCGCATGCTCACAACTGCCTAAGCTACGCCGGATCACTACGTACGCCGTGAACGTAACGTACGCCCAATACGCCGGCCTGTGTTCTCTGGGGCAGACCTTTGCATGTCTATTGCTAAATTGCGCCTCATCTATGTGGAATAACTTTACGCCGGACGTACAACTTACGCAAACATCGCATAGAATGCGTTGGGCACACATACGTTCGTGAATCGCTGTATTTCCCTCATTTGCATATTTGAATGCCTAATCAATGGGAGAAGCATAATGCGTCCAAACCATATTTGCGCCCACGCTACGCTGGCGTAAGCAAGATACGTCGGGGTAGGATGGCCTATTTTTGGAAGTATGTTGGTTTGTGACTGTGGCGCACACATACGCCGGGCGCACATTTGCATTACGTCGGCGTACAGTGATTTGTGTCGGAGTAAGTGCTTTGTGAATCCAGGCCTTAATGTCTATAAGCTGGGGACAGGCACATTTTGCATACAGTATATACCATACATATATATTAATAAAAAATAAATTTACCAATCCAAAATTAGCCTTTTATATTTGGGGGGAAAAAGCTGAAAATGTATATATTAGGAAAAGAACATGTGGAATCTTATTGTTTTTATGTAAAACACTGTTATTTTAGATAATCTAAACCCTGAAGATTTCAGAAGTATAAAGACACACATAAGCATTAAGTATTTGTTATCAAGTCTTGCAGAAAGAAGTAGGATCCCTCAGTAAATGAGTTATCACAGTCCACAGCAGAAAGCTATAAGACTGTTAAAAGCGGGGGGGGGGGGGGGGGGGGGGAGCGTTATATAATGAAAAATGGTTATATTCAAACATAGTGCAGAAAATAAATGAATGTTGCCTATATTTTTTAATTGTTGGAAAGTTTCATTTGATTGGGGGGCCATTTTAGTTACTGCTTTTAGGTAGAGTGGCAGGTTTCCTGCTTAAACATATCTCTTGTTCTTTGATCTGGGTTCTCAACCTTTTATGACTACTTAGGGCAAGCATACATAACGGTAGGTCAGTTTGCCAGGATTGAAGATATTTTTTTTCTTCTTACTACTGTGCTTATGTTAACTCTCAGCTGAACTATCAAGCTAACAAAGGGCTGATGCCATAACTGACCACATGTTGTGTAGCACCACGGCAACTGTAGATCAAACAGATCAAGATGGCAGCTTCCTTAACTGTAAAGGATAGGAGGGTTTAGTTTCACTCTAAATAGATTGATAGGATGTTCTTAAACCGATATGTCTACTTTCTGTCAGGATACATATAGGTGAGTTGTCATTAATGACCCACTCACTTGCAGCTAGTGAAGTGTCCTTAACCTGTTCCAGTCAACCGTACGCATATGGCAGTGGCTGGATGAGTGGACACATATGCATCCGTGGGAAACAGCTTTTCTGTGCTGAGAGTGACACTCCTAACACAGTGACTAAGCTGTCATGGACAGCTCTCTGTCATGGCTTATGATCAGGAGCTTTTGAGCATGTGACAGCCAATAACAGCAGTCACATGATCGGGAAGCCTGACTCCTGGCATCTAGGTCCTCCTAAGGATCAAGGAATGGCAGCAGGAAAGGTGTACACCTAAATTTGCAAATGCTTGTTCCAGATCAATGAAAGAATAATAAGGGTGATGGGCATAAAAGCTGCTCCTTCAGAATTCAAGGAGACAGTTCTTTCTGTATTTAGGTCCTGGAAGATTCCTGTTTAATGTTGTTGGGCATCTCAAGCACTGTTCTTTTTGTTTGTTTGTTTGTTTGTTTGTTTGTTTGTTTGTTTGTTTGTTTGTTTGTTTTGGCTGTCTCTCATACAAATGTGCAAATCTTGTTTTATCTAATGTTAACATGTTTGTTTTTAGATATTTTTTTTTACCTTGTTTTTGTAATATTTAGGGTATGCATATTTTTATGTTTGTCTTCTACACTTATTTCATTCTCAGTGTTGGCATAGTTGATTTATCACAAGTGTATGTGTTGTAGTGCTGGAAATGTCTTTTCAGGGCCTTGCGAAATGCAGTCCTCAAAGGTCATTGTGGAACATGTTACTGTTCACATTGCAGGATTGCCTTGCTGACTGTGGTTTAAAGTTCTTTGTTCAAAATCTATTCAAAGTCTGCTGGAACAATGTGCTGTAGAAAACTGTTTCTCAATCATTTCCGCAGCAATAAAATTATACCAGTTCCAAAAAGACCAATGACAAAATTAGGCTGAAAGAAGAAAGTGCATTCCTTTCTGTAGATACTTTGCTTTTTACAAGGCCAATAAGCGAGATATGGTATGTTATCTATTTAGTAGCAATTTAATCACTGAAATATCTATTTATTGAAGGTTATTATCATATGCATATTCATACATGACAAGGGTATATGAAGTTCATACAGCCATGGTGCTGCTTACAGTTGACAAACATTTGCTACCTATCATGTTTTCTAAAGCAACTTAGGGAGGTCTTATTTGTGCTATAGACTCACAGCAATGTGAAAATCTTGGGTATCTGATTACAATCAACATGGAAGTGCAGTCGCTGTAGATCTGAGGGGGACATGCAAGGAAAATAAAAAAAACAGCATTTTTACTTGCACATGATTGGATGATAAAATCAGCAGAGCTTCCTCTAATTTTTAGAGCTTCCCCTCAGATCTACAGCGACTGCACTTACAAGTGCACTAGTAGTGCAAATTGGATTTGCCTTTAGTAAATGACCCCCATTCTGTTTGTATAAAAGTAAAAAAAAAATGTATCATTGTTTTTTTTTTTTCTTTTAGAAGAGAGAGTAGTCCCCATCGAAGTTTGTCGCTCAAAGTTATCAAAACAACTGCAAGGAGTTGTGTTCCGCTGTGACAAATGTACCTTTACCTGCTCCAGTGATGAAAGCCTGCAACAGCACATTGAGAAGCACAATGAACTAAGGCCCTACAAATGCCAGCTATGTTATTATGAAGCCAAGCAAAATGAGGAACTAGATAGTCACCTTACAGAGGAACATAAGGTATGCTTTTCTTTATTTATTTTCTGTCAAAGGATTTGATTAAAAATAAGAAATGTGTGTTAACTATTTTCAGTAAGTACACACTTTTTAGTTGTCTGCCATTAACACAAAAGTTATTTTTCCTTGTCATCACAAAAGTTATTTTTCATAAATGTTTAAAGTTTATTTTGTGATGAATAAAGCAGAGAGAGCGTGAAACCCCTGTTAAGTTTTTATGGTTGTCTGTGTCCCCACTGTAAACATTCTTACACCGTTTGTCTTGGTGATCATTGTCATTGGAGCAGTACGCAATGAAATACATTTTAGAGTTATCACCAGAACAAGATTTTTGGGGAAATGTTCCAGTGACATTAAGTTGATAGCAGTTCTCTCACTACCTACACTTAAAATACAGTGTGTATATATATAATTTATTTTACTACATACCTACACTTTTAATGTATGCACACATCATATTGTATAATGTTATCTATGCTCGTTAACCACTTCATTACTGGGCACTTAAACCCCCTTTCTGCCCAGACCAATTTTCAGCTTTCAGCACTGACGCATTTTGAATGACAATGTACCCAAATTATATTTTTATAATTTTTTTTCCCACAAATAGAGCTTTATTTTGGTGGTATTTCATCAACTCTGTGATTTTTATTTTTTTTGCGCTATAAACAAAAAAAGACAAAAAATGTAGAAAAAAACACAATGGCCCGGATTCATAGACATCGGCGCACATTTATGCCGCTGTAGAGTATCTCTTTTACGCTACTCCGACGCAGCGCAGAGAGGCAAGGATAGAATTCACAAAGCAAATGCTCCCAACGCTGCACCAGCGTGGCGTATTTTTGGAAGTAGGTGGATGTGGGCGTGATCCATGGTAATGAAGCGTGACCCCATGCAAATGATGGGGCGTGCGCCAAACAAGTACTTAAAACAAACTGCTTTGCGTCGAGATGTGGACGTATCCCCGTGCGCATGCACACAACCACGTCGGAACAACTGCCTAAGATACGCCGGATCACTGTGTACGTCGTTAACATAACCTACGCCCAGCCAGACCCACGTCGACTCATATTCACAGACATCCAACATACAATACGTAGGCTTGTGTTCCCTGGTCCATACCTTTGCATGGGTTGCACCTCATCTATGGGGAATAACTTTACGCCGGACGTAAAACTTACGCAATCCGCGTATCTCCCTCATTTGCATATTTGAATAGAAAATCAATGGGAGCGCCACATGCGTCCAGCGTAAATATGCACCCACTCTACGCCGGCATAGGCAAGTTTCGTCGGTGGGATGAAGTCTATTTTTAGGCGTATCTTAGTTTGTGGGTCCGGCACACAGATACGACGGCGCATATTTGTACTTACCCGGCGTATCTGGAGATACGTCGGCGCAAGTGCTTTGTGAATCCGGGCCAATATTTTTTACTTTTTGTTATAATAATATCCCAATTTTTTTTTTAAATATATATTTTTTTCCTCAGTTTAGGCCGATACGTATTCTTTTACATATTTTTGTTAAAAAAATCGCAATAATTGATTGGTTTGCGCAAAAGTTATAGCGCCTACAAAATAGGGGTAGATTTATGATTATTTTTTTTTACTAGTAATGCATCTTCATTTACTAGATCTGCAATTTTTTATATTTTTCTGTCTGGCCTGCAATATTGCGGCGGACATATCGGACACTTTTGACACTATTTTGGGACCATTCACATTTATACAGCGATTAGTGCTATAAAAATGCACGGATTACTGTAAAAATGTGACTGGCAGGGAAGGGATTAACACTAGGGGGGTGAGGAAGGGGTTAAATGTATTCCCTGGGTGTGATTCTTACTGTGGGGGGGGGGGGACTGACTAAGGGAGGGCACACAGCATCGGTCTCCTCCCTCCCTGACAGGACGTAGAGCTCTGTGTTTACACACAGACCTCCACGTCCCTGCTATCACTGCCGATCGCGGGTACCTGGCGGACATCAGCCATGCAACGGGCACAGTTTTGTAAATTGGTCTAATGTCTTGGGGTGTGGGCTGCATGCAATCCCATGGTCCAAGCCGCACGTAACTGCAAGTGAACGTTGTGCCAGGATTCTCTGAATTTCAAAATAACAAAACATGCTTTTAACTGCAGCGGAACAGCCGCTGTGTGAAAGGGGCCTAAAGCAAGGTATACACAAAATCACCTGGAGAGCACCTGGTGTGCATTTTCTAACTCATCTTAAACTTGCGTTAAATGCATCAAAAACACGTGTTAACACTATAGGTGCGTTGGTTCACATTAGTTTCAGCGTTAGAATTTTTGCAATTGTAAACTTAGCCTGAGGGCTTGAAAGGTCTGTTGGGAAGTAACATAAGCACACTGTCAACTGTGACAGTTATTGCCAAATGCATGCCCTCAAAGTAACTGTTTTTGAAAACCGTTAAGGTCCCTTTCACACTTGTACGACTTCTAAGTCGCGCGATTTTACCGCGATTCGCGGCCGCGATTTTGCAGCGATTCGCAGCCGCTATTTCAATGAATGCCTGTGTAAGTGGCATCAAAATCGGACCAAAGTAGTGCAGGGACTACTTTGAAGTCAGCACTACTTAAAGTCGTGCCAGTATGAATGGTGTTCATTGAAATTAATGGAGAATGACTTGTCATACGATTTTGCAGTACAAAATCGTGAGACAAGTCGTATAAATGTGAAAGGGGCCTAAATCAGAAGATTCCGTTCCCTTTTCAATTTTGTATGCAAATATGTGAAGGTTTCAGATTATCAGAAGAGAGCATGAAAGTGATGTAGCTGGAAATTATATTTTCCAATGCACAGCTGACTTCTAGTGTAGTAATTATATAACTACCAAACCTACAACTTCTTATCTAATATAGCATGTGGCATAGCCATAGAACAACAGGTTTTAAAGAAAAGTTTACATTTATTATAAAAAAAAAACAAAATAAAATGAATAAGGGATGTGCAGATTCCATGGATCTATTGTAGATGATGGTGGGCTTAGTGCCAGGGACTTCATAGGACACCCTTCTCCATGGTGATACTTGTACTTACCATTCAGTATGATCTTGGGATACTGATAAAGTCGCTACTACCTTCAGGTGCTCAGCTAAAATTGAACCGCAGCTTGGAATGGAAATTGATGGGGCAAGTTGCCAAGAAGCTTTCAGTCAACCAGCGTAGGTGCTGTGCAGGGACCCTGATCCACTTGACTGCTAGTGCATCGGTCACTGTAGTAAAGCAAAGGGAAGCAAAGGGAAGATCAGGTGCACCTTTTTAAATGTCAGTTTTTTACGCTAGTGTGCATCCTTTTACATACATGACTGAGTGTCTTGGGTAGAATAATTACATAATAGAATCTTTTCTATATGACATGATTTGAACATTTTCCAATTGGTCATACATACATCATTTTGCAGAATATGCTGTGTGGTAGTACTTGATTAGCTCCCCAAGCTTTGACAGTCTTATTAGTTGAAGGTATGCAATTGTTTTTAGTGCTACTGAAACTTTGATATAAATAGCCATACACTCTAGTATTATGTAGAATTGGGTGTCAGCACCAGCTATCATAACTGATTTTGTTTCTTTAGGTGTGTCGCAATTTTGAGCTTGTTGGGGTAGTTAATTTGGATCAATTGGAACAAATGAGAGATAAAACAGAGGCTTCAAGCAGTGATGAAGAAGAATCTGCTGCTAAGCCAGAAGGTTGGTAACTGTATGAACTTGAATTTGAAAATGTATTTTCCATGTAAATAATTGGGTAATTTTTTAATGCTCAATGTTTTTACAGATCAGATGAAATTTAGCTTTTTTATGGTTTACATTATATTTATAGGTTGACTGAAAAGTGTAATGTCATCAGTGAGGCTGCACAAGTTTTCCAAACTGGATTATCACTAGCTCCTTCTGAACCAGCCATAAGGCTCATTAGCCAGTCACAGACATAAGTTTGGATGGCCATCTTCTCATGTTATGAATGGCTGTACACTTTTCTTTGTGAATTAAGTGACATTAATCTGTATAGAAGAGGCAAGTGTTAGAGAATAGTAACAGTTGTCCATCTATTATAACGCCTGCCGTACTTTTTTTGTTTAGGTACCATGCAAGTCCCTGATGTCAACGATGCTGCTGAAGAAAAGCGTTTACCTTGTGAATTCTGTGGTAGAACCTTTGCACTTAGAACAGAATGGGAAAAACATGTTTTAAGGCATGGAATGTAAGTTAGGAGATTTTCAGAAACGTATTGACCATACAGGTCTGATAAAAATAGATGATTGTAACCTTTCTAGCAAGCTCTAAACCCCCCAAAATGTAATCCTGACTTGGGTGTTCGGGTTCCTTGTATAATGTCACAGAGGAGCTAGTCAAATACTTGTTTTTATTCATATATAAGCCACAATGGAACCTTAGAAAAAGATGTGTTCTCAGATTATTAATTTGGCCTGTTTATTTTGGCCATTGCCATAAAATTGCAATTATAGCAGCATTGATATAATAAAAAAATTGTATTCTAATTGTAGCTATTCTAACTTATTTTTTTATATATATATAGGTGTTTGAACGGTAGTTTTACAGACAGTTTTATACATGGCAAAGGATTTCCAGATCATCAGGTTAGCTAACGAGACAGCATAGCAGTGGCTGACCTCTCTCTATCTGACTGATCGCTCATAGTGAGCTGCTTGATAAAGAATGAGTCATTAATGAGTTCTCTAAACAGGCTTTACAGAAGTGAAAGCCTTGAACAATATAGATTAAAAATGTAAAACTATGTTTAGTCCCAAGCATAATTTAGAAGTATTTAGAAGTCCCTTTATGAATAATTCCAATTTGTTTAAAATGCAACAGTGAAGTCACAGTACCTGTAAAGCCGCGTACACACGATCAGTCCATCCGATGAGAACGGTCTGAAGGACCGTTCTCATCGGTTAACCGATGAAGCTGACTGATGGTCCGTCGCGCCCACACACCATCGGTTAAATAACCGATTGTGTCAGAACGCAGTAATGTAAAACACAACGACGTGCTGAAAAAAATGAAGTTTAATGCTTCCAAGCATGCGTCGACTTGATTCTGAGCATGCGTGGATTTTTAACCGATGGTGGTGCCTACTAACGATCGGTTTTGACCTATCGGTTAGGAATCCATCAGTTAAATTTAAAGCAAGTTGGCTTTTTTTTAACCGATGGTTAAATAACCTATGGGGCCCACACACGATCGGTTTTGACCGATAAAAAAAGGTCCATCAGAGCGGTGTCCTCTGTTTAACCTATTGTGTGTGTACGAGGCCTTAGATTAGTGGTCGGTTACAGTGAACTGGTCTAAGACCTAATGCAGGAGCTGTTACCAACATGCCAATTGCACCAGAAACGATGCAGTGGCTGCCCTGTGTTCACCATTTAGAACATAGGAGTGGGTGGGTGGTCTGCAGTATGATAAGCATCAGAAAAGTCTAGTAGAGAGCATAGGATAGAAGAGGGTGACCATAGTAGTTGTGAGGGAACAAGATCCAGGGGACAATTGGTTAAATGAGCATCTGAGAAAAGTATGGTAACCTCAGTAGTAGCCGGGTCACAAAAGTAAAGTATTGAATGTGCTGTAAGATAGGGTATGTGAACTGGGGTGATATCTGTACAGTGAAGATGTCCTCACAAATTGCACCGATCTTGTTTTTGAAGTGGTTGGCAAGCAGTGAGTTAGTTAGTGGGTGGAGGTGTTGGGGGAAAAATTAGAAGACTATCATGACATTGTATTAATAAGAGTGACAACGTATGTTTGGTTGGCAGCATGAAGGCAGAATTGTATTTTAGAAGGGCAGATTTTTATAGGGTGCAGGAAGTCTTGCAGGAATTTTGCTGGTCATGCACAGGCGTTATCTGCCTCTGCACCATAAACCCCCCCCCCCCCCCATCTTAAAGAAAATAAAAGTGCTATTTTGGAATTCTGATGGCTTTGTTTATTCTACAGGACTGTAGTTGCAGTTGAAAATAAGAAAGAGAATGAAGAAAACCGAAAGCCAAAAGAAAATGTTGGGGACACTTATAATGAAGCAAAGCTAGCGGAGGAAAGTATTGATACTTCACAGCAAACAAAAACCTCATGTCTGAAGAACTTTGTTGTGACCAAAATGGAATAATTATTTTAGGAAACACAATGTTGCTTGAACACTGACACAGTTGAGGAAGGAATAGAAAGCTGCTTTTTTTTCGGACTTGTAGCATCTTCTATTTTTCAAGCACTGATACTCGTACGAGTTTGTATAAAGTTCATTTATTTAAATGAGGAACCGAGTCAAGGAATGACTTCACTACATCCTTTCTTCTTCGTTAATATACATTTTGGTTAAACAAGGACTAATGGAACTTTTGCTTCACAGCACAGACTTTCTGGTGCACTCTTTTCTGCTAAGAATGACTAATACTGCATGGCAGTACTTTTAAAAAGCACCACTTTTGGGACAATTTTTTAACACGTACTTTCCATTCTGTTGCATTTACTCTATGAGATGAGAAGTAAAATGTATTTTTATTTTTTTTTCTGTTAAATTGCATTGGTCACTATACTCCTAGTACCTCAAGAAAAAGTTCCAAGGGAGTTCTCTGCATTTACCCAAGCTGCTTTTCCAAGCAGATGAATGTCAGGAAAGCTTGCTAAAATAGTGAACAAAAATGAACTAAGTGTGTGGAAAATACACACAATATTCTTGAAAACCTTTTGTGGGTTTTGTCTTAAAAATACTGTGATTTTTTTTTTCTAAGTTTTAATAAACTAAAAAATTGAAAACCTATTAGAATACAAGGTATCTATTTGTAAACTGTTGTACAAATACTTTTTTTCTTAAAGGTTAATTTAGGAATTCAGATTTTTCAGCCTGTTTATTAAATACTGCATCAGACCAATGCAGCACGGTTCTGAGTTTGAAAAGGTGAGGCTGTGGTTAATGTAATATTAATGTTTACCATTGGTTTTGTATCCCTACTCAACCAATAAAATGCATCTGTTTTTTAGTATACTAATCTGCATATGAGGCACTTCTCATAAATGTTTGGTATGATATGATGCAAAGTAAAAGCACGTCTGATATTAGGACATTATCTTGTTACAGAAAGATTATCCATCTTAAGATTGTATGTTTGCCTGAATCCTAGGAATGAATGTCTACCACCCATGCTCTAGTTATAAATTTGGCCAATAGCCTTTTTTCCTGAGTCCGTAGCTTGCCTAGCTGATACAATCCTGGCGACATCTAAGGGTTTCCATGTATTAGATGCTCATCCTCCAGTTCCTAAGTGTATGTACACAGCGGTTAACGGAACTAAAGATTACTGCTACTAGATGCACAAACTGAGCAGATAAACAATGGAAAGCAATGCAAAATGTAAGGCAGCATACATATTCAAATCACAGTATGTTCCCTCAATCATTCAGAATACCCATGTATTAAAAAATCTATAACTTTTCTAGAACAGACCATTCTAATTGTCTGTTTCATTCAGAAATGTATTTCCATCTTGAAAGATTATCATTCTAAATGTGCAGGTAATATGCATATGTTTTGTTTTAAATTAACATGTTGCACTTTTTTTTTATGTAACATTTTTATTCAACATGCAGTTAAAATGGTCATTCAAATTTAGCATGGGACTCAAATACTGTACAGATTTTACCTCATTCCTTTTGCATTTGAGCAGAAATTGTTTCAGGTTTACCTTGCTGGAAACTGCTAGACAGGCATCTTTAGAGATGGCTTTTGCAAACCTATGTGCTTTGTACATACATTTACACTTATCCTAGCCTCCAATAACTAATTTATATGTAATAAGGACACAATAAGTTTGTACTAATTGTGAAAATGGAGACTTAATGAGACTTAAGCTTAAAGCTGTAGCTTAAGAAACCATTTGTAATTATTTTTTTTTTTTTTTGTTAGGGCAGAAAGTAGATGATAGACTTTGAAAACTGCAAGATACTGATTGGCCTTTTCTTGAAGCTCCTTGTACATGCTGAAACAATGGAGTGGTTACCAAAAACTGTACGACATGCGAAGTGTGATGCTTTATCACTACTTTATTTTTTAAATAACATGTAAATATTGTAATCCATTGGACTTTGCTTTGCTAACCAGTTAATTAAACTATGGGACCATTATTGTTTTAAATTACTGTTTGTAGTTCTTTACTGCTTTGTTGTTGACTGCTTTGCTAAATTATAACTGTACATTCAAGCAATAATCTTACATTTTTCAGTAGGTGTACATAATGCACCATCATTAAAGTGTCATTAAACCTTAATACAGAATGTATATACTGTGGTCACGTGACAGATCTATATTGCTCCTTGCCACACTGTCCAATCTAGAAGAGTAGAAATTAAATAAAACAAAAAAAAAAGTGATTCAGCTATTCACTTAACCCTAGAAGGTGTATAGGTTTTTTATGCTGTGCCCAGACAGTGCTGATTGGTACTGTTGTGGTCACATGCTGCCAGTGAACATACCCTCAAGCAGATACATCCTTGCTAGATGACACGGAAGGAGGGGAGGGAAATGGTGTAGTCTCTAAGGCTCCATTCACATCTAGGCGTTTTGTCGCCTGAAGCCCAACGCTGAAGCAGCCTGACATACGCTGGGGGGGGAATTTACATTGTCGGCTATGGAGATGGTTCACATCTCTACGCCGAACGCTGATACGCCTGAAGCGTGAAGCCTGAAACAAGTCCCGGACCCTTTTTTTCAGGCGTATCGGGCGTTCGGCCATAGCCGACAGTGTAAATTCTGCCCTCCAGCAAAAAAGCAATAGGCGTTTTGTCGCCGCAAATCGCGGGGACAAAACGCCTATTGCATGTCGCCCGAATACGCCTGCTGCCGCCGACGCCTAGATGTGAATGCAGCCTAAGTCTCGGAACTGGAAACCACCCCTGAAATAACAAGAGTCTCTTGGATGTGACTTGGAGAAAAAAAAAAGTAGGTTAACAGATTTCTCAGGCTTTACTTGTGACACATGTACAGTGAGGGTGGCAACACTACAGCCACCTGCATCTAGGAAGTGTAGAAAAAACACAGTATCAACCAGGTATTTACAAATATAGAGGCAATGCACAAATGAAAGTTGCTGTTGTAAGATAAAATACCTAGTTTTACATATAAATACACTTAAAAAGTTGTTGAGTTTAATGAAACTTTAAAATAGAAATGTGTCTGTGCTGTAAACTCCCACGTTACACTACCAGTTTTGTAGTGGTCTGGGAGGTGCTTTATTCCTTTAGTGTCTTGCAAAATATATTGGGGCAGGCAGTGTACACTTGAAAGAAGATGGGGATCAGGGACTGTCAGTCAGGCTCAACAATGGCAATCTCTGCCTTCTTCCCACAGGACACTACTCGCCTCCACCATTAAAAAGAAATGAAGACTATGAGCATCTGGAAGAGAGGAATGTTCATTTGAATCAACTAAGATGACATCTATAGTTCAATATAGAGTAAAGCGCACACCAAATTGACTTGAAGGAGAAGTACAGTCAAAGCTCATTTGGTCATACTTCTATGAATCACAGGAGTACAATTCGTTTTGACATCACAGACGTTGGTCCAGGGTCCGCATTATCACAACAATGAAAGTCAGGATCCGCCAGGCCGTTCTGCCCCTTCCACAGCCCAGCACTCCAGTGGGCAAGGAGGGGGCAGAGCAGAGAGCTGCTGACTGACAGTCTACAGTTCTTTTCTCACGGAGCTGTGAGAAGTGAGCGATTGGCGGTGTTCAATCGATCGGTTCTCAGTGCAGAGGTGCTGGGGGACAGATGCAGCATTGGACCAATGCTGCATCCACCCAGGTAAATATGAATCTGCAAAAACCCATACTTTTGTTTTAACTGACATCATCAAAGGCCCCCTGTCCACTGGCATGTATGAAACTATCGGTTTCCTTTTACAAGGAAGTCCACTTTAAGGACAACTTTATGTTAATGGACAGCAAAATGTTAAAAACCACAACCCTCCAGAATTAGTTGCAAAGTTTCGAGCAATGGTCCAAGCCTGCTATATATTGAAATGTTGCAACTACTTTTTCTATAGAGGATTGCTGTTTTTTATTTATTACAGCCTATGGAGAATTAAGTCTGCAATAAACAAAAAATGTAATATCTTTATCGTCCATTGAGGGACATAAAAGGGTTCATTTAAAACCCCTGCAGGGTGCATGTTCTTTTCCGGTTCATTCTTTACCAGAGAATCTTAATCACACAAGCTGGCAACATTCAGATAAGCGTTTTTCACCTCCTAGGAAATTTTAGGTTCTTTATCCTATGGAGGAGAAGTTTACCAAGAAGTGGAGTCTGCCCTCTGTAGATGCAGCTATTTATTGTTTAAATAAGAACCTGACTTGTCTGGTGGACAATGCTCAGGTATTTAAAGATCCTTCTGAAAAGAAATTGGAACCTTTACTAAAGTCCTCCTTCCTTTTGACAGGTGCAGTGGCCCAACCTGCTGTGGCGGCAGTTGGTATGTGTACGGTCCTAAATGAAAAGTGAAACAGGCTGAAAGATCCGCCTCCGGAGCAGATCAAACTTTGAGAGAATCTGCCTAAAGCCTTATGTTTTACAGTGAATGCCATTAGAGCCTCACATTTCAGCTGGTGCATATGTGCATAATTCTTTGGCTAAAGCATTGGTCAGCGGAAGCTCCATGCAAAAAGTTTCCCCTTCCATAGCGAATGTCTCTTTGGGGATGAGTTGGAAAAATATATCCAAAAGATATCGAGCGGTAAAACTACCCTATTGCCATAGAAGAAGAAAAACAAGCATCCTTGTTTTAAACGTTCTCTTTCCTGGCTCCCGGAAGATCTGCCTCCAGCCAGTGCCGACTGCATTTTCAGCCAGCCACAAAGGCTAAAGAAAGCCAGGCCCAGAAAAACAAGAATCTGTGGGGTTCAAAAGCTAACAAGCAAAACCCCAAAGCCTCTTTATGAAGAGGTGCCCCTGCTCGGCTAAGTGGGGGGACGGCTTCTGCAGTTTTCAACGGCATGGCAGACAGGGATCCAGGACAAATGGGTAGTTTCCTCAGTATCCCTAGGGTACAAACTTGAATTTCAAGAGATCCCACCTTACCGGTTCTGAAGTTCAAGGCTCTCCAAAGACCCATTAAAAAGAAAATCCTTCTTTAAAGGATTGGATCACTTAAGGTCTCAAGGGGTAATCATGGAAGTACCCTGAAGGAGCAAGGTTTAGGTTATTACTCAAACCTCTTTGTGGTTCCAAAACCAAACGGAGATGTCAGACCCATCCTGGATCTAAGACATCTAAATCAGTTTCTGAACATTCGCCATTTCCAAATGGAGACGATTCGATCCGTTATCGCCACCCTACAAGAATTCTTGGCGTCTATAGACATCAAAGACGCATATTTACATGTGTCTATCCATCCCACTCACCAAAAGTTCCTAAGGTTTGCAGTAGAAGAGCGCCACTTCCAGTTTGTGGCTCTGCCCTTTGGTTTGGCAACTGAGCCTCAGGTATTTACAAAGGTTCTGGCCCCTCTGTTGGCAAAGCTGAGGGTCTTGGGCATAGCGGTAACGGCCTACCTAGACAATCTACTTGTGATAGATCAGTCAGTGGCAGGATTAGATCACACAGTGCTCCATACAGTAAAATACCTGTGGCATTTAGGATGGATCATAAACCTACAGAAATACTCTCAACAAGCCCTAAGAAGGGTACAGTATTTGGGCATGATCATAGATACAGCCCAAAGCAGGATATTCCTGCCAGAGCCAATGATCGAGTCAGTAAGAAGATTGATCCACAAGGTCAGGGCGATTCGCCTCTGCATGAGGCTATTAGGGAAAATGGTGGCCTCCTTCGAAGGTTGTTCCTTACGCCCAGTTTTATTCGAGACTACTGCAGGGCAGTATTCTAGCTGTCTGGAATGGGAAAAGCCAAGCTCTGGATTCACTGATGCGCCTGTCCCAACAGCCGTGCCAAAGCATCAGTTTGTGGTTAAAGACCAAGAACTTGCGGAAAGGAAGGTCCTTTCTCCCAGTCAGTAGGACGGTGGTGTCTATGGATGCCAGCCTGTTGGGCTGGGGAGCAGTAGTAGAAAAAACTTCAGCCCAGGGTACCTGGGCCAAAACCAAAGAGAACCTGCCCACCAACATACTGGAGATTCGGGCAGTATACTTAGCCCTCAGAACCTGGACACACGGGTTACAGGGCCACCCGTTTCGGATTCAATCCGACAATACTACTGCAGTAGCTTATATCAATCACCAAGGAGGCACCCGGAGACGGGATGCTCAGAAGGAGGTGAATCGAATTTTGACATGGGCAGAAAAACAAGTTCCTTGTTTTTCTGCAATCTTCATTCCAGGGGTAGAAAACTGGCAAGCAGACTATCTAAGTCACCAGCAGCTGTCACAAGGAGAGTGGTCTCTCCACCCCGATGTCTTTCAGGCAATATGCCAAATATGGGGGCCCCCGGATGTAGACCTCATATCTTCCAGGCTCAACAGGAAGTTGTACAACTTTGTGTCCAGGACGAGAGATTCGCTGGCCTACGGATCTATGACCTATGCATTCCCCCCCAATCCCTCTCTTACAGAGATTACTGTGCAGGATCAAGAAGGAGGGAATACCAGTCCTCCTAGTCGCCCCAAATTTGTCCAGGAGATCATAACTATGGTGGTAGTAAAACCCTCCCACTACATCACGAACCTGCTGTCACAGGGTCCAGTGTTCTACCCTTCCTTACAGAAGCTAAATTTGACGGTCTGGCTACTGAGACCTACATTTTGAAGAAACATGGGCTCTCGGTACAGTTCTTTCTACACTAATTAAGGCGAGAAAGCCAGCCTCCAGCTAATCTACTACAGAGTCTGTAAGGCGTATGTTTCCTGGTGTCAATCCAGAGGGTGGAATCCTCAAAAGTATGCTATAAGTAGGATTCTCACCTTTTGCCAATTAGAAGTGGATATGAAATTAGCCCTGAGTACCATCAAGTGTTAAATATTGTCTCTATCAGTCTTTTTTCAGAGAACGCTGGCATCTCTAGTTTAGGCAATCACTGTGCTACTACTGAAGCAAAGTTGCATAGTTTGCGGTAGGGTAGATGTTCAGTTGCTGAATACACAACTGAATTCTGATGTTGGATCACAGATACCACGTGGAACCCAGTAGCGCAAAAAAGTCAGTTCTGCTAAGGAACAGTTAAACGATGAGATTGCCAGAGTAGACACTCCTATAGATCTTGAGCTTTCCTTGTTCAATATTTTTTATTTTGTTTCAAAGGAAGTAATACAGAGTTTTCATAACAAGCCATGAAAGGAAATGTACAAATGTCAATAACATTTTGAATATTTAAGACAATAAGAACAATTGTCAGCAAAGATACGTTAATACACACAAATCAACTGTACTGAGGGTAAGCAGGAAGCATATAGAACATATTAGATTTAGTATCGGCAGGCCTATGAGAGTACTGGTATGACTCATGTAAGTAAGAATAGAAGAGTAATGTTAGGTGGAGAAATTAGAAGAAAGCAGTATGGGCCAGGAGAAGTAATAAAGATACTTAGGTTTAGGGAAAATCAGAAATTAAGGGGGAGGGGGAAATGGCCAAGGGGTTGTTCAGCGGCAGAAATTGTTTGATGTCTTAAGTGACCTCTATAGGTCCAGTGAGCGACGATGAAAGGATGTTGGAAGGAAATCCTTGATCCAAGGGTCCCAGATATGACACTTGTCCATGGGGTTTTGGAGACGTGTCATTAGCTTCTCACTGATCATGGTCCAATGCATATGTGAGATTTAACTTCTGTGAAGGGTATGTTTTGTGTTGATCTCAAGGCTTTCATCCAATTGGGTATCCAAATTGATCAGAGACCTACAGAAAGGAGGAATGAGAGACTGGGAATGTTTGGAAGTAATAGTGGCATATGTTACTTCTGTTAGTCAGTTCATTCAGAAATAGCCAAAAGTTTCTCTGGATTCTAACACTACTGAACCTATGCAGGTTAGAGACCGATTTCTACTCGGGGAAAAAGAGAGAAGGCATATGAAGAACTTGTGTCTATATTGTGAGGACTCAAAATAAATTACTGCGACTGATGTTATGTGCCTGGACAAATGTGCCTGGACAAATAAACTCCATTGTCCAGTCTACCTCCCCATTAATTCATAAAGAAAACGTATTTCCCTACTATCTCATTTTGTCATCCCTATCAAACCTATCACGAGGGCCGTGAAATTCCTTGCTCTGCTATGCTGGACTTCATGCAACTTTATGGACATATAATTAGTCCACCGTAGTAATATTTAACAAGAAGTGAATCTGCCCTAATTGAGATGGAGACCTGTTGATGATTCACCTTTATCGTTAGGACGCAGGAAACAGTTCCTCTAGTACCCCAATTTGAGGCTGACTATTGTGAGATGATCAGCTATCAGCTGATTTTGTCAACCAAATTCTGTCATTCTGGGTATTCCTTGATTTTCTACCCAAAATCTTTCTATTAATTGGAAAGCACGGACTATACATTTTATGTCCTCCTATACATTGTATGTCAAACAAGTTCTCCACTCATCAAGGAATCACAAGTTGATATGGTAGAAACTTGGTCATTTTGGTTGAGGTAGGTTGGACTGACCTGTGGAGAATTAGGAATCCACAGACCAGGGCGTATTCGTGGTCAGCCCCAGGAGGAAGCTGTTTGTCGTGTATAGATATGGTTTGTGGGAATGATAACGTTCAACCATTGGTACAATCAGTTGGCTACCTACCTCGGGGGTATCTATTGTTCGGATTAAATATTGGTCCTAGGGGTAACAGGCCAACCTGGAAAATGAATCCATACTGGCTAGCACAAATTGGGCCTGATGACCGTATACCAGAACAACTAGATATCTTTATTGAGGCACATGGGACCTATGCAATGGATGGTAGTGTATGGGATGCATTTAAGGCATACCTGCGGGGGGTCTTGAAGTCAACTATATCACACGTTAAACGTGTTAGTAGGCAAGGAGAGGAGGAACTGGCTAAACAGTGTACAAAAGCGGAGGATGATTTTATATCCATCCCCTCGAGTGAAAATCAGGCAAGGTGGGAAAACCTGCGTAGGCTATATAAAGGTCAGATAGAAATAAAAGCCAAACGGAAACAATTCTTTTTACGGCAGAAATTTTTTGAACAGGGGAACCAAGCTAGTAGACTATTGGCATTTATAGCTAAACAACAGACATCTTCAGCTATTTCCAAGATACAAAATGAACAGGGGATATTAGTTTGTACAATAGAAGAAATACTGAAATGCTTCCATAAATATTATGATAAAATGTATGCCACCTCATTAACGTGTGCAGAGGAGGATATAGTGGGGTACCTGGAGGAAGTAGAGTTCCCAAAATTAACAAGAGAAAATGTGAAATTAATGGACGAGGAGATTACAGAGGCAGAAGTAAGGGAAGTTATCGGCTCGTTGGCAACAGGTAAATCCCCAGGCCCGGATGGTATATAGAGAGGCCTTTGTTAGAGGAGAACTCCCACATTCCATGTATGAAGCAACAGTAGTTTTATTATTAAAAACGGATAAGGACCCAACTGAGTTTATCTCATATAGGCCAATATCTTTGTTGAACTGCGACTATAAAATTTTGGCCAAGATATTGGCCAAAAGATTAAATACTGTAATAACATCTATAGTGCATGCCGGTAGATATGCAAAGAAATTACCGCTCTAACATACACAAATAACAATAGCTACAAGCAGCAACCACTAAGTGTTATACACACACTAAAATATACAGGAGAACATTTTTTTGAAGTTGCGCTAATAAAGAAAAGAAATATATATAAAAATAAAAATAAAAAGTGATAACCAAATGGTTTTTAAACCATGTGCAAAAAAATATCTTAATGTGGATCTAAAGTCCAATGTACTCAAATGGTTAATATAAATCAAGAGAGTGTAGATCAGGGATCCTCAAACTACGGCCCTCCAGCTGTTGTGGAACTAAACATCCCATGAGGCATTGCAAAACTCTGACATTCACAGACATGACAAAGCATGATGGGAATTGTAGTTCCTGAACAGCTGGAGGGCCGTAGTTTGAGGACCCCTGGTGTAGATGATGAACCAAAAATCGTTGAAGCGCCCTTAATGGGCGGTTCTGAGAAAGAAATATGCATATATCTGCTACCAAACTGTGAGTGTGATAAACAATGGAGGCTTACCAGAAGGCAAGCATAACGCGCTTGCGGCTACAACCCAGCCAGGGCCTTTAGGAGTCCACAGTAGGTTGATAAAGCAGGAAAAAAGGTTGTGGGTAGCTCCAGATGTGTCAGCAGTTGATTGCCAAAAAAAAGGTTTTAAATAAACATAGTGAAGTACGTCAAACAACACATAAAAAACGGTACTAAAAATAGGATATTACTGTCCTAAGTTGTGACTTAAAATAACACCACCACCGTGTCACCAAATAAATTGAAGGCTTACCAGAAGCCAAATAAGTAACCGCATAGAAAAGAAAGCCTTGATTCAGGGATTATAGTGGAGCAGCTGTCAGGGTGTATTGTAGATCCTCCGGATGTCAGCAGTGCACCGAAAACAAGCCCACATAGTGAAGTATGCTTAAAAAAGTCTTCAAAGGTTTAATAAGGTTGCACTTACATGTTACAGAAAGAATTAAAACATAAAGGTATAGCAGCCGGCCGGCTTACACGAACGCCCGTGTCTCTCGCATCGTCTCGTCAAAAAAACGTCAGCACGTCACCTTCCCGACGTACGTTTCGTCATAAGAAATTGACGTCGTCTGGGGCACGGGCGACGCACTGACGCATCGCATGAAATAGTAAACAAAAGGAGCCAAGCCTCGATCTGATTCCGAGTGATGGATAGTAATCCATGGTGGCATAATAGAAACAAAGCCAAGCCTCGACTTGGAACAAGCAGACTAAATGTCCACATACGGTGGTCCAATAGGACCAAATGTAAACACTGAGTGTTATTTAGAATTAATTAAAGATAGACAAGCTGACAGTGCGATCGGGTAGCGTACTAAAATGCCCGCCAAATAAAAAAATGCATCAGTGGTTTATAACTGAAAAAATCGATCAGAACACTGTCAGGCAATGTCAAATTATATACCTACTTAACCACTTAAGACCCGGATACATACGCTGCTAAATGACCCAAGGTGTTTTTACAATTCGGCGCTGCGTCGCTTTAACAGACAATTGCGCGGTCGTGCGACGTGGCTCCCAAACAAAATTTGCATCCTTTTCTTCCCACAAATAGAGCTTTCTTTTGGTGGTATTTGATCGCCTCTGCGATTTTAATTTTTTGTGCTATAAACTAAAATAGAGCCACAATTTTGAAAAAAAAACACAATTTTTTTACTTTTTGTTATAAAAAAAATCAAATAAACTAAATTTTAGTAAAACATTTAGGCCAAAATTAATTCAGCCACATGTCTTTAGTAAAAAAAAAGAATCGCAATAAAAAAAAATAGCTACCTAGCGGGAACAGCGACACTAATACAGCGATCAGAAAAATGATCGCTTAGTGACGCTGGCAATAGGGAGTGAAAGGGTTAACTAGGGCGGTGATCAGGGGGTTAAAACTTTATTAGGGGGTGGGGGGCTATCCTGAACCTAACACTAACTGTTTTTTACACTGCCTGTCACACTGACACTAAAAGCAGTGATTAGATCACTGCATTCAGTGACACTGTGACAGGGGGGTGGGGGGGGCGATCACAAGGGGTTAATGTGCCTATGTGAGTGTGTGTCAGTGTTGTGTTGGTGCACACTTACTTGTGATGTCTTCTCTCATCAGCAGCGCTGGGAAACAGCGCTGCGATGAGAGGTGACATCATTTCCTCCTTCCTGTGTAAACACAGGAGGAGGAACTGACACGATGGGAGCGCGCTCCCATTGGCTGGGAGCGATCGCGGGGGGGCGGAAATCACGGACATCCGCCCGCTCGTCGGCGATCGCTCCCAGAGGCAGGGGGACCCCCGCACGCCGTGGAGGGGGTCCCGATGGGACCCCCGAACCGCACGAAGGCGGGGACGTAAATTTACGCCCTTGTGCCTGTACGAGCCATTCTGTGGCCGTATATGTGCGTGCGGGGGTCCTTAAGTGGTTAAACCAACGGCTCATTGGAAATATCCCATTGGCGATAATAAAATATATAAAATGAAATATATAAAAATTTAAAAAAATGTAAAGAACATATATGAGGGTATAGGGGTCTCATTTACATGAAAGGGCTGTCCCGCTCATAATTGCTAAACTCTATAAAGGAGTCATGAGTTTACCCACATTACTGGCATGTGGTAAGTCGTGTAATTAAAAAAGGGGGAATAAGGCTATACTTATGTCAATATCAGAGAGATGTCAAATCTCGGTGTATAACAATTATGGATATTAGATTTGTCATGAGTGATGACCCAAAGGCCACCAAGGGGACCATCCATCAGGTCAGATCGAGTTCACAAACCATGATGCTGTAAGCCCAACATATTAGGCAACAAAAAATATGGAACTTATGAGTTATCTATAAATGCATTAACATCTACTTCCCCGTTTAACCCAAAAGGTGCATAACATTTGATCCTATGGATCCATGCCATTTCCATTTTTGATATACTCCTTACCAGTGCACTTCCTCGCCAGTGTGGGTTGTATCTATCAATTCCCAAAAATATAGTTTTTGTGGGATCTTTGTTATGGGCTGCAAGATAGTGTCTCGAGACTGGATGTTTCTCTGAACCCGCTAAGATTTTGGTGATGTGCTCGTTGAGCCTTACAGAGAGGGGTCTTTTAGTTCGCCCTACGTACTGAAGCCCACAAGGGCACTGAAGCAAATAGACCACCCCTTCAGTTGCACATGTGATAAAAGGCTTGATTGTGTGTTCATGTCCTGTGGTTGTGGAGACGAATTTATGAGTTTGTCTATGGGCACACCCACTAACAGAACAGACACAACATTTCCTACATTGATAAAATCCTGTAAAGGAATTAAGAAAAGTAGATTTGACTTTGGGGGGTTCAAGAACATTAGGGGCTAGTTGGTGTCTTAATGCTGACCCTCCCCTGAAGATTACTTGAGGTTTGTCTGGTAAAACCGGACCCAACACTGGGTCATTTTTTTAAATGTGCCAATGTTTTTTGATTACATTTTTAACACTATAGTGTTGGGTAGAATAGGTGGTAATAAAAGTGGCAACAGGTAATACACCTTTTTGTGCATGCTTTTTGTTCAGTAATTCTCTTCTATTTTTAGTTTTGACCTCTTCCAACGTTGGCATAAGGGAATTCAAACTATACCCCTTTTCCAGAAACCTGTTGGTCAAAATACCGGCTTGGTTTATGAAATCGGTTTCATTCGAGCAATTACGCCTAATGCGCAGGTATTGACTCTTGGGGACGGATTTTAACCACACTTCATGGTGGCAACTATCCACAGGGATATAGGAATTTCTAGTAATCTTCAGGGGAGGGTCAGCATTGAGACACCAACTAGCCCCTAATGTTCTTGAACCCCCCAAAGTCAAATCTACTTTTCTTAATTCCTTTACAGGATTTTATCAATGTAGGAAATGTCGTGTCTGTTCTGTTAGTGGGTGTGCCCATAGACGAACTCATAAATTCGTCTCCACAACCACAGGACATGAACACACAATCAAGCCTTTTATCACATGTGCAACTGAAGGGGTGGTCTATTTGCTTCAGTGCCCTTGTGGGCTTCAGTACGTAGGGCGAACTAAAAGACCCCTCTCTGTAAGGCTCAACGAGCACATCACCAAAATCTTAGCGGGTTCAGAGAAACATCCAGTCTCGAGACACTATCTTGCAGCCCATAACAAAGATCCCACAAAAACTATATTTTTGGGAATTGATACATACAACCCACACTGGCGAGGAAGTGCACTGGTAAGGAGTATATCAAAAATGGAAATGGCATGGATCCATAGGATCAAATGTTATGCACCTTTTGGGTTAAACGTGGAAGTAGATGTTAATGCATTTATAGATAACTCATAAGTTCCATATTTTTTGTTGCCTAATATGTTGGGCTTACAGCATCATGGTTTGTGAACTCGATCTGACCTGATGGATGTTCCCCTTGGTGGCCTTTGGTTCATCACTCATGACAAATCTAATATCCATAATTGTTATACACCGAGATTTGACATCTCTCTGATATTGACATAAGTATAGCCTTATTCCCCCTTTTTTAATTACACGACTTACCACATGCCAGTAATGTGGGTAAACTCATGACTCCTTTATAGAGTTTAGCAATTATGAGCGGGACAGCCCTTTCATGTAAATGAGACCCCTATACCCTCATATATGTTTTTTACATTTTTTACAATTTTTATATATTTCATTTTATATATTTTATTATCGCCAATGGGATATTTCCAATGAGCCGTTGGTTTAAGTAGGTATATAATTTGACATTGCCGGACAGTGTTCTGATCGATTTTTTCAGTTATAAACCACTGATGGATTTTTTTATTTGGCAGGCATTTTAGTACGCTACCCGATCGCACTGTCAGCTTGTCTATCTTTAATTAATTCTAAATAACACTCAGTGTTTACATTTGGTCCTATTGGACCACCGTATGTGGACATTTAGTCTGCTTGTTCCAAGTCGAGGCTTGGCTCAGTTTCTATCAGTTTCTATTAGGCCACCATGGATTACTATCCATCACTCGGAATCAGATCGAGGCTTGGCTCCTTTTGTTTACTATTTCATGCGATGCGTCAGTGCGTCACCCGTGCCCCAGATGACATCAATTTCTTATGACGAAACGTACGTCGGGGAGGTGACGTGCTGACGTTTTTTTGACGAGACGATGCGAGAGACACGGGCGTTCGTGTAAGCCGGCCGGCTGCTATACCTTTATGTTTTAATTATTTCTGTAACATGTAAGTGCAACCTTATTAAACCTTTGAAGACTTTTTTAAGCATACTTCACTATGTGGGCTATTTACTTGTTTTCGGTGCACTGCTGACATCCGGAGGATCTACAATACACCCTGACATCAGCTGCTCCACTATAATCCCTGAATCAAGGCTTTCTTTTCTATGCGGTTACTTATTTGGCTTCTGGCAAGCCTTCAATTTATTTGGTGACACGGTGGTGGTGTTATTTTAAGTCACAACTTAAGACAGTAATATCCTATTTTTAGTACCGTTTTTTATGTGTTGTTTGACGTACTTCACTATGTTTATTTAAAACCTTTTTTTTTGGCAATCAACTGCTGACACATCTGGAGCTACCCACAACCTTTTTTCCAGCTTTATCAACCTACTGTGGACTCCTAAAGGCCCTGGCTGGGTTGTAGCCGCAAGCGCGTTATGCTTGCCTTCTGGTAAGCCTCCATTGTTTATCACACTCACAGATATATGCATATTTCTTTCTCAGAACCGCCCATTAAGGACGCTTCAACGATTTTTGGTTCATCATCTACACTCTCTTGATTTATATTAACCATTTGAGTACATTGGACTTTAGATCCACATTAAGATATTTTTTTGCACATGGTTTAAAAACCATTTGTTTATCACTTTTTATTTTTATTTTTATTTTATATATAGTGCATGCCGACCAGACAGGTTTTATAATTGGCAAATCAACATCGATAAACATTCGTAGAACATAATTGGTAGTACAGATAAAGGAGTATATTCCAGAGACAGGGGCTTTGGCATCTCTTGATACAGCCAAAGCCTTTCACTCCGTAGAGTGGAGATTCTTGCAGGCAACACTGGGGAAGTTTGGATTCGGGAACAGATTTAAGCAATGGGTAAGGATACTATATGCAGCCCCGCGATCTAAGCTATTGATTAATGGGATATTAACCCCATCAATTAACTTATTTAGGGGTATGAGGCAGGGGTGTCCGCTGTCTCCTCTTCTATTTGCTATTACAATTGAGTCATTATCTTTGCGATTTCGTCAGTCTGAAGAATATAAGGAGATAGAAATGGGCGACAGCACAGAACAGATTGGACTGTATGCAGATGACATTATATTGTATATGCGAGATACACAGGATACCCTGAGGAATGCTATGAGTATAATAGATACATTTGGTAGGTACTCAGGACTTAAGATTAATTGGCAGAAGTCTTTTCTAATGCCAATGCATCGACCAAAGTGTTTGTACATCTTCTCACACTCCCCAGTAGTAGTGCCTAAAAAGTTCTTTAAAAAGTTGAATTCACAATTTATAAAATTTATATGGGCAAAAGGTAGATGTAAAGTAAAGCTAACAACATTACAGTGCCCAAAGACAGAGGCAGGGTTGGCGCTGCCAGATGTCTATTTGTATTACTTGGCAGGACAAATGAGACATTTGCGTAACTGGTTTACACAGGAACAAAGCTCGGGAGTAGAGAAGTATTTGTTAAATATATTATAAGCTGAGAACTTTTTGGTAGTATTAGAGACAAAACGTATACATACACCAGGGGTCAAGATACCGATGCTCTCCTGTGAGTCCTGTGAGTAGCACTTTCGCCTAGCAGCAAAAGGGTCGCTGGTTCGAATCCCGACCACGACACCATCTGCCTGGAGTTTGCATGTTCTCCCTGTGTCTGCGTGGGTTTCCTCCGGGTACTCCGGTTTCCTCCCACACTCCAAAGACATGCTGGTAGGTAAATTGGATCGTCCAAAAAAAATTGACCCAGTATATATGTATATATGTGTGTATGACTGTGTGTCCATAGCGTGTCAAGATCCTACGGGGTAAAAAATGACCGCACCAGCCAAGCAGACACTGGCTGGAAAAAGCGCCCAGAGGCGATTCAGTTCGCATGCGTTGCGCTATACAAGTCATTCATTCATTCATTCATTCATTCATTGGTACGATCAGTATGGCGGGAGGTCAAAAAATTAATGGGCTTCAGGGATATCCCTGCTGAGCTATCTATGTGGGATAATACCTTGTTTGGAGAACTATATACATTCGAGGATAGTATATTTTGGAAGCAAAAGGGAATAGTAGCTTTGGAACAGGTATACCAAAGTGGGAATATATGCTCATTTGATTATTTGAAAACACAATATAAACTAGTCGATACATTCTTTTATAGATTTTTACAGTTTAGACATGCGTTAAGTGCCCAATTTGGTAGTAAAAGTATAGGTATATTTAGATTCCCCCTTATAGGAATTATGAGAACTCAAGGACCAAAGGGATTAGTATCCAAGTTGTACACATATTTTATGCAGGTCAAGATACGGGACTCTCCGCTTCAGATTAAGAGGAAGTTGCAAACGATATGTCCATCTATGACGGATGAGATCTGGGGGGAAGCCTGCAAATCACATTAAACGCGGAGTGTGCAAGATGTCATCTACCACGGGCCGACTTTGAGCACATGATGTGGTCTTGTCCGGGCATCAGTAGATATTGGAGACAGGTTTTGGATATACTATCAGAAGTTGTGGGAGGATGTGTCCCATTTACTCCAGAAGTATGTCTATTGTGGTTAATTGAGAGTCAGAGGTGGAATGTATATACTAAGACTTGTTTACAAGAAACTTTATTTATGGCCCGCAAACAAGTTGTATTTGGATGGATGCAACCTACGCCTCCTACGAAGGGACAATGGCTTATAGCGCAAAAAATAAAAAACCCAGAAGTGATCAAATACCACCAAAAGAAAGCTCTATTTGTGTGAAAAAAAAGGACAACAGTTTTAAATGGGTACAATGTTGTATGACTGAGTAATTGTCATTTAAATTGTGAGAGCACAGAAAGCTGAAAATTGGTCTGGTTAGGAAGGGGGTTTAAGTGCTCAGTGGTCAAGTGGTTAAGGTTGAATCTGTCATTGAAGGCTTATGGTGTCTGTCGAATGTTCTAAGAGGAATCGACAAAGCAGCTAAACTGTACGACGTCGCAATTGTACATTTCCGGTCAAATGCTCCACTCACAAGCTATAGTAGAATTCTAATTTTGTATGACTAGTAATAATTTTATTTATTATTATTACTAGTCAACCAACATTAGATTTCTCCTATAGCCTATGGGCAGAGAATTTGACCATAAATGTCCGTTTGTGGCGATCGTATGTTTTTAGCTGCTTCATCGAATCTTCATGTCTCTATAATGTCGAATAATCTTGAACTAATAGAGTTAGGTTAGGCACATTCGACCACAGGTTCGATAGACACAGATCGTATTGTCACCGACATGTCAAATCTTTAATCTATATTGAACTGTTGTCGCAACAAAATGAAAATAAAGCATTTTTATGTCGGATTCTGCACATTCATTATCATATGTTAAAACGAACGTGAAAATCCCTGAAATTCGGACAAAAATGCATTCGGACGAAAACTAATGCACATGTCTACTCTTTACTGCTATAGCTACTGGTCCCCAAGCCTGACCCCTGACTGTGACATTCAGAGTGATGATGCTTCTATTGCACCAGAGCATGACCCAACCTTAATTTAACTTAACTTTAAGTTGTGTCAGTACCCCAGGAGACATTTTCAAAGGATTCTATTCAAACCTTTGCTCGGAACAAAAGCACAGTGGGGGTATTCATCCTATTCTAGGCCTAAAATACCTCAAAGAATATCTTCGAAATTCCCATTTTTTTATGGAATCTGCAATGTCAGTTATTGCCTCTCTGAGACAAGGGGAGTATTTGTCATCCATAGATATCCATATTTATCCACCTCATGAGCACTTTTTACACTATACCCAGAGTATTCATAAAGGTCCTAGCACATCTTCTTACCTTTCTAAGAACTCAGGGAATCCAGGTCAAAACGCTCTCCAGCCTTCGCTTCACCTGTAACACTTGAGTTTGGTCCTCAACACGTCCCAAGCAATGTTTTTTTCTTTCAGAGAAGAGCATCCTCTCTCTCAGAGCTCAAGCATGAAAAATGAGGACAAATAGACATCGCACAATAATGAGTTCTTGGGCATAGTAGCTCCCTTCAAAGCACGTGAAACTTCTCAACCTACCAATGCTCCTGTCCAGCCAAGAAGAAGAAATTCTATGGCTTGGTGGATCTCCAGTATAGCCACAGCAGTAGAGAAGCCTTTCCTACCTTATCACTAGAAAGTGATAATAACAGATGCCAGCCTTTCAGACTGAGGTGGAGCGCTCCAGTTTTTCACTATCCAGGGAACATGGTCATCAGTGGAAGCCAATCTCCCCATTAATATCCTGGAGCACAGTGCAATACAAAAAAGTAAAAAGGAGGCAAAGAAAAAAAATGAGATACAGAGAAAAAAGAAAAAGAAAGAAATAGACAAATGTAAGAAAAAAGAATAACAAAAGGGAAGAAAAAGCCATCAGGGTGGAGGATGCACAGCTGTGGCCTACATCAGCCACCAAGAGAGCACCAGGGGCCTTGAAGGAAGTAAGACAGATAATCACATTGACAGAGACTCACTGTCTAGCAATCTATGTGGTCCACATCCTGGGAGTGGACAACTGGAAAGCCCAGGTCTTAAGAGATGGGGGTTCTCTGAGTCTGTCATTACTACCTTGCTAAAAGAAAGAAAAGCCACTTCCAGATAGATCTATTCTCATACCTGGAAATTCTTCTTTGCATGGTGTGAACACAGGTATTTAGATCCCAGAGAATTCTCTGTGCCTAACATTCTGACCTTTCTTTTATACAAGAAAGCTATGTTTATTGCATAAGTCTTTAGATACATGTCAGTAAATACACATCAATGAACTGTGGGAAGGCTGGCTGCAGGCTAGCCTGGATTTGTAGGAGGAGTCGGAGGGCTATATATCCCTCCTCCCCTCTAATCTCCGGCGTCGGTGGGGTTTCTGGGTAGGCACGGCTGACACACGTCACTTCCGGCTTCCTCACAGAGCGGCGGTCGGCCGCAGCAAGGGTGTCGGTTCCTCTCCTGGGCATCATTTGGGGGTTCGCCTGCTGTTTTCATGCTCCTTTCAGCGATGTCCCATCCAGCTTCGGGTGGGCTGCCTACCCGCTTCTCCCAGCGCTTATGCTGGGGGAGGGGGGCCGGCCGTCCTTGCATCCACCGTCCACCCACTTTCCCCAGGGCTCCGTTGGACATCGGTGTGCTGCCCGCCCGCTTCCCACGGTGCACCCATGGGGGGGGGTGTCCGTCCATCCAGCTGCCTTTTGCTGGGCACTTCTTCCGGCTCCCATGCCGGCGGAGGGGCGTCCGTCCTCATCCCATTCACCCACCAGTCCACCTCCCTGGAGCACACGCCGTACACCATGGAGGGGATGCCTGCACACCTCCCACTTTTCCCTGTCTCCTGGGGGGGGCGCTCACACGGCTACCCACTTCCCGGTACGCACGTTGGTAGTTTTCTTTCTCCCGCCGCTCGTACCGACAGTGCAATACGGGCGGGGGAATCTTCAGGGTGGCGCCGCCCGCATTCAGCAAGAAAAGGTCGGTGTCTGGTCACATGTTAGTTGTTATCTGGTATACATTCGTGCACAAAGGTCTGCCTGCCAGGCATCCTCGGTGTGTTGCGGATTTATGATGTTAGGTACGCTGGTAGCATGAGGGGCTGTCCAACTTTTCTCCCGGGTCACGCTGGCAGCAAGGGAGGGTTTGTCCACCCACTCAGGGGGGTCACATGGCAGCATGGGGGGTAGGGGGGGCTGTCCACTCACGTCTCCACGGTCACGCTGGCAGTTTACCTTGCAAAATGCAAGTTGTCGGATCCTGTCTCTGCGATTCAGTCTCTGCATTTTCTGCTGTAGCATTTCTACCCCGGCAGTTCTACCCCAGGGTTTTCTATCATAGCGTTTCTATCCCGGGGTTTCTGTCATAGCGTTTCTGCCCCAGGGTTTTCTGTCTAACGTTTCTGCCCCAGGGTTTTCTGTCTTAGCGTTTCTGCCCCAGGGTTTTCTGTCTTAGCGTTTCTGCCCCAGGGTTTTCTGTTTCAGCGTTTCTGCCCCAGGGTTTTCTGTTTCAGCGTTTCTGCCCCAGGGTTTTCTGTCTTAGCGTTTCTGCCCCAGGGTTTTCTGTCTTAGCGTTTCTGCCCCAGGGTTTTCTGTCTTAGCGTTTCTGCCCCAGGGTTTTCTGTTTCAGCGTTTCTGCCCCAGGGTTTTCTGTCTTAGCGTTTCTGCCCCAGGGTTTTCTGTCTTAGCGTTTCTGCCCCAGGGTTTTCTGTCTTAGCGTTTCTGCCCCAGGGTTTTCTGTCTCAGCATTTCTGCCCTAGGGTTTTCTGTCTTAGCGTTTCTGCACCAGGGTTTCTGTCATGGCGTTTCTGCCCCTGGGTTTCTGTCATGGCGTTTCTGCCCTTAGGTTTTCTGTCAGGGCGTTTCTGCCCCTGGGTTTCTCGCTTGGCGTTTCTGCCCCTGGGTTTTCTGTCATGGCGTTTCTGCCCCTGGGTTTCTCGCATGGCGTTTCTGCCCCTGGGTTTCTCACTTGGCGTTTCTCCCCCAGGGTTTTCTGTCATAGCGTTCTGCCCCAGGGTTTTCTGTCATAGCGTTTCTGTCCTTGGCTTTTCTGTTATAGCGTTTCTGTCCCGGGCTTTCTGTCGTAGCGGTTCTGTCAGTAGTATGTGTTTGTCGTGGCGGTTCTGTCAGTAGTATGTGTTTGTCGTAGCGGTTCTGTCAGTAGTAAGTGTTTGTTGTAGCGGTTCTGTCAGTGGCATGTTTTGTTGTAACTGTCATGCCAGTATCATGTTTCCTGTCTTAGCGTGTTCTGTCATAGCGGTTCAGTCAGTGTATGTTTCCTGTCGTAGCGTGTTATGTCGGTGCTGTCAGCGTCATGCTTCCGTCATGGCGCATTCGTGCTATCACTGCTCTGTCGTTAGTGTTTCTGTCATGGCGTGTTTCTGTCATCACGCAGGTTCAGCTTGCACTAGTAGCCGGTTCATCCTCGTGCGTTTCCATGTCTCAACATTTTTTCTTAGGTTGCTTTCCTGGTCCAGTTGGCTAGGGCTCACATCTCGGGATCGGTTACGTCTACAGGTCCATTCGTGCTTAGGTTTTCGTTTTCCAGGTGGTTATAGACCTCAATCTTCTCGCCTGTCACGTCTTACTTTGCATTGCTTTGCATTTCATTTCACCTGCAGGACTACCTGCCACGGTCTGTGGGTACACGGGTCCTCAGTGTTCTGTTGCGCAGAGAGTCACTTGCGCTCACTCACGTCATTCACCGGGGGGGTCGTCAGGTTCATTCACGTGCTGGGGTCCCTCCGTCACTGCCATGTCGTCATACTTGGGTAGGCACAGAGGGGGTTGTGTTTCTGTTGGGGGTGCTACTCCAGCGTGGTTCGGTCGCATAGCTTGTTGGTGCTATGCAGTCGCGACACACGAACAGCCTTGTAGCTTCATTTTGTTTTTCTTTGTCTCGTCATACCAT
Source organism: Rana kukunoris (assembly GCA_029574335.1). NCBI lineage: Eukaryota > Metazoa > Chordata > Amphibia > Anura > Ranidae > Rana > Rana kukunoris. Next base: position 342,772,145 of record CM056049.1, on the reverse strand, counting down.
TCTTCCGGGTATAGGTAGCCAGGGTGCGCATCTCAGGATCTGTCACGTCTACAGATCCATACGGGCTGAGGTTTCGTTTTTTAAATGATTGTTGACCACAATCTTCTCGCCTGTATACCATACCTCATACGTGCACGTTCATTCTTACGCCTACGGTGTACAGCTACCCACCACGGTCTGTGGGTACATCGGCCCTGAGTGTTTTGTTTTTTAATTAACTGTCTCTGCGCGGCAGGTTACTCGGGCTCACTTAATTCATACACTTACTACATATACTTGGGTGGGATCTGTCGTCAGGTTTATTCACGCGCTGAGGTCTGGTCATTTCTGCTCACGTCTTTGGCCTAGGCAGGTACAAAGGGGGGGTGTCTCTTGTGTGGTTGTCTGTTGTCTTTTTTCCTTCCTGTGTTTCCTAGGGTTGGTCGTGCCACTCGTTTCGGGGGCAACACTTTCTGGTACATCCCGGCCACTCCACGTGGGGGTTCAGAGCATGGTTGTACTCCGTCGCTCAGGGGTTGGTCCATACTTGACTCAGCAGAGCGGTAAGCCAACTAGGGTTTTTTTCTTTTTCCGGTCACAGCAGGGGGGCGGTACATTTTAGTTTGTGTCCATGCCCATCCCAGCTACTCTTACTAGCTTGGCGCATGTTCTGGCCTTTCCTGCTAGGATAATTTTTTCAGGGTTCTCGTCCATGGAGTTGTCGCTTCTTCGCTGCTCTTTGGTAGGGGTCTGGGCCGATATCTTTTGGTACGGTTCTCTTGTTCATAGGTTGCCGGATCGTCGGGGCAGGTGCCTCAGACCAGGCGTCTTTGTCCAATTCCCAGCCTGTTCCTAGGGGGGGTCACAGACACTCGGGTAGGTTGTGTCATGCCATGTCTGGTTCTGCTCTTGTATTCTTGCCTATCGCTACAGCGCGTTGGCCTCATCTGTCAACATCAGCAACTCATCTTTCAGGTGTGGCTCGCATACCCCCTTCCCTCCTATCAGTTTGTCCATTATTGGCATCTCTCCATCTCACATCCCCTTACCAAGTATGGACTGTTAGGCCAGGGGTTGTGGGTGTTTGACAGGGCACCGGTCTTGCGTCCATTGGATGGTTTAAATCTTTGCATTTCACAGGGCTCCTCAGGTCTGCCCTTGTTCCATTCCCCCACATATCCTCTCGCCACTAGCAGTTGTTCCATGTCTGTGCTTTCTGGAGGAAGGCTTAGGCTATCGGTCAGGAGACTGTCATTTGGTTTCTGAGCTGTTTCGCAAGTATCAACGGATGGGGGTTCCTTCTAATCATCGGTTCTTAGAACGCTGGTTCTGCTGTCGTGACGGGTGCTTGTCGGAGCCATTCTTTGAGATCGTCCGGGCATGCGTCACGCTGCTAGACAATGGTTCATGCCCTTCTACTTTCTTATCACGCCTACTTCCGGGTCTTTTTGCCCACTTATAGGCATACTGACCGGCAAGGCTAATGGCACACCTCAGGCCTGGGTAGTTAGGGGGTTGCATTCCTCGGTGAAGATTCTGACTACAAGGTACATTATAACAATACCAACCAAAAGTATGTAAAGAAACATCACAATTACAAACTGAGACAGTAGTGACATATGCCCATATATCCCAAACTGACATACAAAATAGTAATATGCACAAGATGACATGAAATAAAGTAACCTGTATTGAAGAACCAAATCAAACATATTCTTCAAACCCTGAGGGCTAGGAAAATGAACAGTAAAAAGAATAAACAAGATGCAACACATTTGGACAATTGTATTATGAAGCTACAATACCTGGATCAGAACCATCATCAAAAGTCTTGTGCTCCGTATCAGGAACCTATCCCAGAAGAAGTCTATCTCTAACCATTTGGGATGGGAGGAGTGCAAGGCCAGGGACAGCTAACCACAGCTTCTGCATAGAGTATCATTTATGAGAAACATTTCTATGTATATAGGTCAGCTTTTTTATGTATTGGCAAATTATTAACCTGTTCCAACCATTGCTGTTTGGTAGGTACCAGGTAGATAATCCAATATTGGGCAATCAATTTACGAGCAGTGTACAGCCGTCTAAGAACCGCAGTGTGAGCTTGTAGCATTAGGAATTCCTCTTCCAGGGCACCCAACAGACCCACCAGGGGGTTTCTCTGTATTCTAAACATATAGGCCGGGATTCAGATACATTTGCGTATCTTTGTGCGGGCGTAGCTTATCTTCTTTACGCTACGCCGCCGCAATTTAGAGAGGCAAGTGCAGTATTCACAAAGCACTTGCTCTGTAAGATGCGGCCGCGTATCATAAATTGCCCGGCGTAAACCTGCCTAATACAAAGTAGGAAGGAGGTGGGCGTTATCTATTTAAATGAAGCGTGACCCCATGCTAATGAATGGCCGTTTGAACCGGGCATGCGCGCGCATACTCAGAATCACGTCGCATATACTCCCTAAGATACGTCAGCGCAATGCCCATGACGTGAACGTAACTTACACACAGCCCTATTCACGTAGTACTACGTAAACGGCGTACGCGGCGTAAAATTTGACGGCGTCGTTCCCTGGCCCATACCTTTGCATTACCTGCGCCTGCTATAGCAGGGGTAACTTTACGCCGGACATAAGCCTCACGCAAATCGTGTATATGAAGCGGCTAGGCGCATATACATTCGTGAATCGGCGTATCTTACTCATTTGCATTATTATAATGGGAACGCCGAATGCGTCCAGCGTAACTATGTGCCCACGATACGCGGGCGTAGGCAAGGTACGTTGGACGGCTGAAGCCATGTTTTTGGACATATCTCGCTTTGTGAATCGGCGCAAAGATGCGACGGCGCACATTTGAAATTACGGCAGCGTATCATGGAGCAAAGGCAGGAGTGTATGCCTTTTTGATATTTACTAAAGAAATACGCCGGCAGAGCAGCGTATTTCTTTATTTACTAAAATGCCTTTGTGCGCCCAGGAGGGGGTGCATGGTGCACCTCTATAGACCTGGCGCACGGCATTTAGAAATGTAAATAGAAGGGGTTTGAGCGGGAGTTTATTAAGGGGAGATGTGGGGTGATGTGGGGAAGTGTAGTGACATGTGTTTGTTTACGTTTTATGGGCCGAACTGAAAGTGAAAGTGATTTTTCTGAAAACATCGCTGTACGCCGCAAGTACGCCTAAACCCTCGGGGGGGGGTTTATTTGCATACTGCGCATGCATAGACGGCAATTTCGTCCATTCACGCACGCCGTCTCACTACGCCGGGAAAATCTTGGTAAATACCAAGCGGCGTAGCTGCATTTGCGTGGCTTGAGGCGACACATGTGAATGCCCGAACTGTTTTCAGCTTACGCTGACCATGAAGGGGAACTCCGCGTCAAAGTTCAAACAAAAATTGGCGTGGATTCCCCTCTGGGGGCAGATGACAGACAGAGTTCTCAAATCTCACCATCAATACACCTATATCCTTCTCCCATCCTTTCCCTATAGGGCAATGCGGTGGGGTTCTGAAGGGCTTTAAGGAAGATAGAATAGCCTCTAGAGATCATGCTTTTTTTATCCCTTTTCAAGAGAACCTTCCGAATCATGCAGTGATCACTTGGACAGAGCCGTGAAGATCTCAACTGTGATTGCAGGGCATGCTGTAATTGTAGCTATCTGTAAAATTTACCCCAGGGAAGGGCCAACTCAGTTTGTAGATCCAAAAACTGATTTTACACACAGGATCATGGGGTCTACATAATCCCAGCCCCAGATGCTGCAATTGGGATGCGAGATAATAAACTCTGGCATGTCGAACGGCCATGCCTCCATGAACGATACAATATTGCAGGGTAGCTAAGCTGATAGGTGCCATTTTTTTGCACCATATTACCTCTCTAAATAGAGAATCTATATGGAGGAACCATTTACAAGGTATTCAGATTGGAGCATTGTAAAATCTATATAATAACTGGGGGGCCATACCATTTTTATGAGATTTATTCTACCGACCACTGACAGTGATAGCTTACACCAAGTGGCACATTTGTGACAAAGTTTTAGGAGTAATAGAATTAAGTTTAATTCTATATATTAAGAAGGATTTGGGGAGACCTGAATGCACAAATAGCAAAAGTTGGAAACAATCTGCTCTGACCAAGCACACGTAAGGGAGCAGACAGTGGGGCTGATTTACCAAGCCTTTGCTCCATGATTCATGGAGCAAAGGCAGGAGTGAAAGCCTTTTTGACATTTACTAAAGAAATACGCCGGCAGAGCAGCGTATTTCTTTATTTACTAAAATGCCTAGTGCGCCCAGGAGAGGGCGCATGGTGCGCCTCTATAGACCTGGCGCACGGCATTTAGAAATGTAAATAGAAGGGGTTTGGACGGGAGTTTATTAGGGGGAGATGTGGGGTGATGTGGGGAAATGTAGTGACATGTGTTTGTTTACATTTTACGGGCTGAATTGAAAGTTTTTTTTCTGAAAACATCGCTGTACGCCGCAAGTACGCCTAAACCCTCGGGGAGGTTTATTTGCATACTGCGCATGCGTAGATGGCAATTTCGTCCATTCACGCACGCCGTATCACTACGCCGGGAAAATCTTGGTAAATACCAAGCGGCGTAGCTGCATTTGCGTGGCTTGAGGCGGCGCACATGAATGCCCGAACTGTTTTCAGCTTATTACGCCGACCATGAAGGGGAACTCCGCAACAAATTTCAAACAAAAGACGGTGTGGGTTCCCCTCTGGGGGCACATTAGGCCCTTAGGCTTGGTCTGGATCGTAAGGGAGAAAACCTACGCCAAAAAAACAGCGTGGGGGTTCCCCCAAGATCCAGACCAAACCCTTATCCAAGCACGCAGTCTGGCCGGACAGGAATGGGGGTGGGGACGAGCGAGCCCCCCCCCCCCCCTGAGCCGTACCAGACCGCATGCCCTCAACATGGGGGAGTTTGTGCTTTGGGGCAGGGGGCACTGCCCCCCCCCACCCCAAAGCACTCTTGTCCCCATGTCAATAGGGACAAGGGCCTTTTCCGGACAACCCCTGCCATTGGTTGTCGGGGTATGCGGGCGGGGGCTTATCGGAATCTGGGAGCCCCTTTAATAAGGTGGCCCCCAGAAGCCAGCCCCCCACCCTATGTGAATGAGTATGAGGTACATCACCTGGGGGGAAATGTAAAGTAAAAAAAAACACCACACAGATTTTTGTAGTAATTTATTAGTCAGCTGGGGGGTCTTCTGCCGGGGCCCCCCTTTCTTCTTTAAGCTCTTTTACAAGGGGGGTGTAGGCCCGGTCTTCCGCCGGGGCCCCGGGCTTCACCGTTTTCTGCTGGGGGTGGCTTCTCCGCTGCCTTCCTCCGGGGCCCCCCCACCCCCTTTAAGCTCTTTTACATTTGGGGGGGCATCCCGGCTTCACCGTTTTCTGCCGGGGGGTGGGTCACCCCCTGGGCTTCTCCGCTGCCTTCCGCCCGCCCCCCGGGCTTCGCCGTGTTCTGCCGGGGGTGGGCTTCTCTCCGCTGTCTTCTCTGTTCCCTCTTCTGCCTGGCTCCTCCGCGGTGGCCAGGGCTTCTCTCCGCTGTCTTCTTCCTTCTTCTGTTCCATTCGATGTTGACACGACAAGCTCTCCCGCTGTAGTGCCGTCTGAGGGGTGCGCATCAACTTATATAGGCATAGGGCGTGGTCACCGGGTGATGCCACCCTGCGACCCCAACCTTTGTGACATCACATTCCCATCATGCCCCGGGAATGTGATGTCACAAAGGTTGGGGTCGCAGGGTGGCATCACCCCTGGCAGAAAACGGCAAAGCCCGGGGCCCCGGCGGAAAGCAGCGGAGAAGCCAGGGGGGGTGGCCCACCCCCCGCAGAAAACGGCGAAGCCCAGAGCCCCGGCGAAAGACAGCAGAGAAGCCCGGGGGTGGCACACCCCCCAGCAGAAAATGAGGAAGCCTGGGGGCCCCCGGCGGGAGGCAGCAGAGAAGTCCGGGGGTGGCCCACCCCCCGGCAGAAAGAGGCGAAGCCCGGGTGCCCCCCCCGAATGTAAAAGAGCTTAAAGGAAGACCCCCCAACTGACTAATAAGTTATTTAAAAAATCTGTGTGGTGTGTTTTTTTAACTTTACATTTTTCCCCCAGGTGAATGGGTAGGGGTACGATGTACCCCATACTCATTCACATAGGGTGGGGGGCTGGAATCTGGGGGCCACCTTACCACCTCCCAGATTCTGATAAGCCCCCCGCCCGCATACCCACGACAACCAACGGCCAGGGTTGTCGGGAAGAGGCCTTGTCCCTATCGACATGCGGGTCATAAAAAAACAGGGTGTGGCCATGACAGGAAGGGTGGGTAATTTTTCTATTAGGAGGGGCAGAAGCTTAGTCAGGCCTAGGGCAGCACAAAACCTAAATATACTACTGCATATTAGGGCTTATTTAGACAGGATCCGATTTACAGCATGTTTTATATTGTGGGAGGAAACCCACACAGGCACAGGGAGAACATGCAAACTCCAGGCAGATGGTGCCACGGGCGGATTCGAACCAGCAACCCTTTTTGCAGCTAGGTGAAAGTGCTATACACTACACCACTGTGCTAAACGAACATGATCGCGGCTGAGAGCATGAGATCAGTGTTTTTTTTTCCGATCTCATGCTTTCCAGCCTGGAGGACAGATGCTGGGTCTTATTGACCCCGCCTCTCTCCATAAAGAGGACCTGTCACACACTAGTCCTATTACAAGGGATGTTTACATTCTTTGTAATAGGAATAAAAGTGATAAAAAAGGACAAAAAAGTGCAAAAATAAAAATATTACGTTAAACGCCCCTGTCCCTAGTAGCTCGCACTCAGAAGCGAACATGCATGTAAGTCCCGCCCACATATGTAAACGCCGTTCAAACCACACATGTGAGGTATTGATGCATGCGTGAGCGAGAGCAATAATTTTAGCACTAGACCTCCTCAGTAACTCTACACTGGTAACCTGAAAAAAAAATTCAAGTGTCGCCTATGGAGATTTTTAAGTCCCGAAGTTTGACGCCATTCCATGAGTGTGCGCAATATTAAAGCGTGACAAGTTAGGTATCTATTCACTCAGTGTAACATCATCTTTCACATTATCCCTAAAAATTGGGCTAACTTTACTGCTTTGTTATTTTTTAATTCATGAAACGTTATTCCCTAGGGTGTCTGCTAATAAAATATATATATAATGTTTGGGGGTCCTGAGTAATTTTCCAGGAACAAAATATAATTTTTGCATGAAGGAGAGAAGTGCCAGAATAGGCACGATATGGAAGTGGTTAAAGTGAAACAATAATAGTGAAATATTCCTTTAAATTTCATACAGGGGGGAGAAAGGGTATAACATGCCTGTCAAGTAATTTAAAAGTAATCATGACTATAAAGAATACAGTCATTGCTCATTAAAAAAAAAATGTGGGGGTTCCCCCAAAATCAATTACCAGGCCCTTCAGGTCTGGTATGGATATTAAGGGGAACCCCGCCGTAAAAAAAATGATGTGGGGGTTCCCCCCAAATATCCATACCAGGCCCTTCAGGTATGGTATGGATTTTAAGGGAAACTCCACCCCAAATAAAAAAAAAATGGCGTGCAGTCCCCCCAAAAATCCACACGAGACCCTTGTCCGAGCATGTTAACCTGGCCGGCCCGCAGAAAAGAGGGAGGACAGAGTGTGGCCCCCTCTCCACATGCCCTCAACATGGGGAGGGTGCTTTGGGGTCCCCCCCAAAGCACCTTGTCCCCATGTTGATGGGGACAAGGGCCTCATCCCCACAACCCTGGCCGGTGGTTGTGGGGGTCTGCAGGCGGGGGGCTTATCGAAATCTGGAAGACCTCTTTAACAAAGGGGACCCCCAGATCCTGCCCACCCTGTGTGAAATGATATTGGGGTACATTGTACCTCTACCATTTCACCAAAAAAAGTGTAAAAAATTTAAAAAATTACAATAGCCGGTTTTTGACAAGTCCTTTATTAATATCTTCTTTCCACACTTCTTCCTCCATCTTCTTCTTTCATTCGGGTTTCTTCCTCCATCTTCTTCTTCCTCTGCTTCTTTCTTGAGTCTTCTTGTCCGCATCTTGACCGGCGTATTCTTCCATCTCCTTCTCCTTCCGTCGGCCTTCTCGTCCCACATCTTCTTCTTCCCCGGACGCTGCGCTTGAAATTGAATTCCCCACTGTGTGACGCTCCTGTGACCCTGCCCCCCTCTGATGCCACGGGTAAACTCATAAGAAAGTCCCCGTGTGGTATATGTGCATTAGAGGGGGCGGGGTCACAGGAGTGTCACACAGCGGGAACTTCAAATGGAGGATCGTCCGCATCTTGCACGGCTTCTTCTTCCCCAGACGATGCGCTTGAAATTGAATTCCGTGCCGTGTGACGCTCCTGTGACCCTGCCCCCCTCTGATGCACATGTACCACACAGGGACTTTCTTATGAGTTTACCCATGGCGTCAGAGGGGGGCGGGGTCACAGGAGCGTCACACGGCCAGGAATTCAATTTCAAGCGCAGCGTCCGGGGAAGAAGAAGATGCGGGACGAGAAGGCCGACGGAAGGAGAAGAAGATGGAAGAATATGTTGGTCAAGATTCAGACGAGAAGACCCAAGAAAGAAGCAGAGGAAGATGGAGTAAGAAACCTGAATGAAAGAAGAAAAGAAGAAGACGGAAGAAGAAGAAGCGCGGAAAGAAGATATTAATAAAGGACTTGTCAAAAACCGGCTATTGTCATTTTTTTACATTTTTTTTACTTTTTTTTGGTGAAATGGTAGAGGTACAATGTACCCGATTACCATTTCACACAGGGGGGGCGGGATCTGGGGTTCCCTTTGTTAAAGGGGTCTTCCAGATTTCAATAAGCCCCCCGCCCGCAGACCCCCACAACCACCAGCCAGGGTTGCGGGGATGAGGCCCTTGTCCCCATCAACATGGACCTCAAAGCACCCTCCATATGTTGAGGGCATGTGGCCTGGTATGGTTCAGGAGAGGGGGGGCCGCACTCTGTCCCCCCTCTTTTCTGCAGCCGGCCAAGTTATGTGCTCGGGTAAGGGTCTGGTGTGGATTTTTTAAATTTGGGGTGGAGTTCCCCTTAAAATTCATACCAGACCTGAAGGGCCTGGTATGGATATTTGGGGGAACCACGCTTCATTTTTTTTTTTTTACGGCGGGGTTCCCCTTAATATCCATACCAGACCTGAAGGGCCTGGTAATGGAATTTGGGGGGACCCAACGCTTTTTTTTAATGAATGAATTTTGCTCAGAATTGCCGGAGCCGACAATTCATTATTGCCGCGAGTGAATTTTAAGTGACTTTTTTTCCTTCAGAATTTCATTTTGTGCTGGGACAGTTCTAACCACAGGAAACATGCACTTTTTCACATGCTAACTTTACAACTCCCCCCCACCCCCCCAGGTACGAAATTTAAAGGAATATTTCACTTTTATTGTTGCACTTTAAGCATTATTAAATTCACTGCTCCCGAAAAAACGTCCGTTTTAAAAAATAAGAAAAGCATTGATACATGTCCCCTGGGGCAGGACTCAGGTCCCCAAACACTTTTTAGGACAAAACGTGCATATTAACCTTTAATATTAACACTTTTGATTTCTCCCATAGACTTCTAAAGGGAGTTCGGCAACGGCTTTACAATTGCATTGCGCCCTGTGCTTCGCGGGTTTCATGCGCCTAATTAAGGATTCATCTGGAGTACTAATTAAGCCATGAACCAGCGCATCGCATTGATAATAGTAAATCAGCCCCAATGTGTCTAATGGCAAGAGAACCAATCTGTTCCAATTAATGGAAAAACCTGTGCAAATAAGAGGTTGTGTGCCCCTATAAAGTGTAAAATGCTCTGATAATTACCCATCTAATCCTGGCTGAAGGGAAAAATAGCACTTTGACCCACTTAATAAAGTTAGCGCCCAGACCCATTTGCTCAAAAACTGCCATCAAATATGGTGCACAAACTAGTTCATAGGGACCAAACGGGATTTATTCCCACTACATCTATGGCCCAAAGAAAACTACACCAGGGAAGAAATTATAGACATCAATGATAAGTGATCCATTAAGAACAGCTCCATAAAAGAAATAAGACTTCGGGACAAAATAAAAACAGAAATAAATAAAAACTTGTATGGCTAACAGGGCCCCCAAACCATTTTAGTGTCAGAACAGTCATTCCACATGGGACCTCCAACCGGGGGAAACAGTGGAAACTCAAAAAACGGTGGTATAGAGTTTCACAGCAGCAGAAAGTGTAGCTTAAAACTCAAATATAGATAGAGGAAAAGCTCCACAAGATCCATCTTAGCATGAAGGGAAGTGGGGCCGGAAACCTTGATCAAACAGGACAGTTTAAGCTTTACCCAATCAGGTGGTGCCTGGATGTTGTGCTGCGGCTGCTCTGAGTGACCTTTCCTCCTTGTCGAGCCATTGTGTTGGTAGTGTAGGGCACTCCCTGTGTCACAATTCTATGATATGATAGAACATTGCATATTGCAGATTAAGCTCCTGGAGCCTCTTCTTGATGTCTGTGAATTTTGCACGTTGCTTTTGAAGTTCTGCTGAAATGTCTGGGAACAAGGATACCTTATGCCGCGTACACACGATCATTTTTTGTGATGAAAAAAAAACGACGTTTTCTGTGAAGTAAAAAACTACGTTTTTGAAACATCACTTTTCAAAGACGATGTTGCCTACACACCATCGTTTTTTCACAAAAAGCGAGTTTACTTTCACCACTCTTTTCCATTGAAGCTCGCTTCATAACTAGCTTCTGGGCATGCGCGGGTTGAAAAACGTCGTTTTAAACGACGTTTTTGCTACACACAGTGACTTTTTGTGAAAAAAAATACGACGTTTTGAAAAACGACACAAAAAATTCAAGCATGTTGGAATTTTTGTTTGGTAGTTTTTTTGAAGACAAAAAAATAAGTTTTGCCCACACACGATCAATTTAAATGACGTTTTAAAAAACAACGTTTTTTTTCATCGCAAAAAACGACCGTGTGTACGCGGCATTAGAATATCCATGACTAGAGTGCTGCCCATGGTTCTCACATTGGAGAGAATGACATCCTTGTCTTTATAGTTCAATAGTTTAAACAAGAATTGGGGCTGCGGATTACCAGGTGACACAGGGCGCGCTGGGACTCTATGCACCCGCTCCGCTGCAAATGTGAGAGAAAGATTATTTTCCAAAGACAGCTATCAGTCATTGCTTTATAAAGTTCACTGGATTTTTGCCCTCAGCTTGATCAGGAATGCCTATGGCGCACACATTATTACAGTGCATTCTGTTCTCCATATCATCAAGGCGTGCAGCATGTTGTGCAGAGAGTTATCCATTATATTTAACATCCTTCTGTAATGGCGCCATATTATTTCCTAATTTACTTATTCACCCCTCCAGGGCTGATATGCATTCTTAGGCCTCGCACACACGATCAAATCTGTCTGCTCGAAACGGTCTGCTAGTACGGGCGAGCCGACGGATTTGGCCACCCGACAGATATCAAAGACATGTCGTCTCGCACCGGCGCCGAATGGATTCGGCGCATGCGCGGAAGTGTTTTACTTCCTGGTGCGGTGACGTGGCGGCGTCAACGTCACCGCCACGTCACCGACACGTCAGCGCGCCGTCTGCTGGCGGGGATTTTGGTTTGCTCGTGTGTACACGCGAGCAAACCAAAATCCTAGCAAACAGATTTGTTCAAATCGGTCGGTCCGACCGATTTGAACAAATAGATTGCCTCGTGTGTACGAGGCCTAACAGTTTTTGTATGTCCTGGCACACAAAGGAGATTTCTGGTTTAACCCTCCTAATCTCAGTAAGAGCCGTGTTAGATGAATTAGAGGAAGTAACAGCCATCAATATATCATGAAGCATAGGCTCTAGCTCCTCTGTATCCATAGCAGGTGCAGTGGGCATAACAAAGATATCCACTGGGGTAATTACTGTGCTTCATTCTATCCAAGGGAACAGTGTCAAACTGCCCCAACTCCAACTGACCCCCTGGGGTGATAACAGGAGTTAGAGGGTCTTTGGACAGTGACCAGGAGAAGAGCGGACTTCTTGTACCTGTCCCTCGAGGAGCGCTGAGGTAAGGCGCCATCTTGGCCTAGGTCCTCCGCCAGAGGGTGGTTTTCTTTAAAGTTTTTGGACATGTTGGAGAGAAAAAACACAGAACAGACAGCCAGGATAAGCAGGGAGACGCCGTTATTGATGTAAAGCTGATCAGGTAAGTAGGATGGGTGCCAACAGGACAATAGCACAGAGTCTCGGTGGAGAGGACAAAAAAAGACATGCCCGGCTACATCCGCTGCTCATCCATGACCCCATTCTGACCTTTCTACAAATCAGGTCTTTGACCTTAAGCACTCTGAAAGTAGAGGTTCTGGCCTATAAGGGTCAGAGCTTTTCTATAGGTGACTGTAGGCCTATTGTCAATAACAATTTGCAAATGAGGGTCTTGAGATAAGATACCCCAGTATTTTGTGAGAATACATTCCATTTTGTGTTGCTGACTATGAAATTGAGTGATAAACCTAAGAGGCTGCATGCTCTGATCTTTGGGGCATGTAGGTAGTTTGCCTGAAATATAGGTGTTATAGGCTTCACCCACCAGGTTCTCTAGGTATCCATTTTCTATACATTTTTGTTTCAATACTGTACTCTGGGAGGTGTAATCAATCTCTCTAGTACAGTTCTGTCTCAAATGACCCATAGAGGGTGATGGCTACTGTCGTAGTGCAAATATGAGTTACCTGCATAGGGCTTGGTATAATTCATAGCCAAAATATTACTGGCAACCTGTCCCGATTCTAAATCCAGAAAAGCTAAGGTGTCACTATTTTGGAAATGTGAATGATATATTCTTTCAGTGTGTGACAAATTATTGTACTTTGGTTGCACCATTCAACCCATAAGACATTGCCAATTTATTGAAGGCGCTGGCGATAAACGTAGTGACCACCAAAATTTTCTAGACGCACACAGTGGGGTAGATTCATGTAGAGATACGACGGTGTATCTACTGATACACCGTCGTATCTGTGAGATCCGACGCTCGGATCTATGCGGCTGATTCCTCGAATCAGGTTCCGCATAGATCTCCCTTAGAGCCGACTGGTGTAAGTGAGTTACACTGACGGATCTTAGGCTGCAATCTCCCGCCGTCCGCTAGGTGGCGCTTCTATTACTATACGCGACGAATATGCAAATGAGGAGAACCGCCGATTCAAAAACGAACGCCCGGCCGTCGCTTTTTTTTTACGTCGTATGCGTTCGGCTTTTTCCGGCGGATCGTTACCCCTGCTATATGCGGGGTAAGTGCGGCGTATCCTATGTTAAGTATGGCCCTCGTTCCCGCGTCGAGTTTTGAATTTTTTACGTCGTTTACGTAAGTCGTTCGGGAATACGGCCATACGTTAATTGCGTTAACGACGAAAACAATGACGTCCTTGCGACGTCATTTGAAGCAATGCACGCTGGGAAATTTAGCCGGCGGCGCATGCGCAGTACGATCGGCGCGGGGACGCGCGTGATTTAAATAGTAAACTCCCCCTAGCCGCGGAATTTGCATTCCGCCGGGGGATTTACGATCTGCCAGGGCTACTTACGAGGCAAGTGCTTTCTGAATACAGCACTTGCCTCAAAAACTGGCACAGGCGGATCGTAAAAAAGATAGATCACGCGGATCAAAAGATCCGCTGATCTACATGAATCTACCCCAATAAGTCCACCTCAGTCTGCAAGTGTAGATCATTGAGGCCATGTCCAGAGATCTCCCTTTTTTAAGTTGTGCCAAAGGGAGACTTTCTGGATATACACTTTAGATACTTTGACACCTGGAAGCTTAAAGGAAGAGATTTAAATCAGAACTATTCTTGAGACCTAAATGCATTAGTATTCACTTAATTACTTCATTAGCTTATTCTTTTTATTAATTCTTTATCAGATATATCTATTATATGCACTGTAGCTGGAAAGTAATATGAATAAGGCACTAATTATTTTCATTATACTTCGAGGCATTTATATTATAAACCTTTTTTTGGGGGTGTGGTTTCTTCCAGACATAAATCATTTGGTGGAGGGGGATTATAGTGTGGGGTTGTTTTTCAGGGGTTGGGTTTGGCCCCTTAATTCCAGTGAAGTGAACTCTTAGGCCGCATACACACGATCTGTCAAAACCAATGAAAACAGACTGAAGGTCCGTTTCATCGGTCCAAACCGATAGTGTGTGGGCCCCATCGTTCAGTTATCCTTCGGTCAAATTTTTTTTTAAATTTAAACAATGGACGCTTAACCAATAGGTCAAAAACGATTAGTTAGTATGCAAAAGCATCGGTTAAAAAGCCACGCATGCTCAGAATCAAGTCGACGCATGCTTAAAAGCATTGAACTTTTTTCAGCACGTCGTTGTGTTTTACTTTACCACGTTCTGACAATGTTTTTTTTAACCGATGGTGTGTAGGCACATCAGACCATCAGTCAGCTTCGTCGGTTAACCGTTGAAAACAGTCCGTTGAAAACGTTCTCATCGGATGGACTGATCGTGTGTACACGGCCCTAAGGCATCAGCATACCAAGACATTTTGGACAATTTCATGCTCCAAACTTTGTGGGAACATTTTGGGGATGCCTCCTTTACTGTTCCAACATGGTTGTGCACCAGTGCACAAAGCAAGGTCCATTAAGACATGGATGAGCGAGTTTGGGCTGGAGGAACTTGACTGGCCTGCACAGAGTCCTGACCTCAACCTGATAGAACACCTTTGGGATGAATTAGTGCCGAGACTGCTAGCCAGGCCTTCTTGTCCAACATGAGTGCCTGACGTTACAAATACGCTTCTGGAAAAATGGTCAAACATTCCCATAGACAGACTCCTAAACCTTGTGGACAGCCTTCCCAGAAGAGTTGAAGCTGTTATAGCTGAAAAGGGTGGGCCAACTCTATATTGAACCCTATGGACTAAGACTGGGATACAAATAAAGTTAAAGTGCGTGTAAAGGCAGGTGTTCCAATACTTTTGGTAATATTGTGTACACTTTTCACTAGGGTTGTCCTGATACCACTTTTTTAGGACCAAGTACCAATACTTTTTTTCAAGTACTCGCCGAGACCGAATACCGATACTTTTTTTAAATGTGTCCCCAAATGCAGCCATGTCTCCCACATATGCAGCCATGTCCCCCACATATGCAGCCATGTCCCCCCAGCCATGTCCCCCACATATGCAGCCATGTCCCCCACATATGCAGCCATGTCCCTCCAGCCATGTCCCCCACATATGCAGCCATGTTCCTCCAGCCATGTCCCCCACATATGCAGCCATGTCCCTCCAGCCATGTCCCCCACATATGCAGCCATTTTCCCCCAGCCATGTCCCCCACATATGCAGCCATTTCCCTCCAGCCATGTCCCCCACATATGCAGCCATGTCCCCCACCTATGCATCCATGTCCCCCACATATGCAGCCATGTCCCTCCAGCCATGTCCCCCACATATGCAGCCATTTCCCCCCAGCCATGTCTCCCACATATGCACAAAAATCCTCCTGCGCTCTGGTGTATCGCCAAACTGGGTGTATCAGTATGGTATAAAGGCAAAGTCTTAAGTCTTGCAGCCCTCCACAGAACAAAGGGTGTTCATATGGCTAAAATGAAAAAAAGAAAAGAAAGGAGGGCGCACCGACCTTGTGCATTACCACTTATACATTTTAATATACACAAGATAAAAAGCAATGGTCCTACTTACAAACATTCAGTAGTAAGCGCATTAAAAACAGCTGAACCTGGACCTCACGGCACCTGCCAGTCAGACCCTAAACACCAATATGGCTGACGCGTTTCTGGGGCGTACCCCCTTCTTCAAAGCCTATGATTGCAGACCACCTAGGCTTTGAAGAAGGGGGTACGCCCCAGAAACGCGTCAGCCATATTGGTGTTTAGGGTCTGACTGGCAGGTGCCGTGAGGTCCAGGTTCAGCTGTTTTTAATGCGCTTACTACTGAATGTTTGTAAGTAGGACCATTGCTTTTTATCTTGTGTATATTAAAATGTATAAGTGGTAATGCACAAGGTCGGTGCGCCCTCCTTTCTTTTCTTTTTTCCCACATATGCAGCCATGTCCCTCCAGCCATGTCCCCCACATATGCAGCCATTTCCCCCCAGCCATGTCCCCCACATATGCAGCCATGTCCCTCCAGCCATGTCCCCCACATATGCAGCCATTTCCCCCCAGCCATGTCCCCCACATATGCAGCCTTGTTACTCCAGCAATGTCCCCCACATATGCATCCATTTCCCCCGCAGCCATGTCCCTCCAGCCATGTCCCCCATACCTAGCCGCCGAAAGCCACCGCCGCCGCACGGGGAACATCACAGCTTTCATTTGAATAGCTGTTTTCCCCGCGCGTATAGACACTCCCCCTCGCTCGGGATTGGACAGATCACGATCACCCAATTCAATCCTGCGCAAGGGGGAGTGTCTATACGCAGCCGCAGCGGGAACACTACAGCTATTGAAATGAAAGCTGTGATGCTCCCGCACGCTGTTAAACCCATGCGGCGGCGGCTTTCATTGCGGCGGCGGCGGGGGGGGGGGCAAGTATTCTGTTCAGGTATCGGGGGTATTTGCGGGAGTACAAGTACTCCCGCAAATACTCGGTATCGGTCCCAATACCGATACTGGTATCAGTATCGGGACAATCCTACTTTTCACCATGAGGACTCTAAAGCCTTTCTCTGTTCCATCCAATATATTTATTAAGGACACTTCCTGGTGTTCTGTGCATGCTTCAAAACGCATTGCGCATTTCCTATTGAGGACTGTCCTCATTGCGGTCCACACTGCGTTTCATGGCCCTGTGCTCCACAGCCCTGCACAGATTCCATCTTCCATCGCAGCCTCCGGGTTAAGTCACTGGCCTCCCCTCCTTCACTGGATGCGTGCGATGATTGTGGGTGACATCTTAGTGGATGCTAGCCCTGCGGGCACCCCCCTGTACATATGCTTGTTTCTATCCTGCACAATGTTAATAGATAACTTTTTTGCCTTTTAATAAATGTACAAAAGATACTACATTTAGAGGACCTTGTCCCTTTCTTGTTGCTCCTAGACATACTGTACACAGAGCTTGCTTCTACGTCTGGATCAGCTGCGATTTGTGGACGATCTCTCCCTGTTTTCATATAGTTGGATTTTATCATGGACTTTTCAGAGGCATTGTTTGATTCATATCACTGAGGCACATACTCATTTTATTTTAGTTTAGAAACCGAATAGTAGTGCACAATAACACATGTATGATGCATTCTTATGTGTTTTCCACCCCATATAACAAGGCAGTCTCCTGGATACCTTGCAAAGTGCTTACACTGTCACACAGAACCTCAGAGTTTCATACTTTATTGGAGGTTTGCAGCCTTGCTTTCTCTATGACCCAAACCACCACCACCACAAAGACAGAAAGAGAACGGCAAGAGCCTGGAAGTCATTGGTGACAACTTTTATCCACAGCAGTCAGCATCAAGTTCTTTCATTCGGAAGAGGGAAAGTGACTCAAAATAGTTTTTGCTTCAGTCCTAACTAGGCACTACATTACGAAACTTTCCGGTTGTTTTTTATGATTAACTTTACAAGTATGTGCTGCATAAATTTTAAGGAGAGACAAGTGGTTTGGCAACCACACTAGCATGACAATCCAGAGGTTTGATTTGACTTTTCAGAGCTTGCCTGTGACTAGCTTGAATGCGGTGCAAACATATATGTAAAAAGGTTATTTTCTGAATCAATGATCAGCCAATCATTTTTAAATCAATGTTATTTGTGATGCTATATAAATCCTGTATAATAATACTATAATATGTGTACTTTGCCACAAAGACTCATTTTAAGAAATATACAGAAAAAAATTGCTGTGCAATTGTCAGGTGTAGCTGTCCTTATGTTTATTGAATTTTTTGCCTTATTTCATATTATGCCGCGTACACACGACCGTTTTTAATGTCGTGGAAAAAACAAAGTTTTTCTAGATGCGATTCTTGTCAAGCCTGCCTTGCATACACACGATCGTGAAAAAATAAATCCTCAAGCAAAGCGACGTGACGTACAACACGTACGACAGCACTATAAAGGGAAAATTCCATTCCATTGGCGACACCCTTTGGGCTGATTATGCAAATATCCATTCTCATAACCTGCTTCTGAGCATGCACGTTTTTTTCCCTGTCGTTAAAGCCTACACACGACCATTTTTCACGACGTGAAAAACTACCATGTGAAAAACGAGGAAAAAAAATAGCATATTCTAAATTTTGAATGCCCATTTTTCATGTCAAGAAAAATGCTCTGGAGCCTACACACTGTCGTTTTTAATGACCAATTTAAAAAATTGAGTGTGTACGCGGCATAACAGCATGATAAACCTTTAGTATTATTTGTTATGCTTATATTGACAAGATGTGGTGCATAGATTCAATGTGGTTTGCCAACTATATTTGCATGACAATTTAGTTTTGTGCAAAATATAAAAATATAAAATGATGCAAAAAATCCCAAAATAAGAAATTTGAGAAAACAATTGAAAAAATGTGAACCAACACAAAATCCAAATAAGGGTGAAAAAAGTCCAAAATATGTAACAACAAATTCCAGAAATCTTCACCGGTGACTTTTAACTCAAAATATGGTGATCCCTCCACCTCCAGGAGTCGGGAGGAAGTAGAGAGGAGACCTTGCTGGAAGGGGAAGCAGATGAGGGAGCACTTAGATCTTTCTTTTTCATTCATGGTCCAATTACTGTTGCTGACCTCCGAGGAATTTGATTAAGACAGCCTGCTAGTTGGTGCATCTACGATCTGATTTTCTGCTTGCATGACTGCCTGGTAATACAAGAGTCCATGCCTTAAGGTGAGAGTAGCCATCCTTAACGCTGGAGGGATCACCATATTTTGAGTTAAAAGTCACCGGTGAAGATTTCTGGAATTTGTTGTTACATTGTTTGGACTTTTTTCACCTTAATTTGGATTTTGTGTTGGTTCACATTTTTTCAATTTTTTTCACAAATTCCTTATTTTGTGATTTTTTGCATCATTTGAATTTTATCGTTTTTATATTTTGCGCTGCACTACTTCTTTCTATATTTATATATATTATATATATTGTGATTTTAAATAAGAGTGATTACTTGGCAGAGATGAATAGGTTTTTTTAAGATACGATTACATAAACCCAATTGGCATGTAACCCTACTGTTAAATTCAAGAAGGAGCTTTTGTCCTTGATTAATGAAGGTTTTTCTTTGGGCATTCTAATTAAAAAAGAGCAGACATATCTGATAACTTCTGCACCTAGAGTATCTGTCATCTATTATCTGCCTAAAGTGCATAAAAGTATGATCAATCCACCAGGTCACCTTATTATTAGTGGCATAGACTCGGTGACCGCACGAATAGGCAGATATATCAATGAATTTCTACAGCCACTTCATGCTACCCCTTCATACCTACGGGAAGCCACCCAAGTTGTCAATCTTTTGGTGGATTGCGGTTGGAAGAAGGGATTTATTTTAGCAACGGCTGATGTCACTTCCCTTTATACTATTATTTCACATACACATGGTCTTGAAGCTGTCCGATTTTACCTTCAATTGGATAATACACTGTCAGTTGTACAAAAGGACTTCAGTATTAACCTTTTCATTTTTGCAACTAGCCATAACTATTTTTGGTTTGGTGGAAATTTTTATTTACAGAAGTGCGGTGTGGCCATGGGAGCTAGAGTTGCTCCAAGCTTAGCAAACTTATTTATGGCCTATTGGGAAAGGAAGGTCATTGATGTCAACCCACCAAGAGAGTTATGCTTGTGGAAAAGATATATTGATGATATTCTACTCGTATGGGAAGGCGACCTCCTTTCCCTTGAAAAAAGGGATTTTTAAGTACAGCTTACCTGTAAAATCCTTTTCTTGGAGTACATCACGGGACACAGAGCGGCATATTCATTACTATATGGGTTATATGGAGTACCTTCAGGTGTGGACACTGGCAATCTCAAACAGGAAGTCCCCTCCCTATATAACCCCCTCCCCTAGAGGGAGTCCCTCAGTTTTGTAGCAAGCAGTATGCCTCCCAAAAATGTTCCCCAAAAGAGGGGTGGGAGCTCTGTGTCCCGTGATGTACTCCAAGAAAAGGATTTTACAGGTAAGCTGTATTTAAAAATCCCTTTTTCTTTCTCGTACATCACGGGACACAGAGCGGCATATTCATTACTATATGGGATGTCCGAAAGCAATGCTTTAATGAGGGGAGGGAGACATCTTCTCAAAAGAGATTTAATTTTAGGGGTATACTCAAATAATAATAATAAATCCAACTTAGTCAAGAAAAACTTTTTTTTTTTTTTTTCCTTTTTTACAACCAAGGGTGCCCCTGATCCAGAGGATCTTAAACCGCAGCCTGTAGTACTGCCTGCCCAAAGGCTGAATCCGCATTCCTTCTCACGTCTAGTTGATAAAACCTTTTAAACGTGTGGACTGATGACCACGTCGCCGCCTTGCATATCTGAGCCATAGAGATCTGATGGTGTGCTGCCCAGGAGGCGCCCATGGCCCTGGTAGAATGGGCCTTTACCGACAAAGGAGGAGGCAACCTCTTCAAACCGTAGGCCTGAATGATTAATTGTCTAATCCATCTCGAGATGGTGGATTTTGCAGCTGCCTGCCCCTTCTTGGGGCCATCTGGTAGAACGAACAACACATCTGTTTTCCGGATCTTTTCTGTAGCTTTAAGATAGGCCTTCATGGCCCGGACAATATCCAAGGTATGCAGCAACCCCTCCTTTCTATATGTGGGTTTCGGAAAGAAGGATGGAAGTACCAAATCCTGGTTCAAGTGAAAATTGGATATAACCTTTGGTAGAAAGGCAGGATGGGGCCGGAGAACTGCCCTGTCCTTATGTAGAATGAGATATGGTTCCTTACACGATAAGGCTGCCAACTCTGACACTCTCCTGGCTGAAACTATGGCGACCAAGAATACCAACTTTCTTGTCAGTAAAACTAAAGAAATCTCAGCCAACGGCTCAAAGGGTTGTTTCTGTAGAGTGGACAGGACAAGATTTAAGTCCCATGGACAAATTGGTGACTTGACAGGAGGATTAATACGCAAGACCCCCTGTATGAAGGTCTTTACCAGCGAGTGGGTGGCCAGCGGCCTCTGAAACCACACTGACAGAGCTGAAATCTGTCCCTTGATTGTGCTTAAAGCCAGGCCTTTATCCACTCCTAGCTGGAGAAAACCTAACACCCTATCAATGGTATATTTGCGGGAATTCCATCTTTTGGATTCACACCAGCCTACGTAGTTCCTCCACACCCTGTAATAAATCACCCTGGAGGCCGGCTTTCTAGCCCTAATCAGGGTAGGAATTACCTGCCTAGACAGACCTCTACCCCTGAGAATCAGGGATTCAGCCTCCAGGCCGTCAAATTTAGACGCTGTAATGTAGGGTGGAGGATCGGGCCTTGTGAGAGTAGGTCTGGTTGTAGAGGAAGAGTCCAAGGGTCTCCCACTGCCATCCTCAGGACTAGTGAGTACCATGTCCTCCGGGGCCAAGCTGGAGCTACTAGAATGACTGGCTTGTGCTCCACTCTGATCCTGCGCAACAGGCGAGGAACTAACTGTAGCGGAGGGAATGCATATAGAAGTTTGAATTGATGCCAAGGGCAAACCAACGCATCGGTTCCGCAGGCCATAGGGTCCCTCGCTCGAGACACGAACCTGTCTAGTTTCTTGTTGAACCTGGATGCCATTATATCTATGTCTGGCATTCCCCACTTCTGGCAGATTGTCTGAAAGACCTGGGGATGCAGAGACCACTCCCCCAGCGACAGAATCTGGCGACTTAAGAAGTCTGCCTGCAGGTTGTCCACTCCGGGAATGAATATCGTCGAAATGCATGGTACATGAACCTCTGCCCACTGAAAAATCAAGCTCACCTCCCTCTGAGCGGCCTGACTCCTGGTTCCCCCTTGGTGGTTTATGTATGCCACCGCTGTGGCATTGTCTGACTGGATTCTCACCGGGGACCCCTGTAATCTGGAAGTCCATGCCAGGAGGGCTAGGCGAGCAGCTCTGATCTCCAAGACATTGATGGGTAGCTGCCTCTCTGCTTCCACCCAAGTTCCCTGGCGAGAGAACCCCTCCAAGACCGCCCCCCAGCCTGCCAGGCTGGCGTCTGTGGTAACTACCTTCCAGACAACGGGGCTGAAGAACCTTCCCTTTAGAAGATTCTGAGGGTTCAACCACCAGGCCAGGCTTTGTCGGACCCTTGATGATAGCGTCAAAGGGGACTCCAAGGCATGTGCTCTCTTGCCCCAGGCTGCTAGAATGGCTGCCTGTAGGACGCGAGTGTGGATCTGAGCGTATGGTACTGCCTCGAACGTGGCCACTAGCTTGCCTAGTAATCGCATACACAGGCGAATAGTTGTTTTTTTCTTGCTTAGAACCAACTGAACCAACCCCTTGATAGCCTCGATCTTTACAAGGGGCAGGAACACCCTTTGCTGTTCTGTGTCTAACCTCATGCCGAGGTATTCCAACTGCTTTGTAGGCTGGAACGCTGACTTTTCCCGGTTTAGGACCCAGCCGAACCTTTCGAGGTACTGAACCGTGAGGTTTACTGCCTGTTGCAGACACGGCCGTGAGTGATCTATGATTAAAAGGTCGTCCAAGTATGCTAGGACTGTGACCCCTTGGATCCTTAGATTGGCCAAAACTGGGGCTAGGATCTTCGTGAATACCCGGGGGGCCGTGGCTAGCCCGAAGGGGAGCGCCCTGAATTGGAAGTGTCGCTGCCCCACTGCGAAGCGTAAAAATCTTTGATGCGACTGAAAGATTGGTACATGAAGGTAAGCATCCTTTATGTCTATGGAAGCCAGAAAATCGTCCCTCTGGAGCGTGGCGACTGCTGACCGGATGGTCCAAGATTGGCCTGACATCGCCGTTGGGCTTTGGTATGACAAAGAGATTGGAATAGAAACCTAGCCCCTGCTCTTGGGCTGGCACCTCTATTATCACGTCCTGGCAAAGCAGGTGATCCAAAGCTGCCAGCATCGATGCCTTCTTTGCTGGATCCTTTGGTAGCCTTGACTCTTGAAAATGAGGCGGAGGAAACTTTAGAAACTCCAGTCTGTAGCCTGTGGTTACAGACGCCCGGACCCATTTGTCGGGGATCTTAGCTTCCCAAACTTCTGAGAAGAAACAAAGCCTTCCCCCCACCCGCGAGAGTGGGGGCGCCCCTTCATAAGGCAGACTTAGGGGCTGGTTTTGTCGGCTTGCGATACCATGGTCTCTTACCCCCAGGGGCCTGTCCCTGCGATCTACTGTTAAAGTTGGATCGCGCAGGCGGCCGTCGATACTGCCTGGAATTTGAGGGCCCTGAGACAGGAAAGAGCTGCCTTTTAAATGTAGGACCCCGGAATGTCTTTTTGACTGGTAAAAGGGTACTTTTGCCACTTGAAATAGTCTGAATGTATTTATCCAGATCCTCTCCGAAGAGTCGTCCTCCATGGAAGGGAAACCCTGCCAGAAGCTTTTTGCATGGGGGCTCCGCCGCCCAGTTCTTCAACCATAAGAGCCTTCTCATGTGCACCAAAAATAGTGATAAACGAGAGGCCTGCTGGATGGAGTCCTTTATAGCATCTACCGCAAAACACAGAGCTCTGGGAATGTCAGAAAACTCTTCTGCCTGTTGGGTAGGCATGTCTTTTAGCATTTCTTTTGTCTGGTCCTTTAACGCCTGACAAACTCCAATCGCAGCCACAGCTGGCTGTACCACTGCTCCTGCCGTAGCAAAGGATGCTTTTAAAAGTGTCTCTAACCGTTTATCAACCGGATCTTTAAACATTTGTATGTTTTCCACCGGGCAAGTTAGTGATTTATTCACACATGAGATGGCTGCATCCACCACTGGGAGCTTCCACCTCTTCGAGAATTTTTCCTCTATAGGGTAAATGACCGCAAATCTCTTCGGCGGCAGAAAAATCCTGTCCGGTCGTACCCAATCCTGAAAGATCAATTCCTCCAAGAGAGGATGGACCGGAAAAACTGCGTTGCTTAAAGGAGCTTTCAAAGAGCCCAGAGAGGATACCGCAGGAACCTGAGGCTCTGGCAATGGTAAATTAAATGCCGAGCAGACCATGTCCGTCAAAGACTGTACCCACAGTCTCTCTGTCTGGGAGTCTAAAAATGGTTCCTCAGAGGTAGATCCCTCAATCCCTGAACCCTCTCGGTTCAGGTCTAGTTGATCCTCCTGCGATTCCAATTCCTCCGGAGAGAGAATTTCAGCATCTGAGGATACACCTTTTGGTGATGGGGATCTAGCCCGTTTCTTGCCAGGAATAGATCTAGCGATCAACGCTGCTAATCTCTCTTCTAGCCCCCCTAGGGATACAGCTAGCATCTCCTCTGTGATAAACACAGGGCTGGGCTGATCTGGGCCAGCCTCAGCACCAGACCCCCCCAATGGCTCATCCAAGGCGACCTTCATGGGAATAAGCTGCGGGGAAAGTATCGGCATATCATCAGAATCAGAGGGGGAACCCCTTTGTTTTTTGGTCTTTTTTTACACTTTGATCCCGAACCTTTGGAAGCCATAATACAAAATCGAGGGACTCCACCTACAACAGCAGACTGTAGTGGCCAGGAGTACAAAACTAGGGTTTAGGGGACAATAGATCACTAATGCCCAAAAACTGATGGGGCCCCGTATGTTTTCTTTTTTTTTTTTAAATATATAAGTCTCTTTTTTTTTTCTTTTTTTTTTTTTAAAAACATACAGCGACCCCAAACTTAGTTTGCCAGCCTCCAACCTGTTGCAAAAAGGGGGATTTTTTGGCTTAACAGAAAAGCATTGGAACCAAGTCCAGCATGTACTACCCCTCTTCCGCCACCGGGAGTCACTGTTCTGCCGCTCTGCGTCCTCTCCCTTTCAGATCAGCCTCAGACTGAGCACTGACTATAGCCTGCTGATCTATAACAGCACACAAGGCGCGCCCCTGATGACGCTGCAGGCACGCCCCCCCCCCCCGCCCTCCCCTCCGAACGGCGCGAAAAACGTCTATAAGACGTGCGCGCGCGCGTATGCCGGAGCAGGAAGAACATGGAGGAGCCGCGCTGCTGGAGACCCAGGACTGCAGTACCAGGCAGCAGAATCAAACCCCCGGCCAGGTAGGACTCTCCAAAAGGCCCCATAGGGGTCCTTACTAGCCCTAGGAAGAAAGCAGCAGGTAGCTAGCAAACACAATTGTTTCTTAGACAGGGGAACCTAGTGATGGGGGAATGAGATCATACTGTCTTCTCAGACATAGTGAGCAAGGTTGCCAATGCAGAGCATACTTAGGCTACCCCCCTTTTAGGTTACCCCGGAGAGCCTGCTGTCGAACCAAGTCCCGCAGGCTCCCCTCTTACCTGCTCCATGCTGCAGGATGTTTGTCTAGCAAAACGATCCAATCTTCTCCCATCTCCGTGGGTAGCGTAATAGACCTTCAGGCCCTGGGGTCCTATGAAGGTACCCACTGTCCTGGACCTATATAGCACCCTGGCAAACAGGAACTTATGGTCTTTACGAACTCCAAGTCCTGGGCCCAGGGTCCAGCCCTCCAAAGAGGAGCATTATAGGCAAAACCCCACGGTTTGGGGCCCGGGTACTGTCCACTTTGGCACTGAGGCTCCTTGGACAGATCCGGTTAGCCCGCCCTTAATCCCAAGGATGTGGAGCAAAGCTATTCCGTGACCAACACCTAAGACACTGGCGAAAAAACTGAGGGACTCCCTCTAGGGGAGGGGGTTATATAGGGAGGGGACTTCCTGTTTGAGATTGCCAGTGTCCACACCTGAAGGTACTCCATATAACCCATATAGTAATGAATATGCCGCTCTGTGTCCCGTGATGTACGAGAAAGAAACTTATTTTCCAAACTTAATTTGAATAATAGAGGTATTTGTTTGAAGTATGAGGCTAGTCAATCAGAAATCCACTTTCTGAATCTAAACATTTTGGTGAAGGATGGTGTTGTGACAACTACTACATACTTCAAAGAATTGGATCGAAACACCTTCATTCCACTAACGAGCTGTCATCACTCTCAGTTGTTTAGCGCTCTCCCTAAGGGATGGTTCCAAAAAATTATCCGGAATTGTACCACTTTGCTTGATTATCAGCAGCAAGCACTTATTCTGAAATCTAGATTTTTGGAAAAAGGGTACAATGAGGCTAGTATCATCAAAATGGTTAACGACATGGATAGGAATCAGATGCTGAACAGAATAGGCAGAATTAATCCTGTTGTGGATAACCGTTTTGGATGCTCCATGATTACAGGTTATTCAAATCAATACTTTTCAGTTAAAAAGATCTTAAAAAACGACCAGTCTAGTCCAGTTTTTATCTTTAGAGGTGCACCCTCTTTGCGCCATAGGGTAGCCCCCAATGTCATTGACCCGCCTAATAATGTTAAATTTTTTTAGAACATGAAAGGTTTTTACCCCTGTCGTAGGTGTAAGATATGTCAAATTAACTCTTTTCAAGGATGTAAGTACGAATCGTTTCAGTCCACTCAGACAAATAAGAGTTATGACATTGATTCTTTCATTACATGTTCCAGTGAATGTGTGGTGTACCTTATCCAGTGCCCATGTTCTAAACAGTATATCGGACGGACTAACAGAGCTCTCCATGCGTGATTAGAAGAGCATGTGGGGAACATTAGGCATGGTTTTCCCAAACATAACCTATCAAAACATTATGCTAAGTATCATAATCAACAAACCAAACCAAATATCCAAACTCGAAACAAAGTGGATATTTGATTTAAAATCCTATGTCCCTCATGGGTTAAATGTCAATTGGGACAGGAGCTTAGCAGACAGGAGAAGCCTCGAGGAGATGCTGCGTCCCTTCATGCCATATCCACCGCAAATTTTAAACAGCTTGATTGTAAGTGCAATACTTTTGGCAAATTAAACTTTGTTAAGCAGTATTATGCTATGGAGTCTTTTTTTGTTTTCCATCTTTTGAGACATTAATAAACCACCCTGAGCCTAACAACCATTTAGTCTTTTGGGAGACCGCTGTGATAGCGGTCATCTGTCTTTGGTAAGGAGACTACAATACCACTATTTGGGTGTTCTATTGGTGGAAGAAGATCCCTATTTTCCACAATATTCAACTTTATGCACCATTATGAATTACACTATAAGGATTTGTATGGTCTATTGATTTAATCACCAATGTGGGAGTATATATTCACTTTTAAGCATTTTTCTTTTCATCACCAGTTGCTTTATATGCATCTTAATACATTTATATATTATACCTGTGTTTACTCATCAGTTCTGTCACGGTTTATTTGTTTAGCGATGTACCTTGCTGTATTTATTGTACAAAATTTGATATTCTAATTTTTTGGTACTGCCAGCTGCCCATCCTACCATCACTGTGAGGATTTTTCTCATTTTTATATTTTTTTTGCGCAGTGTTTTTCCTTGTTTGGTCTTTTTTTCTATACTTGTATCTTATTGGATTTTGTGAATTTCCTTTTAGTGTTCAGCTTGCATTATTAGGGGAGGGGAATTATTAGTACACATATATTTTTGCACTGATTGCACTTTCTGTTTTTTTCTAATTTAGTTTTGAGATTTGACTTTTGCAGAACTTGGCTGTGACTAGCTTGAAGGTAGTAAAAACATGCATGTGAAAACATCATACATGACTCAAAAGTAAACCAAATATTTGTAATTCTATTTTATTTACAATATAATATGTTCACCTTGTTCCAAAAGACAATTGAATGAAAAATACTGAATTTAATGTGCTTTGCATTTGCCAGAGGAGTTGTAAATTGATCACATGAATTATGCACATTTGCCATAGTTTCTGACCCCACTTTCCCTCACATGTACGGTTTACTCCATATTTCTTGCCATAGAATGGGCACGGAAGTGTTAATGACACAATTCTGCTTTTTGTCACTAGATAGGTTGGCTTTAACTGGGTAGTTTCCCTTTTGGGGACAGGAAGTACATTTGACGTGTTATTGAGATTTGCCACCCCTTTTAAGGCCGCGTACACACAATCAAATCTATCTGCTGGAAACGGTCTGCCAGACCGTCCCAGCAGACAGATTTGATCGTGTGTACGGGCGAGCAGACGGATTTGGCCAGCCGACAGATTTTAAAGCATGCTTTAAAATCTGTCGGCTGGGAACCCGTCCGCCCGACATGTATAACCATGTAATTTTGCATCAAATATTTTAAAGATAAATTGTGCCACCAGTTAAGTACATGCAAAAGAATTTTGCCTTGTACACACAACCTGTTTTCCTATCAGGAAAACAACCAATGTTTTTCCCAACGTGATTCCTCTACAGCCTGCCTTGCATACAGACGTACAAAACATATGACGGGACTATAAAGGAGAAGTTCCATTCAAATGGCGCCACCCTTTGGGCTGCTTTTGCTGATCCTCGTGTTAGTAAAAGTTTGGTGAGAGACGATTTGCGCTTTTCAGTCTTTGTGCTTTTCAGTCCATTACAGCGTGACAAATGTGCTATCTCCATGACGAACGCTAGTTTTACCAGAACGAGCGCTCCCATCTCATACTTGATTCTGAGCATGCATGTTTTTCCCCCCTCGGAAAAGCATTTTTTGTTCAACCCAGCTGGTTAAATGGAAAAAACGGACAACTCCGGTCAGAGCCACTGTACTAACCATCCTGCTGAGCTGTTGTGTTCTGACAAGGGGACTGCCCCCCACCAAAACACTGCGATCAGTGCTCTCTGTCATTGGCTGAGAGTGCTGATCGGGAGTCAGTCGGCTGCTGATTTTCCAGCATGCTCGTCTGACAGAAGCCAGCCAAATGGCCAGCTTCTGTCGGACAGACCAACATACACACAGGACGAATATCAGCCTGTTTTTATTGAACCGGCCTATGTCTCCCGACATTCGGCCTGTGTTTATGGGGCCTAAAACCCTTTATTTGCCATAACAGTCTAACTTTTAGATTATAACACACAAGCTAGCAAACACTTCCAGCGCTATGAGGTCCTCTGTAGTGGAAAGCAAGAAGGAGAATAATAATAATTCTGGATACTAGGCGGATGCAGCCCTCCTCAGACAGTTTAATCCAATAGATACTACAAAAAACAAAAGGACAAGAAGGCGCACGCACCTAGTGCATTACCAAAATAAACATTTTAACATGTAAAAGCGAATAAGAAATTAATGCTCACAAAATGGCAACAGAAATAGCCATCAGACCACATGATGCTATGCAGTGCGGACAACAAATGTTGTATAAATAACAGGGGTGTAGAGCGTTATGCATGTATTTGCAAATGTTTGCAAACGAAACCCCTGTTTTCATTGTGAACTGTTAGACAGGACCATTTGGTTTGTCGCAGGCTGGCTGGTAAGTTGAGCTGGGAATTTGTCTTTGTTGTTGTTTGACATGCATCCCCCTTCGATATGTTTCTTGCTTTTAATGCCAGTTATATATCGTGGCAGTTGACGTTTGTTTGTACCATTGGCTTTATTATGTGTATGTGTGTCCCATCAATTGCTCCCATGCAATTGGGTAAATTGCATTTCTCCCAGAAGAGACAAGCAATGTTGTACTGTTGGACTTCCTAACCATGAAATCATAATGCAGACTAGCAAAAGACTTGCCAGTTGCAATGTACCTGAAAAGAAAACTGAAATTATTATATGATTTTTCTTTATTTTTGTATGTTTGTATGTAATGCAGTTTACATCACAATAGTCTAAACACAGATTACACCCTCTTTTTCGCGTTTTCCTTTGGCTCCTAACAAAAGATGTGCAGAAAGTTATGGTTTCATTTTGAATTTTATAGAATAATTTTTACTATACATTTGTGTGATGAAAACCAAGATACTAAAACACTTTACTACTAATAAAAAAAAATTACTGCAAGGTGATTATTAACCTTTCAACAAGTCCGAACACTATTTCTGGAAAAATTTGTCTTGACACTCCAGATGGCTACATAGAAGGACCAGAAAATCATCAAAACTGAAGTAAGAAACAACTATGTTAAAGATGAATTAATTACAGGAGACACGTTTGTGACGGTAGTAGAACATATACCCCGTCAAGCATTCCCTTCTTCCCTAATAAAAGAAATCGCCCAATATTCCATGAGTAGGAATATCCCTGGAATCGCCGAATAATCCATACATGAGCCAAGGCATAATGCTGAATGTAAACAGGACACACCTTATTGAAAGTACACAGAACACTTTTATACAGGATTTGGAACATCCCGCCCCCAACAACGGCTTTCCCATTGGTCCCCTCCAATGTCCCATCAGTTTCCCATCAGGTCAGAGATTGGTCAGAACGTTTTGAATAGAAAGACTTATGTGTATTCAGACAAGCCCCAGGGGGGCAATCAATGTACACAATAGCCAGCCACAGAACAATGGAACTGTCTGGAGAGTTGAGACAGGGCAGAAGAGATTTACACCTGATAATCAAAAGGCTTTTAAATAGGGTTATCACACAATGGACAATGAGTATCTCTTATGAGTCTATTGACCCGGCTAGGGCCCAGAATAAAATCTCCTGTAATCTCAAGACATCCTGGAATATGAACTATCCGTAATGTCCCATCATCTGTAATACATGAATTATGATTTCACTTAGAAACACTTCAGTATTTCATGGTCCATGACATTACTCCCCCTGGGAAATAGTTCAACATCCACAGTGGGACCCAAACGGGTCACTCGAGGATGTTGGGCAAGTAGTCTTAAGGTTCCAGGACTGTCTGCCAGGATAACCCATCCGCCTTCCTGGTTTGAGGCCCTGGCCCATAATCGGACGGCAAGAGGCTCGCATTCAGTCCTCTCCAAAAGCCCCTGTCCCAGCTAGGCCTGTCACACATCTCCCCTTTTGGCAGGGGACTAACCCAGTAGGAGACACCAGATGGGTTGTCTCTGAATTTAGTCAGTAGTTTCATTCCCCCAATTCCGGTATCCATACAGTACCCCAAATCACTTGCTCCAAACCGAGCATTACTCACCCCGCCATCCTCTGCCTCTCTCAGGGAACACATCTGCCGCTGGGGAGAGGCCTGGACTAGCCCTTCTCCCTAGAGTCCTTTCAGCCACTGGAGAGATGACAGGGTGGCTGGGCTCAGTCCATCATGCTGTTGGGGATCTGGGCCAACTGGCCACCATTTATGGGGTATACCAGTGGAGACTGAAGTCCCATCCACTGGTGTGAGGTGAAAATCCCCCAGTGCTTGCAAAGCAAAGCCGACATCCTCCTGTTTTAGTCCTGTACCATTTTCTGGGGTTGTGCCAGTGGAGACTGAAGTCCCATCCACTACCCCAGGAACCCCTTCTTCTGTTAGGTGAAAGCAGAGGCCCGGGGCACTCTGCTCTGTTGCCAGCTCTTCTGCTGGGTTGCTGTGAGTGGAGACCACAGTCCCATCCACTGATATCTACTCAAGCTGTAGTGGGGTGCAGCCGCCAGTAGCATCCTGTCCTGCTGCCAGTGATTCAGCTGGGAGTAAGAGCTTTACCACCTCAGCTGGTTGCTGGGGAGGGGGGCCAACCGCCCCGGCTCCCTGTAACTCCACAGTTGGTCCCGGTGCTGGGCAGAGATGGCTGGCACTCTGCCCTGTTGCCAGCACTTCTGCTGGGGGTGCGAAATCCATAACATCCTCTGAACAGTCCATACATTCTGTAATCTGTGGCTGGGGAGTGATCGCCATCTTCTCACCCTGAGCCTCCGAAACTGCCACAGGGGTTAGGCAGAGGTCTTGAACCCTCTGTCCGGTGACCAGCGCTTCAGCTGGGGAAGTTCCTTGTAACTCCTCAAATACTGCTCTTGGTGCTGGGCAGAGCACAGTGAAGTTTGGCCCTGATACCAGCTCTTCTGCTGGAGGCCCATCAGGTTGTTTTTCCTCAGCAGAAAAATCTATTAAATTCCCTGTCTCTGCAACTGGTGTCTGGGGATAGAGGTTCACCATCTCCTGTCCATGTAACCCAGAAGATGCTATAGGTACTGAGCAGAGGTTAGCAGAGCTCGGCCCTGCGGTCAGAACTTCAGCTTGGGAATGGCAATCTCCAGATTTTCCACTGCCGATTCACTGGCATACTGCTGGACAGGCACATTCCTCCATTCAAGATCGTCCCATGCAGAAACGGGATCATCAAGGTCAGTCGGCACTTGCTGCATCTGCCATATAACCTCCTGGTCCATAGCTGCAGGGGCAGGTTGGAAAAGCTCACTGTTACCCTGCCACATGGACGATTCTTCAGCCAGGATTTCAGCATTGTACACTGGTATTTCCTGATAGTCCAAGGCAAAGGGAGCCCGGCCCTGGCTCTGAGCAGAGTCTAGCAGCTGTTTGTAGGCGATCTCCAAGTCCCATTCCCGAGCGGCCAGAAATTCCAAATCTTCCTGTAGCCAGTGCGCTTCCGAGATATTCAATTTTTTCTCTCTGTGCTCCATTATGTCCTCCAAGCGCACTCCTGATCATCCCCAAAGTCGGGATCACTGGACATCCTCCAATACAACAATCCCAGGCCATCATAGTCATAGCCTTCTGTGGGGCTGTCATCCGCTGACCACGGGCACTCTTGGGCTACATACCACCGGAGGGCTCTGTAGCTCGCATCTAGCTGCATCTCTGCCCGGATTAGCCTGTTTGATTCCGCTATCCACTCCTGCTTCGGTTGTTCCCCCAACAACGGCATTCGTACATCATACTGCGGCCAGTACCTTGCATAGATGTAGGGCAGGACCTCTCCTTGGTGTTGCTGCTCCAGAGCTAGCGCTTCCTTCCAGAGTTGGCACCGAATCACATCCGCCCATCCCAGCAGGACCTCCTCTGATACGGGTCCTCTATGCTGTATCCGCATCTCTTGTAACCTCCTTTGGAATTCCTCTTCCATGGAGACTGGTGTCTGCACCTCTCCTATCTCTTTAGTTGGTGCTGCTGTCCTGTACTCACTGTTTGGAGAATGTGCGGCTGCTTGTTGGACTTCTGCCAGTTTTAACTGTAGCTCTGCGTCTCTTATTTGTTTAGCCTCCTCAGCTACCAGAGTCATCACTTTCAGCACCACATCCGCCGTTGGGTTCGGACCGAACCATGCTAATTTCTCTCTTATTAGCTTGTTGGCTGGTGATTCCTCCTCCTGAATCACTGGTGTCTCCATCTCTTGTACTGCTGGCGTTGCTGCAACCGAGTTCTCCAGGTCTAGCTCCATTAATTCTGCTATGATGACACGCTCGGTTTTGTTGCTAGCAATCCTTCCACGAACTTCCAGTAGTTCTTTCAGTGTATTTCTTTTAAGCCGGGTGTACCAGTCTTCCATTCACTGTTCCCAGTGTCTGCTTGGAATCCTGGTGTAAAGGAAAGTAGAAGGGAAAATCCCGCTGCTGCCAACCAGTTGTGACGGTCGTAGAACATATCCCCGTCAAGCATTCCCTTCTTCTCTAATAAAATAAATCACCCAATATTCCATGAGTAGGAATATCCCTGGAATCGCCGAATAATCCATACATGAGCCAAACAGGACACACCTTATTGAAAGTACACAGAACACTTTTATACAGGATTTGGAACATCCCGCCCCCAACAACCGCTTTTCCATTGGTCCCCTCCAATGTCCCATCAGTTTCCCATCAGGTCCACCTTCCATGCAAATGAGGACTTGAAAATGACACAGCAGAGATTGGTCAGAACGTTTTGAATAGAAAGACTTATGTGTATTCAGACACAAGGCCCAGGGGGGCAATCAATGTACACAATAGCCAGCCACAGAACAATGGAACTGTCTGGAGAGTTGAGACAGGGCAGAAGAGATTTACACCTGATAATCAAAAGGCTTTTAAATAGGGTTATCACACAATGGACAATGAGTATCTCTTATGAGTCTATTGACCCGGCTGGGGCCCAGAATAAAATCTCCTGTAATCTCAAGACATCCTGGAATCTGAACTATCCGTAATGTCCCATCTTCTGTAATACATGAATTATGATTTCACTTAGAAACACTTCAGTATTTCATGGTCCATGACAACGTTCAACTTGCACATGCGAGGTCATATTGTCCATTTAGTTGTGATGGAGATATGATGTGATGAAGCCTAATTTACCTTTTCAAGAACATCTAACTGTAATTAATGAATGTATCTTTATGTTCTTGGAGGTCATTGTAGATAACCCAAATCTGCCCTCTTTGTTAGCTGTTGGTAAGAATTTCAGGAGAAGCAGACATATCTCTTGATTGCTCTAATGTGCACTAATACACACTACAAAGAATCCAGGAAGCAAATATCACAAAGTCAAAATGTTATAATGTCATAGTGTAAATAATTATTTGTTAGTGAACAGGAAAAACACATGACTTATGAAAAGCACATAGACACTGCAGGTCACACATGTACATTAAAAAAAAAAATTGTAAAAACTGCATTAAAATGCAAGGGTGTGAACCTAGCCTAACCCTGATGATACCTAGCAACATTTGACTTGTTATGTCAAGGACAATCAGTCGACCTATTTAGCTGCAGCAAGAAGATCGTAAACAAAAGGCTGCTATCAAGTCTGCTGAGGATTCACCCTTGTTTGCGTGTTACAAATCTTGATGCTTCCCAGTGGTTAGAAGGAGGTAATAGACTGTTCAAGACACGTCCTAAGCATTATGACTAGAAGGCAAAGATCTTCCAGGGATGTAGGAAGCAGATAATTATATAGGCGTGTTGTTTTCTAGAATGGAAAATGAAAATGCATTATTATATTTAGGATAATCAGAGTTTTTCTTTTTTTGACTGATATTTTTCTTTCCATGTTTTATCATTGCATATTTTTATTTCTTACTTATGATGTTCTATGCCACAATTTTCAAGCTTGAAAAAGCAAACTGCAAGCTGAATGTAAGAAAGCTTGTTTCCTGCAGTAGAACTGGTATGTCTTCTTGTCCCAATCAAGCCCATCTGACCTCTAGTGTTGGAAAATATACACTGCCCTCGGTCTAAGCTGGTTTTTATTTTAAAACATGCAATGAATTTTGGGGCAAACAACTAAGGGATATTTTGTGTTTGGATTGTGCTGGTTGATCACTCAAATTAAATCATTCAGACAGTCTTTTTTTTATAATACAGATTTTATGATAAATCCTTTTGTGGTTTGCTTCTAGAAGGTCCTTTCCATTTATTTTTTTATGGGTATATAGTATACAAGGTGTGCAATCTGTTAATTGAGACCACTGTGACCCCAAACAGTTTTTGTCAGAATTCCAGTTCATTGCATTAGAAATTAATGTTTGTGGACCTAGAGAGGTAAAGATAAAACCAATGCGTGCAACTGCAATTTTACAAAGAGCTTTAGTCCTCTGCAGTCTGTTTCAGTGCTGTAGATTATGTTATGTAATTTAGAAATGGCTACCAATACAAGTGATGTCAATGGCCCGAAAATCAGACCTGCACTTCCTGCAATTTAAAAAATGTAATTGTTCTTGTCATGAAAAACGGTCGTGTGTATGCGGCATAACAGCATGATAAACCTTTAGTATCATTTGTTAAGCTTATATTGACAAGATGTGGTGCATAGATTCAATGTGGTTTGCCAACTATATTTGCATGACAATTTAGTTTTGTGCAAAATGTAAAATTCAAATTATGCAAAAAAACAGAAAATGTATTATCAAATACTTTCCGTAATTTTCCTTCCCTGATAGGCTCCATGACAGCATACGTGTGGGTTGGCCCAGCCTCCATAACTACCCAATAGTACCCCTCCCTATAAATTTCAGCTATGTGCTCTCAGCCGTGTTCAGTAACTAGCCTACTCCAAGCATTGGGAGGGACTCCTGCTGCTATGGAGCCTATCAGGAAAGGAAAATTACAGTAAGTATTTTATAATACATTTTCTGTTTTCCTGACATGCTCCATAGCAGCATACGTGTGGGAAATAACTCGCCAAACACACCCGGGCGGGCAAAATGCTGAGGCAAGAAAATACATTCATTTAACACTGTCAACTGACAGCACTTGTAAACCAAAATTCAGTGATAAAGCAGCCAGTTCAACACAATGGTGGGAAACAAAAGTATGAATAGACAACCACGAAGCCACTCTGCATATAACTTCAGGTGTGACATGACGTGAAGCTGCCCAAGAAGTCGAAATGGTCCGGATTGAGTGCGCAGTCGCTGCCTCTGGAAGAGCTAAGCCCTTGGCTTTGTATGCCCTTTGGATGGTCTGAACTATCCAAGCTGCAATGGATCTAAATGAGGCCCGTTTTCCTTTGTTCTTTCCCTCCCCCGTTCATCGCAGCGACCAAGTGGCCCCCCGCACCCCCCCTCCAGATACCAGCTTGCCTACTCCCTTGTAATTGGGTCACCTACCACCCTCTCCTGACTCAATAACTACCAGTTGGCAATCCCCCCCCCCCCTCGAGGTCACCACCCTGGCTCTTGCAGCTGGAGTGTTAGCCATCTTGCAACACCCTAGCCCCATTCCACCTTCCTCTATACCATTTGAACTTGATCCAGGGTTTGCCCGATCGCCTCTCAAGGGGTCAGGAAGGAATTTTTTTCCCTGTTGTAGCATATTGGCGTAGCACGGCCAGGTTTTTTTTGCCTTCCTCTGGACCAAGTTAGGATCAAGGATTAAGTTAATCCTTGATAATCCGCCCCCCCTCTCCCCCTGGTGTTTGGCGACCATCTGCAATATTCTGCAGAAACCATTGGAGATTTGAGGCAATTTGCCGCAATACTACCAGCCATTACTAAAAAAGCCCTAAGAGCTGAGCGACTTCTGAGAATTGATCGACGACCGACTATCAAAAATCTCAGCCGTGTACCCCAGCCTAAGCATATATCATGTGTTTTGATCAACACAAGATCGGCAGTAAAACACCGACTGGAAATCCATGATTTCATTCTACAATACGATTTAGACTGCCTCTTTATTACAGAGAGCTGGCTCACAGCCGACTGTAACACCATTCTAGGAGAACTGGTGCCAGAAAACTATCGTATTATAACGGAAAACAGAATAGGGCAAAGAGGAGGAGGACTGGCGGTGATCCATAAGACTCGTCTTGCGATCACTAAACCAGTCCTCCAAAACCCTCTTCCATTCATGGAAACCCTTACCTTGCAACTGCAAATAAACTCCCAGGAGACCATCCGGATTCTTCTTTGCTATAGGCCACCTGGCCCAAAATCAAAGCTTCTTCCATCATTGACGGACTTTATCTCCACCTATACCCTCAACAGCAAACACCGTTTGCTGCTCGGGGATTTCAACCTCTGGGCCAACTCCCCGCAAGACCCCGTTGCCGACGCCTGCATCGATCACCTTGAAGGATTAGGGCTACAACAACTAGTATGTGGGCCCACACATGCTTCAGGTCACACACTCGATCTTATTTTCAAAACAAGATCTGGAAATAAAAATCTTGGAAAATGAACCGTTGCCATGGACAGATCACCATGCAATTAAATTCATTATTTCCGATTTCCCACCCTTAACTAAAACATCAAATCCAGTGACAACACACTGGACTAGATGTCAGAAGAAGCTCCACTCGGAACTCTTCAAAACCACGTTAAGGAAAAAAATTAATACAATTCAGCCGAACCAAATGGCTGAAGAAACACTGGATACCATAAATACAGCCCTATTACAGTCAGCCGACTTAATAGCGCCGAAACGCAAAACCCGCATCAGGAAAAATAACTCCGGCTGGTTCAACAACCAACTGGCGTTACTGAAGCAAGAACGTAGAAGGGCGGAAGCCGCCTGGAAAAGAAGCTCTTCAGATGAGAACCTCAGCGTCTACAAAGCAACAACAAGGAAATACCACAAAGAAATCTTCAAAGCCAAGAAAAACTATTTTTCTAAGGCTATCAACA
This sequence comes from Rana kukunoris, assembly GCA_029574335.1. Taxonomy (NCBI): domain Eukaryota; kingdom Metazoa; phylum Chordata; class Amphibia; order Anura; family Ranidae; genus Rana; species Rana kukunoris. The sequence continues at coordinate 342,734,187 of CM056049.1, read as the reverse complement.
GCGCCCTTAATTGCCCACGCGAACTCTTCAAGCTGGTCACTCAGACCATGAATCCAGGATGTCTTGAAGCCCCCAATTCGGACTCACGAGAATTTTGCAATGAATTGTCGGATTACTTCATTAACAAAATCGAAGGAATCCGGCAAAGCATTCGGCAAAATAATTCCCCCCTCAACCCTCCCCGTAATTATCTGAACAACACCTGCAGTAACTCACCACATCCAGGTAGGTTCACGTTGGAACCTATCTCTATCAATGACACTAATAATATCATCAGTACTTTGCGTAACAGCACCGCGCCGAATGATATTATCCCCACTAAACTGCTGAAGGAATGCGCCGACATCCTTGCACCTTCTATCACGCAGCTTATCAACCAATCTTTCAGGGAAGGCACAGTGCCCTCCCAATTGAAGGAGGGTATAATTCGACCCATTCTGAAGAAACACAATCTGGACCTCAAGGATCCACTCCACCGTCGTCCAATAACAGGCCTAAATGTACTCTCAAAGGTCATGGAAAAAGTAGTGGTACAACAGCTGCAACAGCATCTAGATACCCACAACCTACTTGATCCATTTCAATCGGGATTCCGGCCTGGACACGGGACGGAAACCGCATTGCTTAAAATATGGGACGAAGTTATCGAGGCCGCAGACGAAGGAGAATCTTGTCTTCTGGTTCTGTTGGACCTAAGCGCAGCCTTCGACACAGTAGACCACAAGCTTTTATTGACTCGGCTAGCTGAAGTAGCCAGAGTCGCAGAAGGATCCCCCCTGTCACCGGTATTATTCAACATCTATCTTCGCCCTCTTTTTGAGATTATTAGCAGCCAAAAACTGCTCTACCACTCATATGCAGACGACACGCAACTGTATTTTCGCATTTGCAATAAATGTCTAGAGACATGCCTCTCTTTGATAGAGGACTGGATGACAAAGAGTTATCTTAAACTCAACGGAGCGAAAACAGAACTTCTCCTGTTTCACGCCAAGCGTATGATTTAACCTGCAACAACCTGGACCCCCCCCTGCCCATTCTGGGCAAAATCATCACCCCTAGCGACAAAGTCAAAAGTCTTGGGGTCATCTTTGACTCCTACATGACAATGGACGCACAAATAGGGTCAGTGGTCAGCAGGTCTCACCATCTACTGCGCCTACTACACAGACTTACTCCTTTTATTCCCAAGGAAGACATAGCGGTCGTGGTGGGAGCAATTGTAAACTCCAGACTGGACTATGCAAATGCCTTTTACCTCGGACTCCCCAAGTACCAAATTGCTCGTCTACAAGTCGTTCAAAATACGGCCGCTAGACTTGTTACTGGGAAAAAACCCTGGGAATCAATCTCACCTTCACTGAGATCCCTTCATTGGTTACCAGTAAAAGACAGAATCACTTTTAAAGCTCTCTGTCTAATGCATAGATGTATCCATGGGAATGCACCCCATTATCTATGCGAAAAAATAAAAGCTCATAATCCCAATCGCGTTCTGCGATCCACCAATCAAAATCTACTCCAGATACCGAAAGACAAGTACAAGTCCAAAGGAGAAAGGAGATTTGTGGTCCAAGGTCCCAGACTATGGAACGCTTTACCAACCAGCATTCGGTTGGAGGAGAACCACTTAGCGTTCAGGAGAAAGATCAAGACTCATCTCTTTTGATACCAAAGGAGACAGGAACAAGCATGTGCTGCGCTATATAAGTTTTCATTCATTCATTCATTCATTCATTCATTCAAGAAAATCTGTTTGTCTGAAAGATTCTGTCATTTTCAGATATTGACTTAATGTGTGCCCCACATCAAGGGGATGAATATTTTGATCTTCAGATGTCCCAAAAGTGGGCAGTACAATTTCCTGATTTTCATGAAAAATGGATGGAACTTTAGGATTTGAGCCCAGCATGGGAAATTAATACTGCTCTATCTGGAAAGAAGGTCAAGAATGGAACTTTTGAACCCAGATTTCTGATGTCAGAGACTCTTCTAGCTGAAGTGACCGCTACTAGAAAGACGGTCTTGAGACTAAGATCCTTAGCTGATAATGGTTTATTAGGATCAGAGCTGATTGTGGTAAGATAGTCCAGGACAAGAGGCAGATCCCATTTGGGGAACCTCGTTTTTCTCTGGGGTCTAAGCCGGATGGCACCCTTGAAGAACTGGCAAAGCAGAGGATGATTGGCCCAAGAGATTCCAGTAAACTCAGAGATGGCTGAGATTTGCACTCGGAGTGAACTGATTGCCAAAGGCAAGTCCAAACCTGTTTGTAAAAAACAAAGTATATCTTGGACCTCTGGGAAACTGCAAGGGTTAGCTCTGGAAGACAAATGATCTGTATATTTTGACCAGATACGCTCGTAAACTTCGTTAGTGCTATTTCTTTTAGTGTTAAGAAGAGTTGAAATGGCTTCTTCTGGACATCCTAATGCTTCAAGCCTTCCCCTCTCAAGAACCACACCCTGAGGTGAAGGTGAGCTGGACATGGGTACAACGTTGTGCCCTGAGAGAGGAGATGTGGTCTGAGAGGAAGAGGGATTGAGTCCCAGTAATTGAGAAGCGTTAGGAGGGATCCACTTCTGGGCACACTCCCAGTGTTAGAAGCCAATTGAACACTTCTACGTGTAGAGATCATTCGTTGTTGTTCAATTGGAATTTGTGATAGAAAGTCCGTTTGAACATTCTGGACCCCGGAATGTACACTGCCGAGATGTTGGCTAGGTTCTTCTGGGCCCAATTCATAATTAGCTCCACCTCTCGGAGAAAGGACCAGCTGCGGGTTCCACCCTGCTTCCTTATGTAAGCAACAGCGGTTGTGTTGTCCAGCCTGAGCATCACAGAGGAGTCCTTTAATAGATGGCGGAAGGATTTTAGCCCCTGAAAGGCAGCTCGCAGCTCCAGTATGTTGGATACAGTTCCTTGAGAAGGTGTGCTCTACTTTCCCTGGGCTATTTATGACAGGCAATGAGCGCCCCAGCCCTGATTGCTGGCATCTGAGGTTATTGTAACCCAAATGATGGGACGGATCGAATGACAGTTGCGGAAATTCCACAGAAGAGACTCTCTCATGGGTTGAGTGAGCATGATGCGTTGACTCTTGCTGGGGGAGTTCTATTGCTGAAAAAACCCTTTTTGGAATGGGCGAGTGTGCCAATGAGCCCACTTCACCATAGGAATGGTGGCTGCCATGGTGCCAATTACCTTCAAACATTGAAGGGCAGATAGGTGAGTAGCAGCAAGTGTGTATCCTGTCCTGGATTGTTGCAATCTTCTCTTAGGGCAATGAAATGGTACCTTCTATTGTATTGAAGAGGGCACCTAGAAACACCAGAGATTGTGTTGGAACAAGATGACTCTTTTCCACATTCAATAAACACGGAATTCTTGGAAAGTGGCAATTACTAGATCTCTGTGTTCTAGGAGTTGACTTCTGTCTTGAGCTAGAAGTAAGAGATTGTCTAGGTAGTGGTGAAGACGAACTCCTTTCACCCAAAGAAGAGTCACAACGGCTAACAGAACACCCGAGGTGACGTTGTGAGATCAAATGGTAGGCAGGTGAACTGTAAGTGTTGATTGCCTACCACAAAGCAGAGCTAATTTTGATAGTCTGCCGCCACTGGAACATGGAAGTATGCATCTTTCAGGTCTATTAACACTAACCAATCTCCTGGATGGACTGACTGCTGGATTGTCAATAGTGACTCCATTTTGAGTTTCCCTTTCTAAATAAATTGGCTGAGATGAGTCAAATCTATTACTGGTCTCCAGATATCGTTCTTTTCCTGTACCATGAACAAAGGGGAGTACATGCCTTTGCCTCGTTCGCCCTCTGGAACAGTAATGGCTGCGCCTTGAGTTACTAAAGAGCTTACATAAGCCAATAGGATTTGTTTATTTTCTTCTGTACATGGAAGATTTGTAGGCATGAATCTGAGCCTGGGGTTGCTGTTGAAGATCCACGTGTGGCCTGAAGAGACTGTCTTGATGGTCCAAAAATCTTGAATTGATGCCGAAGGAGAATTCTTAGTTTGCTTCTTAAAAGAAGACTGTCTGGATTTCCAGGACCTTGAAAATTCATGACCAGGCCTGTAGATGCGTGCTTCCCTTGCACGGTCTGTATTCTGTGCTCTGGAAAAGGTGCGTTTCTGATTTTGCAAACGTTTATTCTGAGGGAGGAACCCCGACTTACCACCCGTGGCCCAGGAAATGGAATTATCGAGTTTATTGCCAAAGAGAGAAGAGCCCTCAAAGGGAATGTGGCACCAAGTTTGCTTTGAAGCTGGATCCGCCGACCAGTGACGAAGCCATAAGGCACGGCAGGCAGTAACCGCTGACAACATTACTCGAGCCACTAGGCAAATAACATCAATAGAGGCCTCCACCAGAAAGGCAGATGCTAGCCTGATTTCTTGGATAGGAGAGCTCTTGGCCATTTCTTCAGAGATACTTCTGAGGGAATCGTTCACATTGTCTGACCATGCTTCTAAGGCCTCGTACACACGAGGGGATATGTCCGCTGAAAACGGTCTGATGGACCGTTTCAGCAGACATCTCCGCTCGTGTGTATGGGCTAGTGGACAGATTTCTCCACCCGACAGATTTCAAAGCATGCTTTGAAATCTATCCGGTGGGAATCTGTCCGCCCGACATGTCTGCTGGTTAGTACACTTACCAGCAGACATGTCGTCCCCCACCGCCGCCGCGCCGCCGCCGAATGGATTCGGCGCATGCGTGGAAGTGTTTAACTTCCTGGTGCGGTGACGTGGCGGTGACGTAACGTCATCCGATGGTGTGTACACGCCATCGGATCAAACTCCCGATCGGACATATCCGATGGAAATGGTCCGCGGACCGTTTTCATCGGATATGTCCGATCGTGTGTACGAGGCCTAAGGCTTTTGAGACAGCTGCTAAAGCCAAAATTGGTTTACAGACTGATCCTGCTTTCAGGTAGATTCGCTTCAGGTCTGAATCAATCCGTCTCTCTAGAGGATCTTTGAAAAAAAACGTATCTTCCAGGGGAAGGGTTATGTATCTAACCAGACGCCACAAAGCTGAATCAACCAACTGAGCAGAGTCAAGATGCTTCACGTCTTCCTCATTAAAAGGATATCATTTTGCAATTTTTTGACTGCACAATTCTTTTATCAGGTTTACCACAGTCTTCTGAGATAATGAAACCTATTTCCATGACAAACGGGAAATAATGTGATGAAAAGTGATCAGCGCATATAATTGAACAAATCAATGATAAAGTAAGTATTGCAAAACAATCAATGACTAATGGTAAAATACCAAAAACAATGTGCAATGTGCAAAAGCAATGTGCAATAAACAAATATGATAAATAATGAGCAATATACAGTTCCAAAACTGATGATAAATATCCTTGTGTCAAACGAGTGTCAAACAAGTGTATCTTCCAAATTCTTCTTACGTAGCTCTTCTAAGTGATGTGCTCACAGAGCGCTTACCTTATAGCAGGTGTATAAAGGCTTGTATGGATATAATGCTGTTCCAAATGTGGTTCCTCCGCATTGGTCTCCAACTACTGTCTATCACTGTGGGTATAGGTGGTATAGGTGGTTTCTCAGGGTCTCCCCTCGATGTTACCCAAAGTGTAAAGCAGAAAAACATTCCATACATGAAAGAGTGCAAAGAATGGTACAAACAACGATACATCTTCTAGCATTTCCTGGTGCATCAGGCCCTTACTAGTTACGCCACATCACGTGGCTTCATCCGAGGTCATAATAAGAAATAACGTCGCTCCTTATTGAGCTGTTTAACCCCTTAAGGACCGCCGCATGTACATTTACGTCGGCAGAATGGCACAGACAGGCACATCAACGTATATATACGTTGCTGCCTAGACGTGGGTCGGGGGTCTGATTGGGACCCCCCGGTACATGCGACGGTCCCCGTGGCTATACGATCGATCCGTGCTGAGGGGGCGGCTGTTCGTTGTTGTCCGCCCTCTCCGGATCGCTCCCAGACAATCCGCGCGCTCCCCCTGCAGTGCACTTCCTCCTCCTGTGTAAACACAGGAAGAGGGAAGTGATGTGATCTCTGCTCTCGGCATTTTTTTCAACCGCCGCTGAGGAGAGATCACATCACATAGTAAGTCTGCACAACAGCACACTGACACACAGACACATAGGCACATTTAACCCCCCCGATCGCCCCCCCACCCCCCTGTCACAGTGTCACTGAATGCAGTGTACTGATCACCAGTGTTGTAAGTAACGGAATTACAATAAACGCAGTTACCTAACGCAGCCCCTTTTGAGGGTAATGAGTAATCTACTTGATTACTCTTCCCCTCACGGTAACGCAGTTCCCATTACTTGGGCGGCATTACCGCAATTACATCTACCGCCACTAGATGGCAGCAGAGTAATTGCTTCTGCCAGCGCTGTGAACATAAATATGGGTGGAACTCCCCTTTAGAATCATGTGACCTCTGTGATGGCCTGTCACAGCGGTCTGAAAACTCCCAATCGCAAGGAGCCCTGGATACAATGAGCCCCACTCGCCTCACACTGACCTATCACCGGGGAACAACTCACATCGATCACACACACTGTGTGCGCAACCTGATCAATGATCCGGGGAACAAATGGCCGGAACAAAATGTTCCACAGAACAAACGTTCCCTATACAACACAGTGTACACAGCGACATCTAGTGGTCAACATGGTAAGTGCAGGACACCTATACAGACCAATGATCAGCAGGTTATTTTTGGTCAGTGATTTCATCTCTTCATCAGACAACAAAGAAAAATCTGACATCCCCATTCTAGATCCCTTGCATCTAATAAAGCTTATATAAGATAAATAAAATAATAAACCATAAACTATAGAAAATTCTAATAAAGCCTAATATAAGATTTTAAATTACAGACTCTGTAAACGTCAAGGGAATGTATATTATAAACATACATTTTAATCCAGCTTATAATTTGGATGTAATATGTAGCAGATGGATAAGGGTTTTAAGTCCTATTAGCTGCACATACATGGTGGGACGGATGCACCTAGGCTGGGCTATACACAAGATCACCATTTGTTTCCGGTTTTCTTCTCTCAAAGATCTGGCATTCTTTTGTCTTGGAGTATTAACTCACTGCTCCCTGGCAAGCGCCTGTCATCTGCTTCTCAACAAAGCATTGTAGAAAATTAAAAAAAAATTCAGTTACTTTACTGAGTAACTAATTACTTTTTCAATATAGTAACTGAGTCACTAACGCAATTACTTTTTCGGAGAAGTAATTTGTAACTGTAACTAATTACTTTTTTAAAGTAAGATGAGCAACACTGCTGATCACTGCATTTAGTGTCAGTGTGACAGTTAGGTGTGACAGGCAGTCAGTGTTAGGTTCAGAATAGCTCCGTACCCCCCCTAATAAAGTTTTAACCCCTTGATCACCGCCCTAGTTAACCCTTTCACTCCCTATTGCCAGTGTCACTAAGCGATCATTTTTCTGATCGCTGTATTAGTGTCGCTGTTCCCGCTAGGTAGCTATTTTTTTTATTGCGATTTTTTTTTACTAAAGACATGTGGCTAAATACATTTGGCCTAAATGTTTGACTACAATTTAGTTTATTTGATTTTTCTTATAACAAAAAGTAAAAAATATTGATTTTTTTTTCAAAAATGTCGCTCTATTTTCGTATATAGCGCAAAAAATAAAAATCGCAGATGCGATCAAATACCACCAAAAGAAAGCTCTATTTGTGGGAAGAAAAGCACGCAAATTTTGTTTGGGAGCCACGTCGCACGACCGCGCAATTGTCTGTTAAAGCGATGCAGTGCCGAATTGTAAAAACCCCTTGGGTCATTTACCAGCGTATTGGTCCGGTCCTTAAGTGGTTAAAGAGTTTTCTTTGTTTGGGAGGAGAGATAATTGGATCTTCCAAATTCAAAACTTCCTTGACTGCTTTCACTAAAGCAGGAACTAAGGCATAATCAAAGCCTATCCCTGGATCATCCACTTCTAAACCACTCTCTGAGGGGGGAGATGAGGGATGGCTGGTTTGAGTGAATTCAAAGGTCTCATGCACTTTTCCCTGATCCAACAAGGGAAGCAGTGGGTGTGGAGGAGAATCATGCTGCACTCTGGCATCTCTCTCCTGTAGCGACTTGTCCACGACCAACAACGGTCGCAAAGGAACTTGCTAGCGGGAACTGGAGCCTTGCACCCCCAACAAAATCTCTCTGACCTTTTGCTGTGAGATGAGGGGGGGTAGGAGTATCCCTACTGCGATGTCCAGATTTAGAAGAATTATGATATCTAGAAGATGAGTGCCGGTGGTGCGATTTAGATCACCCGCTGCGTCTGTGGGACTTGCTGTGATGTTGGTCAGACCTAGAAGGGCTGAGAAAAGAAGAATATAGAGAGAGAGACAAGCATAGTCATGACAATGCCCTATACTCCACTCTCTCCCCCCCCCCCCAACAGGCAAAGAAAAACATAGTTTTCCAATCTTACCTGCTGAGAGAGGGCTAGCCACTAAGAGGCAGTGAAGCATCCATAGTAGAACAAACACACTGCAGGTGGAATTGTCATACATCAGATCTCAAACGACTAAAACACATGCTAAAATCCGAACTTACCTAGGGTAGGCCCTGTAAATGCTCCGGGAAGTCGTCATTTCAAACTATCGTTTCCGAACATCACAGTTTTCCCCAGACTTTTTTTAAAACAACGGAGATAATCGCGCACATGCGCGAACCAAGCCTCGCTTTCGTTCGCAGACGGAACCCAGAAGTAAGAGGGAGAGGCAGCTGTAATGCACAGGGACCAGCCGCTCACTGGGCATGATGCAATCATGAAAAAACAGCATATGGAAAACAGAAAAACAAACAACAAACATAAACACTTCTGCCATAAGGGCGATACCGCTTACCACCACCTACGATCGATTCGGCCAGGAACACCGCATCTATACACACACTGGGCTTTCAGCAGATAATGGCCACCTGCACAATGCTAGGTATTCAGGCCTGTGCGCGCTCGTCTCTCCAGTGGAAGACATAATCCAGCTCTTCAGCACTACTTTGCAATACACTCCATACCCTGCTTAACATTCAGGCTGGGTTCACACTTGTGCGGTGTGAATTTCAGCTCTGTAATGTCTCTGCAAAGATAAGGGAAGTGTTCAGCAGATTAGCTCAGTTTTTGCTGCGAATTTGGAGACCTGGGGGAAGTTCTGAGTGAGAGGAGAGTGGGGGAGAAATGTATTGAGCTGAATGAGAGAAATTCCTGAAGAGAACTGAACACATCTGCGAATCAGCTGCGTACCCATAGAAGATAATGGGACTGAATTCGCACCTGAGCCGCACCGCAAGGCCTCCACAACGCATACGGATTTCCGGCAATGCGCAGTGCGAATGCATAGCTCATATGTGAACCAGCCTCATTGAAAACAATGTCTTTAGAAATGTTTTGCGTTTTGGATGCGGTTAAAACCGCAACCAATTCGCATAGGTGTGAACCCAGCCTCAAGGCTTATCGGAGGGATGAGACACCATATCATCGGCCGATCTTGATTGTAGGAACAATCGTTTTCAGGTAGGAGAACCAAAAACACATGGTCCTACGGAGGAGGACAAAAAAGGAACACGGCTGAGAGCCCACAGCTGAAATTTATAAGGAGGGGTTCTATTGGGTAGTTATGGAGGCGGGGCCAACCCACACGTATGCTGCCATGGAGCCTGTCAGGAAATCCCAAAATGAGAAATTTGAGAAAAAAAATTGAAAAAATATGAACCAACACAAAATACAAATATGGGTCAAAAAATTCCAAAATATGTAACAACAAATTCCAGAAATCTTCACCGGTGACTTTTAACTCAAAATATGGTGATACCTCCCAGAGTCGGGAGGAAGTAGAGAGGAGACCTTGCTGGAAGTGGCAGCAGACGAGAGAGCATTTAGATCTTTCTTTTTCATTCATGGTCCAATTACTGTTGCTGACCTAGAAGGTATTTGATTAAGACAGCCTGTTAGTTGGTGCATCTACGATCTGATTTTCTGCTTGCATGACTGCCTGGTAATACAGGAGTCCATGCCTTAAGGTGAGAGTAGCCATCGTTAACGGTGGAGGGATCAACATATTTTGAGTTAAAAGTCACCGGTGAAGATTTCTGGAATTTGTTGTTACATATTTTGGACTTTTTTCACCCTTTTCGGATTTTGTGTTGGTTCACATTTTTCAATTTTTTTTCACAAATTTCTTATTTTGGGATTTTTTGCATCATTTGAATTCTATATTTTTATATTTTGCGCTTTATTTACAATATAATATGTTCACCTTGTTCCAAAAGACAATTGAAAGAAAAATACTGAAAATAATGTGCTTTGCATTTGCCAGAGGAGTTGTAAATTGATCACATGAATTATGCACGTTTGCCATGGTTTCTGACCCCATGTTCCCTCACATGTAGGGTTTGCTCCATAATTATTTCCATAGAATGGGCACAAGAGTTTTCAAAAGTGTTAATGACACAATTCTGCTTTTTGTCAATTGATAGGTTGGCTTTAACTGGGTAGTTTCCCTTTTGGGGACAGAAAGTACATTTGACGAGTTATTGAGATTTGCCACCCCCTTTTAAGAGATACCACTGCACTCCATAGAATGTGCCAGAGTCTTTAAAGACCATAATTCATCATATAACCTTGTAATTTTGCATTGGATATTTTAAAGATAAAGTGTGCCACCAGGGAAAAAAAAAAATAGTTAGGGTCAACTGACACATATAGATTTTTACCATTGGTTTTTAATCTTTTTGAGCTTTTTGAGTACATAACATGGAAGTTATCTGACAATGTCTTACAAAACTTCTTATGTGTGTTATGCCTGGTAAATGCTACACGTTTTTTTTTTTTTTTGTTTAGCCCAGCTGGTTGAATGGAAAAAAAATGGACAACTCCGGTCGGTGCCACTGTACTGCAGTCAGAGCCACTGTACTAACCATCAGAAGGTACTAACCATCAGAAGTTAGTACAACGATCTCGCCTACTGAGCTGTTGTGTTCTGACAGGGGGACGCCCCCCCCCCCCACCAAAGCACTGCGATCAGTGCTCTCTGCCATTGGCCTGAGAGTGCTGATCGGGAGTCAGTCGGCTGTTGGTTTTCCAGCATGCTCGTCTAACAGAAGCCAGCCAAATGGCCAGCTTCTGTCGGACAGACCGACATACACACAGGCCAAATATCAGTCTGTTTTTATTGAACCGGCCAATGTCTCCCGACATTCGGCCTGTGTTTATGGGGCTTAAAACCCTTTCTTTGCCATAACAGTCTAACTTTTAGATTATAACACACAAGCTAGCAAACATTCCAGCGCTATGAGGTCCTCTGTAGTGGAAAGCAGGAAGGACAATAATAATAATTCTGGATACTAGGCGGGGTAGTCCAATAGATACTAAAAAAAAAAAAAAAAAAAAGGAAAAGAGGCGCACACAACTAGTGCATTACCAAAAAAAATCATTTTAACATGTAAAAGCGAATAAGAAATTAATGCTCACAAAATTGCAACAGAAATAGCAATCAGACCACATCATGCTATGCAGTGCGGACAACAAATGTTGTATAAATAACAGGGCTCTAGAGCTGATGCGTTATGCATGTATTTGCAAATGTTTGCAAATTAAACCCCTGTTTTCATTGTGAACTGTTAGACAGGACCATTTGTTTTTTTGCAGGCTGGCTGGTAAGTTGAGCTGGGAATTTGTCTTTGTTGTTGTTTGACATGCATCCCCCTTCCATGTGCTCCTTGCTTTTAATGCCAGTTATAGATCATGGCTAGGGATAAGCCGAACCCCCCCCCCCCCCCGCGTTCGGTTCACACCAGAACCTTCGAACGGACCGAACTTTTGCGCGAACATTTAGAACCCCATTGACGTCAATGGGACTCAAACGTTTGAATTCAAAAGTGCTCAGTTTAAAGCACCATATGCAAGTTATTTTCGGAAAACATCTTTGAGATCCTGGGTCTTGCCCTGGGGAACATGTATCAATGGAAAAAAGTTTTAAAAACGGTAAATTTTTCCTGGAGCAGTGATTTTAATGATGCAGCATCAAAAACGACCATTTAAAAAAAAAATATTCCATTGATACATGTTCCCTGGGGCAAGACCCGGGTTCTCAAAGACGTTTTCACAGGCATACTATAGACACCCAGCAGGTACAATATTTAAAGGATTTTTTTTTTCTATTTAAGCATCATGATGCTTAAATAAAAAATAAAAAAAAATGAAAAATTCCTTTAAATATTGTACCTGCTGGTTGACTATAGTATGCCTGTGTAGCTTTATGGTGCACACTGCAGAGGACACAGGCAATACACCACGTGAGAATACTGCAGCTAGCACAATCAACTACCTGCCAGTAAATTAGGAAGAACTGATCTAGCCAAACTATACAGTGTATAAATATATGTACAACACCTGGGATGTATCCTCTACACACTGTAACATTAACTGACTAGCCTCCCTGCTCTATCTAGCTAGAAAAAAAAGACACTCTCTCTCTCTGTGTGACTGATATCACGGCAACACACTACACGAGGCTGCCCTGTAGGTGGCCTTTTATAGTGTGGGGCGTGTACTAAAGCCCTGAGCCATAATTGGCCAAACCCACCCTGGCTTTGGCCAATTACGGCTCTCTGTATGAACGCGCTGTGATTGTCAAGCATGTGGGTCATAGTACATGCTTGGCCAATCATCAGCGCGCAATGCCGCAGTGAATTATGGGACGTGGCGCATCACTTGAAATTGGCGCGAACGACCCGTTTTGTCAAACGAAGCTCATCCCTAATCGTGGCAGGTGACGTTTGTTTGTACCATTGGCTTTATTATGTGTATGTGTGTCCCATCAATTGCTCCCATGCAATTGGGTGAATTGCATTTCTCCCAGAAGAGACAAGCAGAAGAGACAAGCAATGTTAGACTTCCTAACCATGAAATCATAATGCAGACTAGCAAAACACTTGCCAGTTGCAATGTACCTGAAATTATTATATGATTTTTCTTTATTTTTGTATGTTTGTATGTCATGCAGTTTACATCACAATAGTCTAAACACAGATTACCCCCTCTTTTTCGTGTTTTCGTTTGGCTCCTAACAAAAGATGTGCAGAAAGTTATGTTTTCATTTTGAATTTTATAGAATAATTTGTACTATACATTTGTGTGATGAAAACCAAGATACTAAAACACTTTACTACTAATAAAAAAAATGACTGCAAGGTGATTATTAACCTTTCAACAAGTCCGAACACTATTTCTGGAAAAATTTGTCTTGACACTCCAGATGGCAACATAGAAGGACCAGAAAATCATCAAAACTGAAGTAAGAAACATTTATGTTAAAGATGAATTAATTACAGGAGACACGTTCAACTTGCACATGCACCATTTACTCAGATTATATCACTTTGCGGTGCATGTGCAAGGTCATATTGTCCATTTAGTTGTGATGGAGATATGATGTGATGAAGCATAATTTACCTTTTCAAGAACATCTAACTGTAATTAAAGAATTTATATTTATGTTCTTGGAGGTCATTGTAGATAACCCAAATCTGCCCTCTTTGTTAGCGGTTGGCAGTCACTGGGTGGATCCAATATTGTCACCTCTTCTCCATCTCCTCCTCTTCTAGCAAAACTGCTACAATTGTTGCCACTGCTGAAAGAATTTCAGGAGAAGCAGACATCTCTCTGATTGCTCTAATGTGCACTAATACACACTACAAAGAATCCAGGAAGCAAATATTAAAAAGTCAAAATGTAATGATGTCATAGTGTACATAATAATTTGTTGGGTAACAGGAAAAACACTTTAACTTATTAAAAGCACATAGATACTGCAGGTCATGCATGTGCTAACACGCATTAATGCACATTAAAAAAAAATGGTATAAAATTGGTAAAAACTGCATTAAAATGCAAGGGTGTGAACCTAGCCTAACCCTGATGATACCTAGCAACATTTGACTTGTTATGTCAAGGACAATCAGTCGACCTATTTAGCTGCAGCAAGAAGATCGTAAACAAAAGGCTGCTATCAAGTCTGCTGAGGATTCACCCTTGTTTGCGTGTTACAAATCTTGATGCTTCCCAGTAGTTAGAAGGAGGTAATAGACTGTTCAAGACACGTCCTAAGCATTATGACTAGAAGGCAAAGATCTTCCAGGGATGTAGGAAGCAGATAATTATGTAGGCGTGTTGTTTTCTAGAATGGAAAATGAAAATGCATTATTATATTTAGAATAATCAGAGTTTTTCTTTTTTGACTGATATTTTTCTTTCCATGTTTTATCATTGCATATTTTTATTTCTTACTTATGATGTTCTATGCCACAATTTTCAAGCTTGAAAAAGCAAACTGCAAGCTGAATGTAAGAAAACTTGTTTCCTGCAGTAGAACTGGTATGTCTTCTTGTCCCAATCAAGCCCATCTGACCTCTAGTGTTGGAAAATATACACTGCCCTCGGTCTAAGCTGGTTTTTATTTTAAAACATGCAATGAATTTTGGGGCAAACAACTAAGGGATATTTTGTGTTTGGATTGTTCTGGTTGATCACTCAAATTAAATCATTCAGACACAGTCTTTTTTTTATAATACAGATTTTATAATAAATCCTTTTGTGGTTTGACTATAGAAGGTCTTTTCCATTTATTTTTTATGGGTATATAGTATACAAGGTGTGCAATCTGTTAATTGAGACCACTGTGACCCCAAACAGTTTTTGTCAGAATTCCAGTTCATTGCATTAGAAATGAATGTTTGTGGACCTAGAGAGGTCAAAATAAAAACAATGCATGGAATTTTACAAAGAGCTTTAGTCCTCTGCAGTCTGTTTCCGTGCTGTAGATTATGTTATATAATTTAGAAATGGCTACCAATACACGCCAGTGGCCCGAAAATCAGACCTGAACTTCCTCAGTGCAACGAAACACAACATACATGCAGCTCTGCAGCATAGGTTCATTGCCCTATTTGGACATTGGGGGTCCACACTAAGTTAATGGTAAAGAAAAATAAATCACCGCTCCAGGTGGGTCTCATGAACGATTAGGGAACCTCCCAGAAGAGTGCTGGCAATGCACTAGGCAAACACAAAGATTCCAAAGGATATGGACAGCCACACTCCAAGATAACTTCAGAAGTTGTCTTTTATTGGTAAAATCCAGAACATGTACAATTACATACAGCCAGAGAGGGGACAGCCGACGCGTTTCACACTAATCTAGTGTTTTATCATGGCTTAAATATTACATCTTAAATCTCTGGCTGTATGTAATTGTACATGTTCTGGATTTTACCAATAAAAGACAACTTCTGAAGTTATCTTGGAGTGCGGCTGTCCATATCCTTTGGAATCTTTGTGTTTTACTAAGTTAATGGTACTGCAGCACACAAAGTTAAAGCAATAATGTGTGTTGTTGTAGTGAGTTGGTACACTAAGAAGTTTATCGCACATTGCCTTATTGCATGGTAAAACACATGTCTTACCAAACGTTACTGCGTTGTAACAGTGGGAAGCAACACCTAGAGAGAAACAGTCATGAAAGAAATATGTAGGTGGTCATTGTAGTGGATGGACCTCTTGTGAAGATGCTGGTTGCCTGGCTAGCACTTACCTCATTAGTGGTTCAGAAAGTAAAATTGTAGTAAAGTCAAAGACAAACAGGCAGAAACAGCTAGGAGATCAGCATTGGCGTGCCCTTTATTTAATTTATTTATTTATTTAACATTAGGTGTACTTTAACCGCTTAACGCCCGCCGCACGCCTATTTACGTCCACAAAAGGGCTCGGACAGGCAGATGGACGTAAATTTACGTCCCTGCCTACTAGCGGTTTGGGGGTCCGATCGGGACCCCCTCCGCTGCGTGCGGCGGGTGGCTTACCTCCGGGAGCGATCCGACTCGAGGGGGCGGCGGTTCGTTTCTGTCCGCCCCCTCGTGATCGCTCCCAGCCAATCCTGTGCGCCTCCGCTGCATGCGGCGGGTGGCTTACCTCCGGGAGCGATCCAACTCGAGGGGGCGGCGGTTCGTTTCTGTCCGCCCCCTCG
This sequence comes from Rana kukunoris, assembly GCA_029574335.1. NCBI lineage: Eukaryota > Metazoa > Chordata > Amphibia > Anura > Ranidae > Rana > Rana kukunoris. The sequence continues at coordinate 342,718,099 of CM056049.1, read as the reverse complement.
TGATCGCTCCCAGCCAATCCTGTGCGCCGCCGCCGTGTCACTTCCTCTGCCTGTAAAATGTAAACACAGGCAGAAGAAGTGATGCAGCGCTCATCTCGGCAGTATTTTCAAACCGCCGAGATAAGAGAAGAGGCACAGTAAGTCTGCACCAACACTACACTGACACCAGCACACATAGGCACATTTAACCCCTTGTGATCACCCCCCACCCCCTGTCACACGGTCACTGAATGCAGTGATCATAAATGTATGATCACTGCATGTAGTGTCAGTGTGACAGGCAGTTTGACAGGCAGTTAGTGTTAGGTTCAGGGTAGCCCCCGTACCCCCCCCATAATAAAGTTTTAACCCCTTGATCACCGCCCTAGTTAACCCTTTCACTCCCTATTGCCAGTGTCACTAAGCGATCATTTTTCTGATCGGTGTATTAGTGTCACTGTTGCTGCTAGGTAGCTAATTTTTTTTTATTGCGATTTTTTTTTACTAAAGACATGTGGCTGAATAAATTTTGGCCTAAATGTTTAACTAAAATTTAGTTTATTCAATTTTTCTTATAACAAAAAGTAAAAATTTTGTTTTTTTTTTCAGAAATGTCACTCTTACCATCAAAAGAAAGCTCTATTTGTGGGAAGAAAAGGACACAAATTTTGTTTGGCAGCCACGTCGCACGACCGCGCAATTGTCTGTTAAAGCGACGCAGTGCCGAATTGTAAAAACGCCTCTGGGCATTTAGCAGCATATTGGTCCGGGGCTTAAGTGGTTAAAGCAGCATTTTTGTTATAATAGATTCTTCAAAGCAACCTATACATTTGAAAGAAGACTCTGAATACTCTACACCCTAGTTCTTCATATAAGTCTTCAAGATAGCAATTACCTCCAGGAGTGTTTGTTGGCAGGTTCATAGTTATATGGGGTTATTGTTTTAGTCAGGTATTATCTGGCTAGTTAGGGAGAGGGTTAAATGGGTTCTACTGGTTTCCTGGGCTCTTTGGGTTCTACCCTCCACCCTGAAATATATATAGGGGAAAGGCCGGACTCAGGGAGGAGACAGGGCCACATGGGAAGCAAGGAGGTCCACATCCAGGAAAGATGTAGACCAGAGCAAAGTGCAACTTTCCACCCTAAGAGACTGCACCTGCAAGGACTCTTCCACATATGAGACTCTTCCAGTAAAGGTACACCAGGGCAACACAGGATAGATAGGGTCCTGTGAACATGTTTGCTGTAACTGTCATATTTCCACTACAAGAATTGCAGTAAAACACTGTTTCAAGCCTGGTCTGAAGTTATTCAAAGGGGTGCAAGGTAGTACATGGTGTATCAGAAGAATACAACCTGTGAAACACACACATGGGGTACAGGAGGAATGCCACTACAAAGGGTTAACTCATGAGAATAGATGGAGAAAGAGAGTAATTGTCATGGGTAACCAAGAACTGGTGGGAATGTATAGCAGCCGGCCATAAAGCGTGGTACGTGGCGTAGGTGACAGGTCCTCCAGTAGCAAAGCGATCGGTATTCTGGCGCTCTCCCTAGCATTTGTTCCCCTTAAAAGAAACTGAAACTGAACTTGCAGTATGGAGACCTCATGTATCAAGCCGCATGGTACAGAAGAGCTGAAGGAGATAAGTAAGTGCATGCATGAGGTCTGCACTAGGTGCATGGCATGACCCCATTCTGTCACTGGGAGTCTGGTCCACTAACACCTTTACACCAATGCAACAGGCACCTTACAAATGATAATACAAGTGATAACACAATCCACACTCTGCAATGACCTAATGCTGCCCTGTACCACTATAACTTTCAGGTAAGCTGCTCAGGCCCTGGAGAGTATAGCATATCCCTAAGTGTAACTCTTATATGCCTTATACACTGTGTTTATAGATGTGGTATTTCGATTTCCCACTATGCGAATAACTTACTATATCAACAGCCTACCTTATGAACCTGGAAGGTTTTGTGCCTGATATTCTCAATCAGAGGCGGCTCTAGGCTTTGTGAGGCCTTCGGCAAAACTTAGACATGAGGCCCCACTCACGGCCATAATGAGAAAAATAATTCAAGCAAGAAAAATGGCTGCAGAAAGATGCACGGATCTAGCACACAGGTGATCAGCACCACTTCCAGGGCACCCTCCTCTCCCATCAGATATATTCAACCAATGCAAGAGGGGGGAGAGAGGGGGAGGTGATAAAGAGAGAGGGGTAATAGAGAGATCTGATGACGCCAACATTAGTATTGATCACAGGTAAATTAGGTGGCTGCGAGACCCTTGTGAGTGCGAGGCCTTTGGCGGCCGCCTAATTTGCCTAATTAGAGAGCCGCCTCTGTTCTCAATGTAAGATTATATTGTCCATCTACTCTATTGATCTCATCATACCTTGCATTGTAGGGTTACAATGTGGCTTTCCCCTTTTTTTTGTCTCTTTTCCTCCCCCTTCATGCCCGTTATGTACCATAGATCAAGCTATGCCTGTGTAGTTTTTTTCCTATTATTTTTTGGTGATTATTGCGGCCCTTTAATGCTCCCTGGTGGCGGGTTGCAATGATACATATGTCCCCATGTCCACTTTGCCATCATGTCTGCACTTGGGGATGGCTCTTGGTCTGGCATCAATTGTGAAAGTGAACTATTACTACCATATATATGTTTTATATATGTGTTTTGTACTAGTTTTTCATTTTACATTTTTTTTTCATATAGAATAATTGCTCAAGCTCCTGAGGAAGTGCTTTGTCGCAAAACATGACGGCCCTATACAAGCTACGTTATTACGCTAATCCTTTTTTGGACACCTACAGCCATTTAACCTATGGCTGATACGTGAATACCCTCTCTAGGATCGGCATGGGTTCACTGATCCTAAACAGTAGCTTATTTTGAGTATCTTGATTTATTGATGTATTTTAAGCTATTATATGTTTTTTTTAAAGATATGAAATAAAAGATGTTATTTTTTTATACAAACCTTTGTATGTGTTGGTGCCTAAATGTCCATGGTTGTTCTACTGCATAAAGCCTGTATTGCTGGAGAGTTATTTTCTTGGAGGGGGGGGGGGTGCATGTGATTAGCACAGAGCCAATCAGATAGAGGGTCAGGTGTCCTGCAGCCTCATAGGATAGTCAGAGGGGAATGAAAACTCCTCCTACAAGCTTAAACTAGACACTAATAGAAGTCACAAGACTGATATATATTATGCGGATGAGAAATTGTATTTAACCGTTTATATTCCCTAAAATAATTGCATTCTCGTGTTCTGTGTACTGTGGGAGACCAGATATAATGAATGTAGGGTCCTGGGTTTAGTAACACTTTACCTTTAAACAATGTCCATAATGTGCAATACAATTATAATGCAATATAAAGTGCGTAATACTGTAAATAGTCCAATCATGCAATCATGTGAAGTGACAACAAAAAGTTAAGTGCTCCTCCTTCGAACCCCATAGTATACACACCACACTCACCAGAACTTCTTGTCCTTGCTACAAGAAGTCAGGAAGCTTTAAAAAATAAGAAGCCACTCCTCCTCAAATAGTTTATGGTCACAAGGACCCAGAAGACAAATAGAATAGGGCTAAGGCCGCATACACACAGTGGGGTAGATTCACATAGAGATACGACGGTGTATCTACTGATACACCGTCGTATCTGTGAGATCCGATGCTCAGATCTATGCGGCTGATTCCTCGAATCAGGTTCTGCATAGATCTCCCTTAGAGCCGACTGGTGTAAGTGAGTTACACTGTCGGATCTTAGGCTGCAATCTCCCGCCGTCCGCTAGGTGGCGCTTCTATTACTATACTCAACGAATATGCAAATGAGGAGAACCGCCGATTCAAAAACGAACGCCCGGCCGTCGCTTTTTTTTTACGTCGTTTGCGTTCGGCTTTTTCCGGCGGATCGTTACCCCTGCTATATGCGGGGTAAGTGCGGCGTATCCTATGTTAAGTATGGCCGTCGTTCCCGCGTCGAGTTTTGAATTTTTTACGTCGTTTACGTAAGTCGTTTGGGAATACGGCCATACGTTAATTGCGTTAACGACGAAAACAATGACGTCCTTGCAACGTCATTTGAAGCAATGCACGCTGGGAAATTTAGCCGGCGGCGCATGCGCAGTACGATCGGCGCGGGGACGCGCGTGATTTTAATAGTAAACTCCCCCTAGCCGTGGAATTTGCATTCCGCCGGGGGATTTACGATCCACCAGGGCTACTTACGAGGCAAGTGCTTTCTGAATACAGCACTTGCCTCAAAAACTGGCACAGGCGGATCGTAAAAAAGATAGATCACGCGGATCAAAAGATCCGCTGATCTATGTGAATCTACCCCAATCTGTTTGGATTGATGAAACTGGCCTTAAGGCCAGTTTCATCGGTCCAAACCGATCGTGTGTACGGCCCATCGGACTGTCGTCGGTCGGACCAAAGTTTTAAAACTTGCTTTAAATTCGGACCGAAGGACGCCTGACCATCAAAAAGATGGTTAGTACGCAAAAGCATCGGTCAAAAAACCCACGCATGCTCAGAATCAAGTCGACGCATGCTTGGAAGCATTGAACTTCGTTTTTTCAGCACGTTGTTGTGTTCTACGTCACCGCGTTCTCACCCGATCGGATTTTGGACTGATGGTGTGTACGCACATCAGACCATCAGGCCACTTCAGCGGTGAACTGATTAAAACTGTCCATCGGACCATTCTCATCGGTTTGAACCGATCGTGTGTACGTGGCCTTAGACTGACCATATACTATACTTTACTGATTATCTTTTACAGCGTCTTTGCAGTCAATTCTATCTACATTTACTTTAATTATGGTTGCATAGCATTTCTCCAGGTGGGTTTCCTGTTGGTGACAACTGTAGACTGTGTCTGTGTAATGTGTGTTAAAACAGCCACTTGCAGACTTCATCAGAAGTCTGTGTGACAGGGTAACAACACAGAAGCATAATTGGGAAACAAGGGACAAGGGACCAATAGTTGTCACGTTAAACCTGGAAGTTGCCTAAACAAAAACCTTAATGGCAGGATCACTGGTAATATTATAATGAAAACTGCTAATTACTTCTGAAAGTACATTACAGTATACTATTTGAACATTTATATTGTAAAACAATCCATTCAGTTTTAAATACAAATAAAAGCCAAAGCGTTTGTGTGTGTGTGTATGTATGTATGTATGTATGTATGTATGTATGTATGTATGTATGTATGTATGTATGTATGTATGTATGTATGTATGTATGTATGTGTATATATATATATATATATATATATATATATATATATTTATATATAAAATATATAAATAACTTTTTTTCCTTTTTCTTTTTCTATAAGTAATCTCTGTTCTCTAATGACGTGTACACACGATCGTTTTTCAGCATGTAGAAAAAACGTTGTTTTTCCAACTTCATTATTAAAAACGATGTTGGAGTGCTAGGGATGGAAAAACACCAACCTACTGATTTTCCCAGGTGCAGGAGGGTTGTGTTAGCACAAGTCTGACCATCGGAGGACAGGCATATTTCACACAAAGGCAGCAATACACAGAAAACGTTTTAAAGCTTATATGAGATTTTAATGATGAGGTTTACACTTTAAGATTTTTAAATGCATTCTGGGAACATAATTTTCTTGCTTAGGTCTTCTTTCATTAATCCAGACTGTAGTGTATCAGTAGTTTACTGTTATTAGTGCCACTCTCTGCCTAAATCTCATTGGTGTCCATATTTATATTCCTGAGCTTCTAACCAATGTAACTTCCTGCTACAAAGACAAAAGTTAAACCATCACAGAACATAATCAGGATTTAGGAAACTGTCTGCAAAAAGCATGCTAGAGATCTTGAATCTGGATAAACAAGTTACGTAAAACAAAACTAAGATTAATGTAAATTCAGTGGACTTTTAAAATGTAGCACAGCTACATTGCAATCCACTTACTTACAGAGTTAGAATAATAATTTTAGGGCCTTCATTTTAGTATAACTATGATTAATGGGCTGTAAAAGTATAATGCATTGCCAAATTACAGTTGAGGGTATTTTTGTTTTTCACTGTTTTGCAAGCACACAATTTCAAGACTAAAAATATTAGATATTTATTAAGTTGACACAGTAACATCTAACCTGACTGTATATTAACATCCTGAAAGGTTGGATAGCTACAGCCACTGCACTGAAAAATTTCCAGAAATCCAAAATATACATACTAGCTTACCAATCATACAACCTTTACATATATGACAAAACCTACAAATATTTGTGTCCCTTTATTTAGGACAAAATACATTACACACTAACAAGATACAACTGTGTTTTTTTTACATTTTTGTCCATTTTCCCGCTTAAAATGCTAAAAAATGCATTTGCTTAACAAAATGCTAAATTAAGGATTTATGTATACAAAAAATGGTGTGAAAATCATTTTGGAATAGAAAGTGATTAAAAATGTATTGTTGAGTAAACCAGTGCAGGCTAAATAGGTAACACAAGGTTTTGATTACCCCTTGAGATTACTGTTATTATCATAATTATTATTATTGCATAGCATATATGTAGTGCCACTAGTCTGCAAAGCACTACAAAATAATAGAAAACAGGACAGCATAGTTACATTACAATTTTACATAAATGTTTGGGAGGGCCCTGCTCACACAATTTAAAAGAGAGGGGCAAGTGGTATCAAAGGCACTGTGAGGGATGAGTTAATGAGAAGGTAGAATTACAGTTAAACTTCCCTAAAGACATAAGGGGGACAGAGTAATGCCGCGTACACACGATCGGTCAAAGCAATGAAAACGGTCTGATGGACCGTTTTCATCAGACCAAACCGATCGTGTGTGGGCGCCATCGGTTATTTATCCATCGGTTAACAAAAAAAAGCAAACTTGTTTTAAATTTAACCGGTGGATACCTAACCGATAGCAAAAAAACGATCGTTTGTAGGCACGACCATTGGTTAAAAATCCACGCATGCTCAGAATCAAGTCGACGCATGCTTGAAAGCATTGAACGTCATTTTTTTCAGCACTTCGTTGTGTTTTACGTCACCACGTTCTGACACGATCGTTTTTTTAACCGATGATGTGTAGGTACGACTGACCATCAGTCAGCTTCATCGGTTAACCGATGGAAAAATCCAATCTGATCATGTGTACAGGGCTTTAGAGATAAACAGATTGGGGTCCGAGGTAAGTAGGAGGTCTTAGGTGAAGCAGAGTGGATGGTGTTGGTGATATTTTGATAACAGGTTGGTGATAAAGCTAGGGACATTGATGTGGATGGCTTTGTATGTTGTTGTTAAAATTTTGAAATTTGATGAGTTGGATTATTGCAAGCCAGTGGAAGGATTGGCAGAAAGCAGGCAGCAGCTGCAGATCTGGATAAAACAAGCAAGTGAATTGGTAGCTTTGTAGTTTTGTGAGTTAGGAAAGGGCAAATTTTTGAGGTTGTGTTACTGACGTTAAGGCAGCAAGACTTTGACAGCAATTGGATGTGGTGCTTGGATGAGAGAATTATATCTAGCACCCTGGCTTGCATGAAAAGGCTGATAGTTGTGTAATTGAGAAATATTACAAGCTCAGTCTTTGACAGATTAAGTTTGAGGAAGTGGTATTACATCCTTACTGATATTTCCATTAGTAAAATTTGTGATGCGTAAGGAAATTGAATTGGTGAGCTGAGGAGTAGAGAGATAGATTTGGTGTCATTGATGTAGAGGTGGTTTTGGAAGCCTTAGGAGGTTATCATCTGGCCCAGGAAAGAGATGTAGAGAGAGAATAGAAGGGGCATGAGGACAGATCCTTGGGGGACCCTAATGGATAGAGGAAGCAGAGAGATAGCTAGGAGGTGACCAGGAAAGAGCAAAGTCACAGAGGTCAAAAGGTAGAGTTTTTGAGCTAGAGTGGGTCAACTGTATCAAAGGCAGTGGGAATGTCTAAGGAGTACTGGGCATCGTTTTGAGAAGTTAGCAAGTCATCGAGTTTTAGTTGGGCAGTTTCATTGGCATGGTGTAGTTTCATGTTGCAGGCAGACCCCAGACTGTATAGGTCTAAAGGATTGTTATCCTTTATAGGTAGCAGCTCAGATATTTGTAAACAAGAAGTTTGTAGATGGGTCTTAAGTTGTTCAAACTGGTGGGGTCCAGTGAGGGTTTTTATGTATGGGAGTAACCATTGCATGTTTGAGAGGGTTGGTGAAAATGCTGATAGAGAGGGGAGATTAAAAAAAGTGAGTTAGAGAGTGTAGAATAGAGCAGGAGGATGACTGTAGTAATTGTGAGAGATTTAGGGCGCAGGAGGACAGGAAGGCCTCAGAAAGAGGTTTAGTCACTTACACAATGGTAGCAGAGTCAAAAAAGTAAAGTATTGAGTGTGGTGATAGACCTTGTATGTTGGTTGGGGGAGATAGTTGGACTGTGGAGACCTCACTACAAATGTATTTAAACTTGTTATTTAAAAGATTGTCAATCTCCTGGGCAGTGTGTAAGTTAGTAAGTGAAGGCCAAGGACAATGAAGCAGAAAGTTAAAGATGAAAAAGAGTTGACGAGGACTGGATGGGAGGGTGGTAATGAGAGTGATGAAGTAGGTTTGTGGAGTGAAGTGTTGCAGGGATTACATTTTAAGCCACAGTTGCTCAAAAGCCCAGTTGTGTCTTTTGAGACTCCTGGTGCCATCTGTTTGCCAGGGTTGTAGTGATCGAAGTCTGGTTCCATGTGTTCAGGGAGTATGAGGGTGCTGTGGTAGAGAGAAGTCAGGTCAGGACATCGGTGAGATTTTCATGTAAAAGCAGTCAGTAGCAAATGGAGAAAACAACGGTTAAAGTGGCAAGAGTATCTATGGGTACCTGCTGTTTGGGAGGATAAGGGGTTGGAGAATGGGAGCATGTTAAACTGATAAGGCTGTGGTTAGAGAGAGAGAATGGAGTGTTGGAAAGGATTTAAGGAGTGTAGAGGTGGGAGAATACAACTCCAAAGGTGCTATTCAGAGTGAGTAGTAGTCTGTATCCATTTTGTAAGATTAAAAGAAGAGGCTTGTATTCACTGCTCCTAAAGCGCTGCAAAGAAGCTGCTTGCAGGACTTATTTGACACCCTGCCAGCCCAGTGCCTCAGTGTGAAAGCATTTGGGCTTTCAGAATGGGATTGCAGATGAGGCGTCTTCCAGGCGCTTTACAGTCATTTTTTTAGCGCTAAAGCATCTGAAAAATGCCCCAGTGTGAAAGGGGTCTCAGTGTGAAAGCACTCAGGCTTTCACATTGGGATTGCAGATGAGGTTTCTTTAAGGCGCTTTACAGGCGCTATTTATTTTTAGCACCAAAGTGCTTGAAAAACACCCCAGTGTTAAAGGGGTTTAAAAGAACTGCAAAAAATGCTAATAAAACACTAATGCTCCTAAATGCTCTTAAAACACTAAAACAAAAAACCCTACTGACAGTGTTTTTTATACAGCATTTCTCCATCTTCTTGCTTAAAAAGAAAAATAGAGTGTAAAGAGCCTAAACGCTGAACTCGGGTTACTAAAATAACATTTTACAACCAAGAAAAAAACAGCTTTTGCGTTAATTATGGCCTTAAATTTATAGCCATACCCTGCGCTATTTCCTTTTTACCACTTGCTGTTCTTTAGTTTTCTGGGTAGAATGAGGGCCAGTGACACTCTACTTGCTCCCTCTGAAGCCCCGTACACACGACAGAGAAACTCGATGGGCGGAACACAACGTTCCGCCCGTCGAGGTTCTCTGCCGGCCGTCAGAATCTGCGACCCGCCCGTCGGGAATGGCAACCAGCCATTCATCCCGACGGGCCGTCGAGCAAATAGAGAACCTGTTCTCTATTTGCTCGACGGGTTTCCCGACGGGCGGGGCGAGCAGAGAGTGTACACGCGGCCGAGGTTCTCGCTGGAATACAGCTCCCAGCGAGGTTCTCGCTGGTTTCTGGCGAGAACCTCGGCCGTGTGTACGGGGCCTGAGACCAGGCTGTCATGGACGCCACAGATAGGGGAAAAGAGAAAGGGCTGATGATGTAACTGCATTTACTAAAGGCAAATAGGATATTTACTTTTACAAAGGACTTTTCCCTTTGCATTTTTCCTAGTGAATGTAGTGAAAATTCACTATGCAAAAACACCCAATCATATATAAATAAAAAAAAAAACATTATTTTTTGCTTGCACATGACTGGATGATGGAAGTCAGCAGAGCATCACCTCATTCAAAAAGCTAAGAGAAAATTCCCTTGCAAAATGAACAGCCTATTTGCCTGAGTAAACCTACCCCTATGTGTTTAACACAAATTGAGACTCACGTATACACACTATGGGCCAGATTCAGGTACAACGGCGTATTTTTTGGCCGGCGTAGTGCATCTCATATGCGCTACACCGACGTAAAACAGGGAGCCCAGAACAGTATTCTCAAAGCAGTCACGCCGTACGTTGTGCCGGCGTAGTGTTAATAGGCGGACGTAAGCCCGCCTAATTCAAAGTAGCAAGGCAGTGGGCGTGTTGTATTATAATGAACTGTGACCCCATGCAAATGATGGGCGCATGCGCCGTCCGTGGACGTAGCCCAGTGCGCATGCTCAGAATCACGTCGAATAGAATGCCTAAGATACACGTCGAACACTGCCTACGACGTGAACGTCACAGCCCCATTCACATACGACTTACGTAAACGACGTAAAAACGACGGCTGTTCCAACATCCATACCTTTGCATGGGATGCGCCACCTTTTTGGTGGTTTACCTTTACGCCGGAAAAACACCTTACGTAAACGGCGTAGATTACTACGTTCGTGAATCGGCGTATCTTGCTCATTTGCATATTTATAATGGGCACGCCGAAAGCGTCCAGCGTAAATATGCACCCAAGATACGACGGCGTAGGAGACTTACGTCGGTCGTATCTTGGCAAAATTCAGGCGTATCTGATTTAAAGAATCAGCGCATAGATACGACGGCGCACATTTGGACTTACGACGACGTATCAGTAGATACGTTGGCTTAAGTCTTTGTGAATCTGGGCCTATATATAAACTATATTGGGACACCCCTCCAAATCACTGGATTTGGGTCTTCCAATAACCTCCATGTCCACAGGTGTAAAAAAAATCAAGCACTTATGCCGCGTACACACGATCACTTTTTGTGATGAAAAAAAACGACGTTTTCCACCATGAAAAAAAACAAAGTTTTTCCAACTTCATCATAAAAAACAATGGCCCAGATTCACAGAGCAATTACGCCTGTCTAACTGGTGTTAGACAGGAGAAATTTCAAATTTTGCGCGCCGTATCACTAGTTTGAATCCTCAAACCATGATACGGCGGCTTCGGGCTTCGATCCGAGAGGCTTACGTCTTCGTAAGCCTTCGGATCTACGCTGCGATATTTTTGCGGCCGCTGGGAGGAGTTTGCGTCGTTTTGATGCGTCGGGATATGCAAATGTGTTTTTACGGCGATCCACGAAGATACGAGCGGTCTTCGCAATCGCTTACGTCTGTTTTTTTTTACGTACTGTTAGACCAGCTTTTTGCTGGTCTAACGGTGCGTAGCCCATGTTAAGTATGGCCGTCGTTCCCGCGTCGAATTTAATTTTTTTTTTTTTTGCGTAACTCGTTCGGGAATAGAAATGTCCGTAAACGACGCTACTCAAACAACGAATGACGTAACGATGTGATTTTGCGCAATGCACGGCGGGAAATTTGCGAACGGAGCATGCGCAGTTCGATCGCCGCGGGAACGCGCCTATTTTAAATCCTTCACGCCCCCTACTCGTGTAGATGGATTGCGACGGGAGAAATACACTACGCCGCCGTCGTTTACTGGACAAAATCTACCTGGATTCCACGTAGAGCCAGGTAAAAAACGGCGGCGTAGTGTATTTCTGATACGCTACGAGAATCCAATTCTCTCTGAATCTGGGCCAATGTTGCCCACACACCATAGTTTTTTCAAAATGCTCTAGCAAAGAGCAGTTACGTACAGCACGTACGACGGCACTTCCACTCAAGCTCCCGTCACATAACTTGCTTCTGAGCATGCGCGGGTTTAAAACGTTGTTTAGAACGTCGTTTTAGCCCACACACGATAATTTTTTATAACACAAAAAACAACATTTTAAAAAATGACATAAAAAATTGAAGCATGTTCGATTTTTTTTGTTTTTCAGAAGACGGAAAACATCGTTTTAGCCCACACACGATCATTTTAAATGACGTTTTTTAAAACGTTGTTTTATTTCATCACAAAAAACGACCGTGTGTACGCGGCATTAGGCAGGCAGATCTCGTCTACAAACATTCGTGAACGAATGGGTAGCTCTTAGTAGCTTAGTGACTTCAAGCGTGGTACCATGATAGGTTGCCACCTGTGTAATAAGTCCATCCGTGAAATTTCCTTGCTACTAAATATTCTGCGGTCAACTGTTAGGCCGCATACACACGATCGAATTTGCCCGCTGAAACTGGTCCGACGGACCGTTTTAGCAGACAAATCCGATCGTGTGTATGGGCTAGCGGACATGTCTGACCGGCGGACAAATTTTAAAGCATGCTTTAAAATTTGTCCGCCGGAGACATGACGTCGGATATGTCCGCTGGTTAGTACACTAACCAGTGGACATATCTGCCCGCACAAGCGTCGAATGGATGCGACGCATGCGTGGACGTTTTTTACTTCCTGGTGCGGTGACGTGGCGGTGTCAACGTCACCGCCACGTCACCTCGCTGTCTGCCGGCGGGGATTTTGATCCGATGGTGTGTACACGCCGTCGGATGAAAATCCGGAGGAGACATTTTCGCTGGAAACGGTCCGTCGGACAGTTTCAGCGGACATGTCCCTCCGTGTGTACGTGGCCTTAGCAGTATTTTAACAAAGTGGAAGCAACTGGTAACAACAGCAACTCAGCCACCTAGTGGTAGGCTATGTAAAATGATAGAGCGGGGTCAGCGCATGCTGAAGCGCACAGTGCGCAGAAGTCGTCAACTGTCTGCAGACTACAGTCAATAGCTACAAACCTGAAAACTTTGTATGGCCTTTAGATTAGCACAACAACAGTGTGTATAGAGCTTCACGGAATGTGTTTCCATGGCAGAGGAGCTGCATCCAAGCCTTACATCACCAAGTGCAATGCGATGCAGTGGTGTAATGCACACTACCAAAGGACTCTTGTTTGTTTGGTGGATGGGGGTTTATGGGTTGTTTTTCAGGGGTTGGGCTTGGCCCCTCAGTTGGTACTTAGTTCCAGTGAAGGGAACTCTTTAAAGCCCCATACACACTATCAGTTTTCCTGATGGTTTTCTCTTCAGGTTTACCAAAACCATCTAATATGAGGTCAAACCTCAAGAGTTTCAATTTGTATGCAATCAGGCAGGCCCTTGCACTACATGGTTATGGTAAACCTGATGAGAAAACTGTCAGGAAAACTGATAGTGTGTATGGGGCTTCAGGCATCAGCACACCAAGACAATTTGGACAATTTCATGTTCCCAACTTTGTGGGAACAGTTTTGGGGTTGCGCTTTCCTGTTCCAACATGACTGCGCACCAGTGCATAAAGCAATTGTCTATAAACACATGGATGAGCAAGTTTTGGGTGGAGGAACTTGATTGGCCTGCACAGAGTCCCGACCTTAACCCAATAGAACACCTTTGGGATAAATTAGAGCGGAGGCTGCAAGCCAGGCCTTCTTGTCCCACATCAGTTCATGACCTCACAAATGCGCTTCTGGAAGAATGGTCAAACATTTCTAGACACACTTCTAAACCTTGTGGACACCCTTCCCAGAAGAGTTGAAGCTGTTATAGCTGCAAAGGATGGGCCAACTCAATACTGAACCCTACAACCTTAGACTGGGATGCCATTAAAATTCATGCGTGGGTAAAGGCAGGTGTACCAATACTTTTGGCAATATAGTGTACATTCATTTCAGAGAGCAAGCTTGAAAATAATTCAGTGTTTCTAAATGCATAACGTGGAGTTTTCTTTTGAACAAATCAAGCAAAAGTGGCACCCTTTATAAACAGAAAAAATAAGTAGTAAAATAGAACATAGTATATCATTCACATTTCCCATAACCTAGAAGAATGAATACAGAGCATGAAGAGGACTTGGCGGAGGAAATACATACTCAGATCTCCGACCATCTGCACAATGTCTGGCAGCAGCAAAAAAGGAAAACAAGATACTGGAATACATATGCAATAGAATAGATTTGTAAATTGGCATGATTATACTAGCACTGTAAAAATGCATTAGAGAGCCTACACTTTAGAAATTATCTGCAATTTTAACCCTGTCTGTAGGAAAGATATGATGAAGGTTCACTGGAGGATAGGTGTCAAATGTATTCAGAGTTTCAGAAAGCAGGCTGTGTGCAGTTAAAGCCATTCATATACAGGCATCTCTGACAAGAAAATACAACATATCTATTAAGGGAAAACTAATTATAACAAAAATATAGAAGCCACCATTACTAATGTAAATTTGCCATCAATCACAATGACCCACCATCATGTTTAACTGACACCATGATGCAGTGGGGAATCAGGCTGTGGGTCATCTTGATTGACAGTGGAAATTCATCATTGGCTAGCATGACCAATGATGCAAAATCTGGTGTAGCTCTGTATAGAAACCAATCAGCTCCCAGTATATTTTGTCAAAGCTTAACAAGCTGAAGTTAGAAGCTGATTGGCTCCTATGCAGAGCTGCACCAGATGTTTCACTTTCTAGTTTTAGTAAATCAACCCCATAGTTGTATTTTATTTTTGTAACACCCTGATGTTTAGGCAGGGTTTCTAGAAAATGTACTTGCCAAGTGATAGTTGCCCTGGCTGATTGATAGGAGGTCAATTAATTTCATCCTAATTCTGGAGTTTCGGCACTTCTCTCTTCTGTCACTAGATGGCTGGGTATCTGGTGGCATTAAATAAGACAAGGGCATTGCAAGGACATATTAGGAATAGATGGTGTGTCTTAGGCGATTGGCAGGGATTTTCCATCTGGGCGGCTGTCTGGCTGGATGTGTGTCTTGCTGCCCTGGGCTGCTAGGCTAGAGTCTCGGGCCTATCCCAGGGACATCTGTCTGCTAGGCTGTCTAAGGGCCTATCCAGAAGCAAGAGAGCAGTGTAGGGTTGGGACTGCCATCATTCCAGGCACCTGGCGGATCCAGACTTTAGTGTCATGATGATGTGGTGTGTCATGCTATATGTCAATAGATTAAAAAGGTTTTAGTTCCCCTTTACCAGAAAACTGCCTATGCAGATAAAGGGCATCTGTAGAAAAACACAAATGCACGGATTCACAGACATCGGCGCACATTTATTCTGCCGTAGCGTGGCGCAGAGAGGCGCAGAGAGGCGCAGAGAGGCGCAGAGAGGCGCAGAGAGGCGCAGAGAGGCGCAGAGAGGCAAGCATGGAATTCACAAACCAAATGCTCCCAACGTTGCACCAGCGTGGTATATATTTCGTAGGCATAAGCCGGCGTAGGTGGAAGTGGGTGTGATCCATGCTAATGAAGCGTGACCCCATGCAAATGATGGGCCGGGCACCAGACAAGTACTTAAAATGAACTGCGCATGCGTCAAGACGTGGACGTATCCCAACCACGTCGGGACAACTGCCTAAGATACACCGGATCACTGTGTACCCCGTTACGTAACCTACGCCCAGCCAGACCCACGTCGGCCCATATTCACAGACGTCCAACGTACAATACGTAGGCTTGTGTCCCCTGGTCCATACCTTTGCATGGGTTGAGTCCCTGAGGAAGTCACGTGATCAATGATGAAATGCATAGGGGCGGGAGCTGATGGTTGATACTGGGAGGACGGTCTTAACAAGTTGTATGTATGGATGCTACAGTATATAGAGCCTGAGCAAAAACAAATAACAGCAGTATTTGTCCAGTTTGAGAGGCATATACTGTATATAAATAGGCAAATGTGAGTTTTAAATTGAGATTGGATGAATAGAGAGTTTTCAAAGAATAAAGCAGGCATATCTGTAGCGTTGGACTTTTAAATAATGGCAAAGACATGGAATATACATTTTCTCTCTTTCACAGTACTTTGGGTTGGATACCATTTCCGTCTTAATCTCTCAATATACGATTCAGTGTCCACCAGACCTGGCCCTGGGTATTTTCACCAGGGACCAGTTGGTTTGATGGTAGTCTTGTGCCACGTACACACGATCGGTTTATCGGTTCTGATGAACCGTTTTCATTAGATGAACCGATCGTGTGTGGGACCCATTGGTTTTTTATCCATCGGTGAAAAAACTAGGAACTTGTTTTAAAATTATCTGATGGTTAAAAAACCGATAGGAAAAAAACGATCGTCTGTGGCCATGTCCATTGGTTAAAAATCTACGCATTCTCAGAATCAAGTCGACGCATGCTTGGAAGCATTGAACTTCATTTTTCTCAGCACGTCGTTGTGTTTTACGTCACCGTGTTCTGACACGATCGTTTTTTTAACTGATGGTGTGTAGGCAAGACTTATGAAAGTCAGCTTCATCAGACTGTTTTCATTGGATGAACCGATTTTATGTACAGGGCATTGGTCTGTGCTGAGCTTGTGGGAGTACATATGGCTACACGGTGATGAAATTGGTGAGAACTCTTAAGCCCTGTACACACGATCGGTCCATCCGATGAGAACGGTCCGACGGACCGTTTTCATCTGTTCATCTGTTCACCGATGAAGCTGACTGATGGACTGATGTTCCTACACACCATCAGTTCATGAACCGATCGTGTTAGAACGCGGTGACGTAAAACACAACGACGTGATGGAAAAAACAAAGTTGAATGCTTCCAAGCATGCGTCGACTTGATTCTGAGAATGCGTGGATTTTTAACCGATGCTCGTGCATACTAACGATCGGTTTTGACCTATCGGTTAGCCGTCTATCGGTTCAATTTTAAAGCAAGCCCTCTGTTTTTGGACCGAAGGATAACGGACCGATGGGGCCTACACACAATCGGTTTGGACCGATGAAAACAAAATTTCAGTCCGTTTTCGACGGTTTGAACCGATTGTGTGTACGCGGCTTTAGGCCTCGTACACACGACCGAGGAACTCGTCGTAAAAGACACATTGTTTTCCTCAACGAGTTCCTTGTTAGGCTTGTAAAAGTTTGGTAAGAGACAATATGCACTTTTCAGTCTGTTACAGCGTGATAAATGTGCTATTTCCATTACAAGCACTACTTTTACTGAAGGTGCGCTCCCGTCTCATACTTTATTCTGAGCATGCGCAGGTTTCTAAGCATACACACGAACGTGTTTCTCGTCGAAAACCAGCCCGACGAGGAACACGACGAGGAAATTGACACTCCCGACGAGGAAAAAGGGAACTTGTTCTTTTTTTTTTTTTCTCGTCGAGTTCCATGTCAATTTTCTCAAAGAAAAGCATACACACGACCGTTTTCCTCAGCAAAAAAGATCTGCCACCAAGTTTCTTGATGGATTCTGTCAAGGAAAACGGTCGTGTGTACGAGGCCTTACAATATATATAGATATTTTTATGAAATTTGTATAAATAAATATGTGATAAATGAATGAATTATATGGCATATTCCAATAGTAATGTTTCTTTTAACTCTGAGGCCGCGTACACACGGCAGAGAACCTCGACGGGCAGAACACATCGTAACACAACACAACAAATCGGCGACCCGCCCGTCGGGAATGGCAACCAGCCATTCATCCAGGCGGGCCGTCGAGCAAAAAGAGAGCGTGCTCTCTTTTCGCTCGACGGGATTCCCGACGGGCGGGGCGAGCGCTCTGTGTACACACGGCCGAGGTCCTCGCTGGAATGCAGCTTCCAGCGAGGTTCTCGCTGGTTTCCAGCGAGAACCTCGGTCGTGTGTACGCCGCTTAAGAAAATTAGATATACCTTGAATTTCCCTGATGAAGCAGAGATAACACCCGCTAAACGCATTGATGATTCTACATATATGAACTCTAATTAGCATTGGAAACAGGTATAAATATGAACAGCAGTACTATTTTATGTCCACAATTTATGAGGTGGCTATATCTCTTTGGGCCAGATTCAGGTAGATGGGAGCATCTTTGCTCTGGAGTAACGCTTCTCATTTACGTTACTCTGACGAAATTTTAGGAGCAAGTGCTGTTATTCACAAAGCACTTGCTCCTAAAGTTGCGGCAGCGCATCGCAAATGAGCCGGCGGAATTCAAATTGGGCGGGTACGGGGCGTGTATTATTTAAAATAAGCGCGATCCCACGGCGAACGTACTGCGCATGCTTCGAGTGTCAATACATCCCAGTGCGCATGCTCCAAATTCTGTCAGTGAACGTCATTGACGTCACATCTCCATTCATGAACGTTTTACGCAAACGACGCAAATTTTTTTTTTCCGGACGCGATGACGACGGCTATACTTAACATAGGATACTCCACTAGGGGGCTGCTTTATCTTTACGTCGCGTATCGCTTACGGAAACGTCGGAAAGTCACTGCGTCGCGCCCGAAAACGATCGTGAATTTCCGATTCCCGCTGATTAACATATTTGTTCAGCGTTAATCAGCGGGAACGCCCCCGGCGCCATTTTTAAATAAAATTTGTGAGACGATGGCGGAATTCAATTGCACCGATCGCATCGGAACACCAACCCGGCGTTTCTTGTTTTCTGGTTACAGAAAACAGAAACGCCGGCTTAAAGTGACAGTTAGGCTGGAGTATCACAGATACTCCAGCCTAACTCTACCTGAATCTGGCCCTTGTGTAATTTTTTATATTTTTTATTAAATAAAAACTGGTTCACCTCAGTGTCAGCTGTACATTCTTAAAAGTCCAAGCTCTAAGACCGCGTACACACGCTCAAACTTATCCGATAAAAACGGTCCGACGGACCGTTTTCATCGGATATGTCTGCTGGGCTGTTTTGGTCTGATGGTTGTACACACCATCAAACCAAAATCCCCGCCGGCAGACAGCGCGGTGACGTGGCGGTGACGCCGCCACATCACTACTCCAGGAAGTAAAATACTTCCACGCATGCGTCGAATCCATTCGGCGCAGGCAGGAGATTTTTGTCCGCTGGTTAGGTGTACTAACCAGCGGACATGTCGGACGGACGGGTTTCCAGCAGACAAGTTTTAAAGCATGCTTTAAAACTTAAAATATATTAAACAATTACATAAGAAATTATATAATAAGAATCAGAAAGTCCATAAAGAGTGCTCAAGTGTTTAAATAATCCACAAATGGAAAAAACAGGTGCACAATCCAAAGAGTGATTTCCAGAAGGAAACAGGGCATAAAACAAAAAGAAAGGAGATCTAGTGCTCTCTGAAGCCAAACTCTTGTTCCTTCAATGCAGACAGTTTCCAACCTGTCCGTCCAGCTCAGCATACCTCTCACACCGGGAAGTGAGTGCTCAGTGTGAGAGGTATGCTGAGCTGGACGGACAGCAGAGGCGTCTCTAGGGGGGGCCAGAGGGGGCCCTGACCCCCCCAACATTATGCTGTGCCCCACCAAAAAAATTTTTTTTGCTTTTTTTTTTTTTCGGGCCGCCGCTGGAGTAACAGTCTCTCCTGAGAGGGAGAGCATCCCCAGTCAGCTCTGCGGGGCTTCCTCCCCCCTCCCTCAGCTCGCTGACACTGCATAATGGGAGCGTTCACACAACCACAGCCGCCCGATCTGCTCCTTCCCCTGCATCCTCATTGGCACGGAGAAGAGCGAGTTGCAGAAAAGACTCCATGAGCACTGTTGGGGAGGGGGGCCCAAGCCTTCATCTCAGTTACTGAAAAAACAGACTGATTTCTCCCGTCCTTAGGATAGAAGAACCAGCCTGTAAATTCCGAGAGTGGTGACTGCAAGCTGAGCCGAGTGTCAGTCTGACACTCTTTTACAGCCCAACGAGTCCAGCCACCTTCCCCCCATACAAGCAGGGAGGATACAGCTCCTCCTCCTCCTCCTTTCAGTCCCGCCCACACTATCTTGGTGTGCTGTATCTGAAGAGAGGGGATGTGTGTTCAGGAAATATGAAAATCAGCAGCATGTGTGTGAATGATGCCTGAGATTCTAGCCTGGACCGTGGGCAAGTGTGTTCACTGCAGACTGCAGTATACTGTAATCACTGAACTGCATTATCTCCATCCCTTCTCTCCCCCATCTGTCTCCCTCCCCCTCTCCTGTTCTTTCAAGACATTCACAATTTACTTTCTGTAACGGTCACCACCGGTTACGATATTCCATTCCATCGCCCCACGACAGCTTATCCGACAGACATCAGACACGACCCATTTCATTTCCCAGAATACCGGAGACAAAACAAGCTCTGGTACTGGTTCCAAAATTAACAAATGAATCCTTTAATGGTAACTTAGCTTTGTTATATACAGTACAAGCATGTTACAGTTAATCACAGGGACAAAGACACACTCCACCCACACATCACACAATGGGGGGTTTCATACACATTCTTTTTGATAATGACATTCCGATGAGTTAATTACTACTCATTACCCAGACGGTCTGGCTCTGTATTTAGAGGGGTTAATTACTACAGCTTGACAAGTCACATTCCACATCTTAACAGTGTCATTAGCATACACAATGAACAGGTCTTAGGAGCAGACCTAATTAGCACAATGGACACAAAACAGTATTAGCATCACACAAAGGAATGTCTAGGAGCAGACTCAATTAACACCTCAAAAGCGTGCTTCCCCACATTGAATGAAAACACTCTATTGACCTGTTGGAGTCAGACTTTAACAACTTGTAATATTTCAAGATATCCTGCAAAACATGAATTATCAGTAATGTCCCCTCCCATGTAATTTATCATTATCATTTCTCAGTCACCCTATGCCCAAAAGGGGCACAGGATGACCCTAGACCCAAGAGTCATTAGTGATGCTGGCACTCGAGTACCCCACATCCTTCAAAAGTCTCTGGGTGTCACGGGCCATTCTGTTACACTTTCACTTTCAGTTAGGCAGGTAATATACAGTGCAAATTTCTTTCCTACATCCACAGATTGCAGGAAAGAAACTTGCATGATTCCCCCATCAACACAGACAGTGCTGACAGGGGAATATCCCTCCTGCCCAGCAATTGTATTCTCCCGACAAACAGTGATTCTCACTAGTGGCTATACAGCAACCACTAGTGATAATCATAAGAGAATCTGCTCATTAATGGTTCAAATCTCAGCCAGTTCCTGCTGAACAAGCTGAGATTTAAACTGTCTATGGCTGGTCTGAAAAAAAGAAAATGATCCAATTCCCCCATCTACACATTATAGGTGGACGGGGTAATCCTCCCAGTGTGGACCAGTGCTGGAATAACCAGAGTTGCTGTCCTGTCCCGGCTATTCACAGCGGCTGGTCTCTGTCTCCTTGGCAGTGGCGGCAGCACATTGGAACCCAGTGCTGGTTACTTTATGGGGCTAATGTACAGGAGGGCCAGCACAATTTGTTACAGATGGGCTGGGCATGTTCAAAATTCCACATGCCAGGGCCTGCCAGGAAGCCCACAATGCACAGCGCTAATCACAGGCAGTGAGACATTTCAAGGTCCACTGCTGCACATATCAGGAAATGTCTCACAGCCTGTGATTAGCGCTGTGGAGTGTTGGCTTCCTGGCGGGATTGGGCACATGGAATTTCAAACACACCCAAGCCCATTTCTATTGGTTGTAGACAGTTGAGCTCCCTGCAGGTTGCTTAGCAGCAGTGGAGCCTTCTCTGACATGCTCATCGGGATGCAATCCAGGTGATGCTCCCAGTCAAATCCTAATGTTAAATATGGGCCAGATTCAGGTAGTCCAGAGCATCTTTGCTCTGGAGTAACGCTTCTCATTTGCGTTGCGCTGCCGAAATTTTAGGAGCAAGTGCTGTCATTCACGAAGCACTTGCTCCTAAAGTTGCGGCAGCGCATCACAAATGAGCCGGCGGAATTCAAATTTAGCGGGTACGGGGCGTGTAGTATGCTAACTACGCGCGATCCCGCCGCCAACGTACTGCGCATGCGTCGAGTGTCAAAACATCCCCGTGCGCATGCTCCAAAATCTGTGAATGAACGTCAATGACGTCACATTCCCATTCATGACCGTTTTACGCAAGCGACGTTTTTTTGTTTTTTTTCGACGCGATGACGACGCCTATACCTAACATAGGATACTCCAACCCCATGTAGGTATATCTATGCGCCGCGTATCCCGTCCGGAAACGTCGTAACGTCATTGCGTCGCGCCGGATTTCGATCGTGAATTGCCGATTTCCGCTCATTAACATAAGTTGAAGTAACGATGCGATGGCAAAACTCAGTTACGCTGCTCGCATCGGAACTTCAACCCGGCGTTTCTTGTTTTCTGGTTACAGAAAACAGAAACGACGGGTCAAAGTCACAGTTAGGCTGGCGGATCACTCGATCCGCCAGCGTAACTGTTCCTGAATCTGGCCCTATCAGTGATTTTATTGATCAAAGCCCACACTTTACAGGCATAGAGCCCACATGGCTGCGGAACATACGTTTGATTACATTATATATATATATATATATATATATATATATATATATATATATATATGTGGTTGTACTCTTGATGCTAATAAATACTGTGTTTATTAGATCTGACTGGGAGCATCACCTGGATCACATTCCGATCAGCATGTCAACAGAGAAGGTTATACAGCATTACTGCTGCTAGGTGACCAGCTGGGGGCTCAGCCCTCTATAACCAATAGTGCCAGCCTTCCCCTGCATGCATCCATAATGTCACCAGCACTAGGTCCTAATAGACTGCCGCCACTGCCAAGGAGACAGATGCCAGACCAGCGCTGTCAATAGCAGGGACAGGACAGCTGGGGAACCCCACAGTGGCAGAACACCAGACAACCTTTGCAACCCTTAAAGTTCTCCCACTGCTTTGGACCCTTATATTTTCTTGGTGTGCTGGTGACATATATATCTTGTTTTCTGCCACCCTGGGGGGCCCCAGTATAGTAGGAAGGAAGCTCACTGCAGAACATGTAAAAGGGCCCGTTGTGGGATCGTAGTAAAGGGCCCCAGGAGATATAGATATATATATATATATATATATATATATATATATATATATAAAATTGCATTTTATAGTTGGCCCCCCTACTTTTGTCCCTGTCCCCCCATGTGCCCCCCCTAAATATGAAAGCTGGAGACGCCACTGACGGACAGGTTGGAAACTGTCTGCATTGAAGGAACAAGAGTTTGGCTTCAGAGAGCACTAGATCTCCCTTCTTTTTGTTTTATGCCCTGTTTGCCTTACTTTGCTCCGGAATCTGCCATTACCGAGGTTGAGCTGCTGCATCTGTTGCTGTGCCTTTGAGAACAGGAGGTTCTCTATCTCATGCTCTGTGACCTATTGTTGGTGGAAGTGTTAAGGTGAGAGGCCACTCCTGCTATTTGGTGGAAGTTCCTTCTGGAAATCACTCTTTGGATTGTGCACCTGTTTTTTCCATTTGTGGATTATTTAACCACTTACCTACTGTGCCCCTACACCCCCTTCCTGCCCAGACAAAATTTAAGCTTCCGGCACTGCGTCACTTTAACTGACAATTGCGCGGTCGTGCGACGTGGCTCCCAAACAAAATTGGCGTCCTTTTTTTCCCACAAATAGAGCTTTCTTTTGGTGGTATTTGATCACCTCTGCGGTTTTTATTTTTTGCGCTATAAACAAAAATAGAGCGTCAATTTTTAAAAAAATGCAATATTTTTTCCTTTTCGCTATAATAAATAACCCCAAAAAAATATATAAAAAAAATATTTTTTCCCTCAGTTTAGGCCGATACGTATTCTTCTACATATTTTTGGTAAAAAAAAAAATGCAATAAGCGTTTATCGATTGGTTTGCGCAAAATTTATAGCGTTTACAAAATAGGGGATAGTTTATGGCATTTTTTTTTTTTTTTTTTTTGGGACTGCGACGTTATGGCGGACATTTCGGACACTTTTCTGACATTTTTGGGACCATTTACATTTATACAGTGAACAATGCTATAAATATGCATTGATTACTGTATAAATGTGACTGGCAGTGAAGGGGTTAACCACTAGGGGGCGGGGAAGGGGTTAAATGTGTGTCCTATGAGTGTTCTAACTGTAGGGGGAGGGGGGTGACTGGGGGAGGTGACCGATTGTGTCCCTATGTACAAGGGACACAATCGATCTCCTCTCTCCCTGACAGGACGTGCAGCTCTGTGTTTACATACAGAGCTGCATGTCCCCGCTCAGTTACTGAGCAATCGCGTGTGCCCGGCGGCGATCGTTGCCGCCGGGCACTCGCACGGGATCCCCGCGGAGCGGCGGGTTCGCTTTTTCACGTATGCTGGAGTTATTTGAAACAATGGAGTGTCTGCTGGAAAAACCTGAGCACTCTTTATTGTTACTTTCTTGAGGTGTTTTATTTGAATTTACTTATTATATAATGTCTTATTGTTTATTATATTATATTTTTTATTTAATTTGTTTTGCGTGCACACATTGTTACATGTCTTGATTGTTTTATTTGAATTTACTGCTGGAAATTTGTTTGTTGTTTGGGTTCCAGCGCTGAATAATTTCTTTTTCACTATGTCTGCTGAAACGGTCCGTCGGACCGGTTTCAGCAGATAAATTCGATCATGTGTATGCGGCCTTAGGGATAGTCTATCAAAACTGTATATATTCTCTCAATAAAAGGATGTGGCTATAGCAGCTGTCCCTAGAACTGGTAACAAACCTTTGGACTGAACTATTGTACCTTTTCTGATTTTTGCATGTGGCTGAGTGGAAGAGAGAATGGGAAGGTTATCTGTTTGCAGAGTTTCGCAAGCTGTGAATATGAGCAAGAAAGAGAGAGAGACAGAGAGAGAGAGAGAATGATCTAAAAGGAAAGAACCATCTTTGGGCTGGATACAATTAGTTTGATACCTAAGGAATATCCAACCAGAAAGTGGAAATATCTTAATATAGAAAGCCAATGTATAAAAGGAAGCAGGTGAGGGCACATCTGGTGAAGATTGTATAGCATTTGAGCACAGTGTATTTTATTTATGTATGTAGGATAAGGCACCATATTGTTTTTTTTTATTTTTCTACATGTCACACTGAGCAAATTAAGGATGAGGAGGAAAATATTGGAGAGTGAAGGATATTTGATCTGACACAGAATAAACGTTGAATATTGGAATATGCACATAATATAAAGCGATTTTTGACCATCCTTTATAGTAGGGTCAAACAACTGATGTGAAAGCACAACTATGATGAGAAATAAACAAGGAAGGAAGAATGATACATTTGGCATTTTAAGGAGTTTTTATTTGTATGGACTTCTGCATTTTGAGGACGTTTTACTTTGATTGGATTTATGATATATAAAGGACTTTTTGCTTTGCTTTGGTTTATGATATATGATAAGTGATAAGTGGAATAGCTCTGCACTGATATTGTAAATATTATAGGTACACATAGGTATGGGGGTGTGTAGGAGTGCTGGCAGCTGTTTACTTTCATAGTTTACTAAAATAAGACACTATTAAGACAAGTTCACAAGAGATATAAATATTACATTGCATCTACATCATAACATACAAAGTAACAGTTGATAACAGTTCTCTTAAGTTTTAAAATATGTGGTACAGTGCTCCCCACTAATTCTGCATAGTAAAACACACTGATAATGTATAATACGACACACTTAAAGCACACTACAGTATATGTGCTTATGTGTTATATATATCATATAGTCCTGTACATCATTAAAACCAAATACACTGTGTAAATATATAAATAATAAACAACAATAAAAACTTTAGATAAAACACCACTGTGATGCCTAAACCGGTGGTAATCAGTGATAAACATTTCCAGTGATATAAAATGTGCTTGAAACACAAAAAGTCCAACAAAGTGAAAAGGCTAGTCCATGGTTCCCATATAAGGTTCACATCAATTTCCAGTGCCTACCACCTTCCAAATGATGCACTACCCTCCATTACTGACCTGCCGCAGGTCAATATGTGCCTTTCCCTTTAAGGAGCTAATGAAACCTCTGGTAGGTTGATGGATCCTTAGTAGTAATCAAATCCTCTATCTCCTGCGACAATCCTTATTGGAAGTACCTATAAAGAAATTAGAAAACTGACATAGGGCCAGATTCACAAAGCACTTACTCCGGAGTATCACGAGTTAGGCAGGCGTAAGTCTAAAAATGCACACGCTTATCTATGCACCGTATCCCCAAAACGATATACGCCTGAAATCCAAATTTTTTAGACCGATGTAATTTGGATAGACGGGCGCAGCGTGCGTGCAAAACTGCACTAGACACACCATTGATTTGCTATGTAAATATGCAAATGAGCGAGATACGCCGATCCACACAAGTAAGTTTGTGCGGTGCAGTCTACACGATGTGCTTATCAGCTGCACGGCCGGTTTAAAATTAGACCATATAAAAGCAGGTTTAAAATTAGACAATCCGTCTACATGTCAGCAAAAGCAACACCATTAGGGCCGAGCTGAGCAGCCACACTTGCAGGACATTAATCTGTATGCCAACATGCCAGGGGCATCCTTGCTCATAGCTATACTACTGACTTTAGATGAGCGCAGAAGGAGGAGGGCATGGAGGAGGGCACGGGAGAGGATCTTTGTCAGGTATATCCGTGGGGTGAGCCCAATGGTAATAGGCCCCCTTAATAGGTAGGAATCCCTACTAGTGTGGTTGATTACACTAGTAACCACACTAGTAGGGATTCCTACCTATTAGACTCTAGAGACACATTTTTTTCTTTGTTTTATATGGTTTAGGGTGCATCGGTCACAACTGGCATCCTTATAGCAGCATAGGATCATTTAATTTTAGCAATCTTTGGGCCTGCTGGCCTGCACAGGCTCCTGACCTAATTAATCTACCTTTGCTCAATTTCACTGAAATTAGTGGAAGCTGAGGAACCAACATCTACTCTCCTATTAACACAGGGTAGCTCTCCAATTGCACCCTAATTCCAGCCAAAAGGGGGGCCTATTACCATTGGGCTCACCCCACAGATATACCCGACAAAGGTATTAATTTAGCAGCGCCATTTCCCTTTCTACTATCCATATTTATATTAGCTCCTCACATAGGGATCCTACTGGGAGGCAACAGCTACTTTATTCACCATAGCGCGGACTCCCCTGTTCTTACACGGGAGAGGATCTGCCGACCGCCACTGGGCAAGGTACTGGCAACACTCCATTTCCTTGCCAGTGGCTCTTTTCACCCTAATGGGTAAATATATATTTGATATATTTTTTTTTCTGTTTAGTATATATTGTATAATAATTAATATAATAAATATATATTTTTATTTTTTTAACTAATATAAATTTACTAATTTTAATATAATTATAATTATCCTATTTAATATTATATATTGTAGTAGTCTGGTACCCCAGGGGTGTGGTGACCCAGGGTTCTTAACCGGTCTGGTTGAGGGGCTCCAGGAAACTAGTAGTTTACAGAGGAAACTGGCCTTCCAGTTTCCTCATTTGTTAATAAAATCCAGTTTGGGACCTGGAGCCTGGGGATTTCACAGAGACCTGGGTGGGATGAAATCCCCAGTCCTGGGTCCATATTTTCAGATAGATCAGCACACTGATTGTGCAGGTGTGTGTGGGCCTGATAGGAGACTCAGGACCAGCATTCTGGGCTCCACCCTCCCGAGGAGTCCAGGTCGGAAAGGGAGAACCCTGAGAGTGCAGGTGTGCACTAAATTGGCTGGAGAAGCTAGAGAAGCTGGAGAGTGCAGGCTGCACTATAAGGCCTCATTTCCACTGGCGTTTTTACAGCCACTTTTCTGAGCGTTTTTTGCAGCTTAAAAACGCCTGTCCATGTTAGTCTATGGCATCATGCCCACCATGATGTTTTTGAGCTGTAGATAGCTAAGCCAGCAATAGAGCTGTAAAAACGCCAGACATAAAAAAACGCTCAAAAACGCTCAAAAACGCGGCCACGGCGTTTTTAACCTCCCTGGCGGTATTCCCGAGCGTGACTCGGGGTTAACATTCAGTGCCAGAAGCGGTAACCCCGAGTCACGCTCGGGGTGCATTTTTTTTTCCCCCAAAAATTCCTGGCGATCCGGCGGGGGTTTCCCGCTGGATCGCCGGTCAGACTAGCCTCCCTGGCGGTCTTCACGTGTGTGGCACGGGGTGAGATTTTTAAGCTAATATCGGTAACCCCGTGCCACACACGCGCTTACCTCGCTGGATGCAGAAAAAGTTTACTTACCTTTTCTCTGCGATCCAGCGATGAATCCCCGCAGTACACGGCGGGCGGATGTCCGCCTGATGCTGTGTGTTCCGCCGATTCCCTTCCCTGCGAGCGTCGCGACGTAGGGGGGGGAACGGCGCCAAATTTAAAAAAGTAAACAAACACTATACATACAGTACACTGTAATCTTATAGATTACAGTACTGTATGTAAAAAATACACACCCCCCATGTCCCTAGTGGTCTGCCCTGTACACTACATGTCATTTTGTATAATAAAAACTTTTCTTTCTCCCTGCAAACTGTAGATTGCCCATAGCAACCAAAAGTGTCCCTTTATGGCAAAAATTGTTTTAGAGCAGCTAAAAAACAGCGATAATAAATCAGAATCACTTGCAGAATTTAGCGAATAGCGATTTATGGGGAAATTCGTCATAAAAAAAAAAAAAAAATGACAGCAAAAATTCTGCAACTGAGCAAATTTCAGTGATTTTGATTTGATTACATTATTGAATAATTTTTACTATAATTATATTATCATTTGTGATCATTTTTTATAATTATTTATTATATTATAATTTTTAATTAAAAAAAAAAAAAAAAATCATACCCGGGATGCCTATTAGACTCTTGTTTGAATAGATTTAAGTGAGTTATTCCTAAGAATTACAAGCCTACAGTATAAAACGCCAAATTCCCTTGCAAATAATGGTACCGCTTTTAGCACCTAAAATCTTAAAGAATCATACCGCCAGGGAGGTTAAAGCTCCAAAAAAAAAAAAAAATTTTTTTTTTTTTTTCTAAAATAAACATGGACAGGCGTTTTTAAGCTGTAAAAAACGTGGCTGTAAAAACGCCTGTGGAAATGAAGCCTTATACCCAGAGGCCTGAGTCTGAGGTGGCTGACAGGAGTGAGTCTGGGGTGGCTGACAGGAGTCAGGAAGGCTTCACGAGGGAGCCTGAGCAGTGTGGTGCTACTGCTTAAGATAGCCAGGTGGCTCGGTATTTTCCGTTATACGTGTAAGCCAGGAGGCTGAAGGTACCATTTTGTATGGACTGTGAAAACCCCTGTATATTTTTCTGTTGGATGCAATAAAACCGTGTTTTTTTTGCTATTTCGGCTTGAAGACTAGTGACTGTGCAACTCTACATTTATCGCTAATTTTGCGACTTTATCACAAGATATATATATATATATACACACACCGACACGACACAAACCTCCAAACAGCAACAGACAACTGAATAAAAGCACCTTGCTTCAGGAAGGGAAAAAAATTGGATGTACTTTTGCAATGGAAGGGCATTTCTCTCGGTCTATTTAAGCACTGTGCATAGCTCACTAAGTCTGACGGGCCTATTTCCTATCTAACTGATTGCGCCGTGCCGAGTTCTGAGCATGCTCAGAGAGGTGCTGACCATAGTCTGCTTCATGTGCACATGCCCAGTCTGGCCGGCCCTTCATTTGCATGGGGTCACGGCTCATTTCAATGGAACACGCCCACGTCCTTCTCACTTTGAATTACACCGCCTTACGCCTCGGTACTTGCGCCTCAAAATTAAGCCGGTCTAACCTAAAGGAGTTGCACTACGCCGGTCCAAAAATGCGCCGATGTATGTGAATCTGGCCCATAGTGCTTGAACCATTTAAAAAACACTTTAATAAAAAAAAAAAAAATGACAACTCACATTTTTCGGTGCGTTTGTTTTGGTGCACTCAAATAGAATGCGTAGCACAATAGGAATGTGCAGCCCCCTTAAGGATTGCTTGGATGTAGTACTAGCATACAGGCTGCAATCTTCCTCACCAGGCCCCGACCGACGAGTTTCGTCACACGCCACATGACTTTATCAAGGAGAGTAAACAAGAGTAAGTATGGTGAGTAAACAAGATGTAGGTGTTTTTTTTACATATTTGTTTAAAAAACGAGCATATCGCAAATATTGTAACTTAATGTTATTTAATGCAAAGCACAAGCTCTTTTTACTAAGATAAAAAATACAATTTTCAGATATCATCAATAATTTTCAAAATATGGCTTATATATTACCCACCATTTTCTTCTACATCTACAGCCCAAACAGGAAAGTATCCTGTGAGTCATCATACAAATTTTAGTTCTCTATTTGGACCCTTTGAGACCATTGTGTTAAGGGTATAGGAAGTATTGTTTTTTTTTTTTTTTTACAAATTTGCAAACAACACAATATCTTGTATGTCAATGTAAAAATATAACAAGGTAGATACCTAATATGTCTTTTAGGGGAGTATTCGCTACAAGCAGATCTTAAACTAATTAAAAAGGGAGACTTTTTTTTTTATTTTAATGCATCCTATTCTTTAAGAGAAAAAGCCTTCTGTGTGCAGCAGCTCCACTCAGTCCCCCTAATACTTACCTGAGCTCCATCTAGATCCAGCGATATTGCAGCTGTCCAGGACTCCCCTCCTCATTGGCTAAGACAGCAGCGTGGCACCATTGGCCCCTGCTGCTGTCAATCAAACCCAGTCAACCAATGAGAAGAGAAAGGGCGGGGCTGGGATGCAGCTCCGTGTCTGAATGGACACAGGGAGCTGTGGCTCGGCTCAGGTGCGCCCATAGCAGGCCGCTTGCTGTGGGGGCACTAAACAGGAGGGACCAGGAAAGAGGAGGATCTGGGCTGCTCTGTGCAAATCAACTGCTCAGAGCATGCAAGTATAAAATGTGTGTTTTTTTTACTAAAAAAACAAGACTTTAGTATCACTTTAAAAGTTAGTCAGTTTTCAATTTGATTTGGAAAAGCACAGACAATTCTTTCTATTCGGCTGTCAAGCATAAAAACATGCCAGTGTTTGACAATAAGGGAATGTAGCACTTCCCAATAAAGTACTATATTTTGTAATAAGCTCTACATTGCATTATTCTTTTCCTTTCTTTTTTTGTGTTAAAATCTCTGTTCTATTTTCTGCATGGGCCCTTTTATTTTATTCCTACAGATTATCCTTGTGGGTATTCCCTGGCTTTTGTAAGCCTAGACTATGATTTGAAATATCTTGTGTATACAGTACCTGTGTAACTCCCGAAATGGGCTAATTGGAATTCCTCTGAGGAGCCATGGATACTGTTTGACGGTGTGGAGAGGAGACAGGATTTGCCTACCGTTAGATTTCTAAAAGACATAATTTATCCAGTTGTTTGTGAGTTTAAGATTGAGAAATTAAATTTCATTAATATAACTCACAAATGAAATCTACCAAAGTATTGGAACCCCTCTCCACACCACCTGCACATTATCACTGTTGCAAATCCACAGAAGAGCACGTTAAACAAAATAATGCATACCATACGCACAGGTTTTCTCCCACCATCCCAGATGTAGGCATTTATAGGCTGGAGCACAAACAGCTCTCATTACCACTCTGAATTTTTCTCTAAAATATCTCCCATTAAAGTTCAACCCATAATATAACCAGGAATTCACATTGTTTGTCATCCAGGGGATATTGTTGAACCAACCTTTAGCACAATATTTTCTCAGTATATGTACTCTACATCAAATACAAAAGAAGCTTATTGCGCAACAAGTTGCTGCAGTTATTTTGTCTACAAATTTTCCAATATGCTTTAATAGACTGTCCTTACCTGAGTTTACCGGCCTTCCAGAAGGCAGTAATACGTACTTGTGAATGTTATAGAGTGTATAAAAGTTGATATATTTTTATTTTTCTACTCTCATAAATTCTAATTCACATTTAGTGATAACCCCCTACTGAAATTAAATTAAGCCCTTTCATTCTAATTTAGCCTCTGGGCCATCTTAGAGAAGGCGTTGTGGTCAATTGGTTCATAACAGTTGATGTAAGTTTTTTTAATTTAACCACTTAATACCCGCATGCCGTCATATGACGTCAAAAAAGGGGACCTGTTATCCCAGGTGGATGTCATATGACGGCCTGGACTTTGCGGGGGGATATCTCAATTATGCCTGCACCCAGAGGGATCATTGAGATATAATTTTTTAGCAGGAGCGATCCTGCGCACCGTAAGAACGATCATAGCGGCGGTTCTGCCGCTAGATTGTTCTTACAGGCGGCGGGAGGGGACATCCCCCCCTCCCGCGACCATCCGGTGCTTCTCCGGGCTCTCCCGTCCCATCAGGGGCCCGGAGAGATGATCGCCGTCCGCCGGATGTTTGCCATAGAGATGACTGGTGACCAGATGGTCACCGGTCATCTCTATGACCGTCGGAGGCCCGGGCGCGATGTGATGACATCACGCCCGGGTCCCCGTAAGTAAACAACCCGCAATTGCGGCTAGTTTGAATGAGAGCTGTGAATTTTTTTTCACAATCTCATTCTTTCCAGCCTGGAGGAGAGATGTGGGGTCTTATTGACCCCGCATCTCTCCTTAAAGAGGACCTGTCACACACATTTCCTATTACAAGGGATGTTTACATTCCTTGTAATAGGAATAAAAGCGATTGAAATTTTTTTTTTTTTAAAGTGTAAAAAATAAATAAATAAGTAAAATAAAAAATAAATAATAATAAAAAAAATTAAAATGCCCCTGTCCCCGATAGCTCGCGCTCAGAAGCGTACGCACACGTATGTCCCGCCCACGTATGTAAACGTCGTTCAAACCACACATGTGAGGTGTCGCCGCGTGCGTTAGAGCGTGTGCAACAATTCTAGCACTAGACCTCCTCTGTAACTCTAAACTGGTAACCTGTAAAAATGTTAAAGTGTCGCCTATGGAGATTTTTAAGTAACAAAGTTTGGCGCCATTCCATGAGTGTACGCAATTTTAAAGCATGACATGTTAGGTATCTATTTGCTCGGCGTAACATCATCTTTCATACTTTACCAAAAAATTGGGCTAAAGTTACTGTTTTGTTATTTTTTAATTTATGAAACCATTTTTTTTACACAAAAAAAGCCATTTAAAAAATTATTGCGCAAATACGGTGCAAGATAAAAAGTTGCAATGAACGCCATTTTATTCCCTAGAGTGTCTGCTAAAAAAACATATAACATGTTTGGGGGTTCTGAGTAATTTTCTAGCAAAAGAATGATGATTTGTATGTCTGCCAGGTAGTAAAATCTATTTCTTCGATTCTGTACCTTGGTCGACTTCAGGTCCTATTTTGGTGTGATCATGCAGAGGATCTAAGACAACCTCTCTCAACTTTTTAAAAATGGAGGAACCCTTGATATAACTTTTTGGCTCCAAGCAACCCCTTCTAATTATATATTATATTTACAGCTCACAATATATTAGTGGGATGGTCAGTGGGAAGAAGGCTTCTTACATTTGTGGTCATTGGAAATTTTGCCCCCCCCCCCCCCATTACAGATTGCTAAGATGATCGTTGGCGTCACTGGGTACTCATCTTACAGGAAGAAATTGCTTATTGTTCAAGGAACCCCTAACAATAGCAACCTTTGGAGGAACCCTAGTTGAAAAACCCTGATCTAACAGTACCATGACACCATAATTATCTCAGCCATTCATTGATAGAAGTCTGTCTCCAGTAAATATGTCTGATTAAATCTAAAACTATGCACCCTGTCAACATGAAAATTCAGACTTGTAAATGTACTCTGTTGGTATTACCAAAGGAAGACTAATTGCAACTGTATGCCTCTCGTAATTGCTGTTTCGTAAATGTTGTTTGTACTTATGCATCTTATATTGTACATACATCCTTTAACTTTGTTTTCTGCATGATACATATTCTTTTGGTGGCTGAGGATTTCAGCTGAAACCCTTTCCAATGATTTGGTCAGAAGGAATAGTGAAATTGATAGGTTAACATGGCTTGTTGAGGTTTATATTTTGTGGTTAAGGATTGTGTTATTCTTTAACTGCTTTAAAAAAAATCAAAACAAGAGAAATACAAAAAAATAACTTTTTTTTTTTACCTTCACCCTCTAAAGATACCCCATGCCATCTCAAAATGTTAGCGGTTTTCTATCTGGAAATGTTTATGTGTAAATCAAGCACTTATTTTACTGTTGGAGCTCTGTCAATCCTTGCAATTTTTGTTTTACAGGCCAAACTATTGGACAGAAGAACATTATCTCTTGTGTGATGGTAAAAAGAAAGGAAATGACAAAGGCTATAACTTCAGACATGCTATGTCTATCCCTGCTGTTGTGCTCCTTCTAACTCCTTGGTAGTGTTACAGAAAAAAAAGAAGCTGTGGCTACTACCCCTGTTATTCCTTTCTTATGAATTCCTGGCTGTATAGCTAGAACAATGTGCCCCAAGTGTGTGAGGTCAGTGGCAGCCTAACATAACTTGTTATTCTATTCCTTCTGTTATTCTTCTGCACAGGTAAAGAGCAGACTGGAAGCAGCTTGAATCTTCTATGATAACGTTGAGAGTTTTTTGTGATTTACTGTCTGACCTGATCCTAGAATGAACAGAACATGTTCAGGCTATCATTATAATGTAACCATCTGTTCTTTCAAGATTTATATTTATGTGTTTTTTCTTTTTTTTTACAAAAACAGAGAAATGTTCCGAGCATGCAACTAATACCAGAACAATTCAGCACTGAACTAAATCAGCACTGGAGGAACCATCACTACGTGCAGCACCTGGTGCCTTTATGCAGCCATTGGGGACAAGGCTCTATCCACCACTGAATAGGGATTATGGGATCAGTACTACAATTTAATATTGGAATATGAACACCATACCGCTAATATAAAAATATCAACTTTGTCTTGTATTGTACAACAATCTGATGTTTACAGTCCCTGCATATTGCTAGGGGTATAAGGCAGTGTAGCTCTTGTTCCCTAAATATATATTTTTTATATACCATTGAACTTACTGAAATTAAAAGTGATGTAGTATTGGGGGTTATTTAGCTTCTGTGTAGAGCATACCAGTGAGCAGAGTCCACGGCAGTTATGCCATTTAAGGGCTTGTTGGCCCACTTTTTATTAAAGAAAGAAAATGTCCATCCAGAATTCCCACGCAGGGGGTTTTAAGTAGCTACATCAGTAATGTAATAATAATTGAAAAATACCAAGCAACCTGGCTCTCTTCAGCAGTATTGCCGCTGAGGCTTTATGCTTCAGACCTCTAGGCCATATAACAGAGTTCCCATACAACCACTGTACCTCTTTTCAGCTTTCGTGCTGCTCAGCCCAGAACCTTGGGCCCTCTGACTATACCATGCAGACATGCATGCTTATCCCTTGCTTGCCTGGACTCCTCGGGAGGGTGGAGCCCAGAACCCTATTCCTAACTCTGCTATAGGCCCAGGACCCACCTGTTCAATCAACAAGCCAGACTCCTGGCTGTTCCCAAAACCCAGTCCCAGGAATGGAGATTCTATCCCACCCATATCACTATGGAATCTCCAGGCTCCAGGTCCCCAACTGGATTTTACAAACTTTGGAGGAAACTGATAAAACAGATTCCTCCACATTAAATACCCCTGGAGCCCCTCAACCATCTTGTTTGAGAACCCTGCGCAACAATTACCAGGGCAGGGAACTACACTGTCACATATGCTACAAATTGTCCCAAAAACTTTGCAAACAAATCAGTTAGGAATAACTGAGCTGTGCATGGGGCAAAGAGGAAATAACTTAGCTGAGCTGGAAAATAATTTCCCAAGTGGTCTCAAATGTCCTGCAACCAGTTTTAACCTAGTGAGTTCTGAAGGATCAAAAGTACCTTAAATTTTAAAGTGAAGTTCCAGGCATTTTTGAAACCCCTCGGCGTTCATGATCACTTTCTAATTTCTACTTGTCCTGAATCTTCCACTTTCACTGTATTTCCTCCGTGTCATGTCCGTCCGCCCATTGGCTCCTGGGATATGAGTGTCATCAAGCCCAAGAGTCAAAGGGCATCTGCCGATTGTAGCTTTGAACTGGATGCCAAAAATCGGAAAGTGCATGCTGGGTAGCCAGCAGCTTTGTATTCCAGAAGGAGGAACGAGTGGGCTTCAGATGCCTACACTGAAGATGGGAGCATGCTCGCTGGGGACAGCAAAGTGATTTAAAAAAAAAGATTTAGAAAACCTACATTTCTTACTCATACTATTATGTATAATATTAGGTGTGAGAAAAAAACAAGCTGGAACTTCCGTTTTATAAGGATTTATTCCTCTTATCTATTGCCCCCTGCCATATTTACTGCATAGTTCTTAATTGCCTACTTTATACTGTAACTGTCACTGTCTTTGTAGGTAACTGCCATAATAATTCTCTATGAAGAGAGTAGTTAGATCTGAGTGGCAAAGTATATTTGATTCACTTTTTGACACCTGGTGTCATGAAAAGCAACCATGTGCTTTTCACATGGATGGGCAAACCAAAAAAAAATCAGCTTTAAAGAAGTTCTATGATCATAGAGTAATCCACGGTGGTATATATTTAAAAAACCCCAAGAAAGTGAACCTAGGGAAGTGCCTCCCCCTGCACATGCACTGCCGCTTACTAGATAGATATGATTCCTTATTGCAAGAGATCACGGTGACAACGTCCTTTCAGCGACAAAAACGCGTAGGGGGTGTGGCGTCCCGACATCAGCGCGTTTACGCTAGGTCCCAGAAGTAACGGGCTGCTATCAAGACGGCTCGATTGTTTTATTTATTGCTGTTTTATATCTACAGAAGTGTAAGTGTCCATTTGTTTTTTATACTTTAATACATTTAAAAGGGTTTTATACTATGC
Organism: Rana kukunoris; assembly: GCA_029574335.1. NCBI lineage: Eukaryota > Metazoa > Chordata > Amphibia > Anura > Ranidae > Rana > Rana kukunoris. Next base: position 342,681,158 of record CM056049.1, on the reverse strand, counting down.
AAGCCTTTTGTTTCTATTTGGGGACCCTTTGATCGTGTCTACCCTTATGAGGAGTATTACCGCAGAGGCTGAGAGGTTTGGTGCACGTTCCAGAGACCCCAGGCTGGGTTGCAAGCCATAGGCGCCTTTTGATCTCTTGCAATAAGGGATCATATCTATCTGGTAAGCTGCAGTGCATGTGCAGGTGGAGGCACTTCCCTATCTTCACTTCCCTGGGGTCTTTGGAATATATACCACCGCCGATTACTCTTTAAATCTTATGGACTAGTTCTTTGGCTACACTTTGCATGGATTATTTCCTCTTCTACACTTTGCGTGGACTACTTTTTTGGTTTTCAAGGACTTATCAGTTGTTGTCTTCATATTGTGCCTTAATACTGAGGTTTTTTTATATGTTTATGTATTGGTGTCATTTATCACTTTATCATTCATTTAGGTTGTTAACTGTTTCAGGGTGCCTCACATTCATTATTTGTTTTCAGTTATTTGTGCACTCTCATAAGCAGCTTATGCCCATTCTTTGTTTTCACTTCAGATCCACCATTTGGCTTATTGGTGTATCTGGTCTATTTCATTCATTCATTTTTTTCACCTATATGGCACCATTAGATTTACTGTATTTTGATACCACTTCTAAGTCACTTCCAGTTTATTATATACTGGTCGTATTCACTGTTTTTCTAGTTGTGAGTGCATACACATTATTACTTGGTTTGGATAGCATTTCACAGGTCATTTATATAGCACAGCTTTTTCCTTTTTTGCATTTCTATTGGTGTTGTATAACATTTTTGAGTTGCAGCTTGTCACATGTTAGTCCAATAGCGCAGTCTTTTTATCTCATAGACTTTAAAACAATTGAACCTGCTAATTCCAGGTCTTTCTAAAAAAAAACTCCACAAGTGGTCCTTGGCTCTTGGACAACTCTTCTGATTGTTTTCACTCCCCTGTCAGAAATCTTGCGAGCAGAACCTGGTCATGGCCAGTTTGTAGTGAAATGGTGTTCTTTCCACTTCTGGAGTATGACCCAAACAGTGCTTACTGGACCATTCAGAATTAAGAAAAAAGTAGAAAACCTTCTGTAACCAATGCCATCAGTGTGTTTTGCAACAATAAGGTTGTGAAGGTTTTGAGAGAGCTCTTTGCTTTTACCCATCAAGAGATGTTTCTTGTGTGAAACCTTAGTAATGAGACACCTTTTTATAGGCCATCAGTTGAGACTGAACCAGCTGATATTAATTAGCACTCACAAGGGAGGAGATTGTTTTCTAATTGCTGATAGATTTCAGCTGGTGTATTGGCGTTCCTTGACTTTTTGCACCTCCCTTTCTTCATGTGTCCATTACTTTTCCCTGTAATTCCATTTTATTACACATAACTGAATTTATTTGTGTTGGTTTCTTTGTACTTTGGATTGCATGGGCTATTCCAACATGTGGTGAAAATTCATGTTACCAGCACCTTTAGAGATACACTATATTACCAAAAGTATTGGGACACCTGCCTTTACACACACATGAACGTTAATGGCATCCCAGTCCGTAGGGTTAAATATTGAGTTACATAGTAGGTAAGGTTAAATAAAGACAATAGTCCATCCAGTTCAACCTGTGTTGGTGTACCTGTATCAGTGTTGATAATCATTTCCCATGTCCCTGTATGTTGTGTCCACTAAGATCCACATCCAAGAGTCTTTTTAAAAATATAAATTCTCCCCCCTGACACCACCAATTGTAGAAGAGAGTTCCACGTCCATTCTTATCATCCTAAAAGAGTTGTCCCACCCTTTGCAGCTATAACAGCTTCAACTCTTCTGGGAAGGCTGTCCACAAGGTTTAGGAGTGTGTCTATGGGAATGTTTGATCATTCTTCCAGAAGATCATTTGTGAGTTCGGGCACGGATGTTGGGCGAGAAGGCCTGGCTCGCAGTATCTGCTCTCATTCATCCCAAAGGTTTTCTATCAGGTTGAGGTCAGGAGCCAGTGAAATTCCTCCACCACAAACTCGCTCATCCATGGCTTTATTGGCCTTGCACTATTGTGCAGTCATGTTGGAACAGGGAGGGGCCATGTCCAAACTGTTCTCACAAAGTTGAGAGCATGAAATTGTCTAAAATGTCCTGGTATGCTGACGCAACATGTTTATACTAATACACAGCATGGTATGATTGCTGCTTTCCCATGTTTATTTTTGTTTTGTCACATTTACCCTTCAGTGCGGGTTACATTTTTTCTATTTATGTCTAGTAACACACCTCATTCTATTAGATGTGTGAAAAACACAAATGTTAGGACTGTTCAAAATTATTATATTGAAGCCCACCTCCAGGAAAAAATAAACCCTCTTCCCACTGTTCCCCTGCCACCACCCTCCTTTCCATTCATTTGTGTTTTGTTTTTTATTTTTACATACCGTACCTTCTAAAGAGATCATTTACTCCCCTAAGTCCCCTCTGTGGCCAGATTCACGTACATCGGCAAATTTTTTGACTGGCGTAGCGCACCTCCTTTACGTTAGACTGCCGCAATGTAGCGGCGCAATCACCGTATTCTCGTTTAATTTGCGCAGAAATTAGCGCCTGTGCAACGTAATTTCAGAGGCGTAAGGCGGAGTAATTCAACTTGGGAATGACGTGGGCGTGTTACATTGAAATGAGCCGTAACCCCATGCAAATGAAGGGCTGGCCGGCCGGCCGGCTCGCGCATGCGCACATGAAGCAGACCATGGTCAGCACCTCTGTGCGCATGCTCACAAGTCACAACTCGGGAACGGCGCAATCAGTGAAATTTGAAGTGGACCCGGGCAACTTAGTGAACTACGCAGACAGCATAAATAGACAGACACAAACGCACTTCCTTTGCAAAAGTACATCCCTTTGTATCCCTTCCTATACAGCAAGGTGCTTTTGTTCTGTTGTTTATTAGCGTTTGTTTGTTTGTGACGTGTCTTTGAGATATTTGGGCACTGTTTTGCAGAGTGATTTTTGTCTTTGTGTTTTCTTTGTTGTTATTTTTTTTAAATTAGATTTTTGCTGGGCATTTTTTATTTTTGCTGGTCAATTTTTTTTTTTTTTGGGTTCTGTTTGTGAATGATTTTTGAATGTGGGGGTGACATTCCTCCCGGAAAAGGGGTGTCACCCTCATTTGTGGTGGAGAAGTGATCCCCAGGTCCGTGTGAATGGTGTATGAATGTACAGTGACATAATTGGAGCCGTGGCGTGGTGTTGCTGCTCACAAGTCCTGCATGGTGGGCTTGTGCCAATCCAATGTGATGAGGATGTGATGTGTCTGTGCTAGGGACCACAGTGGTGTGCATGCATGCATTCTCATTGTGCCATGATTAATGTGTGTGTTTAACGTGCAAAGATGCCTAATGTGAGCTGGCTCCTGGCTGCTCTTCCCTCAGAAGACGGGGTATCCTCGGTTAGGGGGGGATTGTCTGGTTCAGGGGTCAGGTCATCACGTATGTCAATCTGCAGGCCCTATCTTACTGCGAAGTTGTGCAGCATGCAACATGCACCAATGATCTGGCATACAAAGTTTGGGGAATATAGCAGGGTACCATGGGGGGTTCCGTATAGGAGTCATGAGATGGGGTCCCAGTGCATATGCAGAGTCATCCTGAAGGGATAAGACAGGAGGATGTTAGTAGTGCATGTGCCCCTTGTGATTTCAGCATCATGGGGGGGGGGGGCAGTCATGCCTGCCACCCATGTCACTCACCAACCAGCCAGCTGTCCTCATACATGTTCTGTTTGAAATCTGTGGGGATGGGGCTAGGATTGTATATGTAGCTGTCATGGGTGATGTCATGTGTTGGGCTGGTGTTGGGCTCCTGCAGGGTTGTGGTTAATTCCAGGATGGCATGAGGGGTGAATCTGAAGATGCGAGACACCTCAGAATCACTCATGCCAAAGATGTCTATGCGTGTGCGGTATATCAAGTGAAGAGTGAGGGGCTTGTATCAGATTAGATTATTATATCCATCAAGGTTTTAAAGGGCTACTGAAAGATAGTGAGACCGTGTTTGTAATTTGTATGTATGTTATGTATTGATGTATATATGTATGTATTTTTTTTGTAAAAATGTTTATAAAAGCAAAGAATTTTTTTTTTGAAAAAAAAAAAAAACCTCTCCCGTGCCCTCCTCCGTGCCCTCCTCCGTGCCCTCCTCTGTGCCCTCCTCCGTGCCCTCCTCCTTTGCTCATCTAAAGTCAGTAGTATAGCTATGAGCATGGATGCCACTGGCATGTTGGCATACAGTTTGTTGGGCAGCAAGTGTGACTGCTCAGCTCCTCACTAACAGTGTTGCTTTAGCTGACATGTAGACGGATTGTCTAATTGTATACCACCTTTTCTATGGTCTAATTTTAGACAGAACGTGCAGCTGTTGCACACAGCGCGTAGCCTGCACCACACCAACGTTCTTTTGTGGATCCCTGTAACTCCCTCATTTGCATATTTGAATAGCAAATCAATGGTGCGTCTAGCGCAGTTTTGCGCGGACGGATGCGCATGTCTATCGAAATTACGCGGGTCAAAAAAAAGTAGATTTCTTGCGTATCTCGTTTTGGGCATCGAAACGCATGCGCAAATTTAGACTTACGCAGCGCATCTCCTGTAACACCGGCGTAATCGCTCTGTGAATCTGGCCCATTGTTTCCAACTTGTGATTTGTTTCACACCAGTTTATACAAAGAATGACATTTTCTTTCAGAGCATTTCAGAACATTCAATATTTTATGGTCATAAACCCATAGCACTTGTGAAGGAAATGAAAGGGACTTCCTGTTTCAGGAGAGAAGTTTCAGTTTTGGAACAAGTTCTAGCTCAAGAAATGGGTTACATATTAGGTCCCCTGAACAGGCCTCACACATGTGAAATCAATTTTGAGTCTCCAGCCCATGTGTTTACTTACCTTTTTTTCGGCCACACATAATCTATTGAAGGCTGCATCATTTTACCTTAACCACTTAAGGACCGCCGCATGTACATTTACGTCGGCAGAATGGCACCGACAGGCACATCAACGTATATATACGTTGGTGCCTTGGGGGGGGGGGGGGATCGGGGGTCCGATCGGACCCCCCCGCCCGTACATGCGGCGGTCCGCGCGGCTGCAGGAGCGATCCGACAAGAGGGGGCGGCTATCCGTTTTTGTCCGCCCCCTCCGGATCGCTCTCAGCCAATGCACACGCCCGCCCGCCCTGTCACTTCCTCCTCCTGTGTAAAACACAGGAAGGAGGAAGCGACGTGATCTCTCCCTCGGCGTTTTTTTCAACCACCACTGAGGAGAGATCACAACACAGTAAGTCTGCACTAACACTACACTACACTAACACTTCACATAAACACATTTAACCCCCGCGATCGCCCCCCCCCCCTCCCCCTGTCACAGTGTCACTGAATGCAGTAATCATACATGTATGATTACTGTATTTAGTGTCAGTGTGACAGGCAGTGTAAAAGTCAGTTAGTGTTAGGTTCAGGGTAGCCCTGTACCCCCCCTAATAAAGTTTTAACCCCTTGATCACTGCCCTAGTTCACTCCCTATTGCCAGCGTCACTAAGCGATCATTTTTCTGATCGCTGTATTAGTGTCGCTGTTCCCGCTAGGTAGCTAATTTTTTTTTATTGCGATTTTTTCTTACTAAAGACATGTGGCTAAATAAATTTTGGCCTAAATGTTTGACTAAAATTTAGTTTATTGATTTTTCTTATAACAAAAAGTAAAAAAATATTGTTTTTTTTTCAAAAATGTCGCTCTATTTTTGTATATAGCGCAAAAAATAAAAATCGCAGAGGCGATCAAATACCACCAAAAGAAAGCTCTATTTGTGGGAAAAAAAGGACGCGAATTTTGTTTGGGAGCCACGTCGCACGACCGCGCAATTGTCTGTTAAAGCGACGCAGTGCCGAATCGCAAAAACCCCTTTGGTCATTTGGCAGCATATTGGTCCGGGTCTTAAGTGGTTATACGCAGAATTTATTTTTGAGCAGGGAGGACAGTACACAGCAAATTATGTCCTCCATTTGACAAAATTATTTAAACTATTTGCAACTCTGATGTTTATGTTTTATTGTTAAAGTAGTTATAAAGGCAAATGTTTTTTTTTACCCAATGCATTCTCTGCATTTAAGTGGTTGCAAAGGCAGATTTTTATTATTTTTTTTATCTTAAAGCATATGCATTAAGACAAAAAGCCTTCTGTGCGCAGCAGCCCCCCCCCCAGCCCACCCAATTCTTACCTGAGCCCCATCTAGATCCAGCAATGTTGCAGGCTTTTCTCGGGTTCCTGGGACTCCCCTCCTCGAAGGCTGAGAAAGCAGCGTGGTTCCATTGGCTCCCGATGCTATTGATCAAAATCAGTCAGCCAATGAAAGAAAAGGGGACGGGGTTAGGGCCGGACCGTGGTTCCATGAATAAGCCTAGAATAATAGAGAAAATAACTCTCCACACAAAATGGCCAAATAACTACTGGAGAAAATACCATATAGATTATGTAGTGGCCTGATACTTTCTAGCCGGCGCTGCTTTAAATTTAGAGGGTAGTATGATTTTTCACTAAATTTGGGCCTCTGTTCCAGCCATGGCTTTACTGTGAGTGACCACTATTGTTGCCTGGGGTGTCGTCATCATCCGAGGCCGAGGGTGGCAGCAGTCAGGCCAAGCTGTTTTGGGTGTTCCCCTTCAGCAGCCAATCAGAAGGAGTTGATAGTCCCGCTGTACATGCTGTGTCGTCCCACCATCCCCGTGTGTCGCCCTCCTGGCTGGGGGTGTGTGTTCAAGTGTTCCTGGCTCCGGGACCACGTTGTTCTGGGGTTGTGATCTACCAAGTAGGCCTGGTAGTCAGACTGGGTCTACGCTGCAGAGTGGTCCTGTGCTGTCCGTCCTGAGGGAGGAAGCTGATCGATGAAGAACCTGTCTTGGATAGCACCCAGCAAGAGGCTGGTATCTCAGGAGAGGCCTTGAACTTCATCAAAGGACGCACTATTACTGAGAGGCTGAATGATGGTCGCCTGTCAGTCCTGAGTTCACAAGAAGTTATTCAGGAGAGATCCGGGTGCTTAATTCTGTGCTGAGAGGAGTTTGGACTGACTATATCTCAATCTTTGGGAAGGTCTGTGGCAGAGACTTTACCAAGTTTCCGTGTGACATCCTGGCTACTAGGTTAGTGAGAGAGGCCTATCCAAGTGCACAATACCCGCTCTGGCTAGAGTGGCGATGAAAGCTACGTTGTTGGAAGCAGGAGTTTTTCTGAACAAAAGTTATACACCTGAACCTATTACCTATTACCCTTCCACCTCTTCAGCTACTACTTTTATTCCTTTACCATGTTTGGTAAATAAAGCAAAGAAAGAGAAGCCTAAAGTGTGGACATTGAAATTTTTCTCAACGCTCATCTGATACCCTAGACGGCGAAGAAATAGAGGTAAGATGCTGCCCAAAACAATCCAGCAGCTCCTTCGGGGTAGTACTACAATTACATTAAGTTAGCCTCAATTTAGGTTTTTTTTATACATCTGTCACTGCTTACGTCAAAAGCTTTTCAAATACCAGAATATAAGAATAAGATGTAATAACAACAAAATGTGAAGACCTTTCCACCCCCAACACTTTAAGGTTGATAGCAAAGTAAATTGTTTACATTTTTGGTGAGACACACTTTCTAGTTTCAGCCATGATTACTCTAAAATTCTGAGCAGTATAGATAAAGAGAACTGTCATACACTTGGCGAAAGTGAGAGAAGAAAAGGTCAGTTCTACACCAACAAATGAACATGTAAAATTTGATCTTTTATAAGCAATATTATTATCTACATTTTTACCTAAGAAACCATGTATTTCCTGAGAATTTTTCCATCCTCTGCTTTTCAGCTGCTACATACCTTTGTAAGATATAATTGTGTGCTGTATATAGAACTGTTGCTCTTTACAATAACTCCTGTATATATTCTAAAATATTAGAATTTCATTTTCAATCTGTCTCCTGAATGTGTTGTCTGTCTTACCTCTAGGATCTGCTGTAAATATACATAATGATGTAAGCTATCTAGCTTATTTAGGACATTTTCCATGATGCACTCTCTTTTTCCCCCCCATAAAATCTTTATTTAGAAAAAAAACAACAGTACAAGCAAAGTAGGCTTACAAAGCATAATAAAGTACTAAATTCAGAAATTAAGCATACAATATAAGATAAGAAGATTAAAAGTAGAGCCACTGCAGTTGCCAATGTAAAATATGCTGATTACAGTAATGTGACTTATTATATATAGATGAGGCACTACCCCCAGAGGAGCTGCTGTTTTTTTTTTTTGGGTGGCACGTTACCTCTATATTTTGCTGTCCAGGGTGAAAAGAGAGCCCGAAGAATTTCAATGTCAATACAATGCACTTCTTTTTCTTGGGTTTATTTTGCACAACTTCAGTAGAAAAGAAGGATAAGGGGTGGAAAGGGTGGATAGGATCAGGTGCATAGTCACAAATAGGGAAAAACTCCTGCTTCCAGCATACAGTTCTCGTCGCCACTCTAGCCAGAGTGGGTATTGCTCACCTGGATAGGTCCCTCTCACTGGCCTAGCAGCCGGGATGGCCCACAAAGTAAAGTACAGTCTCTGCCACAGACCTTCCTTAGCTTTGGTAGAACTTTTAGACCCGACAGGTGACACTGTCAAGCCTCTCGGTGTGTGTGGTGCATCTTTCGATGAAGTTTCCAGGCCTTCTCCCAAGTTACCAGTCTCTTGCATGGCCCCCTCCAGGATAGGTCCTCCCCTGGCTTTCTTCATCAAGTGGCTTCCTCCTGCAGGACGGACAGCACAGGATCACCTTTGCAAGGCAGGCCCCAGCCAGACTACTGAGCCCACAAACAAAGTCACACCCCCGGGCCAACATGGTCCCAGGACAAGGATTCAGGACAAGCGTGGGCCACGAGTCGCATGGGACGACAGAACCCCTGCACTAATGGCGTCTGTCCCTTAAGTACCCCTCCCCAGCATGCACAGCGAGCAACCACTCCCACTGATTCGCTGCCGAGGGGAATACCCAATACACCTTGACCTTACTGCTGCCACCCTTGGCCTGGGGTGGTAATGACACCCCCAGGCGAATAATGGTGGATACTCCCAGCACGGTCACGGCTGAAACAGAGGCTAAATTGCCCTTAATCACTCCGAGCCAAATAACAGCTCAGACCCCACTAAATTTAAAGCAGCGCTTGATCAACAGGAGCAAGGCGCTATATAGATAAGACAGATATGAAAGCACATAGGGCTAGGGATATATATATCAGCACATTTTTGTTAACAGTATTAAAAGTGGAGCGATCATCAAGGGGGACAACTGGGACTCTAGAAATGTGGGGCGGGGGACTATGGTGACCAGAGACCACCTTCCGCAGAAAGAATACACTAAGGTAGGGAGGGTTACTGATATAGGGGGGAAAACCTTTATATCAGTGCCCCCCCTTACATTGTTGTATTCACTCCCCCCCTTATGTCAGTGACACACAGTGTGCGAGGACCGCCCTGTCATCTGCTGGCTCAGCGGGGATCAGCGGAGCTACGGGATCCGCATGTCTGAAAGGACTCTAACATATATTGTACAACATTCCATCAGTTCCTGCCCTCAAAAGCTTGTACTCTAAAGACCTTACCTCATATGTATACAAATACAATAAACCACTTAAGGACCGGAAGGATTTACCCTTTAATGACCAGGCCATTTTTTGAGATACAGCACTGTGTCGCTTCAACTGACAATTGTGCGGTCGCGCGATGCTCTACCCAAACAAAACATTTTTTTTTCATACAAATAGAGCTTTCTTTTGGTGGTATTTGATCATCTCTGCGTTTTTTTTTCTGTGCTATAAACAAAAAAAGAGCAACAATTTTGAAAAAAATAAATAATATTTTTTACATTTTACTATAATACTGTAAATAACCCCCCCCCCCCCCGAAAAAAAAATATAAAAACACATTTCTTCCTCAGTTTAGGCCAATATGATTTTCTCTACATATTTTTGATAAATAAAATCTCTATGGGCCAGATTCAGGTAGAGTTAGGCTGGAGTATCAGTGATACTCCAGCCTAACTGTCACTTTAAGCCGGCGTCTTTGTTTTCTGTAACCAGAAAACAAGAAACGCCAGGTTGGAGTTCCGATGTGAGCGGCGTAATTGAATTTCGCCATTGCATCGCAACTTTAATTTAAAAATGGCACCGGGGGCGTTCCCGCTGATTAACGCCGAAAAAATATTCGGGCGCGACACAGTGACTTTCCGATGTTTCCGTAAGCGATACGCGGCGTAAAGATAAAGCAGCCCCCTAGTGGAGTATCCTATGTTAAGTATAGCCGTCGTCATCGCGTCGAAAAAAAAAATTTGCGTTGCTTGCGTAAAACGTCCATGAATGGGGATTTGACGTCATTGACGTTCACTGACAGAATTTGGAGCATGCGCACTGGGATGCATTGACAGTCGACGCATGCGCAGTACGTTCGCCGCGGGATCGCGCTTAGTTTAAATAATACACGCCCCCTACCCGCCCAATTTGAATTCCGCCGGCTCATTTTTGATACCATAGGCGTGCGCACAGGGTGTGCCAGGTGTGCCCAGGCACACCCTAATCCCTGTGCGCAGGACAGATTCCCCCTAATGCCTGAGATTCCCTTTAATGACTGGTTTCCCCTCCTTCCCCTCACAGTGCTTCCAGCTTTCCTAGTCTCCTCTCCGCCAGTGTGGCTGCAGGGGTGTTTTAGGATGAGTGGGGAAGGGGCATATGAATTACCGGCCCCTTCCCTTTCATCTTGAGTGATTGGTGCTATGTGTTTAATCTTTGGAGTGCACACCCTAATGCAATAGGCTGCGCACACCTATGTTTGATACGCTGCCGCAACTTTAGGAGCAAGTGCTTCATGAATAACAGAACTTGCTCTTAAAATTTCGCCAGAGTAACGTAAATGAGAAACGTTACTCCAGATTAAAGATGCTCCCATCTACCTGAATCTGGCCCAATAAGTGTATATTGATTGGTTTGCGCAAAAGTTATAGCGTCTATAAAATAGGGGATATATTTATGTAATTTTTATTATTATTATTTATTTTTACTAGTAATGGCAGTAATTTTTAGCAAGACTCCGACATTATGGGAGACAGATCGGACACTTGACACTTTTTTGGAGCCACGGACATTTATACAGTGATCAGTGATAAAAAAAAATGTACTGATTACTGTATAAATGACATTGGCAGGGAAGCGTTTAAAACTAGTGGGGTTAAATGTGTTCCCTGCAGGTGTTTTCTAACTGTATGGGGGACTGTGTGACTGGGGAAACACACAGAAAGACAGGATCTGTGTGATCTCCCCTTTCAGAATGGAGTTCTGCTTTGTTTACACAGGCAGATCCCCGTTCTGTCTTTGCTGGGAACGATCAATGTCCGTCGGACCCGCTGATTGGCTCCCCCGGAACTATGTATGAAATTTCCCATAAAGGCAAAATGAGTCTATGGAAGGGCACACTGTATCAAAGACATGATGATTAAGCGTTATGCCAAAAATAAATAAAATGTAAAAGAAATATAAATAATAACAGTGTTTTTTTTAGATGTCTTAAATATAAAAAGTTTGTATAGAATTGGTTTAGAAAAAGATTAAAATGGGATATTTTCAATCAAGAAAAGGCAATGTTTTTTCTATTGAAGAGTATATTATTTGTGTTCATTCACAATAACCTGACAAAACCTGAAGCTTTCTTTATTGTTTATCCTGAATTAGGGCATTGGTGACTTTGACGTTGACTAGTCTAGTCCTGTAGTCCTGACTAGTCTAGTCTAGTCCTGTAGTCCTGACTAGTCTAGTCCTGTAGTCCTGTAGTCTAGTCCTGTCGTTTACTTCATCCCATATTAGATTGCCTGAAAATATATACCTCTTGGCCACCCCAGTATGTAGATGATGGCTTAAAGCAGTTGAAAACCATTAGACTTTTTTTTTACACCCTGCAAGGTAAAGGCATAATGGTCTGGTATGCATCGCATGCTAGCACATTATGTTAAACTTACCCTAAAACGATGCCGTCCCGTCCCAAGATCTCAGAGCTGCAGCGGCCTCCCATCATGACTCGTCTTGGTTCCGAGTTTGCTGGCTCCGGCTGTGTGACTGGCCGGAGTCATGATGCCATCACTCCAGCGCATGCGGGCGGGATCTACCAATTACAGCACAGGGCTTGGAAGGAATGGCATGGCTGGCCAATCCTTCAGAGCACATGTGCCAGTGACATCACTGGCTGCATGTATTGTAAATATCTCCTAAACAGTGCCCTTAGGAGATATTTAAACTACCAATAGGTAATACTTATTGTAGACTTACCTATTGGTAAATGTAATGTGTGGAACGTTAAAGACTCAGGAGCTGACGGAGGCAGAATACATGTCCTGCCCAACTGCCCAGGTCCCATTGTGCAACATTTGGATCTAAATCTGCTTGTGCATCTAACAGTACCCTTTGCCCTGATTGGCAATGGTGCTGTCCAAAGGTGTCCATGTTGTTTTTCCATTGATAGTGGTGACAAAAAGTGTGTTACTGACACAATCAATAGGTAATTATAAAGGAAAAGAAGCCTAAAACTTTAATGCAGCCACCACATTTACAAGAGAAGTATGGCCAAAGCTTTCTTGGCCATACTTTTTAAGTGGGCCAAAGGAGTGCACTTGTGTTCTCCTGTGACCCAGAATTAGCTGAAAACAAGTTTCATAGAGCCGCTCCAGACTCTGGAGGGATATTGAAAATAACATTGAGATCCATCCAGATGCCTTACAGGCAGCTGGCTCAGCCTTTTAGCCCTATCAGTCACTGGTTCTCTACTCTGCCCCTCCAGCACTCACTGGAGTGATGGGCTGTGGAGGGGGCAGGAGTGACTGGCTAAGGCTCTCAGCAGCACACTGGGGGGCTTAGCCTGCTGCCGCACAGGCATCTGGGTGGATCCTGAAATTAAGTCAGGATCCCTCCCCAATCTGGACTGCCCGAGTGATGTCAGCCAACAGTGGACTTTAGCACACTTAATACGAGTCACAGGAGGGCAGAACAAAGTGTATTCCTGTGACCCACAGGAGAAGTGGGGCCAAAAGATCTTTGGCCCTGTTTCTCTAACGATTGACAACTGCAATATATTACATTTTTGTTTTTAGGTTTAATATCACTTCAAGTTGTGCTCCTCCTCTCAGTTTGTTAAAAGATGACACTAGCCAGTTATTAGGCACATATGCAAAAACACAGTCCACCTCTTGTCTCTTTCAAACTCATTACCACAGATAACAAATAGCCAACCTTTACTAAATAAGATGACCTTTTAAAGCAGTAGGGTATAATTCACAGACTGATTCAAGAGATACAAGGGGTTGAGGTTGGAGGAAGCCAGTACCAATAATATGCTTGTAGCGCTACCCCCTTAGGAGCCACTGGAGAATGGGATCCCCCACCCTACACAGATAGGCACACCACATTTTTTATAGCACACAGAGTCAGGAAACAGTCCGAGCGGCTTTGTTTTTTTGTTTTATCTAGAGCAGGGGTCTCAAACTCCCGGCCCGCGGGCCAGTTGCGGCCCGCAGACCGAGATTTTGCGGCCCACTGACAAGCCCTTCCCCCGGACAGTGTCATACTTTGCAGCGCATGCAGCGCAGCGCGGTACCCTTTCCCTCCAACCCCCCCCGTACTCATCTTTGTGTCCGGCAAAGCAGGGGTGTGCGTCATGTGACGTCAGCAGCGTAGGGCGGCGCTGCCGTCACGCGCCCGTCTGCACTGAAGTGAAATTGCTCAGAAGAGCTGAGCGCCCTCGCCCTCGTCAGCAGCGTCCTTCAAGGTAAGCTGCTGCTACTGTAATGCCAGTTAGCAGATGCTATCACAGGGTGGTAGGGGGAATAGGGGGTGGCGGTTGTTGTTGGATGATTGGGAGGCTAGCACCTTCATGTTATTACCACAGGGGGGGGTGTTGCTGGTGAATGATTAGGGTGCTACTGTTCATCAACACCCCCCAACCCCCCAGCAGTAGTACCCCATAATCTTTCAGCTGATGCTATTATCACAGGGTGGTAGGGGGAATGGGGGGTGTTGCTTGTGGATGATGGGGGTGCTACTGCTGGGGGGTTGGGGGGTGTTGATGAACAGTAGCACCCTAATCATTCACCAGCAACAGCCCCCCCCCTGTGGTAATAACATGAGGGTGCCCTTGCAGTAGCATCCCAATCATCCAACACCCCCCCCCAGCAGTAGCACCCCCATCCTCCGCCAGCTCATGCTATTACCACAGGGGGGTAGGGCGATTGGGGGTGTTTCTGGTGGATGGTGGGGGTGCTACTGCCCTGGCAATAGCATCCCAATCATCCAACACCCCCCCCTACCCCAGCAGTAGTACCCCCATCATCCGTCAGCTCATTCTATTACCACAGGGGTGTAAGGTGGATGGGGGGGGGGGTGTTGCTGGTGGATCTCAATCATCCAAACCCCCCTTCAGCAGTAGCACCCCCCAACATCTGTCAGTTCATGCTATTACCACAGGGGGGTAGGGGGAATGGGAGTGTTGCTGGTGCTACTGCTGGTGGGGGGTGTTATTGGTGGATGGTGAGGGGCGCATGATGGGGCATTATATGTGAGGGGCACATGATGGGGGCATTATATGTATGTGAAACCATATTCGCTCAGCCCTGATAGGAAATTTCTGTGGGTGGAACAAGAGCTCAGCCTATCAGGGCTGAGCGAATATTGGCTCACTGCCCTAATAGACTGAGCGCTAATCTATGTGATTGGCTGGCAGTGCCGAAAGAAGAATGGAGAAGAGTGAGTGTGTGTATGTGACTGCAGCCAGGGTCATAGGGACTGTCCTGGAGAGTGAACATTAGGGGCGGCAGGGGCGCAATCTGTGACATTTTGGTCCAATACTTGATGCGGCCCAGCCTCACCCAACTTATACCTCCAGTGGCCCCCAGATAATTTGAGTTTGAGACCCCTGATCTAGAGGATTAAACCTGGATGGGGAATATGGGATGCCCACTTGATCAGTGTAGTAAAGTCTTCAGGGACAACTAAATACACACAGTATATACACTCCTCCTGCACAAACTTGCTTGCAGATCTCCTTCAATTCCTCCAGCACAACTCTTGCTCGTGGAACTACAACACTGAGGACAAGCTGGCACTGTTTGGATGGCCTAATAAAGGTTCAATTAGACCAGTAGCAAATGCTCAATACAGGCAAGGACCACAGGCCCCTTTGGTGTAGCAAAGAAAGTCCCATATGTGGCTACTACTCCCAGTACCACCTCTTCAGGCACTGCCAGCCCGTCTGGCTGCAGCTGCCCCTTTTTCCTGCCCGTTTCACCACAGTCTTCCCAATTGACTCTGCTTCCATCCCAGACTGCTCTCACCCAGTCCTCTCAGGCTGCCTCTCATTCCTCCCGACTGTGTGTCACTCACCAGCTCACCTGGCTATCTCCCTCACTGGAGATTTACCCGGCAGTGTCCTGCTGTCCTCTCCTTGCTCCCTTGTCTGCTGGTCAGGATCCTTTCGTGTGTCATGAGAAGGGTCCCTTCTGCACCTAAACTCAGCCCTGAGTTTACCCCCCCACAGACTAGGGGGTTATTTTCAAAGCTCTCCGACAGCCTAACACTCTGGGCCAGATTCTCAGCGGCGCTACGCCTGCGTAAATGGATATGCACGGCGTAATTGTAAATGTGAGCCTGCGTATCGATGCGCGGTAAACACAGAACCACATACGCGAGAAAATCTTTTTCGTCTGAGCGGCGAAAATGCTTTAAGCTAGCGCGGCGTAGGCGCATAGTTACGCATCGCAAATATTCAGCTCCCATTGAATTAGCATGCAAATATGCAAATGAGGGAGATGCGCGGATTCCCGAAACTACGCGCAATCGGCGTTGGCTACTCATGGTGCGCGTAACACGAAAGCCTTGAGTAAACATACCCCTCATAAAAGCACGGGTAACTTTGCTCAAGACCGTGTGCAAGTCAGCTGGAGAGCAACTACAGCAGCACCATAACGGACGAGCTGAGCAATCACACTTACTGGACAACACATTCGTATGCCAACATGCCAGGGGCAGCCATGGTCTTATCACTACTAATGTATGCAGATGAAGAGGAGCATAGAAGGAGGAGGAGGAGGAGGGGGGCACGTGAGAGGATATACCGAATGTGCATGAGCCTCTTTGGCATGGGTGATGAGGAGGTGTATCGCATCTTCAGATTCAGCCCTGCTGCCATCCTGGAAATAACCACAGCCCTGCAGGAGGACATCACCAGCCAGACATACCGCTCACATGCACTGCAGCCACTGGTGAAGGTACTGGCAACACTGCATTTCCTGGCCAGTGGATCATTCCAGCGTACAAGTGGAGTGGTGGCTGGGATGTCAGAAACCAGCATAAGCGGATGTCTGCACCAGGTTGTCCCCGCAATCCTCAGACGCATGGCCAACCAAATCATCAGACCCACCACTGAGGAGCTGCGGCTGAAGGCAATGACAGATTTCTACAGAATTGACGGATTCCCACGCACCATCGGGGCCATTGATTGCACACATGTGGCACTCCAGCCCCCCAGTGCCACAGAGCACATTTACCGCAATCGGAAGCATTGGCACTCCATCAACATACAGGTGATAGCCGATGCCAAATACCTCATATGGCACGTCCGTGCCAAAGACCCCGGGTCCAGCCATGACAGCTACATATACCGTCAAAGCACCATCCCAGCATTTTGAGCAGGACATGTATGGGGACAGCTGGCTGGTTGGTAAGTGACATGGGTGGCAGGCATGACTGTCCCCCCCATGATGCAGACATCACGAGGGGCACATGCACGGCTAACATCCTCCTGTCTTTTCCCTTACAGGTGACTCTGCATATCCACTGGGACCCCATCTCATGACTCCTATCCAGAACCCCCAAACCCCAGGAGAGGAAAGATACAATCAAGCACATGCCCAAACACGAGCAGTGGTGGAGCGCACATTTGGCCTCCTGAAGTCCCGTTTCCGATGCCTGGATAAGTCCGGGGGGGGGGCCCTGTTGTATTCCCCCAACTTTGTGGGTCAGATCATCGGTGCATGTTGCATTCTGCACAACTTTGCCATGAGAAAGGGCCTGCAGATTGCCCTACGTGAGGACCTGACCCCCCAACCACACAGCC
Organism: Rana kukunoris; assembly: GCA_029574335.1. Lineage (NCBI taxonomy): Eukaryota > Metazoa > Chordata > Amphibia > Anura > Ranidae > Rana > Rana kukunoris. The sequence continues at coordinate 342,663,961 of CM056049.1, read as the reverse complement.
CCCCCCTGCAGGAGGAGACCCCGTCTGCTGATGGAAGAGCAGTCAGGAGGGTCCTCGTGTTACGAATCTTTGATCGTTAAACACACACATTCATCATGTCACACAGATAATGCACGCATGCACACCACTGTGGTCCCTTGATCACACACCCCACATTCACATCACATTGGATTAGCCCAAGTCCAGCATGCAGGACTTGGGAGCAGCAACGCCACGTCAAGGCCCCAATGATGTTGCTGTCCATTCATACACCATTCACACAGCCGTGGGGATAAATTCTCCCCAACGGCCGAGGGTGACACCCCTTACTGGCAGGAGTGCCACCCCCACATTCACACACCATTCACACTGCACCGTGTGCAGTATCAAGAAAATAAAATAAAAAGCTCTTAACCAGAGCATTATAAAATAAAATAAAAAGCTCTTAACCAGAGCATAATAATAAAAAAAAAAATTAATGGGCCTGGCGGGGGCTCCGCCTGGTGCCACGGCTCCTGCCCCTCACTTGCCTGGGGGCAGCCACAGGTGGGGGGGGGGTGGGGTAGCAGTTGAAGGAGAAGCATCCCCATGTCCCTCCCTGGCTGCCTGCATGCCCTCCAGGGCAACCGCAATGCGGGTCTGGACAGCTGTCTGCTCCACGACTGCAAGCCGCAGGGCTTTGACCTCCCCCACAAGGTCGGAGGTGGTCGCCTGCAGCTCCGCCAGGCTGGTGACTGTCGCTGCGCTGTTGCCAGCGACATCCAGGATGGCGTCCGTAATGGCATCCGAGGAGGCCAGGCTGTCGGCCAAGCGCCTCATCTCCCCCACGACCTCTGAAAGGTGACGATTCTGCTGGTCCTGCTGCCTGGCCAGCTGCTCCGGCAGGACCTTGGGTACACCCCTGGTCTTGCAAGTCGCCTTCCGGGGAGTGGCAGGGGACCTGGCATAAGGGGAGGATGTTGAGGGGCCGGAGATGAGGGGGGGGGGAAACAGAGGGACTGGAGAGGTTGGGAGTGGACACTGAGGGGCTTGAAAAAGATGGGGGGATAGCCTGGGCTGGTCCGGGCAACCCATGGTCCTCCTCCAAAACCAGGTAGAGCTCCTGGTCGACGAGCTCCTCCTCAACCACCTCCTCCGTAGAGGTGTGCCCACTTCCCTCCAACAAGTCCTCTTCCAGGGGGGCAGCCAGAGGGACTGAATGTTCGGGGGATGTCTCCGGACGGGCCCTGGCAGACACAGATGGCCCCGCTCCCTCCTGCACATCTGTGGATGACACAAAAGATGCCCATGTTGGTGGACCCACACACTTGGCACATGTTCCCTTCCACCCCCACACATGCTACACAACAGATAGAATATAAAACACACTTACCTGTCCTCAGGGCTGGCACAACCGACTCATAGCCCCCAACTCCCTCAACCTGCTCCCTCTGCAGGCAGCGGGCGACCACCTTATCCTCCTCAGTCAGGCGGACGTTGCAGGGTGGGCCCCCTCCAGTGCCCCTGGCATGCCGAGCTTGAGTCGCCAGCTTGCCCTTCAAGAGACGCCGCAGGTCATTCATTTTTTTTTAATATCCTGCGGGGTCCGGGTCTCGTGAGAAAGGGCATTAACCTGGCAAGCCACCTTCATCAGGATTTGATCCCTCCGGGACTTGCTGGTCCGGGCACTGTCAGCACCATGGAGCCGGGAATCGTATTTTTCCATTGCCCTGACAACAATGGCCCTCTCCTCTGGGGAGAAATGTTTCTTCCTCCTCTCCTTACCAACAGAAGCCATGGTACAGCACAACGTTTTCCCGTGACAATCAAAAAAATGGGAGACTTTTGCGCTGCACGGGCGCATGTGTGGCCGCATTATATACCCTGCCCCGGCGAATCGTAGGGAGGCTTTGCGCATGCGCAGAAGGCATCCACGTCACGGGTCAACCACGTCACGGCGCGGGTCATCCACGTCACGGCGCATGCTCCATTCATCCCGGCCTGCATTTGCATGGGGTCACGCTTCATTACAATGCAACACGCCCACTTCCCTCCTACTTTGGAGTTGCGCCGGATTACGCCGATGATTTTACGCGACGCAGGCGCATCTTGGAACGCATTTACGTAGGGAATACTGTACTTGCCACTCCGTGTTACGTCGGCATAGCGCATCTGAGATGCGCAACGCCTGCATAATTAGGCGCGCAGCTACGAGAATCTGGCCCATTATCTCCATCTTCCACCCAAACTCCACTGCCCCAGCTGAATATTTGAGGGGGCCTGCTCCCTGCCAACCCATCTGTTAGGGATTGGTCAGGGCCCTCATGAATACTCCAGGCTGCTCCACTCTACTTCCCCTCCCATTCTTGTAGAAGTCTCCAGGGAGTTCTAGAGGTAGAGGGAGAGCTCATTGATGCTGTCTGTGAATCACCCAGCCCTCCCTGAGTCGCTGAAATGCTGACTCAGAAAAACACACAGACTTGGCTGCCAGCCAAGCCTGACAATTTACCTAATGTACAAAAACATATTTACACTTCTAGCACACTAGAGGGTGCTACATAATATATCGGACGGTCCATGTCACATTAGAAATCCCGCTAGAGGGAGCAACAGCAACAGGAATGCCAAAGAGAGCATTCTCCTGCTTCTATGGCATTGGGCCCTTGCTGGTTGAACCAGCAAGGAGTAGCTTTGTCACTACTCTTCGATGAGCTTGATTGCCAGCGGGCAACCAGTATTGTAGGAACAAGTCTCCTTAGCGACCATTATGTTTCCATGTTGCTACAAGCAGTAGAATCTCTGGTGGGTATATAAAGCACAGCATAGTGTATAAAATGCAACAGTTCTAAGCCTGTTATGTACATAGTACAGCAGTATGAATTATGTAACGCACACCATGCAAAATGAAGTGGTTTAAAATGTGCAATGTACATGGAATAAAAAACACAATGTAAGAGTAGAGAGTGCCCATTATTAGAGGATCATGGCCCCATTACATAAGTTGACAATATAAATGCTCCAGCTACATTGATGGTCAGTGAAGTGGTGCTAGCTTACATTGGTGAACAATGGAAGAAGTTGCAGTGCTGGTCAGTGAGAGGTGGTCCTGTGCTTTGGTGGCCAGTGGGATAGATGCCCCCTTAACTGTAAAGGGCAGTAAGAGACGCTCCCCTTACAATGGTGGTTAGTATCAGGAAACTAAAGAAATCATAATGGTTAGTGGTTACATACCCGACCTCAGAACAACAGTTATTGGATCTTCTAAATAGCTTATGTTTATCTGTTGTTCAGTCGTAATCATACGGGTGGTAGCTTCGCCCCACTGGCTTTTCAGCCAAGCACATACATCAAATGTCTGAACCTGCGGTTCCTCTTGTACTGAGCAGGATTACTATTACGTCAACATATCATCAGTAGGGTAAAACTAACCCGACTCATAACGGTCTAAACCTAGTTGGGGTTAGATTGCCATGAGACAGGTTAGTTTCACCCTACTGATGATGTGTTGTCGCAATAGTAATCCTGCTCAGTACGAGAGGAACCACAGGTTCAGACATTTGATGTATGTGCTTGGCTGAAAAGCCAGTGGGGCGAAGCTACCATCTGTGGAATTATGTTTATCTACTATCTATTAATGGCAATCGTTGTTAAATTATTTTATGTTTAGGTAATGCTGTTAACAATTGTTTAATCCACTGTGCTTATAAGCAATTTTTTTATGTGAAAAACTCTCAAGGTGTGAAGAAGCAGGGACAGTGCCCACCATGAGTGCTGGTGGAAGGGCGCACAAGTTATCTGGCCTAGGGTAGAAAAAGGTATAAATCTGTCCATGCATGTTGGAACACCCCTGTGGCCTTCAGAATATAGGACATACCTTTTGAAACTCAGAAACGTGCATCACATTTATAATATTCATACTGGCTTAAAATTACAGGCTCACTCTCCTTCCTCTAATGTGACTGAAGATTGGCCCAACACTGTCACATAGTGGAGGGGAGCAAGTCTTCTGCTCTTTGTAATTCCAACTAGAGCAACTTGAGATTACACAGGGCTTTGTTTCCACAATAAATAAATAAATCTCTGGCCAGCTGACTGGGGCTTGTTGGAACTTCAAATTACCAGTATTTAACAAGTAAATAAAACAGTTTTTGTTGCCATAATGAAAGCTCTAGCCCAGAGCCTGTGCAACATAAAATATGGTGTATTTCCCCTGCATCGGACACCCAAGTGCTGCTACCACGTATGGCTGTGCATGGTTGTACTCAGGTACAGTGGCAGCTGGTGGTCATATATATTTATTTATTTATTTTGGGGGGGGGGGGGGCGCAAACAAACTGAAAATTACTGAAAAAAAACATCAATTGCAGCCACTGTGCAAAAAACAAAACAAAAAAAAAACAGGCACTGTGCCCCATAAAATACAGTCACTGTGCCCCAAAAAATGCAGCCATTGATCATATGCAGCCACTGTGCCCATCATATGCAGCCTCTGTGCCCATCATATGCAGCCTCTGTGCCCATCATATGCAGCCTGTGCCTATTATATGCAGCCTCTGTGCCCATCATTTTTTAAACATTTCAGGTTTATTGTATCAAAAACAGGCAGTACAATATAAGTCAGTTAGCCATACAGATTTTCACAAAGTGGTTTTCATCACATTAGTCTACAAAAGTATCAGCAGTGTGAGACAGAAACAAGGTGTCATCCTCTGTGCGTAGCCATTTAGCTTTATATCAGCAAATGTAGCTGTGAGAAGCCCAGCATATCAGGAGCCGCTATTTCTCAAAACAGTATGCCCAATTATATACAGCCTGATGTGAACGCGTGTGACCTCCATCATACAGATGAGTACCTGAAAAGTTCCAGTGCCAGATCTCTGTGCCCATCATATGAAGTCTCTACTTATCATGTGCAGCCTGTGTGCCCATCATATGCAGTCTGTGCCCAGCATATGGAGCCTCTGTGCCCAATTATATACAGCCTCTGTGACCATCATACAGCCTTTGTGCTCATCATATGCAGCCTGTGCCCATCATGCAGCCTCTATGCCTATCATATGCAACCTCTGTGAACATCATATGCAGCCACTGTGACCCCCTCCCCCACGCTCACCGTCTGCTTGGCACTTACCCCATCCTGGTGGCAGGTCAGGCAGTGGGTGACAGTGGCTAGCTGTGGGACATGCAGTGGGTCAGGCAATGGTTCCGGCATCCTCCATGGTTCTATGGAGCCTATGGCTCTAATCAGGTGCTTAAAAAAAAAAAACACCCCGCCGCTGTAATTGAATAGGGGGTGGCTATATCAGCCATGGATAGATTCATGCTACGCATGAATCTGTCCATTCTACACAAAGGGGGGTGGCGTGACAGAGGGGGCGGTGCCGTATGCCCTTAATGGACGCACCACTGCTGCTCAGGTATATGCCGGTACTCACCTCATGTCTATTTTTTGGAATACACCCATACACTATATTAGTGTTTACGTGAGTACTGGCATACACCTGAGTACAGCTGTGCAAAGCCCATCTGTGTGGGGGAAATACACCAGAATTTGCTCTGCTGGGGCTCAGATGCCCATGTGCAAAATTCCTAAAAGGTTATAATAATATATAGTTTTTATTTATGTACAGACGTATCTTACATGTCCTCCTTTTTACTGTGGTATAATACATCTCTTGTAGCTGCCAGCTTTGACATTTCCACTAAAAACAGGCATGAAGAGGCTTTTTAGCAGTGAAACAATGCTCCCTGAATGTGACTCAATGCCACTTGCAGCCGTTTCTGTTTCTGAGGATGCACTATACACCTGCAAGGCTTTTTCATTTGGGGGGTGAGGGATGTAGCAGGGAACGGGGGATTTGATCCATCTTATGTGGCGATGCCCAAAGCTGCACCGATATTGGTAAGGGTGTTATCACTACCATCAACCAGGTGTTCCAGGTTCATGTACCTGAGGAACCAAAACCTTGCCTATTGGGGATTCTGTGAGATCTCCTTGGGGACCAAGTCCCTAAACAAGCCATAGCTAGGGCTTTGTTTCAGGCCTGCAAGTTAATCAGTAAATTTGACAAGTTCTGGGCTCCCTGGTTGGACACACCAGGCCTTGCACGGAAGACCTTATTATGGATCATCTAATATTTGGCAGGACATGATAATATTTCTGGTATAATTGTACCTATGGGCAATGGGGTATATGTATTTGCTTTACTATGTAACAGTTTTTTGGGGAATTTGAGAGTTGACAATCATACTGTTATTTTACTGTTGAAATACATTGGTGATTACATAACAGTATGTTTAATGTGTTGCATATGTTATGGACTATGTAATACTGTCACAATCTAATTATTAAAACTTTATTTGAGATAAAAATAAATTAGATGTGAAGTACATCATATGGAGACATTCATAATATTCACAAAATTAAATCTGGTCATTCTCTTTTTTTATTGAAGCATAATAGTGGGAATGCATATACACCGGATGTGGTGTTGAAACAGTTCAGGTAGAAGTTTAAGAAATCCAATAAAGGTCACTGATACATTTAAGACACTGATCATTCTTTTTTACATACATGCAATTTTATTCTATATGTGCTCGTCAATAAAAATGTGAAATTGTGAATTTTTTACTGTGTAAGGTGAGATGTAGATGTTTTTCCTATTACAGCCTGTACTCTACAAGTTAATTCTCCCATGTAAAGGGAGCCATAGGGCCAGATTCAGGTAGAGTTAGGCTTGCGGATCAATGGATCCGCCAGCCTAACTGTCACTTTAAGCCGGCGTTTTTGTTTTCTGTAACCAGAAAACAAGAAACGCCGGGTTGGAGTTCCGATGCGATCGGCGCAATTGAATTTCACCATCGCATCGTTACTTCAACTTAAAAATGGCGCCGGGGGCGTTCCCGCCGATTTACGCTCAAAAAATATGTTAATGAGCGGAAATCGGCAATTCACGATTTTTTTCGGGCGCGACGCAGTGACTTTACGACGTTTCCGGAAGCGATACGCGGCGTATAGATAAAGCAGCCCCCTAGTGGAATATCCTATGTTAGGTTTAGCCGTCGTCATCACGTCGGAAAAAAAACAAATCGCGTCGTTTGCGTAAAACATTCATGAATGGGGACGTGACGTCATTGACGTTCACTGACAGAACTTGGAGCATGCGCACTGGGATGCATTGACACTCGACGCATGCGCAGTACGTTCGCCGCGGGATCGCGATTATTTTAAATAATACGCGCCCCGTACCCGCCCAATTTGAATTCCGCCGGCTCATTTGTGATACGCTGCCGCAACTTTAGGAGCAAGTGCTTCATGAATAACAGCACTTGCTCCTAAAATTTCTGCAGCGTAACGTAAATGAGATGCGTTACTCCAGAGCAAAGATGCTCTGATCTACCTGAATCTGGCCCATAGTTGTTAAATAAACACCCATATTCAATGACCATACTGCCTCCTCTGCAGTTAGGCCCCCAGATTCCTCACGTTTTCATAAAAAATGGCACATACAGTCATAGCCAAAAATATTGCCACACCTACATTTTGAGCCCTACATTGCACCACAGAATTCTTTGGTAGTATTCAGATTTCATAATGCCATGCACACAGTCAAGACATCCAGTGCCTTAAGCAGCAAAGCAACCCCAAAACATCAGTTAATCTCCACCATGTTTCACTGTAGGGACTGTATTCTTTTCTTTTAAGAGATTAGCTACAGTTCCATGGGTTGTAAACATATTCACAATGTTGCGCACAGTGGACACACAAACAATAAAATCTCTGGAGATGGACTTGTAACCTTGAGATTGTCCATGTTTTCCCACAATTTTTGTTCTCAAATCTGTGCTGTTCTTTCTGTTCTCCATGCTCCTTATGGCACACAGAGAAACACAACAGTAAGATTGAGTAAATTTTTCACCATTTTAACTGGTTGCCGGTGTGATTTCTATATTGTCAGCACCTGTTAATTTATAAAGGCGAGTTCAATTACAACTTAGGGCTCTTTCACACGTCCGTTCAGTTTTTTAGATCAGTTTTTTCCCCCTTCAGTTGATCCGTTTTTTCATCAGTTTTTCGTCAGTTTTCCGTCCGTTTACATCCGTTTCCGTTCCGTTTTCCGTCAGTTTTTCATCAGTTTTTTCATCCGTTTTTTTTTTTTTTAGAACTTTTTTTTTTTTTTACATATTTTGATGAAAAACTGACGTTAGCGGATCGGATGGTAAACGGATCATCCGCTAACATCCGTTTTTCGTCCGTTCCGTTTTTTTGACGGAAGAAAAATAGGGTTTTTTTCCCGTCCAAAAAAACGGAGCTTACCGCAGACAGATGTTAACGGACGTTAGCGGATGCTCATCCGCTAACGGACGCTAACCCATAGGGAAGCATTGAGGTCCGTTAACGGACATCCAAAAAACGGACGAACTGAACGGACGTGTGAAAGGGCCCTTACAGGAACATCACAAACTTGGAATGCAATTATTTCTCAGAATTTTGAGAAGGTGCCAATTATTTTGGCCAGTTCATTTTTGGAGTTTTGTGTGGAATGCGTCAGATTTAGCTTTTTGTTTCTCCACTTTGTGTCGTACCAGAACAAACAAAATAAATAAAAATGAGAATGCCTATAGAATTGTAATTGCAACAATTTTCTAGGCGATGTGATGCATTATCTGACAGGAATGCAGGGTTGCCAATATATTTGGCCGTGTAATAGGCAACCATATGAATGTTTTCCAGAATTATGCCGCGTACACACGATAATTTTTTGTGATGAAAAAAAACGGCGTTTCAAGTGATGAAACAAAACAACGTTTTTCAAACTTCATTTTCCAAAACGACGTTGCATACACACCATCGTTTTTCCAAAATGCTCTAGCAAAGCGTGGTGACGTACACCACGTTCGACGGCACTCTGTTCCATTGAAACTCCGTCTCATATCTAAGCATGCGTGGCTTTAAAAACGTTGTTTTCAACATCGTTTTGCCCACACACCATCACTTTTTATGACACAAAAAACAACGTTTTGAAAAACGACACAAAAAATTCAAGCATGTTTGAATTTTTTTTTGGTCGTTTTTTTTAAGACATAAAACAACGTTTTGCCCACACACGGTGATTTTAAATGACGTTTTTGAAAACGTCGGGTTTTTTTATCACAAAAAATGATCGTGTGTACGCGGCATTACAGTTGTGCTCATAAGTTTACATACCTTGGCAGAATTTATGATTTCTTGGCCATTTTTCAGAGAATATGAATAACACAAAAACTTTTCTTTCATTCGTGGGGAGTGTTTGGCTGAAGCCATTTATTATCAGTCAACTGTGTTTACTCTATTTAAATCATAATGGCAACAGAAACTACCCAAATGACCCTGATCAAAACGTTACATACCCTGGCGATTTTAGCCTGATAACATGCACACAAGTTGATACAAAGGGGTTTGAATGGCTATTAAAGGTAACCATCCTCACCTGTGATCTGTTTGCTTGTAATAAGTGTGTGTGTATAAAAGGTCAATGAGTTTCTGGACTCCTGACAGACCCTTACATCTTTCATCCAGTGCTGCGCTGATGTTTCTGGATTCTGAGTCATGGGTAAAAGCAAAAGGATTGAAAAAGGCTCTACGGTAAAAGGTAGTTGAACTGTATAAAGGAGGAAAGGGACATAAAAAGATATTCAAGCAATTGAGAATGCCAATCAGCAGTGTTTAACCACTTAAGGACCGCCGCACGCACATTTACGTCCACAGAAGGGCACGGCTGGGCACAAGGGCATATATATACGTCCTCACCCAGTAGCGGGTCGGGGGTCCGATCGGGACCCCCTCCGCGGCGTGCGGCGGTCCCCGTGTCTCCGGGAGCGACCTGGGACGAGCGGGCGGATGTCCGTCTTTGCCCGCCCCCCGCGATCGCTCCCAGCCAATCGCTACACTCCCCCGCCCTGTCACTTCCTCCTCCTGTGTAAACACAGGAAGGGGGAAGTGATGTAATCTCTCATCGCAGCGGTATTTCCAACCGCTGCAATGAGAGAAACACCTCACAGTAAGTGTGCACTAACACTACACTAACACACACACACACATAGCAACATTAACCCCTTGCGATCTGCCCCCCCACCCCCCCCCTGTCACAGTGTCAGTGAATGCAGTGATCTAATCACTGCATTTAGTGTCAGTGTGACAGGCAGTGTAAAAGTCAGTTAGTGTTAGGTTCAGGATAGCCCCCCCCACCCCCCTAATAAAGTTTTAACCCCCTGATCACCGCCCTAGTTAACCCTTTCACTCCCTATTGCCAGCGTCACTAAGCGATAATTTTTCTGATCGCTGTATTAGTGTCGCTGTTCCCGCTAGGTAGCTATTTTTTTTTATTGCGACTTTTTTTTTTTACTAAAGACATGTGGCTAAATAAATGTTGGCCTAAATGTTTGACTAAAATTTAGTTTATTTGATTTTTTTTTTAACAAAAAGTAAAAAAAGTGTTTTTTTTTTTAAAATGTCGCTCTATTTTTGTATATAGCGCAAAAAAAAAAAAAAAAAAAAAAAAAAAAAAAAAAAAAAAAAAATCGCAGAGGTGATCAAATACCACCAAAAGAAAGCTCTATTTGTGGGAAGAAAAGGACGCAAATTTTGTTTGGGAGCCGCGTCGCGCGACCGCGCAATTGTCTGTTAAAGCGACGCAGTGCCGAATCGCAAAAACACCTTGGGTCATTTACCAGCGTATTGGTCCGGGTCTTAAAGCGGAGTTCCACCCTTAAAATCACTTTTTTCATTACATCCAGCATACTGGCGTCAGCGCCAGTATGCTGTTTTTTTTTTTTTTTAATGCTCGTACTTACTGTTTCTCCCAAATTTAATTTCCTGGCGCACCGCGGAGTGTCGCCGCTATAAGGCGTCACGCCTTCCGGAAACAGCCGATTAGCATTCGGCGCCTGCGCATAGACCCAGGAGCTGACTGCGCAGGCGCCGAAAATAGCCGGTCCTAGTTTGGGTTTTTTCGGAGGGCGTGACGCGCTATATACGGCGCCTGCGCAGTCAGCTCCTGGGGCTGTGCGCAGGCGCCGAGTAAAAGCCGAATGCTAATCGGCTGTTTCCGGAAGGCGTGACGCCTTATAGCGGCGACACTCCGTGGTGCGCCAGGAAATTAAATTTGGGAGAAACAGTAAGTACGAGCATTAAAAAAAAAAAAAAAAAAAACAGCATACTGGCGCTGACGCCAGTATGCTGGATGTAATGAAAAAAGTGATTTTAAGGGTGGAACTCCGCTTTAAGTGGTTAAACTCTAATCAAGAAGTGGAAAATGAGTGGTTTTGTTGAAAACAAATCACGGTCAGGTAGACCAACTAAAATTTCAGCCACAACTGCCATGAAAATTGTTCGGGATGCAAGAAAAACCCACAAATAACTTCAGGTGAATTACAGGACTCTGAAAACATGTGGTATGGCCTTTTCAAGATGCACAATAAGCAGGTACTTGAAGAAAGATGGGCTACATGGTCGAGTCGCCAGAAGAAAGCCATTACTACGCAAATGCCACAAAGTATCCCGCTTACAATACACCAAACAGCACAGAGACAAGCCTCAAACCTTCTGGCATAAAGTCATTTGGAGTGATGATGCCAAAATTTTGCTTTTTGGCCACAATCATAAACGCTACATTTGGAGAGGAGTCAACAAGCCCTATGATAAAAGGTACACCATTCCTACTGTGAAACACAGAGGTGGACTGCTGATGTTTTGGGATGTGTGAGCTACAAAGGCACAGGCAATTTGGTTAAAATTGATGGCAAGATGAATGCAGTATTTTATTAAAAAATACTAGAGGAACATTTGCATTCATCAGCCAGGAAGCTGCGCATGGAACGTACTTGTCATATTCCAACATGACAATAAGCCAAAACACAAGGCCAAGTCGACCTGTCATTGGCTACAGCAGAATAAAGTGAAGGTTCTGGAGTGGCCATCTCAGTCTCCCGACCTCAATATCTTTAAGCCACTCTGGGGAGATCTCAAAACGTGCAGTTCATACAAGACAGCCCAAGAATTTACAGGAACCGGAGGCTTTTTGCCAAGAGGAATGGGCAGCTTTACCATCTGAGAAGATAAAGAGCCTCATCCACAAATACCACAAAAGACTTCAATCTACCATTGATCTTAAAGGGGGCAATACACGGTATTAAGAACTGGGGTATGTAAACGTTTGATCAGGGTTATTTGCGTAGTTTCTGTTGCCATTATGATTTAAAAAACTTCAACACAGTTGATTGATTACAAATGGCTTCAGCCAAACACTAAACATGAGTGAAAGAAAAGTTTTTGTTTTATTATTATTATTCTCTGAAAAATGGCCAAGAAATAATAAATTATGCCAGGGTATGTAAACTTATGAGCACAACTGTAAATACGTTTGGGGCTGACATTAAGGCTAATATTAAATCTAGTATGATAAACAAGGATCATTTAGAAAAGCAAACTAAATCCATATTGGACATATTATTATTCAATTTACAGAAGTTATTACAATTATGTAATCAAAAACAACATCCTAATTTTTCCAAGAACTTTTTTTTTCCCAACAACTAAAATTCATTAGTAAAGCAAAAAGACACATCTACATGAAATTTTGTTCCTACAAGCAAGAAAGAACTTATTTCTACCCTCAACAGTAGGTTGGCAGGAAATGTAAAAAATATTTAAAATATATCACATCCAATGTAAATACACTCAAGCGCTCAGTGCTCTTTTTGAAATGGCAGGTCCCCTGAACTTATGACAATGGGACAAAACTATTATGTTCTAGAATGCCTTGTACACACTTTCGGAATTTCAGATGAAAAAAGGAATTTTTCATCGGATATTCCGAACGTGTGTGTGCCCCATTCTGACAGACTTAGAAAGAGAAATGTTCTTTTTTTCCGATGAAAAAAATTTCTAATCGCAAATTCCGATCGTCTGTGTGGAAAAAACATGCATGCTCAGAATCAAGTCAAAGCATGCTCCGAAGCATTGAACTTATTTTTTCGCGGCTCTTCGTAGTGTTGTACGTCACCGTGTTTTGGACGGTCGGAATTTGGTGTGACCGTGTGTATGCAAGACAGCTTGAACGGAATTTTGTCAGAAAAATATGTAGAGTTTATCCCGACGGAAATTCCGATCATGTGTACAGGGCATTACTAGCATTAGCAGATTCTGTCTTGAAAGTAAAGTGTATTTATTTTTTTATTAAAAGTAAACCATAATATTAGTGATTATAAGGGTTCCTATAAACAATGAAAAAAAATATGTTTTCCAACTTTACATATTTAATCCAATCCTTCTTAATAGTTAAAACAAAATTGGGAGGCTTTAGGTTTCCATGTAAAAATTCACTTTAAGCCCTCGCTCACACCAGTGCGACTTTGAAATTGCGCTACTTCAGTGCGATTTGCACCTCCTTCATTGCAACTTACAACTTCGTTTAACAGAAGTCTATGCAAGTTGCAATAAAATTGGGAAAAGTAGTGCAGGAACCTTTTTTTAAATTCGCTCTGACATGAGTTGCGGCAATTTGAACGTTTGCATTGCTGATAACAGGATGAGACTTGTCATGCAATTTAGAACTGTCAAATTGCATGACAAATCGCACCGGTGTGAACGAGGCCTAAAGAAGCTCCGTGTTTATTGTGCAGATCAGACAAACAGTAATCAATTAATATGTTGTCCAAAAGTGACTTTTTATAGCAAGACTGATTAGATCCCATGGACATGGTAAACCAGAAATAGTTTGTGTTAGCATAACCTTATCTAGTTGTAGTGTAATTTATTAAAACAAACAAAGAAATCTTTTAAATCCTTTAAAGCCCATCTCTAGGCAATAATGTACAGTAACTACCTTCCTTATGCTCCCTCACAACTCCTATGGGGCCCAAAGTTTAGCTGTAAATATGGTAAAACTGGCACTTATGCACTGTATGAAAGCAACATGATATAAACTGTAATTCAGTTTTAGTTAGCACTCTACTAAGAAGTAAAGAGAGCAAACAAACTGAGAAACGCAAGCATTCAGTATCATATGGCAGTAGCATCCCAGATGCTGGCTGACCTTTAAAGTAAATGAAGAAGGAAAAGTTTGGTCTGAAGAAAAAATCAGTGATTAGCCAGCAGGGAAGCTGATGTCCTCTTGGCTACTATCTGCAGTTCTCATGAAGGATCATTTCTTGTCCATCAGCATTTATGCATGCAGTCCACCATAGCTAACAATATATGATTGATATAGGATACTAACGCCCTGGGTAACCTCTATCACCACTGCATCAAAAAAAAAAAAAGTGAAATAAACTACAGCTGCTACTTAGTGAATGAATAGTTAGGGCCCTTTCACGCGTGCGGACCGTACATTAGATCCGTTCAGTCACGTTTTTTTATCATCAGTTGTTGTCAGTAAACATCAGTTTTCATCCTTTTTCACTTCAGTTTTTCATCCGTTGTCATCCGTTTTTCATCCGTTGACATGCGTTGACATCCGTTTTTCATCCGTTTTGTTAGTTTTTCATCCGTATTGGTCTGTTGTTTTTTTGTTTGTTTTTTTAGAACTTTATTTAATCAGTTTTTCATGAATTTTCCCATGATTCTTTGTTTTTCCCAGCGTGGCAGGTGACGTGACAGGTGTCGTGGCAAGTGGACAATCCACAACTTGTGGCAGGTGACGTGGCAAGTGGACAATCCACAACTTGTGGCAGGTGACGTGACAAGTGGACAATCCACAAATTATGGCAGGCATATGGATACTGACATATAAGTGAACTACAAGTTTAACCATGCCAACCCAACCCCCATCCCACGAACTGCTTACCACGTATCCGACGCTGTTTATTGCTGAGCGACAACCAGTTTGGTGTGACCTCCTCAAAAATTTCTGTCACTGTATTCTGCGCTTCTTTTGTCCCATAAAGCAGGCCTGACATGGACAAGTTGTATGCATATTGTATGCATATTAAATTACATATTTTGATGAAAAAACGAATGTCAGCAGATAGGATGTTAACGGATCGTCCGCTAACATCCGTTTTTCATCCGTTCTGGTTTTTTTTACAGAAGAAAAATAGGGTTTTCTTCCGTTCAAAAAAACTGAGCTTAACGGAGACAGATGTTAACGGACGTTAGCGGATGCTCATCCGCTAACATCCGCTATCCCATAGGAAAGCATTGCAGTCTGTTTTAATCCGTAGACGGATGTATGAAAAAACAGACGAACGGCCCGCACATGTGAAAGGGCCCTTTAAATGAAAAAAACGTATCCTAAAAATGTGTAAGAAAATTGCAGTGCTAATAATATGATAATAAATAAACAATAACATATAAACTCAATAACACCACGTGACAAGTAATATAAAGTCCATAAAAAATTGATGAACAAATTTGTTGAGAAAATTCCTTATTCTGTGAACCTTCCACCTCACTACCGTGCTGTGATAACTCCCCTTTGAAAAACGCACTCACCAGACGGATTTGCCTTTCACTCTCGTGTTAGGCTAAATCACTTCTGTATGATCCCACAAATGGATAAAGGAATCTCAGCTGGACCACCGTGATAATCCCTCAATAATGTACATGAAAACAAAAGAAGTGCTCCAATAGTGTAAAATTGTACCACCAGTTTAATTCAAAATCACAGCAACACTTTATTCATTAAACTTACATGTAAGAAATTAAAAGTCAGCTTCAAACAAAATCACAGCAAACATCAGTGTTTAGTTGGCTCTGCATATTGCTGGGCAAAGACCAGTCCACTTTTGCGATTCGGCACTGCGCCGCTTTAACTGACAATTGCGCAGTCGTGTGACGTGGCCCCCAAACAAAATTTACGTCCTTTTTTTCCACACAAATAGAGCTTTCTTTTGGTGGTAGAAATGGAAAAAGCCTATACTGACGAAACATGTCTGGGCAGGGCCTACACGGAAAAATTATGTGATCCCTATACGTACTATCACCGCCGAGGGAGGTAGCTGTTCCGGCTGGGGAAGTGAGCGAGCAAGTGGAGGGTGAGATCTTCTGGGTGTTCTGTGTCCTCCGTGACCGCTATAACCTAACCTCTTACTGCAAGTCTCCTTCATTAGAGAACTTTTTTGATTGAAGTGTCCGTGTGAAATTTATAACATGTGAGTACAATGAGTGAGGATTTGTGAGCACTTTTTAATAAATTGGTTTTACATACTTCACCATTGGAAGCATTTTTTTTTTTTCATGTGGATTTGATTGATTTGTGATCACCGATGGAATTGTCTATTAACCCAGGTGGGTTATCAAGGTATTGTGCCGAACATGTGAGTGTGACGCATATTGTTTTGGTGAGTTTTTTTCCTTTGGGAGTGGATTCACAAGCACATGAGGTGTGGTGGAAAGTTTGTATCAAGATTTCTTCAAGAAAGATACCATTCATTGATCAATCACTGCTTAATCACTTGAAGATTGGTGTGATTTATGGACACTTTTATATGAATTTATTTTCTTTTCAACTTTTTTTATATGTTTATGGATCATTCACATGCACTATTAATTCACTTTCACTTGTTAATTTTTATGTGCTATTTTTTATGTGTTTATTTATGTTATTTTCATATAATCACTTTACTAGTACTGTTTTATGAAACAGAGCGCTACTATTTTTTTCACTAAAGATTCACTAGAAGTAGTTATTGGTAAATAAGGAAATCAGTCAATTAGAAATAATATAACACACCTGATAAAAGTTATTTTTCTAAAATACTAGTACTTACTTTAGCCACTAGAGGTCACTATATCACAGCAAATGGAATGCAACAGCTGACTTTAGATCTTTAGTTTACTTTAATACAACAACTGCATAAGGTGCTTACAAGCATAAGATTCAATTCCTGTAAAATGTTTGATTTAGGGACATTTGTATGTTTTAGCTCAATATTCAACTTATCCCCCCCCCCTTAGCCCCCCCCCCCCATAGCAACAAACATGCACATTCACCTGATATGAACTTTCATGTGTTATGCTGCGTACAAAGGATCGGAAATTCCGACAATAAATGTGAGCTTTTTGACGGAAATTTCCAACCATGCGTAGGCTCTATCGGACATTTGCTGTCGGAATTTCCGACAACAAAAATTTGAGAGCTGGTTCTCAAATTTTCCAACAACAAAAGTTCTTGTCGGAAATTCCAATCGTCTGTATGCAATTCCGATGCACAAAAATCCTATGCAAGCTCGGAATCATTGAACTTAATTTTTCTCGGCTCGTCGTAGTGTTGTACGTGACTGCGTTCTTGACGTTCGGAATTTCCGACAACATTTGTGTGGCCGTGTGTAAGGCACCGTACACACGAGCAAATGAATCTGTTCAAATCGGTCGGACCGACCGATTTGAACAGATTTGTCTGCTGGCTGTTTTGGTTTGATCTCTGTACACACGATCAAACCAAAATCCCCTCCAGCAGACAGCGCGGTGACGTGGCGGTGACGTTGACGCCGCCACAACAAAGAATCAGATTGCAATTTAGAGAGAATCAGATATTTTCAGGTAGGTGCCTAGATAGATAGTGTGACAATGTCGCAGAAATAGCGGTAATGTAATGCAGCAAAGTCGCTGATCTTAAGCAATAAATACGGCTTTATTGCACTCAAAAGAAATAATACAAAACAAAATGGCCTACTCCAATTTAGGAGGCTAACTAACAGTAGTGTCCCTCACTACACTGTACTGGAGGGGCTATTCCAGCCTCCAGTATAAAACAAACAGAATAACAGTCCAAATAAACAATTATCTGTGACAGACCTTGTTCCTCCAATGCAGACAGTCTCCAACCTGTCCGTCCAGCTCAGCATACCTCTCACACTTCGGTCTGGGAGATGCCAGCTGGCATTCCGGGCAAGAAGCACAATACCTTTTAATCCCCTCATTTACCCCAGGCCAGAAGAACCTCCTGAGCACCCGTTCTTGGGTTTTCTCCACCCCTAAGTGTCGCCCCAGAAGATGAGAGTGAGAGTAATCCAAGTTTTTTCGGGTGTATGATGAAGGCACAACCAGTTGTTCAAGCTCTTGTCCCTCATCGGAGGTTACTCTGTAAAGAAGATCGTAAAATAGGGATAGGCCTTTCCCGTTACCCCTTCCACTGGTACCCCATTAACCTCTACAACATTACTCCTGGCTTCCTGCAACAGGGGATCATCTGCCTGGTCACGGCCAAAGCCACTACCCGAAATATCCAGGATATCTGTATCCCCCTCATCGCCTTCACTGGTAGCCTCTGGGGTGGGTTCCAGTTGACCAACCTCTGCCTCATCTTCTGTCTGTCGTGGGGCCCCGTCTCTCCTGGACTGCTCCCCATGCTGATTCAACAGGACTTCCTTGACAGCCCTATTAAATCTTAGCTTGCTCTCCCTGCGTTCCCGTCTTGTTTTACCTCTTTTTGGATTAGAGTTATACAAGTCAGGATGAGCAAAGGGAAATACTTCATGGACCCCTGTATTTCTCTGCTCCACTTCAGGTTCCCCTTGTTCTCCCATCACAGGGGGCTGTAACAGAGTGTGGAAATTAGGGAAATTCCTTCCTATTATCAAAGAATATGGTAGACGAGGAACTACCACTGCTACGATCCTTACCAAACTGCCCTGTACTAACACTTCTATGTTGGCAGTAGGATACCGTACAGTACACCCTTAACCACTTACCTACTGTGCACCTACACCCCCTTCCTGCCCAGACAAAATATAAGCTTCCGGCACTGCGTCGCTTTAACTGACAATTGCGCGGTCGTGCGACGTGGCTCCTAAACAAAATTGGCGTCCTTTTTTTCCCACAAATAGAGCTTTCTTTTGGTGGTATTTGATCACCTCTGCGGTTTTTATTTTTTGCGCTATAAACAAAATAGAGCGTCAATTTTTAAAAAAATGCAATATTTTTTCCTTTTTGCTATAATAAATAACCCAAAAAATATATAAAAAAAATATTTTTTCCCTCAGTTTAGGCCGATACGTATTCTTCTACATATTTTTGGTAAAAAAAAAATGCAATAAGCGTTTATCGATTGGTTTGCGCAAAATTTATAGCGTTTACAAAATAGGGGATAGTTTATGGCATTTTTTTTTTTTTTTTTTTTTTTACTATTAATGGCGGCGATCTGCGATTTTTTTATTGGGACTGCGACGTTATGGCGGACATTTCGGACACTTTTCTGACATTTTTGGGACCATTTACATTTATACAGTGAAAAATGCTATAAATATGCATTGATTACTGTATAAATGTGACTGGCAGTGAAGGGGTTAACCACTAGGGGGCGGGGAAGGGGTTAAATGTGTGTCCTATGAGTGTTCTAACTGTAGGGGGAGGGGGGGGTGACTGGGGGAGGTGACCGATTGTGTCCCTATGTACAAGGGACACAATCGATCTCCTCTCTCCCTGACAGGGACGTGCAGCTCTGTGTTTACACACAGAGCTGCACGTCCCAGCTCAGTTACTGAGCAATCGCGTGTGCCCGGCGGCGATCGTTGCCGCCGGGCACTCGCACGGGATCCCCGCAGAGCGGCGGATGCGCGCGCGCACCCGCGGCTTTAAAGGGACATCACGTCATATGACGTGATGTCAGAACAATGGAGTCGTCTGCCCGCCGTCATTTGACGGTGGGCAGATGACAAGTGGTTAAATACACAATACCCCCATGGTTCTATGCTTCTGAATCCAACAAGGTTTTACCAATTTACTGGCTACCAAAGTCAGGGCACTGCCAGAGTCCACCAGGGCCACTGTCTCTTGTTTGTCCAGCAGGACAGGTACTCGGAAGGTATGTTCCTCTTCTACCAGGCCTGCTAAACAAATGAGTCCGCAAAAGTCAGAGGAATCTTCCCCTAGTCCACACTGCATTGGCTCAGGAAGATTGGGGCATCTCGCTCTGACATGTCCTTTGGCGCCACACTCAAAACAAGTTATGGAGTTTCTCCTAGGGTGGTCCTCTTTCCCAGGGTTTTGACTTCTAAAGTCTGTTTTGGAAAAACGGGCTCCGGATCCGAAGTCTGCTTCCACTCCGGTCTCCTGGTCTCTGTATTTTGCTGATCGTCCTAGAGAGAGATCGGTCCAAATTTATGGTAGACAGGTACCGCTCCACTTGTGCGACCATACTATTACAGTCCAGTGGATTTCCCTGAGTGACCCACTCCCGGAGGCCATTTGGAAGCTCTCTCACGTAACGGTCCAGTACAAGCACTTCTATAATCTGTGCAGGGGGTTGAGTCTCTGGTTTGAGCCACTTCCGAGCCAGATGAATTAAATCGAACATCTGGGATCTTGGCGCTTTTCCTTCTTTGAACCTCCAGTTGTAGAAACGCTGGGCCCTCACTGTGGAAGCGAGCCAGGATCTCTCCTTTCAGTTTGGGATAGTCTGCAGCAGCCACCTCATCCAGGTCAAAATAGGCTTTCTGTGCTTCTCCCAGGAGGAAGGGTGCAATGATTCCAGCCCACTGTTCTGGGGCCCAGCCTTCTCAGGTGGCGGTCTGTTCGGACGTAAGTCTCCACATCATCATCCGGGGTCATTTTCTGCAGACAGCCGCTTGCATGTATTTGGCTTACCCCCCTTGCTGGTGGGTTAGAAGACCCTTGGGTAGTCATCTGATCCAGGGTTGCTTTGAGAACAGCATGGTCTGACTTTTGTGCTTCAGTCAAAGCTTCAATCTGCAAAGTCAGGAGCCTGTTGGTCTCCTGTCGTAATGCAGCTGCGGCAGCTGCCTGTCTACTAATCTCTTGTTGCGCTGACGCGGCTTGTCTATTAGTCTCTTGTTGTGCTGCAGCTACATGTCTATTAGTTTCTTGTTGTGCTGCAGCTGAGGCCGCTACCTGTCTATTAGTCTCTTGCTGCACAGAGACAGCTTGTAACAGGGCTTTTTACAATATCTTCCATTTTCTGGGTCCTGTACCTTTAAGGCCACTGTAACTGTAAATTGACGGGTACAACAGCGAACATCTCACTTCTGACACCAATTGTGACAAAGTCGCAGAAATAGCGGTAATGTAATGCAGCAAAGTCACTGATCTTAAGCAATAAATATGGCTTTATTGCACTCAAAAGAAATAATACAAAACAAAATGGCTTACTCCAATTTAGGAGGCTAACTAACAGTAGTGTCCCTCACTACACTGTACTGGAGGGGCTATTCCAGCCTCCAGTATAAAACAAACAGAATAACAGTCCAAATAAACAATTATCTGTGACAGACCTTGTTCCTCCAATGCAGACAGTCTCCAACCTGTCCGTCCAGCTCAGCATACCTCTCACACTGAGCTCTCACTTCCCACTTCCCTACCAGGTGACTATTAATTAATAGGTGAAAGAGAGGAGGTTTACCTGTTGGCCAGGCTTAACCCCTTCCAGGGCAGGGAAAGCTGACCTTTCCAGTCTCTCACTGGTGTACATAAAATCGTGTACACTGTCACGATAGATAGATAGATAGATAGATAGATAGATAGATAGATAGATAGATAGATAGATAGATAGATAGATAGATAGATAGATAGATAGATAGATAGATAGATAGATAGATAGATAGATAGATAGATAGATACATTCTGATCTATCTATCTATCAGGATACTCTTTAAAACAGCAATAAGACATTTCTCAACACAACCACACATGCATACTCCTAGCACATGCCCACTTAGCTATTTAAAGGGGTGTTCCAGCCAAATGTTGTGTTTATTAAAAGTCAGCAGCTACAAAAAGTGTAGCTGCTGGCTTTTTTTTTTAAATAACGTTTTTATTGAACAATTTACATTTGGAACATAGTTCTGCAAGTTACAAGGCAATACTGGAGAAATGCATAAAATAAAGAAATATGGCTTATACACATATAGGCACAGTAGATCAAAACAAAAATGTATTCAGATCGAACAATGGACTCAGTAGCTATTTATGAACGGAAAGCCTTGCGCCTACTCTATTCATGGGATTGTACGCTAGAAGAATATATAGGTTTATGGACCCTCAGTGCATGTGTCAGTGGACTCAAGCCATCTGTCCCAGATTTTGTTGTACTTATCTGGACAACCTCTATTAATATATATGAACTTTTTGTAGGGAAGTGTGTTATTTATATCTAGTTTCCAGTCATTGAAGCTGGGGGGAGTGGGTCTCATCCACTGTCTGGCTATAATTTTCCTAGCAGAAAACAATGTTTCATGCAAAAATGTTTTAGTGAATTTGTCTATTTCTGCATCGGGGAATATCCCCAGTAAGCATTGTTTGGGATCCAGGGACAATGGGGATCCCATGTCATCATGGAGGAAGTCCACTATCTGCTTCCACAGACCCTGGAGGACCGGGCACGCCCAAAGTAGATGGAAGAACGTGCCTGTCGCTTGATTACACATTGTGCACAAAGTAGAAGACTGCTGTCGAAAGCGGGCGATTCTTAGGGGGTGAGATATGCCCGGTGCACCACGTACAACTGGGTCAGCCTGTCGGAGAGCTTGGGGGATACAGTCTTGCATGCGTCAAGTGCTTCACTCCACTCCTCATCCTCCATTGGGCCCACCTCCCTTTCCCATCTTGGTTTAAGGCTGTAAGCTAGCGCAGTAGATGATGGGGTTAGGAGCATGGCGTAAAAATCCGAGATTAGTTTACGTGGGTCTGTAGCTGCTGACTTTTAATAGACACTCACTTACCTTCTCCACGTTCCAACAACAGGCCGGCCGGGGCTCCGCTCCTCTCCCCCCCTCCCCGGTCGGCGTCTTCATTCTAACTGTGGGCACCCAGCCGTGACAGCCTTCGGCTTCACGGACGGGCACCCACTGCGCATGCGCGAGCGGCACTGCGCATGCGCGCGCGGACCGCCGCTGATTGGACAGATGATCGTCTAGGACCTGTCAGTGTCCTAGGCAGTCGCCTACAGGGAGGGGCTGCTGTAGGCGATTAAGCTTAATCGCCTAACCAGCCCCTCGGCGGAAGGAGGAAGTGGGACAGGAAGTCCCACTCCTCCTTAAGCCCCCACTCCCCCCCAAAAAAATTACATGCCAAATGGATTAAGCGGAAGTTCCATTTTTGGGTGGAACTCCGCTTTAAATATAACAAAATATAAAATGTTATATTAAAAATATAAAATTCCACGTACAATTCCTAAAATGCTGTACCTGGTGGGGTTATGGACAATACAGCCTAGGGGGAAAAAACAATACTTTAAGTAATTTGCGTGCGTTTTAATTGTCCTATATATTTTCCCTTATGGCAACGGGACAAGTACACTGTAACCTATGTGGGTTGGATCACTACTAATAGCTTTTACTTGCTTTTTAACCACATCAATACTGGGACAATTGTGCGGTCATGCGACACTGTACCCATATGAAACTATTATATTTTTTTCCCCACAAATAAAAACAATTTTTGATGGTATTTGATCACCACTGGCTTTTCTATTTTTTGCGCTACCAAAAAAAAAAAAAAACTTGAATTAAAAAAAAAAAAAAAACACATAGAAATGTTTTACTTTGTTTCTGTTATAAAATGTTGTAAATAAGTATGTTTTCTCCTTCACAGATGGATACTGATGAGGTAGCACTGATGGGCACTGATGGGGAGGCAATACATTTCAGCACTGATGGGCACTGATATGCAGCACCGTTGGGCACTGATATGCGACATGGATGGGCACCACTGGCGTAGCGGGGGGGCAGGGGGGGCTGTCGCACCGGGCGAAAAATTGGGGGGGGGGCGAAATCCCGGCATCCGTCACCGTGTCACTTTTTTAAAATCAATGGAGTCATACTGTGTGTCCCGAGGCTCGGGACCCCGAGCGAGTACGGCCACCATTTTGCGGCAGATCTGGTGCCCGCCCTGTGATTGGGCGTATGTGATCATGTGCTCAGCGCCGGATCTGGCCGATCCATGAACGTGGGCGGGCCGTGGGCGCATGCGCAAAGGCTGCCCTGGCCTGCAGGAGTACCGCCCACGCTTCTCCGGATACCGACGCATCTTCTCCTGACTGACTAAGAATTGAGCGCCGGTCCGGATGTGCAGTGGACTTCGTCTGGGAGCCAGAGTCCTGAAGTTGCAAACTTGCAGGTGAGCTGTCTGTGTGACAATAGTAAATTTGTCACAATACAAGTACTAACACTGAGGTCACTGACTCGGCACCGCACTGCTACCACACCAGCAGCACCTAGTTGGGGGAGAGCGTAGGGGAGACTCAGACCTCCACCATGCTGCCACCAGGCACCAATGCCATCACCATGCCACTGGACCCGACCAGGCTCACTCTCCTCTCCAGTGTCCAGCAGCAAGACAAGTAGTACACACGCAGCATGCCATTGCCTGCCCTGAGGGCCTAAGCAGTACAGACTCATGCGCTGTTAATGTTATAATCAAATTATTGTAGGCCGCAGCAGGAGGGGGCTTTTGGCAATGGCATCAGGACAGAGGCATGTTGTTACTGTAATGAGTCAGTGACTCATTACAGTAACAACATGCCTCTGTCCTGATGATGCCATTGCCAAAAGCCCCCTCCTGCTGCGGCCTACATGATTATAACATTAACAGCGCATTACTACTTGTCTTGCTTCTGGAGACTGGAGAGGAGAGTGAGCCTGGTCGGGTCAGGCAATGCATTAACAATGTGAATTTATTCAACATACACGTGGCATGGTGATGGCATTGGTGCCTGGTGGCATGATTATACGGGGGGGGGGCGAAAAAAAAATTCTGCCCGGGCGCCCATAACTCTGGTTACGCCACTGATGGGCACTGATGGGCAGCAATGAGGGGCACTGATAGGGGTCACTGATAGATGGCACTGACTGGCATTACTGATGGGCACTGACTGGCATTACTGATGGGTACTGATTGGCATCCCTGATTAGCATTCATTTTATCATGTGTGGGCAGTAGGGTTGTCCCGATACCACTTTTTTAGGACCGAATACAGGAAGCGATACTTTTTTTAAATGTGTCCCCAAATGCAGCCATGTCCCCCACGAATGCAGTCATGTCCCCCCTACAGATGCAGCCATGTCCCCCACATATGCAGCCATGTCCCCCACAGATGCAGCCATGTCCCCCACAGATGCAGCCGTGTCCCCCACAGATGCAGCCGTGTCCCCCACAGATGCAGCCGTGTCCCCCACAGTATGTATCATCTTACTTATAGCAATAAACTATTTATATTTAATGTCCCAGCATTCCTTGATCCAAGTTTGTCTTAGACCCCTTTCACACTGGGCGTTTTTCAGGTGCTTTAGCATTTAAAAAAGTGCCTGTAAAGCGTCTGAAAGAAGCTACATCTGCAATCCCAATGTAAAAGCCAGAGTGCTTTCACACTAAAGCGCCTGAAAAACGCCCCAGTGTGAAAGGGGTCTTAGCGTTAAAAAAAGCACCTGTAAAGCGCCTGAAAGGAGCCTCATCTGCAGTCCCAATGTGAAAGCCCGACTGCTTTCACACTGAGGCGTTGCGCTGGCAGGGCGTCAAAAAAAGTCCTGCAATCAGCATCTTTGCAGCGCTTGAGGAGTGTTGAATACATCGCTCCTAAAGTGCCCCTTCCCATTGAGGTGCTTTTTTTATAACGCAAAAAGCGCCTGAAAAACACCCAGTGAGAAAGGGGTCTTAGCGAAGCTTTACCAGTGTGGATGCTGGCAGTGTGAAAGGGCTCTGAAAGCTGAATAGCTGAATAGCTCAGGAGGGAATACATGTATTAAAGCAAACCAGTTACCTTGCTTAAGTGTTTCATTTCCCTTCTATGCCTGTTCTGGTGGCAGCTCAAATTTTTGGATTTATATTCATTTCTAGCAACATTGGTGACCAGAACTCCCCAAGTGGACCATATTCATTGCTGTCTAACCCCTCATAACTCTATCCACTTAAAAAAATATTTTTCTTGTGCTTACCGTACAATTTTTTTCTTGAAGTCAATTCAAGGTCAAGGGACACAGGCATTGTGGATAATCTTAGACAATGGGGTATACTGCCACCTACAAGATGGTGGGACAATGTCAAACTAAAAACATTGAGTTCCCTGTATAATTCTCTTCTCTTCAAATGTCATGCCTCAGCATTGTGAGCAAGTACGTGAGGCTAATAAAACAGAGAGGCAAAACCCATGTCCCTCAATGGCCTTCAAGAAAAAGATCTTAAAGTGATATTAAAGTATTGTATTTTTTGGTTTATAATTAACAAACATGTTATAATTACCTGCTCTATGCAGGGGATTTGCACAGAGCAGCCTAGATCCTCCTGCCGAGTGCCTCCACAGAGAGCGGCTTGCTATGGGCACTGCTGAGCCAAGCCACTGCTCTATGTGACCATTCAGACATGGAGCCACACCTTGGCCCCACTTTCTCTCTCCTCATTGGTTCACTGATTTTGATTGACAGCAACAGGCGCCAATGGCTGTCTCAGCCAATGAGGAGGGAGAGTAACAGACAGCTGAGGCTCTCGTGCAACATCACTGGTTTGAGATGGGGCTCAGATAAGTATTAGGGGGCTGAGGGGGGCTGCTGTACACAGAAGTTTTTTTTTATCTCAATGCATAGAATGCATTGAGGTAAAAAGAAAATCTGCATTTAGAATCACTTTAAGGTAAGTGAATAAATACTATGGGCCAGATTCTCTAAGAAATTTGCCGGCGTAGCGTAAGCCATTTACACTACGCCGCGGCATCGTACTAGAGCAAGTGCCGTATTCTCCATGCATTTGCTCCGTAGTTTGCGTTGGCGTAGCGAAAATGGGCCAGCGTAAGCCCGCGTAATTCAAATGGGGCGGCTTGTATTTAAATTAAGCGCGCCCCTGCGTCGAACGAACTGCGCATGCGCCGGCCGGGGAAAAAGCCCAGTGCGCATGCTCCAGCTCACGTCGGAAAGCGTAGTTGAAACCGACGTCAAAATGACGTGATCGTCACTACGCAATGCCCTATTCGCGAACGAGTTAGTAAAACTACGTAAGCGACGGAAAAAGCCGACGCTGACCAGACGCCATACTTAACATGGCATCCGACGGCACCCGACGGCATCTGACGGGACTTCGTAAGGTTACTCCTCATAGAAGCAGGGGTAACCTTACGAGTTCGTAAACGACGTACGCGACGACGGGGCGGCGTAAAAGCGATCGGGAATCGGCGTAGTAGCCTCATTTGCATAGGCAAATGAGAAAACAACGTAAAGGCCATCTAGTGGCCGGAGTTGTCATTACAACTACGATCCGCAAGTGTAATGGTATTACACTTGTCGGATGTTCAAGCGTATCTATGCCAAAGTGATGCTAAGCATCACTCGCATAGATACGAGGCAAAAAAAACGGCGATACGATGGGGTATCTGAGATACTCCGTCGTAGCACCGCTGAGAATCTGGCCCTATGTTTCTTTATCTTCAGTTAGGAGATTACAGGGATTGTAAATAATTTTAACCAAATGGGACATCCCAAAGCAGTACAACTGAGAAGATCCAACCAAGGAAATCATACTATATATACACTATAAAACAATGTCTGAAAAAGGCTAGATGGAGAAGGGCCAATTAAAAGGGAAAAGCCATGACTAAAGATATAGTGCTGAAGCAGAACCTGGAGCTATAAATGATGGCAGGGGATCACCTAAAGGGTAAAGAGTATACGCAACTGCCTCAACTATGGGCCTCAAACCAGGGCCATCTTTAATGTTGATTAGACCCTGGGCAAAAATATCCCCCCTCCCCCATTCAATTTTGCTCTCCATCTGCTCTGAGACATACAATAAATATCAGCTAGACCTAAAATCAGTTTACCGTACCAGATCAGGCAGTGATGGCGATTGATTGCCAGAGGTTACAGCATACACTGACATCATTAGTGATCAGTGCTAATACTGTAAACTGACACTGTACCAATGACACTGGCTGGGAAGGGGTTAACATCTAGAGGAACTCAAATGGTTAACTGTGTGCCTAACTACGTGTAATGTGTGCTGCTTTTACTTAAAGTGATTTTAAAGGCAGAAGTTTTTTCTATCTCTATGCATTCTATGCATTAAGATAAAAAGCCTTGTTTGTAGCAGCCCCTCTCAGCCCTCCTAAAGCCCCGTACACACGGTCGGACTTTTGCCCAACCAACATCAAAATCCGACACTTTTCGCATTTGTCCGACCGTGTGTACGTTCCATCGGACCAACTTTTTTGGCTTTCATCGGACAAAAAGTTGGGTCTGCGAACGGACCAACTTTCAGGCAACAAAAGTCCGATGGTGCAAAGTCCGATCGTGTGTACAGCAAACCATCGGACTTTTGGACAAATTACAAATGCGCATGCTCAGAACCAATGTTAAAATCAACCAACAATAGCAGAAGTTAACCAAAGGGTGGCAGTAAAGAGCAGAAAAGAGCAGAACAACCACGTGATGATGGGAACGTTTTAGAAAAGTTTGCAGAAAAGTCCGAGCGTGTGTATGCTATGGGTGTGATCGGACAAATCAATTAGGACAAAAATCCAAGGGAAGTTTTGTTGGATGTCCGACCGTGTGTACGGGGCTTAATACTTTCCTGAGATCCCTCTCTGTCCAACGATGTCCACAAGTGTTTCAGCTGTCTGACATTCTCCTTTCTGATTGGCTGAGACACAGCAGAGGTGCCATTGGCTCCTGCTGCTGTCAAACAAAGTCAGCAAGCCAATCAGGGGAGAGAGGAGGCGGGCCAGGTCGGGGCTCCATGTCTGAATGGACACAGGGAGCTGTGACTCAGCTTGGGTGCCCCCATAGCAAGCAGCTTGCTGTGGCGGCACTGAACAGGAGGGAGGGGCCAGGATCACAGAAGAGGGACCCAGAAAGAGGAGGATCCGGGCTGCTCTGTGCAAATTCACTGCAACAGAGCAGGTAAGTATAACATGTCTGTTATTTTTATAGGAAAAAAACAATACTTTACAATCACTTCAATTATTTGGCTGTTTTTTTCTCCCTGCTTTGCTGGGAGAAGAAACAGCCATATCGCTGTTCACAGTACACGGAACACAGAACTCTATGTGATTTCAGCCAAAATCATTGGGTTAAATCAGCTGCCAAACTCGTGCTGTCTCCAATGAGAGCAAATAAAAATAAAAACAAAAATAAATAGGGCTGGGGAAATTAAAGATGAATTCCTCGATTAATCTTTAATTTTTTTGATCGATCAAAATTCTTGACGTCACCTCACTGGACAGCCTAAACAGTGAGACTTACCCTGCTGGATGTGAGCAAACTGCACCCATTGGATTAAGGTACCTTTGCATCTGTGGAGCAGGAGGATGCATCAGGCTCCATCAGGGGAAGGGGGCAAAAATAACCATTGTTTTCTTGTCCTAAGCAGTTTTGTGCAGACAATTCTTTGTGTATCGGCAACATCTGTTCCATGCGAAAGACTGTTCAGTTCCTCAGGGTATATTGTCAATAAAATGCGATCATGTCTGCTTCCAGAAAATGTAAACACTCTGGTATGTCTGCATGACTGGCTAAAGTGTTGCCTACTTGCCTACTATAAAGTGACTGACAGTCAATATACTAGATACATTTTATAATTAAAGTTAAACTAACTTTCTAAATTTTTCTTAAAGTTTAATAAGAAAAAAAATACTTAAGTCAGTACTACAGTTTGAATTTAAAACGTATTTGTGTGAACTGTGAAGTTAAGTCATGGATTGTGGAAACTAACTAGTGTCGGGTGATTGTATATAGTGTATACCACATTTACCACTGACTAATGCAGAGTTGCAATGCAAGGAGATCAGCTAAAAGTAGTTGGATCTGTATGTTCATTATAATTAATCAAAATTAGTCGATTAATCGATGAAAAAATAAATCGATTAATCGAACACAAGAATTTTAATCAGTAACAGCCCTAAAAATAAATAATAAACACTAAAATAAAAACAATGAAAGTAGAAAAGAATACATATAAAAATGAAATAAAAAATAGTAATAAAATAAAAAAATGCAAAAAAAGGAAAGAAAAAAAGCAAAACAACATAAAAAAATGGAAATAAAGTAAAAAAATTCAAATAAACATAATGATGAAAAATTAACCTTCATATGTTGCTACTAAAACTATGAATCTTCCAGTCCACATTTAGGCCATAAGGTCTATATGATTCAAGGTCATAAATCCATTGCGTCTCAAGTTTGGAAATTCCTCACCTAAAATAACCCTCTCTCCAATGTGGGGAATATTTATCTATACCCACAAAAAGAGTACCAGCAGGACTCCAATTTGGTATTTGGCACAGTGTCTTGAAAGGTAGTTCCCTGGAAATCCTTGTTTGATGTTTGCTACATGCTCATTCAAGCACACTTGTAGCGCATGAACTGTGTGGCCCACATATTCTATACCACACGGACACCTGATAAGATATACAACCTAATTTGGTTGAGCATGGTATGAACAAAGTAATTTTGTATTGTTTACCAGTAGTCTACGAATGAAAGAGTGTAATTTTCTACCTGAAAAGCTATTATTCTGACATGTGGTACATTTCTAGCATGAGTAGAACCACACCAAAGACCCCAACAAAGCCAGTCTTACGGGGGAGATCCAAAACATTACAAGCAATTTTATTTCGCAAGGCAGGTGCCCTACCAATACACTACCAAAGGCCGTTTAGGAAGTATTGTCTTTAGAATAAGGTAATTTTTCAGAACTAAGCAATGTTTCTTTATGATGTTCTCAATCATATAGTGTTGCATGGAATAATTGGTTGTCAAGGACCAGTTAAAGTTATCACAGTTAAAGTTATCACTGTCATTTTTAACATTTTGCTTTTTAACCACTTAACCCCCGGACCATATTGCTGCCCAATGACCAGAGCACTTTTTGTGATTCGGCACTGCGTTGCTTTAACTGACAATTGCGCAGTCGTGCGACGTGACTCCCAAACAAAATTGGCGTCCTTTTTTCCCCACAAATAGAGCTTTCTTTTGGTGGTATTTGATCATCTCTGCGGTTTTTATTTTTTGCGCTATAAACAAAAATATAGCGACAATTTAGAAAAAAAGGCAATATTTTTTACATTTTGCTATAATAAATATCCCCCAAAAAATATATAAAAAAACATTTTTTTTCCTCAGTTTAGGCCGATACGTATTCTTCTACCTATTTTTCGTTAAAAAAAAATCGCAATTAGTGTTTATTGATTAGTTTGCGCAAAAGTTATAGCGTTTACAAAATAGGGGGTAGTTTTATGGCATTTTTATTAATATTGTTTTTTACTAGTAATGGCGGCACTCAGCGTTTTTTTTTTCGGTACTGTGATATTATGGCGGACACTTCGGAAACTTTTGACACATTTTTGGGACCATTGGCATTTTTATAGCGATCAGTGCTCTAAAAATGCATTGGATTACTATAAAAATACCATTGGCAGTGAAGGGGTTAACACTAGGAGGCGGGGAAGGGGTTAAGTATGTTCCTGGGTGTGTTCTAACTGTATGGGGGGTGGACTCACTAGGGGAAATACATTGTATGAACAGAAGATCAGCGTTTCCCCGCTGACAGGACCGGGAGCTTTGTGTTTACATACATAGCTCCCGGTCCTCGCTCTGTACTGAGCGATCGCGCGCGCCCGGCGGCCTTTAAAGAGCCGACGTAGAGCTACGGGCTCTCGCCCAGGCGTGCCGACCTGCCGCAGTAAAATGACGGTGGCAGGTCGGCAAGCAGTTAAGCATGGAAATCGATCTAGATTAGCTACCTGTTCCATAGCCACATCAATAACTATTGGGTCATAAACCCAGAAATCTAGATTTTAATACTTGTGCTTGAAAAAAAATATTACTAAGATTAATGCAATTTCTCTGAACTCACTGAAATTGGCTTCTAGGAATATATTTAAAGAATATATTTAAAGCAGTTTCCAAAAAAAATATATGTTTGCTTTATAAAGACATATAGAACAAGAGATGAAAGCAGATATTTGAAAAATGTGATGGAAACCCCGCTTTAAGCCATGATCTAAGGTGACAACCGGACAATGGTATAAAGGAATTCCTATCTGTCTCCTTGAAATAAATGGTGGTGGTAAACTGACCATCCACCACTCGTATGGATATTGGATAACCTTTATATAGGCTATGCAGGGCTCAAAATTTCAAGTCCTGAGCCTCAAGGTGTACTCGCCACCAGTTGCCCCGCCCAACCCCTACCACCCCACTCCTAATCCCGCCCCTAGACACGCCCTCATAAATCTCATGAAATTACACTTAAATGTTTTATGAAGAATTAAGTTATAAAATAAATATTAACAACAACTTTATCTGTGCCCAAAAATGCAGCCTGCCCATGTCTACCAGTGCAGCAAAGGAGTTCCCCCCACATTACAGCCAGGAGTCCCCCCCACATTACAGCCAGGAGTCCCCCCCACATTACAGCCAGGAGTTCCCCCCACATTACAACCAGGAGTTCCACCCACAATGCAGCCAGGAGTCCCCCCACATTGCAGCCAGGAGTCCCCCCCACATTACAGCCAGGAGTTCCCCCCACATTACAACCAGGAGTTCCCCCCACAATGCAGCCAGGAGTCCCCCCACATTTCAACCAGGAGTTCCCCCACATAGCAGCCAGGAGTCCCCCCACATTACAGCCAGGAGTCCCCCCACATAGCAGCCAGGAGTTCCCCCCACATAGCAGCCAGGAGTCCCCCCACATAGCAGCCAGGAGTCCCCCCACATAGCAGCCAGGAGTTCCCCCACATAGCAGCCAGGAGTTCCCCCCCCCACATTACAGCCAGGAGTCCCCCCACACTGCAGCCAGGAGTCCCCCCACATAGCAGCCAGCAGTTCCCCCACATAGCAGCCAGGAGTCCCCCCACATAACAGCCAGGAGTTCCCCCACATTGCAGCCAGGAGTCCCCCCCATTACTGCCACATTGCAGCCAGGAGTTCCCCCACATTACAGCCAGGAGTTCCCCCACAATTGCAGCCAGGAGTTCCCCCCACATTGCAGCCAGGAGTCCCCCCACATTGCAGCCAGGAGTCCCCCCACATTACAGCCAGGAGTTCCCCCCACATTGCAGCCAGAAGTCCCCTCACATTGCAGCTAGGAGTCCCCCCACATTGCAGCCAGGAGTCCCCCCACAAAGCAGCCAGGAGTCCCCCCACAATGCAGCCAGGAGTCCCCCACATAGAAGCCAGGAGTTCCCACACATAGCAGCCTGGAATCCTCCCACATAGCAGCCAGGAGTCCCCCCACATAGCAGCCAGGAGTCCCCCCACATTGCAGCCAGGAGTTCCCCCACATAGCAGCCAGGAGTTCCCCCACATGGCAGCCAGGAGTTCCCCCACATTGCAGCCAGAAGTTCCCCCACATAGCAGCCAGGAGTTCCCCCACATTGCAGCCAGGAGTTCCCCCACATAGCAGCCAGGAGTCCCCCCACATTACAGCCAGGAGTCCCCCCACATAGCAGCCAGGAGTTCCCCCCACATAGCAGCCAGGAGTCCCCCCCACATAACAGCCAGGAGTTCCCCCACATAGCAGCCAGGAGTTCGCCCCCCCCCAAATTACAGCCAGGAGTCCCCCCACACTGCAGCCAGGAGTCCCCCCACATAGCAGCCAGCAGTTCCCCCACATAGCAGCCAGGAGTCCCCCCACATT
This sequence comes from Rana kukunoris, assembly GCA_029574335.1. NCBI lineage: Eukaryota > Metazoa > Chordata > Amphibia > Anura > Ranidae > Rana > Rana kukunoris. Next base: position 342,630,450 of record CM056049.1, on the reverse strand, counting down.
GCAGCCAGGAGTCCCCCCACATTGCAGCCAGGAGTTCCCCCACATTGCAGCCAGGAGTCCCCCCACATAACAGCCAGGAGTTCCCCCACATTGCAGCCAGGAGTCCCCCACACATTGCAGCCAGGAGTTCCCCCACATTACAGCCAGGAGTTCCCCCACAATTGCAGCCAGGAGTTCCCCCCACATGCAGCCAGGAGTGCAGCCAGGAGTCCCCCCACATACAGCCAGGAGTTCCCACACATTGCAGCCAGGAGTCCCCCCACATTGCAGCCAGGAGTCCCCCCACATTGCAGCCAGGAGTTCCCCCCACATTGCAGCCAGGAGTCCCCCCACATTGCAGCCAGGAGTCCCCCCACATAGCAGCCAGGAGTTCCCCCACATAGCAGCCAGGAGTCCCCCCACATAGCAGCCAGGAGTCCCCCACATAGCAGCCAGGAGTTCCCCCACATTGCAGCCAGGAGTCCCCCCACATTGCAGCCAGGAGTCCCCCCACATAGCAGCCAGGAGTTCCCCCACATTGCAGCCAGGAGTCCCCCCACATTGCAGCCAGGAGTTCCCCCACATAGCAGCCAGGAGTTCCCCCACATTGCAGCCAGGAGTTCCCCCACATTGCAGCCAGGAGTCCCCCACATAGCAGCCAGGAGTTCCCCCACATTGCAGCCAGGAGTCCCCCCACATAGCAGCCAGGAGTTCCCCCACATAGCAGCCAGGAGTCCCCCCACATTGCAGCCAGGAGTCCCCCCACATTACAGCCAGGAGTTCCCCCACATTGCAGCCAGGAGTTCCCCCCACATTGCAGCCAGGAGTTCCCCCACATTGCAGCCAGGAGTCCCCCCACATTACAGCCAGGAGTTCCCCCCACATTGCAGCCAGGAGTCCCCCCACATTGCAGCCAGGAGTCCCCTAACATTGCAGCCAGGAGTCCCCCCACATTGCAGCCAGGAGTCCCCCCACATTGCAGCCAGGAATCCCCCCACATTACAGCCAGGAGTTCCCCCACATTGCAGCCAGGAGTCCCCCCACATTGCAGCCAGGAGTCCCCCCACATTGCAGCCAGGAGTCCCCCCACATTGCAGCCAGGAGTCCCCCACACAGCCAGGAGTTCCCCCCACATAGAAGCAGGAGTTCCACACATAGGAGGAGTCCCCCCACATAGCCCAGGAGTCCCCCCACATAGCAGCCAGGAGTTCCCCCCACATTGCAGCCAGGAGTCCCCCCACATTGCAGCCAGGAGTTCCCCCACATAGCAGCCAGGAGTTCCCCCACATGGCAGCCAGGAGTTCCCCCACATTGCAGCCAGGAGTTCCCCCACATAGCAGCCAGGAGTTCCCCCACATTGCAGCCAGGAGTTCCCCCACATTGCAGCCAGGAGTCCCCCCACATTGCAGCCAGGAGTTCCCCCACATTGCAGCCAGGAGTTCCCCCCACATAGCAGCCAGGAGTTCCCCCACATAGCAGCCAGGAGTTCCCCCACATAGCAGCCAGGAGTCCCCCCACACTGCAGCCAGGAGTCCCCCCACATGGCAGCCAGGAGTCCCCCCACACTGCAGCCAGGAGTCCCCCCACACTGCAGCCTACCTGTGCTGAGTAGGAGAGGAGCCGGAGCCAAGCCACCATCGCCGCCGTGACCGCCTGTTTGTTAATAGCGCGGACCGGGAAACTTTACAGCTTTCCAATCAATATCTGCCGCCGCCGTAAGCGTCATATACAACCCCTCCCCCTTGTCTGGGAAACTTTGATAGACAGATTACCCATCCAATCCTGGGATGGGTGATCTGTCTATGAAAAAAGTGCCCGGAAAAGGGTGAGGTGCTGTATACGAAGCTTACGGCGGCGGCAGCTATTGATTGGAAAGCTGTAATGTTTCCCGGCGTGCGCTATTAACAAACAGGCGGCGCGACTCTCCTCTCCTTGCTCGCCCCCCCACTCCCAGGCAGCCCACACTCGCCAGACCTCAAAATTTACTCACAAAACGTGAGCAGGCGAATGTAAATTTTGAGGTCTGGGCTATGTATCCTGTATTGAATGGTATTGAAACTGTACTGTCTGCCACCATGTTGTAAAGCTCTGCGAAAACTGTTGGCACTATATAAATCCTGTATAATAATAATAATAATAATAATAATAATAAATAATAAAGGATAGGAGTATTCAGTTGTGCTTTAAGGTGTATAATTTATTAAATTTTAAAAAAAAGACCCTGTTCCTAGTTGGCCAAACTAAAACTTAAATAACCCTATGAAAGGATATACTTGTCTCTCAGACAGAAAGTGAGGTAAATCTTTGCTGTATTTATGATCTCTAAACTCCACTGCTATTTAACACTTCCAGGTGTGTTAGATATCATTTCCCCATGCTGCTTGCTGTGGTTGTACCTCATGTAGGGGTCAGCAAGAGGAACCACAGCGTCTGGTTTTGGGGACACATTATCTGGAGCACCAGGAAGTGTTGAGCAGTAGGGGCACCAAAGACTCATGAAGTCAGTGAACTTGCCAGCCATCACAAAGAACAAGATAATGTGCCAAAATTGATCTTACCAAATTTGCCTGATAAAGGGTGTTCTATGAAGCTCTGGTTTCATTCAAAACAGGACATTATTCAAGTGATTTAAGGTGTGCTATTTTACTTCTGTACTTGTGATGCAAATCAGCGGGTGTTACAATAACCTATATTTATTTGATGGTCAATTTCAGCAAGGTTGCAGTGGGAATACTGCATCTGAATCTCCTTTAGCCAACACTTTGGTCTGAACCCTCAAAGCCTTGTGTTCTCTTACCTAATTGTGAATTGTAAAGCAATCCAAAGAAAATTAGGGAGGTTGAATTCCTTCTTGAGCTGCTGAACATTAACTATATGGTCCAAGCATGTACCACCATCTGTATACCATATTTCATAATCTGAAACTGAGGAAATGTTAGTAACCTCCCAGATGGAGGTATATTTTTGTCTACGGGGATAATAATAACCTGCTGGGTGTTGAGTTCCACACTTTGGGCCAGATTCACAGAGTCATTACGCCGGCGTTACAGGAGATGCGTGGCATAAATCTAAATTTGCGCATGCGTTTCGATACGCCGCATCCCCAAAACGATATACGCATGAAATCTACTTTTTTTGGGGCACCGTAATTTCGATAGACCGGCGTATCTGTCCGCGCTAAACTGCACTAGACACACCATTGATTTGCTATTCAAATATGCAAATGAGGGATCCACAAAAGTAAGTTGGTGCAGCGCAGGCTACGCGCTGTGCGCAACAGCTGCACGTCCTGTCTAAAATTAGACCATATAAAAGGTGGAATAAAATTAGACAATCCGTCTACATGTCAGCTAAAGCTAAACTGTTAGTGAGGAGCTGAGCAGTCACACTTGCTGGACAACAATCTGTATGCCAACATGCCAGGGGCATTGTCACGTACCTGGTACAGAGCAGAGCCTGACATGCGGGAGTGGCCACTCTTGCTCCTCCGGCTTCGGAACCCCTGGTAGAGTAGACAGGAGTCACCGGAGTCGCACTAGCGCCTGGTGAAGATGCTGTGCAGGAGCTGCGGAAGTGTCCTGTAATCTCCAGGAAGATGTCGGTGGTGCCGGTACAGCTGGACATTGCTTGGTGCAGGTAACTGGGATCAGCAAGGTAGCAGATGGCAGGAGCTTGATGCAAACAACTGGAACAGTCGGCAGGTAGGAGGTGTGCTGTAGTACCAGTGCTGACAGGTGGCAGGAGCTTGGTGCAGACAACTGGAACAGTCAGCAGGAAGGAGGTGTACTGTAGTACTGATGCAGGCAGGGTCAGGCAGGCCGGGTCGGACACAAGCAGACGGATCAGACTCAAGGAGGGTGCAACAGCAGGGTCGTGGTACAGGCCGGATCAGCAACAGGCGGGCAGCAACCAGGTTTGAAGGATCAGACAAAGAAGCGTCAGACGAGCCAGAGGTTAGGGCAGGCGGAGGTCAGAAGGGTCAAAGAAAAGCCGGGTACACAGGGACAGAAATCAATCAGGTAACGGGTCTCGGGTGGGTATAGGAGCGCCGAAGATCGAGCAGCAAGAGGCTATGGGATGAGCCCCTTTAAATATCCTGTACTGGCGCCAAAATGGCGTCAGCACGTGCCCGCGCGCCGCTGCCGCGATTGCGCGTGCCCGTGCGCGCCGATGTGCCGCAAATGCGTGCTCCCGGCGCCCCCGCGCACGCCGTTGTGACGCTAGCGCCACCTGGTGGCCGGCCGCGTCTATGACAGGCATCCTTGCTCATAGCTATACTAATGACTTTAGAGGAGCAAAGAAGGAGGGGGGCACGGAGGAGGGCACAGGAGAGGATATACCGCACACGCATAGACCTCTTTGGCATGAGTGATTCTGAGGTGTATCGCATCTTCAGATTCACCCCTCATGCCATCCTGGAAGTAACCACAACCTTGCAGGAGGACATCACCAGCCCAACACACCGCTCACATGCAGTGCAGCCACTGGTCAAGGTCCTGGCAACACTCCATTTCCTTTCCAGTGGCTCTTTTCAAAGAACAAGTGGAGTGGTGGCTGGGATGTCACAATCCTCCATGAGCAGATGTGTGCACCACGTTGTCCCCGCAATCCTCAGACGCATGGCCAACCAAATCATCAAACCAACCACTGAGGACCTACGGCTGAAGGCAATGACAGATTTCTACAGAATTGCCAGATTCCCACACATCCTCCTGTCTTTTCCCTTACAGGTGACTCTGCATAAGCACTGGGACCCCATCTCATGACTCCTGTCCGGAACCCCCAAACCCCAGGAGAGGAAAGATACAATGAAGCCCACGCCCAAACACGTGCAGTGGTGGAGCGCACCTTTGGCCTCCTGAAGTCACGTTTCCGATGCCTGGATAAGTCTGGGGGGACCCTGTTGTATTCCCCAAACTTCGTGTGCCAGATCATCGGTGCATGTTGCCTGCTGACATACGTGATGACCTGACCCCTGGCTGCTCTTCTGAGGGAAGAGCAGCCAGGAGACAGCTCACATTAGGCATCTTTGCACGTTAAACACACACATTAATCATGGCACAATGAGAATGCATGCATGCACACCACTGTGGTCCCTAGCACAGACACATCACATCCTCATCAAATTGGATTAGCACAAGCCCACCATGCAGGACTTGTGAGCAGCAACGCCACGCCACGGCTCCAATTATGTCACTGTACATTCATACACCATTCACATGGACCTGGGGATCACTTCTCCCTGGTCCTGGGGAATCCTTCTCCACCACAAATGAGGGTGACACCCCTTTTTCGGCAGGAATGTCACCCCCACATTCCGAAATCATTCACAACAAAAAAAAAAAATGCCAGCAAAAAAAAAAAAAAAATCCCCCCAAAAAAAAGTCCATAACAAAAAAAGGCCAGAAAAAGAAAAAAAAGGGGGGAAACCAAATTAATGCCGCTGGCGTGACCCACGCCTGGGGCGCCCACGGCCACGGCTCCTTTAGGGGAGACTCATGGGGGGGGTAATCCGGGGAAGGAGGAGCAGCCCCTGGTCTCTGCCCACCTGGCGGCCTGCCCTCCAAGGCCACAGAAATTCTGGCCAGCACTTAGTGTTGCCGTATTGGCCTTGATAGCCTGGGTGAGGGCCCTCACATCCTGCCCAACGTCTGCTGTAGTAGTCTGCAGTTCATTTAGGCAGTTTGTAAGAGCCAGGGAGTGGCAGTCCAGGTCCCCAAGCGTATCCTTTATGGAGGACAGGCTCTCCTCCATCCGCACCAAAGTCTGGCTGACCTGTCCCAGATGGTGGGTCTGAAGGGCCTGGTCCCTTCTGAGATTGGCGGGCAGAACCTCGGCCACCCCCCTGGTCTTCTGGGACGACTTCCTGCCTCCAGCTGATGCTTGTGGCCGGGGAGAAGGGGAGGCCCTTGGGACGGGAGCCCTGTTGGGGGAGGAGTGGGAGGGGCTACCCCTTATGGAGGGCTGGCTGCTGCCAGCCAGAGGGGAAGACTCCTCCAAAAACAACAATCCACTGGCTGACATGACCTCCTCCTCCTCCTCAAACTCCTCCGAGGACTCCGGCCTTGTCTGGGGGTCCTCATCAGGCTGGTGTCCCGGGGATGGTGCAGTCAGGCCAGATGGCCCAGCACCCTCCTGCACATCTGTGGATGACACAAAACATTCACAGGTTGGAGGATCCACACACTTGCCACATATTCCCTTCCCCCCCCCCACACATGCTACACACCAGATAGGAAAAAAAAAACCTTACCTGTCATCACGGGCTCCTGACTGGAGTCATAGCCAGGCAGGCCCTCCACTTGTTGCCTATTAAAGGTGTGGGCCACCGCACACTCCTCCGCTGTCAGACTAACAGGGCATTATGGGCCCCCTCCAGTGCCCCTGGCATGGGCTGCCATTTTGGCCAGCTTCTTTCGGACCAGGCACCGGAGATCGTTGATCTTCTTTACGATCCCCTCGCGTGTCCGGGTCTCCCCCCCCCCCCAATGAATTTACCTGGTCGGTAATGTTCTGCAAAATCTCCTTCTTCCTGGCCGGGGTGGTGTTGGCACTCTCCGGGCCGTGAAGGAAACGGCCATATTGGGTAAGGGCCCGGGCAATAATTTGTTTCTCCCCCAAAGAAAAATTGCTCTTGCGCTTCCTCTCAGTCATACTCATGCAACAACTCTCTCCCAAACAATCACCAAAAATCACACACAAAAACAAGCAGGAAAAATCAAGCAACAAAACAAACAAACACAATCTAACAACCAAAAAGTCTCACAACCAGTCACCAAAAAACACTATCAAATATATTCTACAAAACACTAGATCAAACAGTCAACAAATATCACAAGGACAAGTCACAACGCAACAAACGCGAACACACAACAGAACAAAAGCACCTTGCTGTATAGGAAGGGATACAAAGGGATGTACTTTTGCAAAGGAAGGGTGTTTGTCTCTGTCTATTTAAGCTCTCTGCGTAGTTCACTAAGTTGCCCGGGTCCACTTCCAATTTCACTGATTGCGCCGTTCCCGAGTTGTGAGCATGCGCACAGAGGTGCTGACCATGGTCTGCTTCATGTGCGCATGCGCGATCCGGCCGGCCCTTCATTTGCATGGGGTCACGGCTCATTTCAATGAAACACGCCCACGTCCTTCCCAATTTGAATTACTCCGCCTTACGCCTCGGAATTTACGTTACACCGGCGCTAATTTCTGCGCAAATACTACGAGGATACGGTGATTGCGCCTCTACATTGCGCCGGTCTAACGTAAAGGAGGTGCGCTACGCCGGTCAAAATATGCGCCAATGTACGTGAATCTGGCCCTTTATGTTTATGCAGTACAATTAAGTGAAGTTTATTATTGTTGGTGTATGTAGCATAAATCTTGGAGAGGGTTACAAAAATCTTCCTTGGTCTTGTAAAGAAATGATGTATCCTGCGACCCTTGTCCCACAACCAGAAGAAAAAGCCTGAGACTTGAGCTGCTAGATAGTATAAACTACAGTAAGGCAAATTCCCCACTCTTTATAAAATTTTGCAGTTTGAATGATTGCTTAGGCCCAATGCACACTTCACATAATGAGAATTTGTGTTCATTATTGTTAGAACAACATTTAATGATGGGCCAAATTCAGCTAAATACAGTATAGCAGATTATTATCTCCATACAAACCTATTTATTTCTTTACATCCTCTATAGATTTACTATTTACCTCTTTGGTTATCCATTAGAGATAAAAATCTGTCAGATGTTGAAAAATGTGTATTGGGGGAGGGGGAAAGAGGGAAAAATTTGCGCTTGGTAAAGAATAAATAAAATTGAAAAAAATGCTATTAATAATCCCTGAGGATAATATTAATAATCCCTGAGGGTTTCTTGCAGCTAAACACTAAAACCTTGATATCAAGTGCTAAAAAATAAAAATGTGTAAAAACAGTGTAGCGCTGGAAATTAAATCAAAGTAAATAAATCAATAAACATTAATAATGAATGATTGGTGACAATCAAAAACAGTGAAGTGAAGATCTTACAAGATATGCAAATAACATATAATAAATAATCAGTGAAAATATTGAGTCCAATGGATCAGCAGTAGGGATGAGCCGAACACCCCTGGGTTCGGTTCGCACCAGAACATGCGAACAGACCAAAAGTTTGTGTGAACTTTAGAACCCTGTTAAAGTCTATGGGACTCGAACGTTTGAAATCTAAAGTACTATTTTTAAAGGCTAATATGCAAGTTATTTTCCTAAAAAGTGTTTGGGGACCTGGGTCCTGCCCCAGGGGACATGTATCAATGCAAAAAAAGTTTTAAAAACGGACGTTTTTTCATAAGCAGTGATTGTAATAATGCTTAAAGTGAAACAATAAAATTGAAATATTCCTTTAAATTTCGTACCTAGGGGGGTGTATAGTATGCCTGTAAAGTAGCGCTTGTTTCCTGTGCTTAGAACTGTCCCTGCACAAAATGTAATTTTTGAAGGAAAAAGGTAATTTTAAATCCCCCCAAATTCAATTACCAGGCCCTTCGGGTCTCATATGGATATTAAGGTGAACCCTGCGTCAAATAAAAAAAAAATTATGTGGGGTTCCCCCCAAATATCCATTCCAGACCCTTCAGGTCTGGTATGGATTTTAAGGGGAACTCCACGCCAAATTTAAAAAAAATGCCGTGGACCCCCACACATTTTTTTTTATGAATGACTTCTCTCTGTATTGCCGGGAGCCGACAATTCATTATAGCCGCGAGTGATTTTAAATGACTTTTTTTCCTTCAGAAATTACATTTTGTGCAGGGACAGTTCTAAGCATGGGAAACAAGCACTACTTTACAGGCATACTATACACCCCCCCCCCAGGTACGAAATTTAAAGGAATATTTCACTTTTATTGTTTCACTTAAAGGAATTATTAAAATCACTGCTGCCAAAAAAACTCCAGTTTTTAAAACTTTTTTTTGCATTGATACATGTCCCCTGGAGCAGGATCCAGGTCCCCAAACACTTTTTATTACAATAACTTGCATATTAGCCTTTAAAATGAGCACTTTAGATTTCAAACGTTTGAGTCCCATAGACTTTAACAGGGTTCTAAAGTTCACACGAACTTGCCGCGAACACCCCAAATAGTTTGCTGTTCGGCGAACAGGCAATGTTCGAGTCGAACATGAGTTCTACTCGAACTCGAAGCTCATCCCTAATCAGCAGGTGAAAGTCCAAAAGAAAGATTCAAAGGGAAGCTGTAAACATCCAGTGTGTGTTGAATATTTCCAGAAAACCGTGAAGCCAGCCCATCACCTGATAACAAAAAATGTAATACCTACCTTTCTGTAATTTTCCTTTCCTGGTGCCTATCCATGGCAGCATACATATGGTTGGTAGCTCCGCCCCCGTCCAGGATTTAAAAAAAGGGAGGGCGTATGCTGCCATGGATAGGCACCAGGAAAGGAAGATTACAGAAAGGTAGGTATTCAATTTTCCGTTTTCCTCAAGAAGAGTGAGTCTTTATTGATTTGGAAACTGGCAGACCACTAGCCCGATACGTTTTATGAATGAGTCGTACAACCCAACTTGCTAAAGTTGTTTTTGAAGCGGTCAATCCTTTCCTTGCATCCTTAGGGACTACAAAGAGATGTTGGTCTTTCCAGAAGGGTTGTGTCAGCTTAATATAATGCTTGAGGGATCTTGCCACATCCAGCTCATGCAGTTTTGAGGAAGACGAATCTTCTTCAAAAGCTGGGAGATTGGCTGGAGGACCACTCTGTCTGGAAAGAAAGCAATATAAGGGTCTTCTGCTCCTAGGGCTTGGATTTCTGAGACCCTCCAGCCAGAAGTGACCGCGATTAGAAATGCTGTTTTGAGGGTAATATCTTCCAGGGAGCAGTCCTCCGTAGGCACAAATGGATGAGCCGCAAGTGCGCTGAGTACCAAAGGCAGATCACACTTTGGATATAGTGACTTCCTTGGTGGTTTCAGTCTCAGGACAGCTTTCAGAAAATGTTCTACTATTTAACCCCTTCCATACAGGGCATTTTCACCCCCTTCCTGCCCAGACCAATTTTTAGTTTTCAGCGCTGTTGCACTTTGAATGACAATTGCGCGGTCAGGCAATACTGTACCCAAATTAAATCATTATGTTTTTTTCCCCACACAAATAGAGCTTTCGTTTGGTGGTATTTGATCATCTCTGCGGTTTTTATTTTTTGCGCTATAAACAAAAGAAGAGCGACAATTTTAAAAAAAACACAATATTTTTTCCTTTTTATTTAATACATCTCACAATATTTTTTTTGAAAAAAACTTTTTTTCCCCTCAGTTTAGACCGATGCGTATTTTACGTATTTTTGGTAAAAAAAAAACGCAATAATCGTATATTGATTGGTTTGCGCAAAAGTTATAGCGTCTACAAAATAGGTGATAGATTTATGGCATTTTTATTTAATTTTTTTTACTAGTAATGGCGGGGATCTGCGTTTTTTTTTTTGTGACCGTGACGTTGCGGCGGACATATCGGACACTTTTGACACGTTTTTGGGACCGTTCACATTTACACAGCGATTATTGCTATAAAACTGCACTAATTACTGTGTAAATGTGACTGGCAGGGAAGGGGTTAACACTAGGGGGCGCTGAAGGGGTTAAAATGTGTCCTAAAGTATGTTCTAACTGTAGGGGGAGGGGGACTCACAGGGGGAGGAGATCGATGTGTGTTCCTCTGTACTGGGAACACACATCAGTCTCCTCACCGCTGACAGGAGGTGGATCTGTGTGTTTACACACACAGATCCACGCTCCTGCCGTGATTTCCGGAAATCGCGGGTGCCCGGCGGCAATTATGGCCGTCGGGCACGCGCGGGATCGCGGGTGGTGCCGCGGGCGCGCGCGCGCGCGCGCCCTAGAACGCCGTGAAGACAGGACGTTGTGCAACGTCCTGTCTCATCGGCAAGGGGATCACCATGACGTGATTCCCCTATAGGCCGGTATGGAAGTGGTTAAGGCCCATCTGGTGTCCGTTAAGGCTGACAAGGCTGAGACCTGGACTTTCAGAGAGTTAAGTCCCAGACCTAAATCTAAACCCTTCTGGAGAAACAAAAGGACTTCTTGAACTTTTGGATTTGACGGCCTCTGAGAACTCCGAGAACTTTCGCCAGATCCTGTAATAGGTGCTATTGGTGGAGGCCTTCCTGGTCTGAAGTAATGTTTGGATTACGTCATTTGAGCATCCTAATTCTTCCAGCTTCTCCCGCTCAACCTCCAGGCCCTCAAATCCATAATTTCTGGATGTGGGGCACTCTGTTGAAAAATGCAAGGAACTTGATATAATGAATACAGTTAGGCCGCGTACACACGATCAGTCAAAACCGAAAAAAATGGACTGAATGTCCGTTTCATCGGTCCAAACCGATCGTGTGTGGGCCCCATCGGTCAGTTATCCTTCGGTCAAAAAAAAGATAACTTGCTTTAAAATTTAACCGATGGACGCCTAACCGATAGGTAAAAACTGATCGTTAGTATGCAAAAGCATTGGTTAAAAAGCCGCGCATGCTCAGAATCAAGTCGACGCATGCTTGAAAGCAATGAACTTCGTTTTTTTAGCACGTCATTGTGTTTTACGTCACCGCCTTCTGACACAATTGTTTTTTTTAACCGATGGTGTGTAGGCACATCAGACCATCAGTCAGCTTCATTGGTTAACCAATGAAAACGGTCCTTTGGATAATTTTCAATAAAGTTCAAATACGTTTCAATAAATGACCTCTGTAGCCTATATCTATAATATATTTGTTTTAAGGGTCCTTTCAGACGTCCGCTCCGTTCGTCCGCTTATTACAAGTCCGTTTACGGACTTGTAATGGGCCCCTATGGGAGCGGATCCGTTAGCGGATGATGCATCCGCTAACGTCCGCAAGATCCGCATCCGTTTTTTCGCACGGAAGAATGTCCTTTTTTTCTTCCGTCCGGCGGATCGGATGCAAACGGACAGGCGGTCCGTTTCCATCCGATTCCCCATAGGGGATAACGGAGGAGAGACAGGGCGGTCCCTGCACAGTGTGCGGGGACCGCCCTGTCTGCCCGACAGCTCAGCGGAGACCACCCGCTGAGCCGACGGACACACGGAGCAGACCGAAAAACGGTCTGCTCCGTGTGAAAGGACCCTAACTATACTGTACAAGCAAAAATGTTGCCATTTCTAGAATGGGAAAGTTTGTGAAGCAGAACTGAGGAGGGAGAGGGTGAGGTGGCTGGGAAGTGATGCAGTGTAAACAGTTCATGAGGTGGCTTGTGCTGCATTCTCTTGGCCATTTAGACCTGATCAGCAGATCAAACAAATACAGACAGTCACCATTCACTCACTCTCTTCAGAACTCTGAACTGCGTAGATCCCAGGTTGCAGATGCAGGGAACCTTTTTGACTCTGACTTCCATGTGTCTTGTTGCACTGGTTATGTGATGCCACATGACCCAGTATAGGAAATCAAGCACAGAAGACTTCCTTGTATTTGCTAGCCAGGCTTAAAGGGGTGTTCCAGTCATTTTTTTATGTTTATTAAAAGTCAGCAGCTACAAATAGTGTAGCTGCTGGCTTTTAATAAACATACACTCACCTGCTCCACTTTCTAGTGATGCGCCGGCCGGGGTTCCGCTCCTCTCCCCGATTGGACAGGCGATTGCCTGGGAAGTTCCACTCCCCCTGAAGCCCCCACTCCCCCCCCCCTCAAAAAAAATTACATGCCAAATGTGGCATGTAAGGGGGCAAGGAGTGGATTAAGCGGAAGTTCCACTTTTGGGTGGAACTATCTGATCAGAAGTCTGCATTAAATAGGAGACTAGTGACTAAATTTGCTAGCTGAGCATGGCACTGATAAAAGATCTGCATCAAGCTCCGGGATAGGGGGAACTAGGGGCATATCTGTGGATGTACAGGAGATTGGTCAGAAACATGCAGCCTACACTGGAAATATTGTACAGGAGGCTGAATTTATTGTGTAGGCTTTGTGTTTTTTAGGCTATTTTCCTTTTTCTAGCTTCTCTATCATATATGTTATAACAAAAAAAACATAAACTTTAAAACAAATCTAGATACAATTGACCAAAAAGCATTTTATCTTGACTTCAATTAAGATTTCGGTATTTCCAATAAGCATGTCCCCATATAAGTAACAATTAGGCCTCTTTCTATTTTTCTACCGCAGCTGAAAGCACACATTGCTTTCGGATGGCCCCATTCACACACTGCGTTTAGCTATGGTTTTATTACATGCGGTTTGATGCAGATAGAAAAAATTGATTTGACTGCGTCCAGGAACGATTTTGCGCAGCTATCTGCACATAACTACAGGTAATCGCAGTGCATTGTGTCAGCTGTGGATAGCAGCGTGAACAAAAGAAAAAACAACAGAAAGCACATCAAAATAAAAACGGTTGCTATGGGGATGACAAAAAATGGCCAACCGCAGCTAAACGTAGCTGCATGTAAACGCAGCTAATCGCAGTGTACAAATGCAGCCAATCGCTTGAGTCTTGAATTTCAAAAGAAAGAAACATGCTTTTAACTGCGGCAGAACAGCCGTCCGTGTGAAAGGCGCCTTAGCATTTGTTTGGAATCTCACATTTTTACACTGCATGCTACCAAGCTAAGCTTTGGCCTTGACAATGCTGGATAGCAGCCAGTAGATTAGTCTGCAAAAACCAGATGGAACCACAGCAGGAGAAGTTCCCACTGTCAAAGAGGCTTCCAAAGTCAGAGTAGAACGTCCATAATTAGAATAACGCATCAGATTACACGGCCACATAGCAGGCATATACATTTCCATCAAAATATATAGCTGACTTCTTATATAAAAAGTCCTGTTGGGAAATGCAATTCTGATGTTTATATCAGTCAAAAACAGAATGTAATTTTAGACATAGAATTTATAAAATGTTGACACCTTAATATCTATGACTAGATTATAATGTGCCTTCTTTGTAGCTTAGACATGAATGTATCAATCTATTTTATTATATTTAATTGCATTATTGTTTTGTTTTTTTCTGAAAGCAGTGCTGTCAAGCTGGTGGCATGTGATCCAAAAGCCATGGGCAAAAAAAGGAACCTGTATTTCCAAGCTGCAAAATATCTCTATGAGCATGGCAGAATAAACTTACATCCAGCACACTGTATCTCTGTATCTGCTGCTATCATAGAAGTCCTATCATAGACACTTTGTTCCATGCTTATTCAGTTAGGGAAGATTAGAATCCAACGGGAGTAAATTAGCCTGTGAAGAAGAATGTTTACTAATGTGTGTGGTGTAAAGAAACATCCAGTCCAACATTTTAGTAAAGCTTTCTGAAATGTTACTTGTACTATAAAACTATATACAGTACTATACTATACTATACTACAGTTTTCAAATAATTCATACAGGGATATTCTACCACCTTCAGGTGATTGGACAAAAAAGAAAAAGGCAAAAAGCCCCCTCTTAAGCCTGGTACACACAGGCTGAAAAGCGGCCGAAATTTAGCCCGCGTGTACGGCAGCCGGTCTGCCAGAAGCCGACTGTTCATCACAGGACAAGTCTCACAAGTGTTAAAGGGGCCTTCAGTCCAGGTTCACACTGCTACGTGGGATTGAAATCATGCAAGTTCATCTGAACTTGCACTATTTCATTCCCGCATGTCAATCTGCATGGTTTATTCCATGGTTTCCAAATCGCACCTGAAATCAGTAGTAGTGGTTCATTCCCCGCATGTCAGTCTGCATTTTCCCGCTATGGTTTATTCCCGCATGTCAGTCCGCATACTCCCGCATGGTTTCCTGCACAGATGTCTATTGAAATCGCACCTGAAATCACCAAAAGTAGTACAAAATTAACTTTTGGGAATCGGTGCGGTGCCGCAAAGTAAACGTCGCAACGATTCGGTGGGCAGAGTGATTTTATTTTTATTTTTTGTGTCAGCAGTGCGGTGCTCCATACTCATTTAGATGGGGGGTGGGATCTGGGGGCCCGATTAATAAAGGTGGCTTTCAGATTTCAATACGCCCCCTCGCCCGCAGACTCCCACAACCACAGCTCAGGGTTGTGTGGAAGTGACCCTTCTCCCCATCAACATGGGGAGAAGTGCTTTGGAGTGGGGAGAACTTGGGTTGGAACTTTGAATGAGGCATATGAAAAACACATTCCTCCATCCCTGACAGCTGGTGACTCATCTGTTGTTAAGGACGGCGTGGCAAACTTCCTTGCCCTGCTCCTTAACAACCAGATTTTACTGCGCCTTTGGTTAGGCAAAGCTTTGCCTGATTAGGGTGCAGAATGCACAGTGCACCCACTGAATACCCTGCAAATTTGGATGTTCTCTAAACAAGGCGAACAGCCAATGTTTAGCCCAAACTCATGCTCAGACCAAACCGTTCGCCCAACACTAATCAGGACCTTCTGTCGCAAGGTTCGATCTTACATCCATCTTTACACTCTCTGGCTTTATTGCGGCAGTTGAAGACAGCATCTTGAAAGACAGGGGAGTCTCTGATTCAGTCACTCCTACCCTTTTGAAGGCTAAGGCCGCGTACACACGATCAGACCGGTCCGATGAAACGGTGTGTACGGCCCATCGGACTGTTGTCTGTCAGTCGAAAGTTTTAAAACTTGCTTTAAAATCTGTCCGACAGACACCTGTCTGTGGGACAGATTCGATGGTAAGTATGCCAGAGCATCAGACCAAAAACCTGTGCATGCTCAGAATCAAGTCGACGCATGCTTGGAAGCATTGAACTTCCTTTTTTCAGCACGTTGGTCTGTTCTACGTCACCGCGTTCTAGTCTGATCGGATTTTTGGTCCGATGGTGTGTACACACATCAGACCATCAGACCACTTCAGCCTGGTCTTTTGGTGGTATTTGATCACCTGTGCGTTTTTACATTTTTTGGGCTATAAACAAAAAAAGAGTGTAAATTTTGAAAAAAAACTATATTTTTTGCTTTTTGCTATAATAAATATCCCATTTTTAAAAATAAAATAAAAAATGATCTCAGTTTAGGCCGATACATATTCTTCTACATATTTTTGGTAAAAAAAAAAAAAAGAGAAGTTTATTAAACAGAAAGAAAAATACACTAACAATATAGTGCAGCAGGTAAAGATTAACAGAAACTACGAGTCAGCGGGCGCAGCCGCTTCTTATCCAAGAACATAGGGATACTCGAACAGGAAACATAACGGTATCCAAAGCGACATTTCAGTGAGTCAAAGGGAACGCTCATCGTTATTAAGATAGGTCATTAACAACGGGGAATAGGAGGGGGGGTATGATCAAGTCCGTTGAGGGTGTCTTCGTATTTTTTATGTTTTATGTTTTAATGCTCTTGGAGCAGGTTAGGAGAACGTTGCTGTCAGGGGGGTAAAGGGGGACCAGCTATGGAGGGGGGCACAGGGTAGGAGGGAGAGAGAATAAGGAGAGTGTTATCCTCTCTTTTTTTTTTCCTTCTTTTTTGTTTTTGGGTTCGTCTATAGTCAGTGTCTTAGCTCACCTATTCGCCTAGTTGCAACTGTCTGTCGAAACCCACCTAGGCTCTCGGGATCTATGGAGCCACAATTTTCTTAAATTCCTCTGTGGAAGTGAAGTGTACCCAACATGCCCAGGTCTCAATATATTTGGAAGGGGTGTCGTGTGTTTGGTGTATCAATTTCTCCATGTCAGCGGTTTTGGCGATTCGCCTGAACCAGTCGGCTATCGTCGGAGGCTCAGGGGATTGCCACTTCACAGGGATGCAAAGCTTTGCTGCGTTGATCATGTGCATCGCAAGAGAACGGGAGTAGGACTTCGAAGGTTGATTAGAGTGGTGAAGTAGAAACTGTGCAGGGGAGAAGTCTAAGTTAGAAGCGGACACTTGGTTGGTGAGGCGATGGACCTCAGTCCAGAATGGTTGCTGTTTAGAGCACGTCCACCAGACATGTAGCATGGAGCCTACCTCCTTTCCACATGTCCAGCACAAAGGGGAGACCGAGGGAAAGATGGCGTGCAGTCTGGAGGGTGTTCTATACCACCTTGTGAAAATTTTGAATGCGTTTTCCTGGGTGTGGACATTCACCGAACCCTTGTGAGCGCAAAAGTTATATTGCCTACAAAATAGGGGACATAATTATGATTTATTTTTTATTTATTTTTTACTAGGAATGGCTGCGATATGCAATTTTTTTCGGGACTGCGACATTATAGCGGACACATCGGACACTTTTGACACATTTTTGGGACCATTCACATTTATACAGTGAACAGTACTGTAAATATGCATTGATTACTGTATAAATTTGACTGGCAGGGAAGGGGTTAACCACTAGGGGATGGGGAAGGGGTTAAATGTGTAGCCTAGTCAGTGTTCTAACTGTAGGGAGGTGACTGATTTGTGTCCCTATGTACAAGGGACACAGCATCGGTCTCCTCTCCCTGACAGGACGTGGAGCTCTGTGCCCATCAAGTGTTACCACTGTGCCCAGCAATTGTGACCACTCTGCCATGCCAAACGCAGCCACTGTGCCATCAATTGTCGCCACTACGCCCTGTGAAATGTTGCCACTGTGCCATGTAAAATGTTGCCACTGTGCCATGTAAAATGCTTGACAGCCTGCAATATCTCTGTGGACACCCCCCCCCCCCCCACCTGTTCCTATTATGCCTGCCTCGACCGGCGGTGGACTCCCAGCCCCACCCCCCCCCCGCACCTGTACCTATTATGTCGCAGCCGGCACCAGCCGAAGTCTGGAGACAGATGGGACTGTAGTCATAACCTTTTAATAACTAATATAATATTTTAATAGATAAATAAATAAATAATACTACAAAATATACCTGTGGTATGAAATGGCCGTGGCCTTTATTTATAGGTGTAAATAAATTGATTATATCAAACAATTCTTAAATCAAAATTAAATAATCAATTTAAGTATATTAAATCAATTTTATTAACATATAACCATATATATATATCTTATAATAATAAAATTAGCTTAGCCATTTAAGCTCAAGCTAAAACAATCATGAAATATACCATCCCCTTACAAGAAGGGATTAAAACCTCATAAAAAAGGCCACGACAGGGAGGGAGGGTGGGATGTGCTTCTCCAAATCTTCTCCAATCTTCTGCCCACTGCTGACGCATCCTCTATCTTTTTATTGGGTTAGAGGACCGTTGTTTGGGGCAACTGTCAACAAAAGCTCAACCAATCATAGGTAAATATTTTTTTTTTTTTTTATTAATTAAACTTTAATTTTATTTTCTGGTATGACACAGTCCCATAGGTGGTGGGGGCGGGGACATTTCATGCCCCGCCCTTCACCTTCATGGGACTGTAGTCATAACCTTTTAATAACTAATATAATATTTTAATAGATAAATAAATAAATAATACTACAAAATATACCTGTGGTATGAAATGGCCGTGGCCTTTATTTATAGGTGTAAATAAATTGATTATATCAAACAATTCTTAAATCAAAATTAAATAATCAATTTAAGTATATTAAATCAATTTTATTAACATATAACCATATATATATATCTTATAATAATAAAATTAGCTTAGCCATTTAAGCTCAAGCTAAAACAATCATGAAATATACCATCCACACGCCAGGCCCAATTTTAAGGAGCCTGGCACCCCACCAAGGCGACAGCCAATTCAACACAGGTTTGTAAATCTAAATTGAAGATGTCAAGAGCAATGTCAGATAAATGCACATTGTCTGGTCTATAAAAACCAGGCAAACCACCTTCTAAGTTCACATGTCTAAAAGACGTACCATGAACCAAAGGCATGAATTTATCCAATGACCTATTAAGTCTCCTGTGAATTCTTTCTAAATACTTACGCTCACAGGGCAGAGCAACCAATCTAGTTGAGGAACAATTTCAGAAAAGACCAAAATAGTATTAGGCAAAACAGCATGTAAACATAACATATCAAGCTTAATTTGAGAAATCAACTATAACGTCTTGCGTATTCCAAGATCATTACCATATAAGTGGAAAATGATGATCTGTGGTATGGGCCAACAAACATGTAAATGAGATAGCACAGAACGTAAACTGCTCCAAAGCATACAACATAGCCCATACCAATAAAAGTAAAATTCCGATGAGGTAAACCTAAGTTATCGCCATAGACTCTCCATTCAGCTCTCTTCTGAGCCCAGAAAATATAAGAGTGTCCTATTATCCAGACGTTATATCAGGCATCTAAAATCAAAATTGAAAATTAGGTCTAACATACGATCTATAACAATTCGATCGCCAACCACCAATTTCACAGATTCATTAAAACCAAACATAGCTGCCGTAGTGGCTGCACCGATACGAAAAGAGTGAGATGAAAACCGCAGGTGTCCCAACTGTAATGCTTTGAGGCATCTACGTAGAACGGCCTGGAACTGATAAATAGTCACCGGAGCACCCGTGACATGAATCAAAAATTGCCTATGAAAAATAGGTCTCACTTCCAAAAAGCGTCTAAGTAAAGAGAAAACGCAATAGCGAGCGCCAGGATTAGCCCGCAAAGTAATCCACCGACCTTGATCCATACGATCATTCTAACTCTTATGAAGCAGAATTTGAATAGAATCAGATCTAACAAAAACCTCCCGAAAGAAGAGACCAGAGTCATCAGAAACCTTACTTGGCAACAATTCCGAAAGGCCCCAAAAAAACATAAACAAAATGACAAAGAAAGTAAGAGGGATTCATATGGAGAAAAACAGACATCCTTAGAAACGTCACAAAGACGACCAAAAAGGTCAACAGAAATCGGTAATCTATCATCAGCGACCAAATGTTTCCTTCTATAACCCCGCAAGGCATGCTTGACCGAGAAAAAGGACATACAGGACCTGATACCCTGCAGATGCATAAAGAAGGAAACACGGAAAAAGTTTTAACAATGAGAATGTGAATAACCACGAGACATTCGAAAATTTAGAAAGGACAGAACCAAACCTTCCGAAAACGGGGGTTGATCACATCCCAAATAAAGCAGGAAAGAACACCACAATTTCCACAAAGCTATATACAACGCCCACGTGGAGGGTGCCAAAGAACACCTAATGGCAGCAAAAACAGGATTCACCGAAGGTCCCATAAGTGTGGAGGGCATAATAGGCCAATAGGATCCGCATCCGGCACCAATCGTCAAAATTCTTGAATCCGAGAGCGGGGCAATGCATCAGCAATAAGATTATCTTTTCCAGGAATGTATTTTGCTTTAAGCCAAATATTAAGGTCTAAACATTTAAACACCAACAATCTAAGTACAGCAAGAACAAGAAGACATGTAGACGATAAGCAATTAAGAGCAAAAACTACACCCCTATTATCCGAATAAAGTAAAATATGACGATTCCTAAAATTAACACCCCACAATTCCAAAGGCCACTAAAACAGGAAAAACTATCCAACAAAACAATATTAGAAGTCAAACCCTCATCCTTTCAAGATTCAGGCCACGAATCAGCAGACCAATGACCATCCCAATAAGCACC
Organism: Rana kukunoris; assembly: GCA_029574335.1. NCBI lineage: Eukaryota > Metazoa > Chordata > Amphibia > Anura > Ranidae > Rana > Rana kukunoris. Next base: position 342,609,963 of record CM056049.1, on the reverse strand, counting down.
ATATCCACACGATCCAGCAGCATCTGTATGCAGATGAAGAGCAGAGGCCGAACAAAAAGGAGTATACCACAAACAATTACCATTAAACGTAGCCAAAAATGTACGCCAAACTTTAAGGTCTTCTTTAATTCAAGATGTAATTCTCACAAAATGGAAAGGAGAAGAAATTCCAGAACTGACCCGATACAATCTCTTAGAGAAGACACGACCCATTGGCAAAACCCTGGACACAAAAGCCAATAAACCAAGAAGAGATTGCAACACTTTCAACCTAACCTTATGTTTGGAAAGAACGAAGTCCAATAAAATCCTAATTTTAACAATCTTTTCATCAGGAAGATGGAATTCCATTGAAACCGTATCTATCGGAACACACAGAAAGTCAAAACAAGACGTAGGGTAAACAGATTTTTTATCGGCCAACGGAAGACCAAACTCCCGACAGACAATCCGAAATTCAGTAAATAAATATAAACAATCAGATGTACCAGCTTCACCAAAAAACAGGAAATCATCCAGATGCAATGCAATGAGTTATTAGAACCAGCACGAAAACCAACAACCCATTCAATAAACGTTAAAAAGAGTTCAAAATAACAACAAGAAAGCGAACATCCCATCAGGAGACCCCTATCAAAGTAATATTAATTTTGAAAACAGAAACCCAAAGAGTTAAAAGCGGATGGATGAATAGGAAGTAACCGAAACGAGGATTGAATATCAGCTTTAGCAAGTAAAGCAGAGGCACCAACACTCCTAATTTTTAACAAAGTGTCATAAAAAGAAGAATATTGAACAGAACACAACGAGGGGTCAATATCATCGTTCAAAGAAAATCTAAACGGGAATAAGAGATGGTGTATCAATCTAAAAGAGTTTGGATCTTTCTTAGGAATAATACCAAGCGGAGAAACCCAAAAATTAACAAAAGTGGGAGTAGAAAAATGACCTTCAATTCTACCAGCTCGCAATTCTTTATTCAATTTCTCACGAACAACAGCCAAATTAGAAGAAACAGAATGCAAATAGGAAAGACACGACAACCGATTCCAGAAAAAGAAGGTTATCGAAAACCAAACAAGAAACCAACACGCAGGACGATTGCCCTCTGACATTCTGGATACCTGTGAAGCCAAGGTAGCATGTTTAGAATGTTCACCGGCGTTGTGGCTTTTAATAAAAAGCTCCTTCGAAGGAGCAGAAGCGTTCTTAAAACAACGAGAAGCAGGGTGAGAACCAGCGCAATGACTACACTCATGTTTGTATTTACAGCTGTTAGGCCGCTTACACATGCCATCATTGAAATTAAAATACACACACCTCTCCTATACATATTACTGGCATTGGAAACATTAACTTTAACCAACGGCTTCTGAGTTAATAAAAGATTGAGCCACAGACCTATATCTTTTGGACCCAACTTCAAAGATTTGTGCACAGACAACTTCTGGCGAAATGCTTCGTCATAATAAAACCATGAAAAACGTTAAAAAATGTTGTATGCTTCCAAAATAATTTTGATATGTTGGAATAAGCCAGAACACAAATCAGGGCGCTGTTCACCCAGCACGCTAGCATAAATGCAAAATGCCTACAGCCAGTTGTTAAAAGAGCGTGGCGGCAATTTTCGTTTTTTATCATCTTTACGATCACCATCCTTCTTAACCACCTTAAGCTCGTGGTTGGACGGAAGCAAAGTCAGAATTTAAACTTAGTCTCTTTTCCAAAAAATTTCTTTCACTGCACTAGATAAATGAAACCCCAGAGGACACAAATCGCACGTCAAAACTTCCCTTAAGCAAGATTCTGGGACCAAAGGAGGAATCAAAACATCATGAGCAGCAGGAATAACCGTTGCAGTGGCAACTGAGGTAGAGACAGGGCTAATATGAGCCTCAGACAAAGGATCCAGCCACACAGAAGCAGGAGTTGACTGTGGTTGATTAACAGAATTAAAAGAATTAGCAAACATGGACATAAATTAAAATAAATAAATAAATAAATAAATAAATAAAGTAATTCCCTGACTGGAGAAGAATTATTAAACTCACCAGCAGGAGCTGAAACCAACTCAGTCGAGGCATTCGCAGGCAGCGGATTTGGAGAAACGACAAAATCAGGAGATGCATGGTCATGATCAGGCGCCATGGTAACGGGAACCGTCAACAAAGAAGGAGCTGTATCAATAAAACTGGAAGCATTTAATTGATGATCAGAAAACCCATGCATCAAAACATTAGAAGGTATTGCAATACCTATAGATTTACAAAGACGCTTCCTCCCAGAAATCTGTTTACTACCAGTCGCCATGACAACAGGATTGGCTGGCTGTGATGGACCTACAAAATTAATCTGAGGCATTCCAGCTGAAGTAACAGCACTAGAAGGGGTTAAAAAAAGAGGCAGAACAATTAGAAACCCTAAGTAAATCATTATTACAATTATCAATAAAATTTAAATGAAATAACTTGTCTTCTTTCCCCTAGAGACCTGACCAGGCGGAGATTCGAACCTGAGAGGACACTTAAGCTGCCTCTGTGTTGATCTGCCTTGATGTACTGTGCACGCGCCAGCGATTCCAGCCGAAGTAGAAGGCCGAACGACATCGCGGATGAAGGAAGGGCCTGAAGCCGATTACACAGGCGGAGATGACAACATCTGACGGCAGGAGACAGAGGAACCGCCACTCACTGCACCGGAGGAGAGTCCACTATAGGACACCAAAGGTCCAAGGGGGAGAAAGTATATCAGGGGGGATAACAGGGAGAGAAAGGGAGGAAGAAAGACATGGCACCGCAGGACCGGAAAAAAACAGGTCCACGACCAGCAGAAGAGGGAGAAGGAGAAAACAGGGGAGAAGAGCCAGGAAGAGAGAGCCATCACCATCCTCAGCTGCGGCCCGGTCCCTCATCTGGCGAAGCAACTGCTCCATGACAGGTAAGTGCAGATGTGCTTCTCCAAATCTTCTCCAATCTTCTGCCCACTGCTGACGCATCCTCTATCTTTTTATTGGGTTAGAGGACCGTTGTTTGGGGCAACTGTCAACAAAAGCTCAACCAATCATAGGTAAATATTTTTTTTTTTTTTTTATTAATTAAACTTTAATTTTATTTTCTGGTATGACACAGTCCCATAGGTGGTGGGGGCGGGGACATTTCATGCCCCGCCCTTCACCTTCAGGACTGGTGTGGTGTGGGCAGCAATCATTACAGCAGCTCCCAGGTGCAGCCGTTGAGCCGCGCCACCCTGGGGGAGAAACTGAAAGTACTGTGTGTGACGTGACTGACGGCACATCATCACACAGTGCAGTGTGACAGGCACAGGCAAAGCTTTGCTGAGGCTTGCCTCACCGCTCGCTGGTGGCTGGCTCAGTAGGGGAGCCGGGAGAGGAGGAAGAAGGAGGACAAAGTCCAGTCGGACAGAGCAAGACACACATGTGGCAGCGCTGGGCATGTCAGCAAAAAAAATCCTCAATGTCGGGATGGTGTCACCCATCTAGCCGGTGTCACCCGGGTGCGGACCGCACCCCCCTAGCAACGCCTCTGAGTCAGAGGGGTGCAACCTGGGAGTTGTCTGGGGGAAAAAAAACATTCTCATCTTCAGGAGTTCTGGTTAGGACAAAACAGCCCTTTTGATTATGCACCTTGGGCCTTTTAATCCAAAATATCACCAGTACACCATGTTCAGATAAACAAACAGGAAACTTTAATGTAACAAACATAAATTAGCAATGTTTTAAGGCCACTAAGGGCCTCTTCCTCAGGCAGTAATGAAGGTCACTGAGCTAATCAGCAATGACTAAGCACAGTTGTGTGAAACGCGTTTGCTGAACTTTTTGAGCTGGCTGCATGTCAGGTCATATCCTTGTTTTAATCATTTTATGCTGGAAGTGCCTTTTCTTCATCATTCTGCATCTTTTTGCTCTGGACCATGGCTGGCACCTGGCTTGCTTTATAGCACTGGAGACCTGATGATTTGCCTGGAGCAATACAATCCCTTTGTTTCACTACACTCTAATACTGCGTACACACGACCGTTTTTCGGGTTCTAAAAAATTAAGTTTTTTTAAAATGTCATTAAAAACGGTCGTGTGTGGGATTCAGAGCATTTTTCACGATCTAAAAAATGGGCATTAAAAATTTCGAACATGCTCTATTTTTTTACAACGTTTTTAACGTTGTCGTTTTTAAGGTTGTAAAAAATGGTCGTGTGTGGGCTTTAACGACGTGAAAAAAAACGTGCATGCTCAAAAGCAAGTTAGGAGACGGGAGCGCTCGTTCTGGTAAAACTGGCGTTCATAATGGAGTAAGCACATTTATCACGCTGTAACAGACTGAAAAGCGTGAATCATCTTTTACTAACACAAAATCAGCTAAAGCAGCCCAAAGGGTGGTGCCATCCGCATGGAACTTCCCCTTTATAGTGCCGTTCTACGTGTTGTAAGTCACCACGCTTTGCTAGAGGATTTTTTTCACGATCGTGTGTAGGCAAGGCCGTTTTAATGATCGAGTTGAAAAAAAACATCGTTTTTTCTAGACCCTTAAAAATGTCATTTTTTTAGAACCCAAAAAAAGGGCGTGTGTAGGTGGCATAAGACCTTAATTTGCTTCTTCTTAAGACAACCTATAGTTTCCTTGGCCGTGTGTTTTGGGCCATTGTCATGCTGGAATACCCATCCACAACCTATTTTCAATGCCCTGGCTGAAGGAAGGAGGTTCTCACCCAAGATTTGACAGCACATGGCCCGGTCCATCGTCCCTTTAATGCAGTGAAGTTGTCCTGACCCCTTAGCAGAAAAACACCCCCAAAGCATAATGTTTCCACTTCCATGCTTGATGGTGGTGATGGTGTTCTTGGGGTCATAGGCAGCATTCCTCCTCTTCCAAACACACAGTGTGTTGAGTCGATGCCAAAGAGCATGATTTTGGTCTCATCTGCCAACAACACTTTCACCCAGATCTCATCTGAATCATTCAGATGTTTATTAGCAAACTTCAGATGGGCCTGTACATGTGCTTTTTTTAACCGCTTGAGTCCCGCCCGCCGTCATATTACTGCGGGACAGTGGCTCTCCTGGGGCAAGAGCCTGTAGCTATATGTCCGCATTAAAGCGGCCACTAGGGGGCGCGCACGCATCCCTGCTCGCCCCCGAGTCCCGCGCGCGTGCCTGGTGGGTACGATCGGCCCTGGGCAAATGCGATCGCTTGTTACAGAGCGGGGACCGGGAGCTAGCTATGTGTGTAAACACAAAGCTCCCGGTTCTGTCAGCGGGGGAATTGCTGATCTTCTGTTCATACAATGTATAAACAGAAGATCAGTGATTTCCATTAGTGAGGCCACCCCCCCATACAGTTAGAACACACCCAGGAACACAGTTAACCCCTTCCCCGCCCCCTAGTGTTAACCCCTTCACTGCCAATGCCATTTTTATAGTAATCCAATGCATTTTTATAGCATTGATCACTAAAAAAATGCCAATGGTCCCAAAAATGTGTCAAAAGTGTCCGAAGTGCCCGCCATAATGTCGCAGTACTGAAAAAAAATGCTGATCGCCGCCATTACTAGTAAAAAAAAATATTAATAAAAATGCCATAAAACTACCTCCTATTTTGTAAACGCTATAACTTTTGTGCAAACCAATCGATAAACGCTTATTATGATATTTTTTTACGAAAAATATGTAGAAGAATACGTATCGGCCTAAACTGAGGGAAATGTCTTACGGAATGTCTTAGGCCTCGTACACACGATGAGATATGTCCGCTCAAACTTGTCCGACGGACAGTTTAGAGCGGACATGTCTCATCGGATTTTGGTCCGATGGCGTGTACACACCATCGGATCAAAATCCCCGCCGGCAGACAGCGTGGTGACGCGGCGGTGACGTTGACGCCGCCACGTCACCGCTACGTCACCGCACCAGGAAGTAAACACTTCCGCGCGCATGCGTCGGGTCCATTCACAGGATACGACGCATGTGCGGGAAGATATGTCCGCTGGTTTGCCGTACTAACCAGCGGACATATCCGACGGACAGGTTTGTAGCAGACAAATTTCAAAGCATGCTTTGAAATTTGTCCGATGGACAAACCTGTCCGCTAGCCCGTACACACGATCGGATTTGCCTGCTGAAACGGTCCATCGGACCGTTTTCAGCGGACAAATTTGATCGTGTGTACGCGGCCTTACACTCCGCTTGAGTGTTTCCTTCAGTATATTGCTTTCTATGCTCTGGTGGAACACAAGACCAGTGGATCTGGCTATGTTATCCCAAGAACTAGGCAGTACCAGTTTTGGAGTAAACTAGAATAAGAACTGTTTATTTGAACAAGTATACAGGCTTTTATACACTTGAGAAGATCATTCCCCTCTTCTGATCAGATTACCCTTACAATACAAACTGTGCACAGGAATATAATTACAACAACGGACATTATAAGCATGACGTTAATTAACCCACTGGAAGACTCAGAGGTCCGACCTTCCAGGTCAGACTTGACGTCTCCTAGCTCACAAACTGTAATACACATTATCATAAGTATAAACACAGAACACCTTCAGACAATAGCAGAGTTAATTAGCACAAACAACATTGGGTGAAAGATCCTTAGGCCTCATACACACAAGGCATTTGAACAGATCTGTCTGTTTGGATTTTGGTTTGCTCGCGTGTACACACAAGCAAATCAAAATCCCGGGCAGCAGACAGCGCGCTGACGTGTCGGTGACGTGGCGGTGACGTTGACGCCGCCACGTCACCGCACCAGGAAGTAAAACACTTCCGCGCATGCGTCGAAATCATTTGGCACGTGTGCGAGAAGACATGTCTGCTGGTTAGCGTACTAACCAGCAGACATGTCGGGCGGACGGGTTCCCAGCCGACAGATTTGAAAGCATGCTTTCAAATCTGTCGGCTGGCCAAATCCGTCTGCTCGCCCGTACACACGATCGAATCTGTCTGCTGGGACGGTCTGGCAGACCGTTTCCAGCAGACAGATTTGGTCGTGTGTACCCGGCCTTAGGTGGTACACTAGACCTACTTACAATAAACACATTATGGCAGGGGGCACAAGACAGGTGGCTTGCTGATGACATCAACATCAGCTATGAGTCCCAAGCTGGCAGAGACCATAATGGCCTTTTTAATAATGTCCTTTTACATTACATAACTGCAGGAAGGGCATGCCAGTGCCCTAAATAGCGGCCGTAGAGGTCGGCCTGTGACCTTGTTTCCTGCAAGGGCGCCGTTGGCACGCATGTACGCGCCTGTGCATGCGTGTGCACATGCGCGCGCGGCGGCGTGCACTCCCTGAGTGTTTGGCGCCAGACAGGCCATTTAAACTGGGCCACTTCCCTGACTCAGGTGCTGTCCGTTCTACTATGTCTAGCATACCTGATCCTGTTACCTGATTCCTGCCTATGCTACCCGACCCGGCTTGTTTCTGACTCTCCTGCCTTCTACCTGCTCCAGACCCGGCTTGTTTGACCTGCTTCTGCCTGCTGATCATGCTACCTCTCTGCCAGCCCAATACTGACCCGGCTTGTTTGACCTGCTTCTGCCTGCTGATCCTGCTACCTCGCTGCCAGCCCAATACCGACCCGGCCTGCACCTTGACTTCACTATCTGCTAACAGCTGTTCCTGGGCTGCCCCCGCACCAGTGTCCTCCTGCGACTTCTTCGGTGATTCCAGTCCAGCGACTTCATCAGTGACCCAGCCAGGCACTTGTGCGACTCCGTACTCTTGCGCTTCCTTTCTGCTCTATCAGAGGCTCGGAGTCGGAGCTGTAAGAGAGGCCGTCCTCCGCACATCAGGCTCTACCACCAGGGGGCGTGACAGTAAGGGACAGCCATGTCTGAGCTTGTGCAAGGACCCTCTCCCATGGAAGAACTGTCCCAGCATCTGGCTGACCTGGCACGGCAGTATAGGACCTACAAGCAGATTATACCCAGCTGGAAGGACGAATACAGACTCTATCTTCTGCTGCCCAGGAATCCGCAACACTCCAGGCTGCCCAACAGGGTGCTGCTTCTGCTCCAGCAGTAGTCATGCTTCCACCTGAACCCAGGTGGATTATCGGGAATTAAATAAAATTACGGTCAAAAAACTTTATCCTCTGCCACTTGTGCCTGAACTTTTTCAGAGACTTGGTTCTGCCATCATATTTACAAAGCTGGATCTCCGGGGCGCCTATAATTTGATCTGTATACGGGAAGGGCATGAGTGGAAGACTGCCTTCCTTACGCGTTTTGGGCATTTTGAGTACCTTGTGATGCCCTTCAGACTTTGCAATGCCCCCGCTACTTTCCAGCACTTTATTAATGATGTCTTCCGAGATTTCCTGGACTTATTTGTTGTTGTGTACCTTGACGATATACACATTTTTTCTTCCTCTTTAGACGACCATTGCAGACACGTCAGAAACGTACTGGGCCGCCTTCGACAGCATGGACATTACGCCAAGCCCGAGAAATGCGGATTCGAGCGTCAGAGCATCCAATTCCTGGGCCTGATCATATCCACTGAGGGTATCAAGATGGATCCTCAAAAAGTCGCAGCCATCTTGGACTGGCCAGTGATTAGAAAGGCATCCAACGTTTCGTAGGTTTTGCGAACTTTTACAGGAAATTTATCAGAGGTTTCTCGGCAATCATCTCCCCCATCACCCAGCTCACCAAACAGGGTGTCAGATTCCAGTGGTCCCCTGAGGCTCAAACTGCCTTTGAGACTCTGAAAGAGCTTTTTACCTCCGCAGCTGTCTCAAAACACCCGGATTCGGCTCTGCCATATGTCTTAGGCCTCGTACACACGAGGGGATATGTCCGCTGAAAACGGTCCGATGGACCGTTTCAGCAGACATCTCCGATCGTGTGTATGGGCTAGCGGACAGATTTGTCCACCCGACAGATTTCAAAGCATGCTTTGAAATCTATCGGGTGGAATCCGTCCGCCCGACATGTCTGCTGGTTAGTACACTTACCAGCAGACATGTCGTCCCGCACCGCCGCCGAATGGATTCGGCGCATGCGCGGAAGTGTTTTACTTCCTGGTGCGGTGACGTGGCGGCGTCAACGTCACCGCCACGTCACCGCGCCGTCCGCCGGCGGGGAATTTGATCCGATGGTGTGTACACGCCATCGGATCAAACTCCTGATCGGACATATCCGATGGAAATGGTCCGCGGACCGTTTTCATCGGATATGTCCGATCGTGTGTACGAGGCCTTAGAGGTGGACGCATCGGAAACGGCGGTTGGAGCCATACTTTCCCAGAGACAGGTACCCAAGGCCCTGTTGCACCCTGTCGCCTTCTTTTCTCGTAAACTGTCCAGTGCTGAAAGGAATTATGACGTCGGGGATCGTGAACTCCTAGCGATCAAAGCTGCCTTAGAAGAATGGAGGTATCTTTTAGAAGGGGCTGCACACCCGATCTTAATCTACACGGATCATAAGAATCTTGAATACTTGAGGATGGCAAAGAGACTGAAACCCTGGCAGGACAGATGGGCACTTTTCCAGATTCACCTTCCACTTAACACACAGGCCAGGATCAAAGAACATAAAACCGGATGCGTTGTCGAGCATGTTCAGCAAGCCTCAAGAAACCTCTCCGCCAAATACCATCCTGTCATCCGGCAACTTCCTTCTATTACAGGGGAGCCTGGTCACTCAAATCAGGCAAGCCTCCGCAGGTAACCCTTCGCCGCACTTACTTCCTCTGGCCGAATTCGCCTATAACAACTCCGCTAATTCAGCCACCAAGCAGTCGCCCTTCTTCGCAAACTACGGTTTCCACCCATCTTTTTTGTTTAATCCAGTTCCTGAATGTTCTGTACCTGCTGTCCTTGAACCAGTGGACTTCTTTAGTACCAACAATAAATTGTTACAGGAAACAATGGCCGAGACCCAGGCTCACAACAAAGAGGTTTTTGATAAGAAGAGAAGGGGGGAACTAACCTTAGACCCAGGCGACCAAGTTTGGTTGGCAACCACGAATCTAAAACTCGCCTGCCCCTCGAAAAAATTGGGACCTAAGTTCTTGGGACCAGTCCCTGTGAAGAGACAAATCAATAATGTCGCCTACGAGCTTGAGTTACGGGACTCTCTGAAGATTCATCCCGTATTTCATGTAACTCTACTAAAACCTGCTATTCCCGATCCGTTCCCTGATCGAGATGTTGGTCCACCTGAACCCGTGTTTGTAGACGGCGAGGAGGAGTTTGAAGTGGAAGCGCTATTAGATTGCAGGAGAAGGAGGAATCAGGTTCAGTACCTAATCAAGTGGAGAGGATACGGACCGGAGGACAATTCCTTAGGATTTGGAAGGCAATATCCACGCTAGGAAGCTCGTTCAAGCCTTTAAGAATTCTCACCCCGACAAGGTGGCCAGATTGGGCATCCGGAGGCTGCCCGTTAGGAAGGGCATGCCAGTGCCCAAAATGGCGGCCGTAGAGGTCGGCCTGTGACCTCAGTTCCTGCAAGGGCGCCGTTGGCGGGCACTCCCTGAGTGTTTGGCGCCAGACAGGCCATTTAAACTGGGCCACTTCCCTGACTCAGGTGCTGTCCGTTCTACTACGTCTAGCATACCTGATCCTGTTACCTGATTCCTGCCTACGTTACCCGACCCGGCTTGTCTCTGACTCTCCTGCCTTCTACCTGCACCAGACCCGGCTTGTTTGACCTGCTTCTGCATGCTGATCCTGCTACCTCGCTGCCAGCCCAATACTGACCCGGCTTGTTTGACCTGCTTCTGCCTGCTGATCCTGCTACCTCGCTGCCAGCCCAATACCGACCCGGCCTGCACCTTGACTTTGCTATCTGCTGACAGCTGTTCCTGGGCTGCCCCCACACCAGTGTCCTCCTGCGACTTCTTCGGTGATTCCAGTCCAGCGACCTCATCAGCGACCCAGCCAGGCACTCGTGTGACTCCGTACTCTTGTGCTTCCTGTCTGCTCTATCAGGGGCTTGGAGTCGGAGCTGTAAGAGAGGCCGTCCTCCACACATCAGGCTCTACCACCAGGGGGCGTGACAATAACAGAAAATCTTTCCAAATGCTTGCAGCTTCCTCAAATGCCAGGGTCCATAGTCTGTAGGCAAGAGGCTAGCATTCAGTCTCCTACAAAAGCCTATGTCCCGGGTGAGTCTATCACAGGGGGGCCTTGCGGGCGCTGCATGATTTTTGTCCTTCATGGCATAGTGTGCTACCAATTGTTTTCTGGGTGACTATGGTCCCAGTTGCTTTGAGATCATTGTCAATGCAGTTCTGGGCTGATTCCTCACTGTTCTCTTGATCATTGAAACTCCACAAGGTGAGATCTTGCATGTAGCCCCAAAACGAAGGAGATTGACAGTTATTTTGTGTTTCTTTCATTTGCAAATAATCTCATCAACTGTTATTACCCATTATCAAGTTGCTAGGCAATGGTCTTATAGCCCATTCCAGCCTTGTGTAAGTCTACAATCTCGTTCCTGACATCCTTGGACAGCTCTTTGGTCTTGGCCATGGTGGAGAGATTGGAATCTGATTGATTGCTTCTGTGGACAGGTGTCTTGTATACAGGTAACAAGCTGAGATTAGGAGCACTCCCTTTAAGAGAGTGCTCCTAATCTCAGCTTGTTACCGGTATAGAAAACACCTGCGGGAGGCGGGGTTTGAGAGGCTTCCTAGATGGCTGCTTAAGCCAGGAGCTCCGGTCTGCCTCAGCCATTCAGCCGCCCTAGCACCAGACACAGGGCAGCTGTCCCCCTGGGACCGCACTTCTCAGCTGAGAAGCATCAGGCCTATTCCAAGATGGCGACCACGCCTCAGACACAGGACACAAACGATGAGGGAAAAACAGAAAGCAGGCAAGTTATTGCTCCAGCTTCACTGGCCTTTAATCCTCAGGCTAACCCCAGCACACCTTATTTCATTTACCTCTCACCTACCCTCACAGAATCTCATCTAGAAAACACATTACCTCACTGTTCTCTCTCTCCCCTGGGAACTGCTCAAGTTCACTCAGATGCCATTTTCTCCTCAGGAAGCCCTGACTCTGCTATGCCTCAGAATGCAGGAGAATTTTTTTTTAAAACTGTCTGAATAGCTTGAGAGGGGCCTGGCTCAAACTGCCAATAAAATTACAAATGACATCAGATCTGACTTCCAGAACCTGAGCTCCAGAATGGAAGTGATTGAACAAAAGCTGGACATTACAGTATTCAGGGCCAATCAAAATACTGACCACATCTATGTGCTACAAGATGAGTGGGCAAATATTGCCAAGTCAAGATGTGTCATGCTGATAGACTCGTACCCAAAAAGCCTGAGTGCTGTAGTAAAAGGTGCTTCCACAAAGTATTAAGGGTGTGCACACTTATGCAATCATATTATTTTATTTTTACTTCCCTCCACCTGAAAGATTTCAGTTTGTTGTCCAACTGAGTTGTACAGTTTATGGGTCACATTAACCTCTGTTCACATGAAGGCTAATGAAGGTATAACTGATAACAGCTCTGTGACTTCCTACATTCATATCCAAGCAGTGGGGCAGACCGGACCGGTAGATGCTCAGGTTAGATGTATCCAGACTTAGACATGAGGATGAAATCAACGTGGGTTTATTCAATCCAGATAAAGCAATAAACTGTGATACAATAATGTTCTGTAGTAGTGGTATCAATGCTGACTTGTTGGTGTCTATTCTGAGGCTAGCTGCTGGTCAAAAACTGATGCCTTCTCAAGCCCAAAAAATGTGCAGTGTCTAGTCACACAGCCATGAGCTACTGCGATGGCTGCCAGCCCAGCTTGAGTCCACGCCCCTGATGCAAAAAACTTTACTAACAAGAACAGAGGCGCACAGCATGCAAATTCTGGCCAGCAGATGGCAGCAGTAAAAAAGATGCATGAGAACAACATGGTAAAAGAAGGATTAATAATGCAATGTACAAACTATGAGGAGAACAGCACACTCCCCATCTGAAATTTCCATTAGGAGATTTCTCTATGACGAATGTCCATAAAATATGATACAAACATGTAACAAAGAACATGTGAAATGCAATAAACATGACATAGTGGGTTGGCTGACCCGTAGCAGGGTAGAACCATGAAGTTCAAGTTCAGTCCTTTTCATCCTTCAGGAACGTTCTTGATGGGTATTATTAGAATGAGTTTGTTAATTGGCCTTGCAAACGTTTTAAGCTCACCCTTCCTGAAGATCTTTAACTCCACCTTTCGGACTTTGCCATCCTTGCTAGGAAGAACTTTTGTAATTAGTCCCATAGGCCAGGCGATCCTTTCGGTTTGCTGCTTCTTTATCAATACGAGGGCTCCTTCTTTCAAGTTTGGTTTTTGAGATTGCCATTTCCTCCTTCCTTGAAGAATATTGAGATACTCTTTTCGCCATCTGTTCCAGAAGTAATCTGCCAGGTGTTGTACACGTTTCCAGTGTTTTTGGTAGATATTCCCATGAGTAAATTCTCCACTAGGCGTTAGCATATTGTCCGTTTTTTGAGTAAGTAGAATAGCTGGAGACAGTATGGCTGGTGTTTCAGGATCCATAGATACTGACACAAGGGGTCTTAAATTGATAATAGCTGAAACTTCAGCAAGAAGAGTGACGAGAGTCTCGTGTGTAAGTCTTGAAGAGTTTACATCCATCAACATAAAATTTAAGATGTTGCGTGAGATCCCGATTATTCTCTCCCAGGAACCCCCCATGTGAGAACTATGAGGAGGATTAAAAATCCAGGTGCAACCCTTCTCCGCCAACTGATCTTGGATAGGCTTAGTGTTGATGTTCAGTTCTCTACAGGCTCCGATGAAGTTACTTCCCTGGTCTGACCTCAACTGTTTCACTGGTCCTCTGATGGCGAAGAACCGTCTTAAGGCATTATTGAGGCTGGATGTGTCTATAGATTCTATCACCTCTATATGAACGGCTCGCACACTCATGCAAGTAAAAAGCACTGCCCAACGTTTACTGTTTGCATGACCGCCACGGGTTCTACATGCGGACACCATCCATGGTCCAAAGACGTCCAGGCCAGTGTAGGTGAAGGGCGGATCTGTACATAGTCTATCCGTGGGAATGTCGGCCATTTGTTGGTGTAGCCGTTTTCCTCTGGCACACAGTCATGCAGTAGTTAGGCTACACTTGTTCTCATATCTATAATCCAAAGACCTGCAGACCTTAACTTGCCCTCAGTGATTTGTCTGCCCTGGTGTTCAGCCTTTTTGTGGTAATGTCGAATCAGCAACGTGGTGATATGATGTTTGCTGGGAATAATGACAGGATTTTGCTCCGCAACTCCTAGGTGGGCTTGATTCAAACGACCACAAACTCTGAGCAGGCCAAAACTGTCCATAATTGGATTTAAGTTAGCAAGAGGACTTTTTATAGGAATCTGCTGTCTGTTGTTCAAGCACTTCCATTCTACGTTAAATTCCTCCTGCTGGACATGACGTATTATGAGAGACTCACTATAAGAAATGTCCTCAGCAGAGAATGGTTTATGGCAGACGTGCCAACCATGACAATCTTTATCTTCCTGAGTTTTGTGATAACATCTGGCGATGTGCACTAACCTTGCAATGGTTCTGACAAGTCTCATCCAACTGGAGAAATGTTCAAAACTATGACAGTCAAGCCTGGAGGTCTGCCTTGTTTCAGTGACTAATGTGCTAACTTTGGCGCGGATTTCTGGATCATTATCCAGATCCTGGATGCTGAGAACTTCCTGTTCACATTTGTCTGCCCGTCCTAGCGGAAACTCTGGGCCTGTAATCCAAGTAGATTTAGTAAAGGAATCTATAGACGTAGGCCTGGTGGTGTGATCTGCTAGATTAAGTTTGGATGGTACGACAATGTGTTGTCTCGTCTCAGGCTTGCTGTTCATGGTACGCGTTACGAGTTAAATCTGGATAGCGACTGCTCCCGATTGTCCAGGAGCCTTACCCTGGTGGTTTGGAAGGGTAATGGAGAAACCCAGTGATTGGTTTTCGTCTTTAAAGAAGTCATTGTCCATTATCTTGATAAACTCTCTGTCTTCTACTGATAAGGCTACCTTATCGTCATCCTTGGTTGTGCGAAAGACTGATCTCCCCAAGTTGTCAGCAAAGAGGGGAGAAATTATGTCAGGTGGTTGTACGAGGTCTGGAGACTTGTCCTTCACTTCACGGCTTAATGCAAGTTGTGCGTCCATCTCCACGCACGTACATTTTGAAGGAGTACATTTCTGGTTGATCCAGGCATACATTTCCTATGACTACCCATCCCAGGTCCAGCCTCTGGGCAAATGGCGCATAGTCAGGACTACACCGTTGGCGCACCTTGTGCACCCTTAGATTGTTTCTGCCAAGCAGGAGTAGAATCTCAGCATTGTTGTCCATAGGTGGAAAAAGCGTTGGCTAGGTGCCTTAGGTGTGGTTGGTGAAATGCAGCTTCTGGGGTAGGAACCTTATCCCTATGGTTGGGTATTTGGTCGCATTCAATCAGTGTTGGTAGGGGTATTTCTGTATTCCCACTGATGGGGGAAGCAATGAATCCTTGAGCCCTCCTGCCACTAGTCTCTATGCGGCCTGAGCAGGTGTTTAAGATGTAGGGTTCTGATGGTCCCTTTATCTGAAAGGCTTCAAAGAATTTAGGTCCTGCTAGGGACCGGTTGCTTTGGTCGTCGATGATGGCATACATTTTTACAGCCCTTTCTGGTAGTCCCTCTGGATAGACCTTGATTAGGCATATTCGGGCACAACATTTCTCACCCCGGCCCTCGCCACATACTTCCAAACATGAGCAGGAAACATCGGTGGCTGTGTTAGCGTGGTTCTGGGGCTCCCCGCCATGACTTGGAGCGGGACTCGTGGTGACGGCAGCTGGTGAGTTTCTGGGCAGTGGAACTGGGTGCATAGCTGAGGCATGTCTTTCACTATGACACTCCTCACACTTGATGATGGATTTACAGTCCTTATCCATGTGCTCCAATGAAGTGCAGCATCTAAAACATACCCCAAGCTCGCTGAGGACCTTCTTGCGCTCCTGTATGGGTTTGGATGTAAACCCCCTGCATTTGTTCAGTGAGTGTGTTTTTTTATGAATGGGACATTCACAATTGAAGGACTTGTCTCCTGATGAGGTATCGTACTGTTTACCCGTGGGTGCTGCAGAAGACAGGAGGTTAGTCTTTCTAACGCTCACGCTGCTCGTAAAGTCTCTGTGTTTATGCATGACACTTTTATACCTTGTTGATGGTGTCGCTGAAGCTGTAGTGTTGAACTCCAGGAAATCGAGGCTGGGGTCATTCCTCATCTGGGACTGTTCATCAATGAATCTGCAGAAATGAATAAATGGGGGAAAGGTGACGTCATGCACGCTTTTGTACCTTGAGACTGATGCCGCCCACTTTTCTTGCAGACTGTATGGTAGTTTCACGACAATTGGGTTCACTCCATGGGCTGTATCCAGGTAGCATAGCCTGATCAGACGAGGGTCTCTTTTGGCAAGCTCTAGTTCCATGAGCAGGTCACTCAAATCCTGAAGCTTATCGACGTCCTTAAGATTGATCTTTGGGACGTTCTGCAGTCCCTTAAATAGGGCCTTCTACACTGCCAAAGGTACGTTCGAGTCTCTGCTAGGCGGCAGCGAGACTTGCTTCTGCTAGTCCCACATAGACAGTTCTGAGGCTCTTGATGCGATTTGTGGAGCTTGGGCCCAGCCATTTGATCAGGAGGTCGAGCTCCTGCTCTGCTGTTAGGTTAAGGTTGGCAATGGCGGCCTTGAAGGTTGACTTTTAAGATCTGTAGCTCTCTGCACGGTCATCACATTTTGAGAGACTCGTGTTAATTAGCTCTCTGCTCACCATAAACCTGGCAAACTCAGACATATCCGATTTATCACTGCTTGTTGCCACGACAACCTGTCATGCGGCCGGGGCGTGTAGGCTGCACGGCGTGAAAGGGTGAGATGCATCTGGGTAGAATGATGTTGCTGCAGGGTTGAGCTGTGATCTAGCCTCTGTAGGTCGTGATGACTGCTGCTTACGCTGTGGGGGTAGGCCAGGAAACGCCTGATGGCCTTTTTTGGTAGTTTTGTAATAACTTTTCTTGAGAAGGCACATCTGGGTGAACACCATCAGGTTGCTCAGGCGCTGTAAGACACTGGCACTGTAGGTGGAGATGACTTGGAGGTTTCGGTGTTGTCGTTACTGCATACTGGGGGTGATGCAGACAATTGTTCCAGTACATAGTCGCTGGTGCGGTCAGCTGGATCTTCTACCTCCTGTGGTGGCAAGCAGACTGGATCAAGATCTTGGCTTAGTGCTTGCTCAAGTAGTCTTACTTTAGCTAATGCAAACTCCTCTTCCATCTATGATTCAAGAATCTTTATTCGAGCCTCTGCTTCTGCCCTCTTGGCTTCTGCCCTCTTGGCTTCTGCCCTCTTGGCCTCTGCTTCTGCTCTTGCCAGAGCTTCTTTTTCAGTGAAGGAACGTCTGGCTTTGGATTGCTCTGCATTTATGCGGGCCTCTAGTAATCTGTTGCTTAGGGTTGAGTTTCTTGAGCATGATGATCTGTATGACCGAGAGGAATTTGATCTGTGTGATCTAGTTTCTTGCAAATGCGAGATGCGAAGTTCCGCTTTATCTTTAGCAAGCAGCACCATGGCGTCTCTTTGCATGTCTATTGATTCTGCCTTGCTCAGTTCTGGAAGGGCTTCATCATTATTAAAATTTTTTAGAAAGGTTATATACCTTGTGGACAGTCTCTTGTATCCTTCATGAGCTGTATTCAGCCGCCTGATGGCAACTTGTAAGCTTGTGGTATCACCCGAGGATTTCCCATAGCTCTTCCAGGTTATCGCATAGCTCGTCTTTTGTGGTATGATAATTTTCCCTGACCTTTATTGTCGGTTTGAGGGAGCGTCTTGGTCGCACGACTTGGTCTGCTGGAAGTGTGGGTTCTGCTTCCAGTTCTTCATGGTGATCATTAACAGGCTGCATTAGCTTTGTTTCATCACTGGGGAACTGTGAGAGGCCCTTTTCATCCATTTTGATTTTAGGTGCACTGTCTCTTTAAGAAAATAAACTTTTGAATTGGGGGCTGAAAATCACAGTGCGGCTGCGCTGGGGCACTCTGGCAAGGTTCCTCAGGTGTTTTAAGTGATTTGCGGGGGTTAGGTTAGAGACGGACCCCGCGTGCGTTAACAGTTCTGCTATGCGAGCAAAGGTTTATATGGGATATAAAAACGGCTTGGTGAGTTGTGGAGGACTTCCATGCGAGAGTAAAGATACTGTGGACACACTGTGTTTGCTCTTAGACTTGTGGAACATGCACTGTAGCCGGGCGGATTCGCTGCAGGTGGGCCTGTTGCAAGGGAGATTCCTGAGTGTGGTAACTCTGAGGGAATCTGTGGCTGGGGTGTGGACATTAAGGCAGTTTTTGACTGTTCTGTTCCCACATGAAGGCGAATGAAGGTATAACTGATAATAGCTGTGAGCTGTTCCTACCTTCGTATCCAAGCAGTGGGGCAGACCGGACTGGCAGATGCTCAGGTTAGATGTATGTAGACTTTAACATGGGTTTATTCAATCCAGATAAAGCTGTGGCTGGGGTGTGGACATTAAGGCAGTTTTTGACTGTTCTGTTCCCACATGAAGGCTAATGAAGGTATAACTGATAACAGCTCTGTGACTTCCTACCTTCATATCCAAGCAGTGGGGCAGACCGGACCGGCAGATGCTCAGGTTAGATGTATCCAGACTTAGACATGAGGATGAAATCAACATGGGTTTATTCAATCCAGATAAAGCAATAAACTGTGATACAATACTGTTCTGTAGTAGTGGTATCAATGCTGACTTTTTGGTATCTATCCTGAGGCTAGCTGCTGGTCAAAAATGATGCCTTCTCAAGCCCAAAAAATGTGCAGTGTCTAGTCACACAGCCATGAGGTACTGCGATGGCTGCCCCCACGTGATGAAGCCAGCCCAGCTTGAGTCCACGCCCCCGATGCAAAAAACTTTACTAACAAGAACAGAGGCGGGCGGCATGCAAATTCTGGCCAGCAGATGGCAGCTGTAAAAAAGATGCATAAAAACAACATGGTAAAAGAAAGATTAATAATGCAATGTACAAACTACGAGGAGAACAGCACAACCTCCCTGGCTGTATGATTATTTCAGATTTTAGATGTAGAAAGCGGTACCATTATTTTGCATGGAAATTTGGCGTTTTATATTGTAGGCCTGTAATTCTTAGGAATAACTCACTTAAATCTGTCCGAACAAGAGTCTAGTAGACATCACGGGTATGATAAAGTTTGAAACACTAAATCTTAAATTATAATGTATTAAATAATAACAAATAATAATATAATAATAATACTTTTTATTCAATAAATTTTAGTCACTCAAATCAAATTAGTCAATCAAATCAAAATAACTTAAAAAATTTGCCTGAAAAAGTGTGCAATATTACTAATCATATTGCTTCAGTAAACGTCCTGGGTATGGTGAATTTTGAAACATGGGACAGCACAAAGTCCAATGTCACAATCAGGACAATAGGACCAGGTTTCTTTTCGGATTTTCCTGCCAGTGTTGTCACGCTTAGAGCAGCAAACCACACACATCCTTGTGGGTGCTGTCTTCTTTTGCGTTGGTGGAATGTGGTCCATAAAGTGACAACCAGTCAGGCGTTCCGGGTTCACAACGCCAGCAGCGATTCTGTATCGATGTCGTTGTTTTCCAGCAGGTCATATACCGCTTTTGAGGTAGAGGCGCACTTTTTTTATGCCATGGTCATTCTGCAGCTTACAGACACAAAGTACAGTAAAACTGAAGGCAAGGGCTCTGGAGAAAGCACTAAAGGGCAATCTAAGATCAATTTTAGTTTATTTAGTAATGTAATCCAATAGGATTACAATGTATCAGGCCGTGTACACACGACCGAGGTTCTCGCTGGAAACCAGCGAGAACCTCGCTGGAAGCTGCATTCCAGCGAGGACCTCGGCCGTGTGTACGCTCTCGGCGAGCGTCCCGTCGGGAAGCCCGTCGAGCAGAAATAGAGAGCACGCTCTCTATTTGCTCGACGGCCCGCCTGGAAGAATGGCTGGTTGCCATTCCCGACGGGCGGGTCGCCGATTTCGATGGCCGGCAGGGAACCTCGACGGGCGGAACGATGTGTTCTGCCCGTCGAGGTTCTCTGCCGTGTGTACACGGCCTCAGTGTGTTTGTGCTTTATACATTTGAATTTACCCCCCTGCATCGTGAGGCTTGCAGGGAATGGAAGCCAGGGCACACAGTACATCGGGCGAAAGATCCGGCCGCCGTACACTGCGGAAATACATTGCGGGATGCCGGGGACGAGGTAAGTAACCTCTTCCAGGATCCAGCGATGCAATCCCGGGGGTTACCGATAATGGCATTGAAATTCCACCCCGAGCCTCACACAGGAATACCGCTAGGCGGGTTAAAGGTGGAAAAAGTTTTGAAATGATTTATCTTTGTCTCATTTTTTTACATCATATTTTCACCAAAGAATTATAGCAGAATATATGTTGGGCTAAATTTATAAAAGCGGACCTAAAGTAAGTTTTTCATCTATTAAATCTTCTGCCCTTGTTGTTTTTCTGTCAGTAAATACCTCATACAGCTCGCTTCCTGTTTCTCGGCTGGTAAAAAACCTAGGCTCATGACATCATGCACAGCTCTCTCACTGTAAGACAGGGGTTGACAATGTCCGGGCACCAGGTCGCAATTGCGACCAGAAATTGTGACCTGGCGCCCGCGGCGGCTGGTAATTGAGGCCGCGGCTTTGCGGCCTACAAGTCCGTGAAGCCGCGGCCTCAATTACCGGCCGCCGCGGGCCTGCCACGATCGCGCGGCGGGGGAGCACGGAGGCACAGGATCCTGTGTCTCCGTGCGCCCCCACCTCCCCCGCCGCGCAATCGCGGCGGGTCCACGACGGCTGGTAATTGAGGCCGCGGCTTTGCGATGTCCCCAGCTCTCCCTTCTGTGAGCTGGGGCCTTCTGGTGGTGGCCATTTGGCATTACAAGTTAAACAGCAATTTGAATGTAATTTTTCACTATTTTCACTGCCATCTCCTTCCATTTAATTACAACCCCCAAACATTATATACATATATTTTATTCTAACACCCTAGAGAATAAAATGGCAATCGTTGCAATACTTTGTGTCACGCCATATTTGCGCAGCGGTCTTACAAGCACACTTTTTTGGAAAAAAATTATTTAAAAATAAAACGGTAAAATTATCCCAATTTTTTATTATATTGTGAAAGATAATGTTACGGCGAGTAAATTGATACCCAACATATCACGCTTAAAAATTGCGTCCGCTCGTGGAATGGCGTCAAAGTTTTACCCTTTAAAATCTCCATAGGTGACGTTTAAAAAAATCTACAAGTTGCACGTTTTGAGTTACAGAGGAGGCCTAGAGCTAGAATTATTGCTCTCGCTCTAACGATCGCGGCGATACCTTACATGTGGTTTGAATACAGTTTACATATGCAGGCGCTAGTCACGTATGGGTTCCCTTCTGCCCGCAAGCTCGACGGGATGCGTTTTCTGGCTCCTAACTTTTTTAGCTGGCTCCTAGATTCCAAGCAAATTTGTCAAGCCAGGTGGGATGAGTCATAATGAGAGCTGCAGGTGTGCCTCTGTGTAAATCCAGGAAGTGAACAGGCAGCAGCTTCAGCTGCCCACAGTTAAAATGGCTGCTGCCAGACTCGGTGGAGGGAGATTTCTGCATATTTGGCAAGTACAGAATCACAGTATATATAAAATAATATGCAAAGTGGTTGGAGGGAAGCTTCAGAATGGCAAAGATGTTTTTATTACAAATTATGTGAGCAGACTGCAGCTCCTCTTTAAATGCCACCAAAACAAAGCTATAGCTGACTAAAAAAATAAGATAAAATGAATCTTGTGTACATTATTACAAGACTGGCTCGTTGTCAGTCAAACGATCACAATAGCCTGTTACCGAAGGGGTATTATGGGCTGGTATTGAAGTGGTAAAAGGGAGCAGCTGAGCTGGTTTATGGTGTACTCAGTACACTAAACACCAGACGTCTTCCTATTCCCTGCCAGTTCAGGAATAAAGTAACTTTTATTTTGGCGCAGGCGCAGGGTAGAGGCTGTGTGACCAGGAGCTCGCTGATACCCGATCCTCTCACACTAGTCTAGACGTTCTAGAAATGCTTGACGTCTGACCGCTCATCTGTCGTCACGTCCCCGCCCACTCCATGACATGGCTCCTCCCCTTCGATGGGGCGTGCGCATGCGTCGTAGCGCCCTCGCGCCTGGCAGTGAGCGGAGTCATGATGGCGGCGGACAGGCCGTGCTGATGAGACAGCGAAACAGGCGACAGCTACAGAAGCTTCCAAGCGGCCCATTAGCAACAGCGCTCTCCACAGAGGCAGCATCGCCGCGGTACGCTGACACAAAGCCTCAGGATCGAGCAGACAGTCCCTCCTAATTAAACCAAAAGCCGGAAGCCGACACTGCACCCAGGACACAGCGGGACCGGGAGGGTCACCACCGCCTTGCCGCCATGCAGATCACAATGAAGACGCTGCAGCAGCAGACCTTCAAGATAGACATTGACTGCGAAGAGACGGTAGGCCACAATTACTGTGCCTTGTACTACTGAGGGGGAGCTGTGTCTCCCTGCTATTACATGGCGTGCTAGGCCGCCGGGGTTATTTACAACACTCGTGCACTCACAAGGGTTAACGAAGTGCGGAGGGGGCGGGGTAAAGGCGCGTGCTTGTGTTGGAGTTTTAGCACGTGATCGAAGGGCGTCGCGGTGTCGTACATCACGTGGGAATGGGCTAGGCGCGCGCACGCTTTCATACAGGTGTCTGTGCAGCTGTTGCGGGATTTACGTCCCGGCATGCCCTGCGAGCGGCTGTGTGGCAGTAACCGCGTGCTGTCTAATTTTTCCTGACTCATGTCAGCTGCTGGCCGCCTGCTCCACCCCCCCCCCATATATTGTTTTCCTAATATTAGGTGTGCAAAACAATTCAGAAGTGTGCTGTACCAGGCCTTAGGTGCACATATTTTTTCCCTTGTGTTGGTGAGGAAGAAAACAGACACTGGGGTTGGTTTACTTAAAGGGGAGGTTCCACTAAAAAGAAACTTTTAACATTGCATGTCTCTTTTTAATTGCATGTAGAATCGGCTGGTAGTTTAAAAAAAAAAACGTCCGTACATACTCAGGGGGACAGGGCAGCTTTCACATAGAGGAGCAGCTGCAGAAGAATGCTCAGTTATTGAAGGCAGGAGGAGAGCTGCTTCACACTGGATTCGATGTGATGGGCAATGAGAGATGGCCATGTGACAGTAAGAAAGCACTCATAAAAAGGTACTTAGCAAGGTTTATAAACAAATAACCACACTGCACTTACTAATGCCTTACAAAAAAAGGCTCATAGGATTTTATTGATGTGACTTTACAACTTTAACACCAAGCCTTGGAACCCGTTCACACTGTTGTGCAAGATCACTATGCACCCTAGCGTGCCTTAACCGCTTCCAGCCCAAGGAGGTCACATAACATTCCTTGACTTTCAGTGGGCATATCTGAATGATGCCTGCAGCAGTAAGCGTCATTCAGATATCATTCTTTTTCACAGCGATTCTGTGCACTGTAAGAACGATCATAGCAGCAGTTCAGCCACTTGATTGTTCTTACAGGTGACAGAAAGGGACACCACCCTCCATGCAGGCTGGGAAGGCCCCGGGGGCGGATGGGATTCCTATTGAGCTGTATTCCACCTATCAGGAGCTGTTAGTACCTAGACCAGTAATGGCGAACCTTGCCACCCCAGATGTTTTGGAACTACATTTCCCATGATCCTCATGCACTCTGCAGTGTAGTTGAGCATCATGGGAAATGTAGTTCCAAAACATCTGGGGTGCCAAGGTTCGCCATCACTGACCTAGACTTACCGCTTTATTCAAGCGGTTCACTACTTCAGACACTCTACCTGACTCAATGTATGAAGCGATAGTGGTGCTGATACTCAAGCCAGGCAAGGACCCGGAAGAGTGCTCCTCCTATAGGCCTATTTCATTAATCAGCGAAAATTTTGGTACGTGGGGTGATGGATAATTTTATCCATGTGGATCAGACGGGATTTATGGTTGGGAAGGGGACTGACATTAATATCCGCCGCTTGTTCCTCAACCTGGCAACCACTCATAGTAACAGTGGGTCTAGAGTCATAGCCTCACTGGATGCCGAGAAGGCTTTTGACTCTGGAGTGGGGCTATTTGTGGGAGGTGCTGCGACGGTTTGGTTTTGGTCCGTGATTTTTACTGGCTGGGTCTGTTATATTGTGCGCCTAAGGTGAGGATACGGGTGAATAACTCACTCTCTGACTACTTTTTGCTCGGGAGGGGGACCCGCCAGGGGTGCCCGCTGTTGCCTAGCCTATTTGCCCTGGTGGTCTTGGTTCGTGTTTCTAGTCGAATCGTAGGTCTACGGCTGGGCCCTCTGAAAGAGAATATATCGCTATACGCGGATGACACCCTATTGTATGTACACGACGCGGATTCCTCGTTGACTGCTGCCCTAGAGATCTTTGATGTATTTGGGAGGTTTTCGGGGATTCGTATTAATTGGTCCAAATCTGTTCTTTTTCCCCTGGATGCACAGGCCGGGACGTCGGGGACACAGAATCCGCTTCGGTGGGTGGACGAGTTTGTATACCTGGGAGTCAGGGTGGCGAGGGACCTGCGTTCCTTCCACCGCCTCAACCTTTTACCTGTGATCCAGTGCCTCAAAGACCACTGCTCCCGTTGGGCTGACCTCCCTCTTAACCTCCTAGGTATCAATATTCTGAAAATGATCTACCTCCCCAAGTTGACTTACATTTTTAGAAACTGCCCGGTGTGGGTACCCGCTTCTTTTTTAAAAAGAGGGGGGTTGGGACTTTGAATGAGGCATATAGCGATCTTGCCATAGGCCTCCATCCCTGTAAGTGGATAAAAATGGTAAAAGTGGGACTTTGAATGAGATGCGATTTTAGCAAATATGCAATTAAATATAAACATGGATAATAAATTATAAGTAACCATGTGACCAGGCTCAGAATTGTCAACCAAAAAGCACTAAACCAAATTAAACTGTCTAACTGATGTAAGTAAAAACAGAGGTTTAGTTGCAAGCATTTGCAAATACCTGGGAAGCTGCAGCGCCAACTCCACGGCACTCTGCATGGCTGCAGTCCTATCTATAAATTTAAGGTCTCCTGAAAGGGAGCCCAGGTGTGCTAATCACCAGGCAGAGGACAGGTGAGGACCTAAAGCCCGCCCCTACCTAGAGTTGGTATGGCAAATAAGAGCACTGGGAAAAAAGAAAAAAGTAGGAGTGGAACAAGGACTGCCCAAAATACCACCAGACTAAAGGCAGACCGACTCCAACTGGGTCCGCCAGTAAAAAAATGACTGCATTAAAGAACTGATCAGTGGTAAATCTGTGCAGGCACTCCATTCCACTCCTAAATCGCATCTCCATCCCGGGATAATGTTTAAAAAGAGGGGGGTTGGGACTTTGAATGAGGCATATAGCGATCTTGCCATAGGCCTCCATCCCTGTAAGTGGATAAAAATGGTAAAAGTGGGACTTTAATTGCATATTTGCTAAAATCGCATCTCATTCAAAGTCCCACTTTTACCATTTTTACCCGCTTCTTTTTTTTTTTTTTTTTGGGGGGAGGTGGATAGCTGCATCGGCTCCTTCCTGTGGCGGGGTTCTTCACCCCGATTGGCTAGGGCGACCCTCCAGCTCCCTGTGAGTTGTGGGGGACTTGCCCTTCCTGGCTTGTTGACTTACTACTGGGCAGCTATGTTGGTCACGGTGGGGTGGTGGTTTCAGCAGTCCAGGGCTAATGCGGCTGTCTGTTTGGAGGCGGCCATCGAGGGCTCCCTCACGGAGCTTACCAACCTTGTGTACCGGGGTCCCTCGGCATCCCCTCTGTTGCCGACCCCGACTGTGGCGACCCTTCGGGTCTGGGGGGTAGCTAGGAGACGGTTCCTAAATCCCGACCGGCGGTCCCCCTTTACCCCACTGTTGGGGTAACCCTTATCTTCCTCATTTCAGAACCATACCGGATCCGCAG
Organism: Rana kukunoris; assembly: GCA_029574335.1. Taxonomy (NCBI): domain Eukaryota; kingdom Metazoa; phylum Chordata; class Amphibia; order Anura; family Ranidae; genus Rana; species Rana kukunoris. The sequence goes on along the minus strand of CM056049.1, from coordinate 342,583,839 downwards.
CTTTGGGCCCGCTTTGGCATTAAGTTGCTACGCGATGTTTACAGCAGCGGGGCTCTTCTCTCATTCCGAGCTCTGGCGGCCAAGTTTGGCCTTCCTTTATGGATGGCGTTTAGGTATCTGCAGCTCCGTCACGCAGCCAGGGCACAGTTCCCGTTTCCCCCTACTCTGAAAGCGGATCCCATAGAGGACCTGTTGGCACAGGAGACTCTGGCTAAGCCGTTGTCTGAGCTGTATTTTGCTCTCCAGAGGAGGGACTCCCCAAAGATGGAAGCCTTGTGGGATAAATGGAGGGAGGATTTGCCTGAGTTACACAGGGAAACCTGGGAGGAGTGTTTTTGAGGCTAGCTCTAAAGTGGTTATCTCCTCTAGGGATAAGCTGATTCAAACGGAATTCTTCACAGGGTTTATTTTACGCACAGAATTTATCCGCTCCGTTCACCAAATTGCCCCCGATGTCACTCTCCTGATAGCACCTTTTTACACATGTTCTGGACCTGCCCGAAGCTGGCGAGGTTCTGGGCTGCGGTGGGGGGCTGCGGTGGGGGAGGCTATCAATTTCCGCCTCCAACTGGAACTACCCTTGTCGGCGGAATTGGCCCTGTTGGGTATACAGGATGACGAGCTGAGGCCTAGATATACCAAGACGCTGATTTCTTTGTTTTATGCTAAAAAGGAGATTCTGCTGAAATGGGTCTCCCCCTGCCCCCCACTGTGGGCTCCTGGGGAAAATGCGGTCAACGCAGTACTTCCATTGTATAAGTTGACGTACATAAGTAGAGGGTGTCCTATGAAGTATGAGAGGATTTGGCGGCCCTGGACTGATCCCTCATATGTTGCTAACCCCTGAGTACGTGGGAGAATTATCCTTGCCGTCTTGGGTGGGCCTCCCCGTCCCTTCCTGCCCACATATGTACACGCTATTCAAACCACATATGTGAGGTATCCCTGCGTGTGTTGGAGCAAGAGCAACAATTTTAGCGCTAGACCACCTCTAAGGCTGCATTCACATCTAGGCGGCAAGTAACGCCGCGTACGCGGCATTACTTGCCGCGATTCGATTCATTTTTTTTTAATACAAATTATCTCCATTGATGTCTATGGCCGAACGCCAATGTCGCCTGAAAAAAAGGGTCCGGGACTTCAATGGGAATTTTCCCCTCCAGCGGCACGAGCGTCGGGCGACAGGCGTTTTGTCGCCTAGATGTGAATGCAGGGTTACTCTAAATATGTAACCTGTTAAACAATTTAAGGCATCGCCTGTGGAGATTTTTTAGTACTGAAGTTTAGCGCCATTCCACAAGTGTGCGCTATTTTAAAGAGTAACATATTGGGTATCTATTTACACTGCGTAACATATTTACACTGCGTAACATAATCTTTCACATTATAAAAACAAATTCAGCTGACTTTACTGTTTTGTTAAGTCCTGAAACTGTTTTCTTTAAAAAAAAAAAAACACGTTTGAAAAATTGTTGCGCAAATAGTGTGACATAAAACGTTGCAACAACTGCCATTTTATTCCCTAGGCCTAGGGTGTATGCTAAAAAACATACATAATGTTTGGGGGTTAATGAGTAATTTCAGGGAGTAGCGAGTCATTTTCTAGCAAAAAACGTTTTACATGTAGGAGCGGAGTGCCAGAATTGGCCTGGTATAGAAGTGGTTACATAGTTAGTCAGGTTGAAAAAAGACACAAGTCCATCCAGTTCAACCATAAAAAAAAAAAAAATAGACAAACAAAATAAAACAGTACATCCCATACACCCAACTCCATACCCACAGTTGATCCAGGCACATTATACATTATAGAGGCAGGAACATTATAATTTTTTTTGGTTGATTTACAAACACTTTAATATTAGTGGATTAGCATATGTCTGTCAACTGCTGCCTTCAGAAGAAGGTAAACATTGGCAGCCCTGATATTTCTCTCTCAAAAAAAGTTTACTTTATAGACCCTGGGTGTACACCCAACAAAACAAAGACCTTGGGCATACTTTGTAAATTCAGATCTTTCTCCCTTACTGTCCACAGTACAATGCTAAACTCTGATAGGTCTTCCTCTGATCACATTAGCTTTTCTTACAGGTCTCTCACCATTGTCCACACCATATCCGCTCACTCTGTGCTCCTGCCTGATCTCTCTACAATACCATCTGCTGCATTCAGCATTCCACATTGTATGATCTTGTGTCATATTACCAGGGTTTGACAAACTTGCTTGGAATCTAGGAGCCAGCTAAAAAAGTTAGGAGCCAGAAAACACGCCCCGTCCCGACGAGCACGCCCGCAGAAGCAAACACATACGCGAGTAGCGCCCGCATATGTAAACGGTATTCAAACCACACGAGAGGTATCGCCGCGATCATTAGAGAGAGAGAGCAATAATTCCAGCTCTAGACCTCCTCTAACTCAAAACGTGCAACCTGTAGAATTTTTTTAAACGTCGCCTATGGAGATTTTAAAGGGTAAAAGTTTGTCGCCATTCCACGAGCGGATGCAATTTTGAAGCGTGACATGTTGGGTATCAATTTACTCGGCGTAACATTATCTTTCACAGTATATAAAAAAAAAAAAAGATGAGTGCTGCAACTTGGGTTGTCCCGATACCAGTATCGGGACCGATACCGAGTATTTGCGGGAGTACTTGTACTCCCGCAAATACCCCCGATACCTAAATACAACTATAAAGATAACTGGAATATTCAGTAATATAAGTATGTAAAAATAGATGTGCAACCTAAAATATTGCAAAACACAGTGCAAAAAATAAAGAACATATTTATATATTTTTTTTTAATATTCTGAAAAAAAAGTCCATAGGGAACAAAGTCCAATTATGAACCGCTCCTAAAGCTTGGTGGTGGTCCAGGAAGCAAAGGTACAAATCTTCCTCCTTTTGTTTCTAAGCTGCAAACACAGGATACTAAAAGTGCAAAGTGGCCACTCTCGGTAAGGGAGATCTTATGGGCTCAGTATCAAAATATTCTCCTGGTAACGGAAGCGATCTGGCCAACCTTCCATCACTGAATCCACTGGGTCAGCTGGGTGTGTTTAGCAAAAAATCCTTCAGTCTCAGTGCAAGTGGAGCAGCAATACAGGGGACCCTATGTATGAAGAGGAAAGATAAAACACTTCATGGTGCAGTACTTTGGTAAAAAAAAAAAAGTGTACCCATTAATCGAATAGCAGGGCAACTGACATCAAACAATGATTTAAAGCGTAGGTTAAAAAAACAGACATTCACACAGCCGTGGCTCAGACTAACACAGCTGTGAGTCTGGTAATGTCAGGATCTCCGGCTCTGCCCGACGCAGCGTTTTTTGCACTGTTTTGCAATATTTTAGGTTGCGCATCTATTTTTACTTTTTTACATGTGACTTTGTCCCCAAACAAAATTTACGTCCTATTTTCCCCATAAATAGGGGCTTTCTTTTGATGGTATTTGATCCCCTCGCCCGCTATCACGCTTAAAGGGACCGACATACAGCTAGGGCTCATCCCAGGAGTCTTCAGAATAGAAGGGGGTTTTCTCAGAAAAGCACAATCTCCTGCCTGTGTGCCTGAGCTAAGGGCAGATGGATTCCAGGAAGAAAATGCTACATAAATCCATGCCCTTACTCCAGGTGGCCAGGGCCAGAAATGCTAGGGAGGTGATTTCAAAGCAATTTCTCTGCAAAATAAAGCATGGGGTAGGGCTGGGGAAAAAATTGATTTGAATCGCGTTGCGAGGGCAAATAGATTCAGATTTTTTTTCTATAGGACCGGCGCTCTGTGGACTAGGCTGAAGCCGCGGTTTCGCCTAAAAATCCTGCTTGCGGCTTTTTCCCAGGATCTCGGCAAGCTGCTGGTAGGATTTTTTTAGGTGATGCTTCGGCCATTGCCTAAAAACTTTGGACCGTGGTGCGGTGTCCATCAGCAAAGACTCAATTTGAATCGCGAATCGATGTTTTTTTGGAGGAGGGGGGCAAAATCACCCAGCTTTAGCATGGGGATATGAATGGATGAGTTTGCTTTGAATATTAAAAATGAATTAGTGTTTTGGTTTGTGAAGATCCGCTTTAAGGTCTCTTGCACAGGGGTGTCATTATTTACTGATTACTCACTTGACGGAAAGTCCCTGATAAAAAAATAAACTGTGTAAAGACCTGCATAATGAGTATAAAATTTCTTCATTGCCAGTGTTGTAATATACTCAATTATACTTGAGTACACACACGAATGCAAGTAAATTACTACTCTTAAAGCGGTGTTCCCAGTTAAAAAAAAATAAAAAATTTAAATACTGCAGCTGCTGGTATTTAATCAGACACTTGCCTGTCCCAGGGTCCAGCAATGCGGGCGTACGAAGCCCCACTCCTCTCCCCCTCTCCGTGGCGCTGGCATAACTACTGTGGGCGCCCGGCTGTGGCTTCACGAGCACGGGCCACACTGTGACTGGCCGGGCAATCATCTGGGACCTGTGACGCGTCCCAGATGTTTGCCAAGAGCGAGGGGGAGAGAGAGTTGAACTTCCTTCCGGTGCCCCGGGAGGAAGTGGGAGCTGAAACCCTCTAAAAAGACATGCCAATTTTTTAAGATTTATGGCCCTGTAAGCATTGCCGCTGCATTACTGATCGTTTCTCCATAGACAATGATAGGGCTTCGACCCAAGGATTATATTCATAATCGATTAGTTGGTTAATTGTTTCCATTAATCAAAACCTCAAAATTGTATACAAGTTTAGTCATGTAAAGTTTAAAAAAAGACAATTTATTCTTGAATATCTATATGCAGTGGTAAATCTAAATCACCAGCGATATAGTTAGGGAACAAAACATCTAAGCAACTCTGAGAATAACAGGCAAAAGATATCTTGACATAGGCAGGTAGCTTGTTGAAAGCTACCTGACCCTGTTGTCTTATGCTGGCCATATATAATTCAATTATTGAATGTAATCCTCCACAGTAAGAACATTCTATGCATTAAGGGGAAAGAGCCCCCCCCCCCCCCCGGTTTTTTTTTTCCCCTTACCTGACCCCGATCGTCCTAGAGATGCGCATGATGTGCATGAGTTCGGCCACTGTGCTACCATGGTATGCGGCTCTCCGTGGGGGCACTTAAAGAGGAGGAGCCAGGATCGCTGCGGGGGACACCAGAAAAGGAGGAACAGGGCTACTCTGTGCAAAACCCATGCATAGAGCAGGTAAGTATAACATGTTTGTTGTTTAGAAAAAATATCAAACTAACATTTCACTGGACCTTCTTATTAAAGTGATTGTAAAACAGTAAAAACTTAGTGAGTTCCATGTTTTATGTTTGTCTGTGCTGCATGCCCTAATCTCATAGTGTTCAGAATGAACAATTTTTATTTGTTGCTTGTAAATACCTTATTTTGTAGTCCTTCATTACTTCCTCCTCCTTATTAGCCTAGGCTATTAAGTCACAAGGCTATTTGCAAGGGTTTCTGGGATAGGCATCATGTTTCCCAGTAGTCCTTGCAAACCTGACTGAAACCTATTACATTGCTTGTGCAGCACTGAGCACGTGTGAGATATGCAAAGCTGAAATCCAGGAAGTCATACAGTCTGGCTTCATGATGCCCACACTTAAGATGGTTACGGTCTATTTCTAGATTATAAACTATCTAAATGCTGTAACAACCTAACAAAACGGACCTTAGTTTACAGACTAACTTTACTAGAATACATTAAGCTTGTGTATTACAGGGGTATTTATATTTAAAAAGTGAAATTGTGGGTGGAACTCCCCTTTAATTTGGACAGCCCAGTGCATCAATTAATTGAACCATCTCCAACACCACCTGAAGTGAACATGTAGTTTCAAACCCTGTGCTCAGAGGTCAGCCACCGCATCCCAGTGAAATTAACACTTACCAGCATGCACGCCTTTTAATGTGCGTCTGTCATCCAGTAAGCCTGTCAAGCAACACGTCTCATCAGGGTTAAGCTTATGATAAATAAAGCTTACCAGGAGCCAGATATAATCCTTGTGGTTTAGTAATTTTAATCTGGATGCATAAAAACAAAAGAAAGTAGCATAAAAACCTTGCATATGAAGCCACTGCCCACCTGGAATCGAGCAGCGATGTGACTGCAGCACTAGTATCTCCTTCCGGATGCGTTTCGTCCAATAGGATGTTATCAAGGGATGACGCAAACATTAAAGGCGTACATGCTGTTGTGATGGCAGCCATTGTCTCGGGTAAGTAACCAGTTTACTGGGATGTGGTGGCTGAACTGAGCAAGGGGTTTGAAACTACATGTTCACTTCATGAGGTGCTGGAGATGTTTTCACTTCATTGCTGCACTGGATTTTTTCGGTTCTTACAATGGAGCATTACATTCAGTAATTGGGGACTCTATTTTCCAAAAATGCAAGTTTTTTACATTATTTATGTAAGTTGGGTATACTGCTTGTTCATGACGTCGTCCACCTCCCCACAGCGCAGAGATGTTTTTTTTTTTTTTTTTTTTTTCTAGTCGTTAATGGGGTCAAATTGTTTGTTTAAAAACCACAGTGATGGGAAAATTCAAGAGAATAGTGGACTTTTCTTGATTGAATACATTTTTGGACAGTGTATGTGGTTGTTTAGAAATGACATTTATTTTAATGTTGAGCAAGTGAACTTTTTCAAATGACATTCGTCCATCGTATGTACAAAGAATTTCCGTACATACCGGTATATTCTGGCCCCCAAAATAGTTTATCACCTGTCGTACATTTAGTCCTTTCTAGTACAAAAACAGTGGATGACTACTAGAAGTGCTTAATGTGTCTGTTAAGACTGGTGTGTGTTTTCTAAAAAAAACTCTACCCCCACTTGTATTTACCTCAGCCCAATCTTCTTTCAGAGATGTGCACAAGAGCCTCAGCAGGAGACAATCAGGAAAGAGAGGTGGAGGGCCGAGCCACAGCTCTATGGGTGAATTGATGAGCAGGGCAGTGGCTTGGGAACCCCCAATGCAAGCTGCTTGCTCTGGGGGCACTTGGCAGGTGGGAGGGGCCAGGAGCACTGGCGGGGGAACCCCAGAAGAGGAAGATCAGTGCTGCTCTGCAAAACCACTGCATGGAGCAGGTAAGCATGGCATGTTAGTTATTTTGAAAAAAAATAAAAAATCTTTCCCAGTTTTCCTAGAAGTAGGATATAAAGGGTAATTTAACTACTTGCCTACCGCCCGCCGTCATGTGACGGCAGGAAGATGAGGCTTTTTTTCTGGGTGGATGTCATATGACGTCTTCTCCTTCCCAGGCTTCTAGGGGGCGTGCGCCGCGTCACTGGGGACCTGATGCGCATGCCCAGCAGCCGCAATGTCTGCCGGGCACCAGCGGTTGCCCAGTAACTGAGCAGGACAGTGAATCTGTGTGTGTAAACGAACAGATCAACGTCTTGTCAGGGAGAGGAGAATAATGGTGTGTTCCTTGTACATAGGGACACCGATCGTCGCCTCCCCCAGTCGGTCCCCTCCACCCGCAGTTAAAATCACTCCCTAGGGTACACGTATAACCCCTTGATCACCCCCTAGTGTTAACCCCTTCCCTGCCAGTCACATTTACACAGTAATCAATGCGTTTTTATAGCACTAATCGCTGTATAAATGTGGCCCCAAAAATGTCCTCCGCAATATCGCAGTCATGATAAAAATCGCAGATGCCGTCATTGTTACATTACTTTTTTTTTTTTTTTTTTTAACAAAAATATGTCCAAGAATGCACTAAACTAAGGAAAAATAGTTTAAAAAAAAATTAATTGGATATTATAGCAAGTAAAATTTATTGTGTTTTTCAAACTTGTCCCTCTTCTTTTGTTTATAGCACAAAAAATAAAAACCGCAGAGGTGATAAAATACCACCAAAAGAAAGCTCTATTTGTGGGGAACAAATTATATAAAAGAAAAAAGTTTTTCTTTCCACATTTTAGAAGTATTAGAATGTGTTTTTGGGGTGTAATTTGTGGTATGCATATGCTGTGTGAGAAATAACCTGCTAATGACATTTTGAGGGAAAAAAAAATCTTGGTTTTGCAAAGAATTGTGGGAAAAAATTACAACTACCAAAAACTCACTGCATCTTACTAAATACATTGGAATGTTCTTTCCAAAAAGGGGTAATTTGGGCAGGGTTTGTACTTTCCTGGCTTGTTGGGGTCTCAAAATGAAATGGGCCATCAGTACTTCAGGTGTGATACATTTTTAGAGATTGGTACTATAGCTTGTAGAGACTCTAACTTTCACACAGACTAAATATACACTGATTTGGGTTATTTTTACCTGCTCCATGTAAAGGTTTTGCACAGAGCTTTAACCACTTAACCTCCAGACCATATTGCTGCCCAATGACCAGAGCACGTTTTGTGATCCGGCACTGCGTCGCTTTAACTGACAATTGCGTGGTCGTGCGATGTGGCTCCCAAACAAAATTGGCGTCCTTTTTCCCCCACAAATAGAGCTTTCTTTTGGTGGTATTTGATCATCTCTGCGGTTTTTATTTTTTGCGCTATAAACAAAAATAGAGCTATTTTGAAAAAATTGCAATATTTTTTACATTTTGCTATAATATCCCCAAAAAATATATAAAAAAAACTTTTTTTTCTCAGTTTAGGCCGATGCGTATTTTACATATTTTTCGTAAAAAAAAAAAAAATCGCAATTAGCGTTTATTGATTGGTTTGCGCGAAAATTTATAACGTTTACAAAAAAGGGGGTAGTTTTATGGCTTTTTTTTTTTTTTTACTAGTAATGGCGGCGATCAGCGTTTTTTTCAGTACTGCGACATTATGGCGGACACATCGGACAATTGTGACACATTTTTGGGACTATTGGCATTTTTATAGCGATCAGTGGTATAAAAATGCATTGGATTACTATAAAAATGCTATTGGCAGTGAAGGGGATAACACTAGGGGGCGGGGAAGGGGTTAAGTATGTTCCTGGGTGTGTGCTAACTGTATGGGGGGGTGGACTTACTAGGGAGAATCACTGATCTTCCGTTCATACATTGTATGAACAGAAGATCAGCGTTTTCCCCCGCTGACAGGACCGGGAGCTTTGTGTTTACACACATAGCTCACGGTCCCCACTCTGTAACGAGCAATCGCACGTGCCCGGCGGCGATCGTGCCCCCTAGTGGCCACAAAAAGAGCGGACGTATAGCTACGGGCTCTCGCCCAGGCGTGCCGACCTCCCGCAGTAATATGACGGCAAGCGGTTAAGCTGCTGACTTAATAAATGGACACTCATCTGTGCAGGGTGCCCGCAATGTTGGCAGTTGAACCTGAGCAATTGTTTGGCTGGCCCCGCCGTCCTTGGTGAGGGAATCAGGAAGTGAAGCGTTGCGGATTCACTTCCTGGTTCCCTACTGCGCATCCTTGCTTGTGCCTGCTCACTTCTGGGACCAGTGTGTTTCCCAGAAGTAATTGGGCGGGAAGGGACTATGCCCGGAAGTGGTTTGAAATACAAATACCTAATACCTATCTGCACCCGCCCCCCCCCCTCCCCCTGAAAGGTGCCAAATGTGACACTGGAGGGGGGATTCCGAAAAGCAGAGGTTCACTCTTTGTCTGGACCTCCGCTTTTAAAATTACTTGCTTCCTTCTCCCAGGACTACATTTCCCATGAGGCATTGCGCCTCACGAATTCACAAGTTCTCGGGCACTTACATGTATGGACGGTACTGTTGCCAACCGTCCGTTTTTTTTGTTTTTTACCGGCTGCCAGAATAATACTGGCACTTTTCTCCTGCCAGTAAATGCCGTTGACGGTAAACAGTTGCCAGTTAAAAATATGGCTGAGACGCTCGGATCAAAACAGCACATGCACAGTTCTGGTCCAGTGTTGGCCGAGACCATCTGTCTGCTACAGTGTGTTCAGGTGGTGCTGGCTGTCATGTCATGTGCAAGAGAGCCGAGCTGCCAGAGCCTTGTGTGCGGAATGGAAGCAAGGCAGGCTGGAAGCGCAACTGTCAGTTCTGTGTGGACTGAAGGGATAACCTGGCGTGGAGAGAGAGAGACTTGTCACTGTGACTCAAGAATTTCATGCGCCGCCTATTCTAATTTCTTTCCCTCCTGAGTCCTGTCCCTGAACTACTTGCTAGATCGAAAATAAGAAATGTTTTTTGCTTTTAATATCCATCACGCTGTATGCAGACCAGCTAATCGGCTGACCAACGAATTGATTATGAAAATAGTTGACAATTGTGCGGATTCATTGTTTCAGCCCTACTGTCTACCATCTCTTCATCATGCATGAGTCAATTATGAGGGGTTATCCTGACACCACAGGCTTCAACATTGCATGTTTCCCTGTGACACTGTTTTTGGGTGGTGTCCTTTCCCTCCTCTTAGATCTCAGATTACACTCAGCTCCCTGCTTAATGTTGTGCAGTGTAAGACATCAGATCCTTGCCTGCTGGGGTTAAAAAAATCTCAGCTCTGTTTAGCAACCCTGGAACATGCGGTTTTCAAAAAACAGTCCGGAAAGGCATCTCTCATATTTCTAACCATGCAGGTTATGTATGCTGGTAAGCACTCCATAGCTGCACTACTCGCCAAATGTACGGATGTTTTTCATATGTTAATTAACTTCATTTTATGTATTTGCAAATTTATGAAGAAATGTTTGGCATTTACAGCGGCATTCTTATTTGTACTTTGTTTGACAGGTCAAAGCTTTAAAAGCAAAAATCGAACTTGAGAAGGGGAAAGATCAGTTTCCAGTTGATGGCCAAAAATTAATTTACGCAGGTAATCCATGGGCGTTTTATTAACAAAATGACTCCTCTATTTTCATATCCAGGATAATTACAAGCCGTTTGGTCAAACAAGGTCTTTAAAATAAAGTAAAAGTTTACTTGTACTTTGTCACTGCCTGCCCTTCAGGCCTCGTGCACACTGGATGTTAAAATACTGTTCTAAAAATGGCAGTAGCTTTGCAGTGAGTTTTTAAATGGTTTTTGCAATAGCGTGTGTGTATCTATCTATCTATCCTCGTGTTTCCCTGAAAATAAGACGTACTCCGAAAATAAGCCGTAGCAGGATTTCTAAGCATTTCCAAAATATAAGCCATACCCCGAAAATAAGACGTAGGGATGGGCGTGACTATGCGTAGCGGTAAACAACACGTGATAGCGTATGTACCGTAGTGTACAGCTGCTACGGTATCTCTAGGTGACCGGAGAGGTGTCTGCAGCCCCATCAATAAGGTCAGCTCCCCCTGTCAGGTCCTGCTGAAAGTGAAAGTAAGACTTCTCCTCAGTGAAGTGAGAAGGGCGCTGTGTCCTTAGGGGAAGAAGTAAAGCTGCTCCCCAGCACTGACCAGAAACAGTCTCTCACCCCACACAAACACCAGGGGATAGGGGGAAAAGCTTCAGCAAACAGTCTGCTACTGAGCCCAAAGAGATCATCCCAGCTCCACTGTGCAGATCCCCGATAAATAAGCCACATCAGCACATCAGCTTTGCTGGTCTATCTCTGCTTTTCTCTTCCTGTACAACCAGACAAGATGAGTGCAAAAAAATAAATACAAATAAGACATCCCCTGAAAATAAGCCATAGTGTGTTTTCTTGAGGAAAAATAAATATAAGACCGTGTCTTTTTTTCGGGGAATATATATATATATATATATATATATATATATATATATATATATATATATATATATATATATATATATATATATATATATATATATATATATATATATATATCTTTTATCTGCGTTTAGAGTGTTTTTACAGCTGAAAAACTCCTCTCGGAACCCACTAGTTGTGTTTTTTAACGGCCTATACGTGCATGGACACATAGGATAACATGGGGAGTTTATTGACTGTAGAAAAACATCTAAAGCCAAAAACAGCGGCTGTAAAAAGGTCCAAAAACGTCCAATGTGCATGAGACCTTATAGTGTAGCCAGCCTACTTAGAAGTACTTAAAGCGGGGTTCCCATCACATTTTTCAATTTTTAAACATGTCTGCTTTCATCTCTCGTTGTAAATGTCAATATAGTGTCACTATTTAAAAATGTTGCCAAGTTATTCAAAAGAACACTTTATATTGTCTGCAGAATGTTCTTATTTTGCTTGTGGGCATTGTGAAGCCCTCAAGCAGTTCTGGGGATGACGGTGGATGACTAGCTGAAAGGGCCGTCTGTCCTGCCCTATTCTCGTGAGTTCGCAATAGAACTGCAGCGCTGCACCGTCAAGCGCTTAGGTTGCGATCACAACAAGCGGCGGCGAAAGTGCACGCTCTTGTGATGGCAACCCATAAACCTCAGGGAGACGGGAAGCGCACGGCATCCTGGGAGCCAAGGGAGTTGACGTCAGGATCAGAGGTGAATAGGAAGGCAGATTTCGTGGGACCGCATAGCAACAGGCATTTCGAGGCGAGTAAAAAAAAAAAAAAATCCAGGTCTAAGCTACAATATAAAGCAAAGTTATATTTTTGATGGAAACTCCACTTTAAAGTGGAGTTTCAATCCCAAATTTTTATTTTTCATTATTGTGCTCATTAGACCTTAAAAAGAAAACCTTTTTTTTTTTTTCTCACCTGGAAATGCCTGTTGCTATGCGGTCCCACAAAATCTGCCTTCGGAATCACCTAGGATTCTGACGTCATCTCCCGCGGCTCCTCAGCGCGCTAATGCCTCCTGAGAAATGTGTCATTTCCCAGGATGCAGTGCGCTCCGCCATTATAACTCCCTATCCAAGACTTCCAGGAAGTAAGTGCTTTTGGGCTTCACAATGCCCACAAGCAAAATGACAACGGTGTGGACACAGTTTATAAAACTTTTTGAATAACTATGTGGAGCGGCGGTGGATTGTAAAATAGTAGGTGACCGGATTTATATTATAAAAATGCAAGATGAAAGGACATGCATTTAAAAAATGCTAATTGTTGTTGGAACGCCGCTTTAACCTTGCCTCTCTGTTTTGTGTGACCTTGCCAGGCACCACACAGCTTTTTAGTGAAATCCATCACTGGCCTGTTTTCCCAGTGTGCTCAAGTGTCATTGCCCCATGAATTCTTGAAGGCGAGCTGCTTTGCAGTCTTCTGCTGGAAGAGAGCTCGCCCATAGGAATAAATGCACATTCTGAAGATGCCAGTGGGGGCCATTTTTTTAAAGTTTGTACTGTACAGAGTGGCAAGGCCACACAGTGGAGACAGGGTGAGCAAGGTAAGTATTGCTTTCATTGAACTGGTACGTTTAAACTTAAGATAATTTGCATATTTTAATTAATTGAAAAATATTCCTGTAATGATTTTTTATAAATTGACAATTGACTTGATAATGCCTTTTTAATTTAAGTATTTAACATATAGTACTGTTCTTTACATGGTGTAACTTGTCAATTCCACCAGTATATCACAAGGTTGAGTTGTATTGCTTGGACTGCAGTGTAATATTGGTTACATTTTGTAATTATGGAAACAAAAAATTGGAACTTTGTTCATTCCTCAAATCATATGATAGAATGCTTGCCAAACTACTCTTGCAGTTTTAAATTACAATCAGCAAGGGAGTTTTAAAAAATGTAATCGAAGACCAAGCTTTTTCTCTGACACTTTTCTTTGTTTAGCAAATTTTTTTTTGCTCTAAAATTATTTGGAGAACATAGTTGTGTGTGGGGTGTGTCTTTTTTTTTTTTTTTTTATATAGCAGAGGCCCTTGAGAATAAAGTGTTGCAGTTTTTATGTCATTTACAAGAAAGCAGACCTACTGCTCTAAAAAACAATATCAAGATGCCTGTGGCTGCAAGCATCATCCTGGTATAACCTCTTGGTGTTGTAAACAAGCACAAACTGCTTATGGAAAATGCGTCAACAATGCTCATATAATCATCTGGCATGGTGACAGTAAAGCACATGTGAACAGCATCCATCTCATGGTGTGCGGCCATCCCCTTTTTCCTTCATATAACCTCTTGAAGTCCAGCAACATACGGGTATGTTGCTGGTCGTCAAGTGGTCAAAATCTATACATTGCTAACCTCTTGTGTATGGTGCATTTTTATTTATTTTTTTGGCCATAGAGTGAATTTTATTATTGGTCTTCACATTTTTTCCAGGTAAAATCCTTAATGATGATACGGCACTTAAAGAATACAAAATTGACGAGAAGAACTTTGTAGTGGTTATGGTTACAAAAGTAAGTGTAAGTTTCTTCATTTTACTTTTTAACACCCATTTACCACAAGCCCAATATTTATGTTTAAGGACAGCTTCACATTTGCCCAGTGCGGTCCCACAGTGTTTTCTTGCAGGTTAGCTGGACTTTCCTATAGTTATATGATGTCCCTTACTTTTGGAAAGCCTAACAAAGATCCAGCATGCAGGAGTTATGGTGCCGTTTTAAAGAAGCAGGACTTCATGGATATCTGTGTGAAAGCACAGCTAACCGGCATGAAAACTGTGAGTTAGCCACTAAGGGTGGCTTCACACTGTGCTTTTGCTAAAGCAAAAGCACAGTGTGAAGCTACCCTTAGTGGTTTTTATTCTTTTACTTGACTAGATCATATATTACTAGTTTCAATCCACTGGTGCAAAACAAAAGAACGGATTCTTCTGGACAGCCGCACTCCGAATAAAAATTGCCTTTATTGTAAATCCAAATAGAAAAAACAAAATAATTGCTTCTCCCAGAACCACGGGTGAAGGCAATTGCAAAACAAATTCTTCTGGACAGCCTTTTTTTGTAAATCCAAATAGAAAAACGGCACTACATGTCACAGCACACCGGCACGGCACATAGCTATGATTAAACTACCCAGTATAGTGTGAAACGCATCAGCTCTGCCGGTGTGCTGTGACATGTAGTGCCGTATTTCTATTTGGATTTACAAAAAAAGGCTGTCCAGAAGAATTTGTTTTGCAATTGCCTTCACCCGTGGTTCTGGGAGAAGCAATTATTTTGAAGATTTCCACACCTGAGCGGCATCTTTCTCTTTGGTTCAATCCAATGGTGCTTGCCACCAAAAAAATGATTTCTGGATGGAGTTATTTTATTGTGTTTACATTTTCTAAGTAATATGTAATTTCTTTATTTTCCCGTTTAGCCAAAACCAGCAGCAGCCCCCTCCGTACCAGCTCCAGCACCAACTCAGCCAACTAGCACTGCAACTGCTGCCCCTTCTTCACCACCTCAGACATACACACCAATTTCCCGAACCAATGCACCCGGGTCCCTTCCATTTCCCTTACCCAGCATCCCTATTCCTACTCCAGTAGTTACTACTGAACCCCAGACAACCACAGCTAGTACAGAAGAGAAACCTGAAGAGAAGACAGAGTCTCCTGAGGAGACAGTTAGCCCTTCATCAACAGAGGGCAGGTACGTGGGATTCACTACATTTTTGTACAAGCTTAGGTTCACATGATTTTTTAGGAATATCCACTTTTTAAAGTAATTGTGTGATTTACTCAATGAAATGTATTTGGCGTTTCCATGTTCACTTCTGCTATACCTTAGGAAGGCGTCTGCATACATATGTTCATGTTCTATAGAGCAGTGTTTTTCAACTCCAGTCCTCAAGGCACACCAACAGGTCAAGTTTTCAGGATTTCCCTCAGATGAAATGGCTGTGGTTATTACTAAGGCAGTGAAAATGATCAAATCACCTGTGCAAAATAATGGAAAGCCAGAAAACATGACCTGTTGGTGTGCCTTGAGGACTGGAGTTGAAAAACACTACTATAGAGTCTTAAAGATTGGGGAGCTCTAAAATCCAAGTGTCCACTTCAGTTTTCAAAGTTGCTTTTGACCTCATGTCATTCACCTCGCTATTGGTCATTAAAGCTGTCCATTTGTGTTGTAGGTTAATAGCGAGACCTAGGATTAGATGGGGCCAGGCACACCTTTAGGAATTTAATATATTAGACCTCACTAATCTTTGGGACTCCCAGGAAGCCCTAGAGGGGATTTTTCTAAAATTTAAGAGTCTTAAATGTTCACAGGTTCTTTTAAAAGTGGTTGCAAACCCCTTTTGACTACTTCTACCTATGGGTAAACCTAGAATGAGGCTTACTTATACGTAGTGGAAATATCTCCTAAATCTGTGTCGTTTAGGAGATATTGCACTTGTAGTCCGCCAAAAGTGTTAATGGCGCATGCGCAGGGAAGAAATGAAACAAAGTGCCGTTTCTTCCCCGGCCTGTGTCGTTAATGGCGGCTCTTGTGCGCATGCGCTGGAGTGACGTCACACGGCTGTCGAATCAGTCCGCAGCCCGGAATGAAAAGGAGACAGAAGCTGGACGATGCCTACACAGGGGACATCGCTGGATTCTTTTGCAGGTAAGTGTCACGTAATGGGCTAGTATGTGATGCATACTAGCCCATTATGCTTTTTAGTTTGCAGGCATTTTAGGTAGCAAGAGGAAGTAAAACCCATTAGGGTTTATTTTCTCTTTTAAATGTGCTTTTGAACTCAGATAATCAAAATAAAAATATTGCAACACTCTTTTTATGCTTGCCAATGCATGGCCCTAACTTTGGTTATCAGTATTTTTTAATCTGAGGTGTCATTCGCTCTTCTATGTTTTTTCCATACCATTTTTATTGCTTGTAATGTATTATCCCCTTTCACTTGCACCATTATGCAAGGTGCTTTTATGTAAAATTGCTGCAAATATTGACACACACACAACTGTTGCATATCTAAAAGATATATGCTTTCTTGACCCCCTTTGGGCTACGAAGTTATAAATTCCTGTTGAGCAAAAGAAAAAGAGCACTTCAGCCTAATCTGCAATTTTTACCATGGCAAAAGCTACATTTACACCAAATACACAAAGTGTCAGAAAAGTGCATTAGGTACTACATTTTGACACTTGCCTTTACATTGCCCTAGGTCTTTTTGTTATGTAAAAAGAACAAATGTCCTAAAAGCTTATTTTTCCTACAGTGTACCCAGTGATTCTCGACCATCACTTTTTGAAGATGCAACAAGCGCACTTGGTAAGTTTGTTTTGGGTGTTTGTTCATTAGCTAGTGATCCAGTTGAGCCATCAGCCAAACTAATCGAAGGAATAAAGACCATAACATTTTTGTTATGGTAGTTGAAATCTGGGAATACAGCTATTTTCCATTCCTAGTAAGTGCTGGAGTTCTGGAAGATGGGAAGATCGGGCAGTAGTAAAATACTAAGTCAGTAGCTGAATAAATTAGAAATGCAGACAAATCTTGTAACCTTGGTTTGGCAAAAACCTGAGAAGGAATGCAGTGGCTAGAAAGTAAAATGTTAAACAATAAAAACAGATATTGATTGAGCCCATGGATGGGCTTACGTTTCCACTATCTATCATTGATAAGATGCCCATGGGTAAAAAAGCTTACTGTAATGGCAGCTCCGTGTTGGATCAATAAGAAGCTCTAGAGAAAAACAGACACAGAATATTGCTCAAACTGAATATTAACCCTTTCATGCCTAATGGCTCGTACACACAATCTGAAAATTGAATGACTTTTCGGCTAGTCCCAATACCTATGTATCGCATTTGGGTGATTGTACTAACAATACAAATTTTTCCCGTACGATGCTACAGTAGTTTCCTGTTTGCGTAACCACACTGTAGCGTGTGGGGGGAAGACTATGTAATGTTAATTTTTTTTTTTTTTTTTTTTTTACTGTCAAACATTTCCATCCATTCATTTTTTACAATCATGGTATTGATCCTCAAGGACCAGCCAAACCTGCTAGCTTTCCTACTATATGACATTATGCAATTTATACCTAGTTTGTTTTCTATCTCTGGGTTGTTCGTTCGTTTGCGCCCATGCGCAGTTTACTGCTTTCAATTTTTTCCTTACGACCACCATATTAATCGTACGTTTATCGTACGATCGGATATCATACAAGAAAAATTTCCGTGTTTGCCCAATGGGTTAATATTAGATGAACTGTCGTGATCGGCTATCGAAAGCTCTGTACGAACGATCCGATTATCGTACGATCGATTCGTAAGCTGCATTTTTTGTCCGATTTTCGGATTGTGTGTACGGGCCATAAGCCTTTTCTGACATTTGTTGCTTAAGAGTTTAAAATCTGTTTGTTTGCATGTATATTTCAGCCAATCTCAGAACTCTGATTTTTTTTTTAGAGAGGAAAAAACGAACTTGCATGAGATTAATAGGTGTATACTTTGACGCAAGGACCGTTAAAAAAAAACATGCATTTATCTTTAATAGGTGCACTAGAAAGTATATAATATGGTACTTGCAGTTAGGGAGTCTGACTGTGGATCCCCTAGGGTCCGATATGATGTATAAAATGTGTATCTAGATATATAAAAACATTGAAAATGTTTTTGTATGTGGATGCATATGCTGTAACATAATCCTTGTGGGAACAGAAGTGGAGGACCTATGTGTGGTGAGATATTGCCAAATATGATGTATAATAAAGCCAAGAGCAGCCCCTAGAGGCAGGTGTCACCATTGAGGTATATTAGAGGGTGCTAACCTTTTAGTTGAAGCCACCAGGTGTCAGGATGTTGAGGGTATAAATTCAAAAGATTTCCCTTTGGCAAAATGCTTTGTCTCTGGGAAAATCCTTGGAATGGATTCAAAAACACATACTGCCAGACATCAATGTGACTTCCCTTATGATGGAACTAAGCAGTGTATGGTCAATAAGACCCCATATCTCTCCTTTTACAATGTAAAGCATTAGATCAAAAAAACACTGATTTTTATTTTTTTTCCATTGGGCTGGAACCAGAAGTGTCATGACATCGCTCCTTTTTTTTTTTTAAGACCAGCTCTAGGGTAAAAGTAATTGCTGGTTTGGGCGAAAAAAAATTATAAAAAAAGCGAAATTTCCATTTTCTTTCATATTTCATTTACCTTGAGCTCATAGTTACGTGATCATCCAGCGTGGGATTACTCTTTTTACTTCCTGGATGGGCCTTTATTTTGGTTCTGTGTCACTGTGTTCGTGACTTACTTGGAATATTCCAGACCTTTCTGTCCTAAGGTGCACCAGATTTTGCACGCTCCAGCTTTAGTAAATAACCCCCTGTGTGTGTCCTCTCGGAGCCCCTGAGTTTAGCGCTGGCTATCCTGCAGCTCTGTAAAACTGTCAGATATAAATAAGAGAAGACCTGTAGGTGGCATTCACCTTGTTGTACTTCAAAGCATGCCTGCACATTTTTTTTGGAGTTCAGCTTTAAGGACTGGTAAGCTGCAGTTTTGTTTTTTTTTGGGGCCGACGGGGGGGGGGTTTAGATATGCTTTGTGTGTATTATTATATAATCTCATAACAATTGTTTTGAGTTAGTGCTCTTTCACACGTCCGTTCAGTTCGTCCGTTTTTTGGACGTCCGTTAACGGACCTCAATGCTTCCCTACCGTCTGCGGTAAGCTCCGTTTATCAACTGAAGGGGGAAAAAATGATCTAAAAAACTGAACGGACGTGTGAAAGAGCCCGTAGTCTTTTTTCTCTCTTGCTCTTTAGTAATAAGTGCCAGGTATGTACTTTGTGTAGAATACATTACCACTCTGTTTTTTTCAACAGTAACTGGTCAGTCATATGAAAATATGGTGACTGAAATTATGTCTATGGGCTATGAACGAGAGCAAGTTATTGCTGCCCTTAGAGCCAGCTTTAACAACCCTGACAGGGCTGTGGAGTATCTCCTTATGGTAAATTTATATTTTCTAATTCTATCTTAATCTAATTTGTACTGTCAATTCGTAATTGCCAATATGTGTCTTTTAAGACCATGTCCTTCACTTCTCTAGAACAATTACCACTCAGGAGGAGCAGTACAACGATAAAGAAAAACAATTTTAAATGTACTTCAGAACATAATTTAGCAATTCTCTGATTAAATGGAGTGTGCTGCCTGCTCAGGGCTCTAGTTGCTGCATGATTCTTGGCTGCACAGTACTCCACGTTCAGTAGTAGATCTATAGGCAGCCCGTTGGTATGTGAGTGTGACTGACAGTACTGCACAAACCACAGTATAATACAAAAACCTGTTTTGAAGTGCTTGAATGATGCCAGTCATATTTTCTAGGGTTGTCCCGATGCCTCTTTTTTAGGACCGAGTACAAGTACCGATCCTTTTTTTCATGTACTCGCCGATACGATACTTTTTTTATGTCCCCCACGTATGCAGCCATGTCCCCCCAGCCATGTCCCTCACATATGCAGCAATGACCCATGTCTCTCTAGCCATGTCCCTCACATATGCAGCCATGTCCCTCACATATGCAGCCATGTCCCTCACATATGCAGCCATGTCCCTCACATATGCAGCCATGTCCCTCACATATGCAGCCATGTCCCTCACATATGCAGCCATGTCCCTCACATATGCAGCCATGTCCCTCACATATGCAGCCATGTCCCTCACATATGCAGCCATGTCCCTCACATATGCAGCCATGTCCCTCACATATGCAGCCATGTCCCTCACATATGCAGCCATGTCCCTCACATATGCAGCCATGTCCCTCACATATGCAGCCATGTCCCTCACATATGCAGCCATGTCCCTCACATATGCAGCCATGTCCCTCACATATGCAGCCATGTCCCTTACATATGCAGCCATGTCCCATGTCCCTTACATATGCAGCCATGTCCCTTACATATGCAGCCATGTCCCTTACATATGCAGCCATGTCCCTCACATATGCAGCCATGTCCCTCACATATGCAGCCATGTCCCTCACATATGCAGCCATGTCCCTCACATATGCAGCCATGTCCCTCACATATGCAGCCATGTCCCATGTCCCTCACATATGCAGCCATGAACAGTACAGCTATTCAAATGAATGCTGTGATGTTCCCGCACGGCGTTTAACCCCTTGCAGGGGCGGCGCGATGCGACTGCTTTCGAATTTGGCGCGATGCGGCGGGGGGGGGGGGAGTATTCTATTTAGGCATCGGGAGTATTTGTGCGAGTACAAGTACTGGCGCAAATACCCGGCATCGGTACCGATACTAGTATCGGGACAACCCTAGTTCTAATCCTAGTAGTGAAAAGGTTAACAGAGCTTATATCTGTAGCAGTACCACAGAGGACAGCGTGCACCTCAACGGAAGTGCCAAGGCAAAGGATCCTCGCATGGTTTTCTAGGTAATTGGAAGTGATTACATTTGATCTCTGTATTCCCCCCAAATGCTGCACCCTGTATGTAGCATGCCCCCCTGAACTCTGCACCCTGTACATAACTAGGGGTACGCTCTTGGATTCAAACAGTTCAAAGACATGGTAAAGCTCCAGTTTCTACTTATGTGTTATCTAATCATGGAAAATGATGCTCAGTAGGTTGTGAAAAGGACAAACTTACAAACTGGTTAGTCATATGAAAAGATACAAAATGTTGTATGTAATAATGTGCCCTCCCCAACTCTGCACCCTGTACATAACAACTTGGATTATACCATCTTAAATTCAAACAGTTCAAAGACATTGTAAAGCTCTATTTTCTACATTATGAAATGTGTTATGTAATCATGAAAAATGATGCTCAGTAGGTTGTGAATAGGACAAACTTACACAGAGCAATTTTTTACTTATTTTTTTAAAGGGAATTCCGGGAGATAGAGAAGGTCAGGCAGGTGCTGATCCTCCCCAAGCAGTCAGTGCTCCTACCCCACCTCTGCCAATAGCAGCTGGTGCAGCTGCAACTACAACTACACCAACTACACCTTCTACTGGAGGTAAATATTACTTTGAATATGTGACTGTTGTGAAGATGCTGTCTTGAATTTGTATAAAGATTTGCTGGCAAAACTGTGAAATGGGCAAATCATGACTACTGATATGCATTGTAGGCTGTAGCTTTAAAGATTAATTGCAGGGATAGTATAATTTACATTGCATTGGTTCAGCTTGGAGGCCGGTAACTATATAAAAATATGTAGGAGAAAGTGCTTCCACAGTTTGATTCATCTTTTTAGATGTGTGTTTTGTTTTTTTTTTTGTTTTTTTTGGCATGGCTTGATACATAAATACAAACTCTTGGTTTAACCACTTAAGACCCGGACCAAAATGCAGGTAAAGGACCTTGCCCCTTTTTGCGATTCGGCACTGCTTCGTTTTAACTGACAATTGCGTGGTCGTGCGACGTGGCTCCAAAACAAAATTGGCGTCCTTTTTTTCCCACAAATAGAGCTTTCTTTTGGTGGTATTTGATCACCTCTGCGGTTTTTATTTTTTGCGCTATTAACAAAAATAGAGCGACAATTTAAAAAAAAAATGCAATATTTTTTACTTTTTGCTATAATAAATACCCCCCAAAAATATACAAAAAAACATTTTTTTTCCTCAGTTTAGGCCGATACGTAGTCTTCTACGCATTTTTGGTAAAAAAAATCGCAATAAGCGTTTATCGGTTGGTTTTCGCAAAATTTATAGCGTTTACAAAATAAGGGATAGTTTTATTGCATTTTTATAAAATTTTTTTTTTTTTACTACTAATAGCGGCGATCAGCGATTTTTTTCGTGACTGCGACAATATGGCGGACACTTCGGACAATTTTGACACATTTTTGGGACAATTGTCATTTTCACAGCAAAAAATGCATTTAAATTGCATTGTTTACTGTGGAAATGACAGCTGCAGTTTGGGAGTTAACCACAGGTGGCGCTGTAGGGGATGTGTGACCTAATGTGTTTGTTTACAACTGTAGGGGGGTGTGGCTGTAGGTGTGACGTCATTGATCGCGTCCCCCTATTACAGGGATGACGCGATCGATGCTGCAGCCACAGAGAAGCACGGGGAAGCCGTGTGTACACCCGTTCTTCTGCTCCAGGGACGGATCGCTGCACTCCAGCGGCGATCGGGTCCGCGAATCCCGCGGTCCTGGAGCTTCGGACCGGGTCACGCGCCCGCGACCCACGGCTGGGTACTAAAATCAACGTATATATACGTTGATGTGCCCAGCCATGCCATTCTGCTGACGTAAATGTGCAGTAGGCGGTCCTTAAGTGGTTAAACTGGCTATTCTCTGTGAAATTAACTGTCAGAAATTCCCTTTGTGAGTGGCCTTGGTGGCCCCCTCCCGACATTCTTCAATTGAAAAACTGAAGGAATCTGGCGAAAAATTGTTGGCTGAACAGTGGCTGCCACCAGATGCAGCTGCTGTTCAGGTATTCCAACAGCTGCTGCTAGTGACCGTGCTGTATAATCTAAATGGAAAAATCTGTTCATCTTGCAAAAAAAAATCTGTATATACGGTAGCTAGCCTAAGATATGCATTTTATGCTTGGCCTATAGAGATGGGATTGGAGAGGAACAGGCCCCACCATGATATACCACTGCAGGGCGGCCACTCTGCCCCAGATCACATACCTGGTACATGGTCTGGGGCGCGTGCCACCGGTGACCTGCTTTTGCTGTGATTGACTCTCGGTGTGAAATCAGCGAGTCCGGCTGACGCGATGTTAGCTGAAAATTTTCTATTTCTTTCTTTTTATTTTTTGTATAGCACAACAAATAAAAACCACAGATGTGATTAAATGCCACCAAAAAATTATATTTGTGGGAAAAAAGGGATATTTTATTTGGTTACCACGTGCAATTGTCAGTTAAAGTAACAGTGCCATATCGCAAAAATGGCCTGGTCATGATGGGGGTGGAACCCTTACGGAGCTGAAGTGTTTAAAGTGGAACTTTAGTCAGAAAATTAGGTCCTGCTAGGTCACTTCAGGCTTGCCCCTTTCTTTCTCGTACATCACGGGACACAGAGCGGCATATTCATTACTATGTGGGTTATATGGAGTACCTTCAGGTGTGAACACTGGCAATCTCAAACAGGAAGTCCCCTCCCTATATAACCCCCTCCCCTAGAGGGAGTCCCTCAGTTTTTTCGCCAGTGTCTTAGGTGTTGGTCACGGAATAGCTTTGCTCCACATCCTTGGGATTAAGGGCGGGCTAACCGGATCTGTCCAAGGAGCCTCAGTGCCAAAGTGGACAGTACCCGGGCCCCAAGCCGTGGGGTTTTGCCTATAATGCTCCTCTTTGGAGGGCTGGACCCTGGGCCCAGGACTTGGAGTTTGGAAAAAACCATAAGTTCCTGTTTGCCAGGGTGCTATATAGGTCCAGGACAGTGGGTACCTTCATAGGACCCCAGGGCCTGAAGGTATACTACGATACCCACGGAGATGGGAGAAGATTGGATCAGTTTGCTGGACAAACATCCTGCAGCATGGAGCAGGTAAGGGGGAGCCTGCGGGACTTGGTTCGACAGCAGGCTCTCCGGGGTAACCTAAAAGGGGGGATAGCCTAAGTATGCTCTGCATGGGCAACCTTGTTCACTATGTCTAAAGAGAGACATGATGACAACTTTTCTCCCCCATCA
This sequence comes from Rana kukunoris, assembly GCA_029574335.1. NCBI lineage: Eukaryota > Metazoa > Chordata > Amphibia > Anura > Ranidae > Rana > Rana kukunoris. The sequence goes on along the minus strand of CM056049.1, from coordinate 342,559,527 downwards.
CTAGGTCCCCCTGTCTAAATATGTGTGCTAGCTAAACCTGCTGTTTCTTCCTAGGGCTAGTAAGGATCCCTAGGGGCCTTTGGAGAGTCCTACCTGGCCGGGAGTTTGAATCTGCCGCCTGTTTCTGCGTTCCTGGATCTCCAGCAGCGCGGCTCCTCCATGTTCCTCCTGTTTCCGGCATACGCGCGCGCGCACGTCTTATTGATATTTTTCGCGCCGTTCAGACAAGAGGGCGGGGGGGGGGCGTGCCTGCGGCGTCATACAGGGGCGCGCCTTTGTGCTGTTATAGACAGCAGGCTTGGTCAGTGCTCAGTCTGAGGCTGACTTTCACAGGAGAGGACGCAGAGCGGCAGAACAGTGACTCCCGGTGGCGGAAGAGGGGTAGTACATCTGGACTTTGTTCCAAATACCTTTTTTGTTAAGCCAAGAAATCCCCCTTTTTTGCAGCAGGTTTGGAGGCTGGCAAACTTAGTTTGGGGTCACGGTATGTTGTCAAAAGAAAATATATAATATATTTAAAAAAAAAAAAAAAAAAAGAGAGAACATACGGGATCCCATCAGTTTTTGGGCATTAGTAATCTATTGTCCCCTAAACTCTGATTTTTTACTCCTGCCCACTACAGTCGGTTGTGTGGGCGGAGTCCCTCGATTTTGTATTATGGCTTCCAAGGGTTCGGGGTCAAAGGGTACAAAAAAGACCAAAAAACAAAAGGGTTCCCTTTCTGATTCTGATATGCCGATACTTTCCCCGCAACTTATTAACATAAGAAGCGCCTTGGATGAGCCATTAGGGGGATCTGGTGCGGAGGCTGGCCCAGATCAGCCCAGCCCTGTGTTTATCACAGAGGAGATGCTAGCCGTATCCCTAGGGGGGCTAGAAGAGAGAATAGCAACATTGATCGCTAGAGCTATTCCTGGTAAAAAACGGGTTAGATCCCCATCACCAGGAGGTGTGTCCTCAGATGCTGAGATTCTCTCTCTAGAGGAATTGGAATCACAGGAGGATCAACTAGACCTAAACCAAGAGGGTTCAGGGATTGAGGGATCTGCCTCTGAGGAACCATTTTCAGACTCCCAGACAGAAAGACTGTGGGTACAGTCTTTGACGGACATGGTCCGCTCGGCATTTAGTTTACCATTGCCAGAGCCTCAGGTTCCTCCGGTATCCTCTCTGGGCTCTTTGAAAGCTCCGTTAAACAACGCAGTTTTTCCGGTCCATCCTCTCTTGGAGGAATTGATCTTTCGGGATTGGGTTCGGCCGGACAGGATTTTTCTGCCACCGAAAAGATTTGCGGTCATTTACCCCATGGAGGAAAAGTTCTCCAAGAGGTGGAGGCTCCCAGTAGTGGATGCAGCCATCTCATGTGTGAATAAATCACTAACTTGCCCGGTGGAAAACATACATATGTTTAAAGATCCAGTTGATAAAAGATTAGAAACACTTTTAAAAGCATCCTTTGCTACGGCAGGAGCAGTGGTGCAGCCAGCGGTGGCTGCAATTGGAGTTTGTCAGGCATTAAAAGACCAGACAAAGGAAATGTTAAGGGACATGCCTACCCAACAAGCAGAAGAGTTTTCTGACATTCCCAGAGCTCTGTGTTTTGCGGTAGATGCTATAAAAGATTCCATCCAGCAGGCCTCTCGTTTATCACTATGTTTGGTGCACATGAGAAGGCTCTTATGGTTGAAGAACTGGGCGGCGGAGCCCCCATGCAAAACGCTTCTGGCAGGGTTTCCCTTCCATGGAGGACGACTCTTCGGAGAGGATCTGGATAAATATATTCAGACTATTTCTAATGGCAAAAGTACCCTTTTACCGGTCAAAAAGACATTCCGGGCTCCTACATTTAAAAGGCAGCTCTTTCCTGTCTCGGGGCCCTCAAATTCCAGGCAGTATCGACGGCCGCCTGCACGATCCAACGTTAACAGTAGATCGCAGGGACAGACCCCTGGGGGTAAGAGGCCGTGGTATCGCAAGCCGTCAAAGACAGCCCCTAAGTCTGCCTTATGAAGGGGCGCCCCCACTCTTGCGGGTGGGGGGAAGGCTTCGGTTCTTCGCGGAAGTTTGGGAAGCCAAGATCCCCGACAAATGGGTCCGGGCATCTGTAACCACAGGTTACAGACTGGAGTTTCTAAAGTATCCTCCGCCTCATTTTCAAGAATCAAGGCTACCAAGGGATCCAGCGAGGAAGGCCTCAATGCTGGCAGCTTTGGATCACCTGCTTTGCCAGGACGTAATTATAGAAGTGCCAGCCCAAGAGCAAGGCCTAGGTTTCTATTCCAACCTCTTTGTCATACCAAAGCCCAACGGCGATGTCAGGCCAATCTTGGACCTAAAGAGGTTAAACGGTTACCTAAGGGTTCGTTCCTTCCGGATGGAATCCATCCGGTCAGCAGCCGCCGCGCTTCAGAAGGACGATTTTCTGGCCTCCATAGACATAAAGGATGCTTACCTTCATGTACCAATCTTTCAGTCGCATCAAAGGTTTTTACGCTTCGCGGTGGGGCAGCGACACTTCCAATTCAGGGCGCTCCCCTTCGGGCTGGCCACGGCCCCCCGTGTATTCACGAAGATCCTAGCCCCAATTCTGGCCAATTTAAGGATCCAAGGGGTCACAATCCTAGCATACTTGGACGACCTTTTAATCATAGATCACTCACGGCCGGGTCTGCAAAAGGCAGTAAACCTCATGGTTCAGTACCTCGAAGAATTCGGCTGGGTCCTGAACCGGGGAAAGTCAGTGTTCCAGCCTACAAAGCAGTTGGAATACCTCGGCATGAGGTTAGACACAGAACATCAAAAGGTGTTCCTGCCCCTTGTAAAGATCGAAGCTATCAAGGGGTTGGTTCAGTTGGTTCTAAACAAGAAAAAACCAACTATTCGCCTGTGTATGCGATTACTAGGCAAGCTAGTGGCCACATTCGAGGCAGTACCATACGCTCAGATCCACACTCGCGTCCTACAGGCAGCCATTCTAGCAGCCTGGGGCAAGAGGGCACATGCCTTAGAGTCCCCTTTAACGCTATCATCAAGGGTCCGACAAAGCCTGGCCTGGTGGTTGAACCCTCAGAATCTTCTAAAGGGAAAATCCTTCAGCCCTGTTGTCTGGAAGGTAGTTACCACAGACGCCAGCCTGGCAGGCTGGGGGGCGGTCTTCGAGGGGTTCTCCCGCCAGGGAACTTGGGTGAAAGCAGAGAGGCAGCTCCCCATCAATATCTTGGAAATCAGAGCTGCCCGCCTAGCCCTTCTGGCTTGGACCTCCAGATTAAAGGGGTTCCCGGTGAGAATCCAGTCAGACAATGCCACGGCGGTGGCATACATAAACCACCAAGGGGGAACCAGGAGCCAGGCCGCTCAGAGGGAGGTGAACTTGATTTTTCAATGGGCAGAGGTTCATGTACCCTGCATTTCAGCGATATTCATTCCCGGAGTGGACAACCTGCAGGCAGACTTCTTAAGTCGCCAGAGTCTGTTGCCAGGGGAGTGGTCTCTGCATCCCCAGGTCTTTCAGACAATCTGCCAGAGGTGGGGAATGCCGGACGTAGATATAATGGCATCCAGGTTCAACAAGAAACTAGACAGGTTCGTGTCGCGAGCGAGGGATCCTATGGCCTGCGGAACCGATGCGTTGGTTTGCCCTTGGCATCAATTCAGACTTCTATATGCATTTCCTCCACTACAGTTACTCCCGCGCCTGTTGCGCAAGATCAGAGTGGAGAACAGGCCAGTCATTTTAGTAGCTCCGGCTTGGCCCCGGAGGACTTGGTACTCACTAGTCCTGAAGATGGCAGTGGGAGACCCTTGGACTCTTCCTCTACAACCAGACCTACTCTCACAAGGCCCGATCCTCCACCCTACATTACAGCGTCTAAATTTGACGGCCTGGAGGCTGAATCCCTGATTCTCAGGGATAGAGGCCTGTCTAGGCAGGTAATTCCTACCCTGATTAGGGCTAGGAAGCCGGTCTCCAGGGTGATTTATTACAGGGTGTGGAGGAACTACGTAGGCTGGTGTGAATCCAAAAGATGGAATTCCCGCAAATATACTATTGATAGGGTGTTAAGTTTTCTCCAGCTAGGAGTGGATAAAGGCCTGGCACTAAGCACAATCAAGGGACAGATCTCAGCTCTGTCAGTGTGGTTTCAGAGGCCGCTGGCCACCCACTCGCTGGTAAAGACCTTCTTACAGGGGGTCTTGCGTATTAATCCTCCTGTCAAGTCACCAATTTGTCCATGGGACTTAAATCTTGTCCTGTCCACTCTACAGAAACAGCCTTTTGAGCCGTTGGCTGAGATTCCTTTACTCTTACTGACAAGAAAGTTGGTTTTCTTGGTCGCCATAGTTTCGGCCAGGAGAGTGTCAGAATTAGCAGCCTTATCGTGTAAGGAACCATATCTCGTTCTGCATAAGGACAGGGCAGTTCTCCGGCCCCATCCTTCCTTTCTACCAAAGGTTATATCCAAATTTCACTTAAACCAGGATTTGGTACTTCCATCCTTCTTTCCAAAACCTACATCTAGAAAGGAGGGGTTGCTGCATACCTTGGATATTGTCCGGGCCATGAAGGCCTATCTTAAAGCTACAGAAAAGATCCGGAAAACAGATGTGTTATTCGTTCTACCAGATGGCCCCAAGAAGGGGCAGGCAGCTGCAAAATCCACCATCTCGAGATGGATTAGACAATTAATCATTCAAGCCTACGGATTGAAGAGGTTGCCCCCTCCGTTGTCGGTAAAGGCCCATTCTACCAGGGCCATGGGCGCCTCTTGGGCAGCACACCATCAGATCTCTATGGCTCAGATATGCAAGGCGGCGACGTGGTCATCAGTCCACACGTTTACAAGGTTTTATCAACTAGACGTGAGAAGAAATGCGGATGCTGCCTTTGGTCAGGCAGTACTACAGGCTGCAGTTTGAAATCCTCGGGATCAGAAACACCCTTGGTTATAAAAAAAAAAAAAAAAAGAGTTTTTCTTGACTAAGTTGGAATTATTATTATGATTTGAGTTTATCTCTAAATTGAATCCTTCTTTGGAAGATGTCTCCCTCCCCTCATTAAAGCATTGCTTTCGGACATCCCACATAGTAATGAATATGCCGCTCTGTGTCCCGTGATGTACGAGAAAGAAAAAGGGATTTTTAAATACAGCTTACCTGTAAAATCCTTTTCTTGGAGTACATCACGGGACACAGAGCTCCCACCCCTCTTTTGGGTGACCATTTTGGGAGGCATACTGCTTGCTACAAAACTGAGGGACTCCCTCTAGGGGAGGGGGTTATATAGGGAGGGGACTTCCTGTTTGAGATTGCCAGTGTCCACACCTGAAGGTACTCCATATAACCCACATAGTAATGAATATGCCGCTCTGTGTCCCGTGATGTACTCCAAGAAAAGGATTTTACAGGTAAGCTGTATTTAAAAATCCCTTTTTTGCAGGTTTAGCTAGGTAAAGCAAAACAAATAAGTGTCTATACTGTTTTATGATCCAGTAATACTGTCTCATGCTGCTCTTCACTCTGTTGCTTTACATGTTCGGGTGTTTTTGGGCACTGTCGAATTTGTAAAGGTCAATCTGCGGACAGCTTTAAAGCGGAATTAAACCTTCTTATTCTTTACAAAGCTGCTTGTGTTTGATCTGCAATACATTTCCTTCTGCTTTATGATTTACTGCTGTTCAGGGTCTTAGGTCTTCGACAAAATGGCAGCCTCCAGAGAGACGCACAGTCATGTTTTTGAATGTTTACTGGCTTGGCCTAATAGTTTTTTTTTAAAGTGGCGGCAGTAGTAACTGTGTTGGCCTTCAAAATGATTGCTGAGGAACTTCTTTAGATCTTATGCCCAGCCTGTATATTGCACCCTGACTTCTGACTAAAATTCCTTTTCATTCTGTCAAATACCAAAGCCTCTAAAACCAACTCTAGTTCTGCATTTGACAGTTTAATGGCAAGGTGTAGAAGTGGGCAAGGGTTAAGGTCCCATATACAGCTTGGGCATAGGCAACGCAAATCGGTTTGGAGCTGCCTGCATTAGAGTACTGTTAAAGTTATGCCAGATTGGGTTTACTTTAAAAAAAAAAAGCATGTGTACAGCACGGCAGCTAATTTTATTTTTCTGTTTTATAAGGTGACATATGTATTTTTCATTTATTTTATTTCTAGGAAATCCCCTTGATTTCTTACAGAATCAACCTCAGTTTCAGCAGATGAGACAGATTATTCAACAGAATCCCTCTCTGTTGCCAGCACTTCTACAACAAATTGGGAGGGAAAACCCCTCATTACTGCAGGTAACTTCTCTGTCACAAAACTGCACTAGTACCTGTGTAGGTTATAATGACTGGAGATGTATACGCTTTACCTGCTGACATCCAACGATACTACCTGCCCTTTCCTCAAAATCGCTTGAGACAGCTGCGCTAAAGAAAGACATCTTGTAGCATATGCAAGTACCGATCCTTGTAATGCCTCCTAGATCATAGGCCCATTATGTAGTAGAGCTGCACAATTGATCGTTAAAAAAAATGTGATCTCGATTCAACCCCATGATCTCCAATGCAGAGTTTGCAGATTCTTTGATATAATAAGTGGAGAGACTTTATCTTCTCACTTGGCTGTCGCAAGAAAATATCCAGGCAGTCTGCCAAGTTCTTAACAGGAAACATTGTAACTAAGGCTTCTTTCCTAGAGAACTTATGTGTGTAAATGCATGCAGTTTAACCACTTAAAGTCCAAATCATCTTCTGACACTTGTTTCTTAAATTAAAATCAATATTTTTAGCTAGAAAATTACTCGAAGCCCTTAAACATTGTATATATTTTAGCAGAGACCCCAAGAAATAAAATGGCAATTGCTGTAATATTTTATGTCGCACTGTATTTGCCCAGTATTGCCCAGTATTTGTATTTTCAAATGCAATTTTTTGGGGGAAAAAATACTCTTCACTTAAAAGAATAACAGTAAAGTTAGCATTTTTTTGATTTTTTGTTATGTGAAAAATGTTGCGCCGCAAGAATCGTGATCTATCTTCTAAGCAAAAAAATTGTGATTCTCATTTTAACCGGAATCGTGCACCTCTATTATGTAGGCAGAATATTGGCTTCTCTCCAGATTGAAATGAAAGTGATAATTGAACCCTTTTTCAGCAGCTGATTTTGCTTACTGAATATATAGCTATTATTATTTTTTATTCCTTGCCATGTTCCAGTTTTAAGCTGGTTCCGTGCCCCAGTTTTCCTGTTTTAGAAAGATTTGTGTTTTTGTAGTGTCCTATGGAGTTACCTTGCATGCAGACACTAGACTTGTATCCCCCTACATTGTGTGCTTCAATAGAATTACACTCTCCCTAGCTTTAGTGACCCAACCTGTAATGAAGCATGTCTCATGTTGTGCAGGCAACTGTATCCTGTGTAAATGTTCTGTGCTTGGATACTTTTTATTCTCTTCTTGCTGCTGAACTTCTGGTGCTGTTGTATACTCTTCAAGATAAAGTGGTCTCTATTTGGCGTATTCACCACAAGATCAGCGGGAGAGGGCCTGCTCTTCGGCGCCCTCCGGTGCTGTTGGTAGCGGCAGAGGCAATCGGATCCTCTTCCTAGGCTGACATGGAGAGGAGTGAGGAGATGGCCCCCACCAGTCTCCATATCATTGCAGGGCGGAAGTGCCGTAAAACAGTCACTTCCGCCCATAACTCTTAATAATTTTTTTTATTGCATTTTAGTGTAGATCTGAGGTCTTTTTGACCCCAGATCTCATATTTAAGAGGACCTGTCATGAATTTTTTTCTATTACAAGGAATATTTACATTCCTTGTAATAGGAATAAAAGTGGGCCAATTTATTTAAAACAATGTCAAAATAAAAAGCTAAAGGTTATATTAAGTAAAAAAGACGATCCCACACGCAGAAGTGAACACGTGAGCAGTGCCTGCATATGAAAACACTCAAACTCACACGTGAGGTATCACTGTGATAGCGAGAGCAATAATTCTAGCCCTAGACCTCTGTAACTCAAAACATGCAACATGTAGAATTTTTTTTAAATGTCTTCTATGGAGATTTTTAAGGGTAAAATTATTGTTGCCATTCCACGAGCAGACACAACGTTGAAGCGTCACATGTTGGGTATCAATTTACTCAGCATAACATTATCTTTCACAATATAAAAAAAAATTAGGCTAACTTCCCTTATTTGAATTTAAAAAGACAACGGTAGTAAGATTGCTGCGCAAATAGTGACACATTTTTGCAATGACTGCCATTTTATTCGCGTGTGTGTGTGTATATGTATATATATGTGTGTGTGTGTATATGTGTGTGTGTATATGTGTATATATATATATATATCTTTGTGTGTGTGTTTATCTTTGTGTGTGTGTGTTTATTCCTCCTTCTGGGGTCCCCTGACGGTGCTGGTAGCTCCTCCCCACATCGAGTGCCCACGTTGAAGGCTCTCCTAAGGTGCACACCTGTGTGGGTGTGCTCCCAAGTCCTGCTTCTGTGTGCAGTCACACAGCATGCAGGACTCGGCCTGGTGTCCATCGTCATTGGATTTGATTGACAGCAGCAGAAGCCAATGGCTGTGCTGCTATTAATCTATGCAAACAGGCAGAGAGGTAGAGCGTGTCTCTGCCGTGGGAGCGAACAGGCTCAGTTGAGTAACACTGGTCAATATCAGAACTTTTTTCACCTTCAAGGTTTACAACCCCTTTAGCCCTGGTCCACATTGATGGTACTTTGAAATCATGCTACTACTTCACTTGAAGTAACACAATGATCGGCGTGATTTCAGGTACTACTTGACAGACACCGGTGTGGCTTCATGCACAGATGTCTATTAAGTCGCACCAGAAATCCGCAAATGTAGTGCAGGAACTACTTTTTCAAATCGGTGCGGTGTCGCACCGATTGAAACAGTGCCATTGCCTCCAATAGGCTGCGACTTGTCATGCGATTTGATCTCTCAAAATGCTCCAATGTGAACCTCTAGGCTTTAAAGTAATTTGTATTGTCATGTTTCAGCTGATGGCTCTTTATTTTATTATGTTTTTTTTTTTTTTTTTGTTTACTGGTAGTAACTGTGTACAACTACTATATATTTTTATTTTATTTTTTAACAGAGAAACAAATACTATATTAACTGGTGGTTTCTTGCCTAAATGTCTTTTTATATTTATATTGGATAGTTGTTTTGGTTTTATTTTTTATTTTTTCATATTTGTCTGTTTTTATATCCATCTTCTTATTTTTCTTTTGTTTCTTACATTTATAACAGCAAATTAGTCAACACCAGGAGCAATTCATCCAGATGTTAAATGATCCAATCCCAGAATCAGGAAGTCAGGGAGGAGGAGAAGGCGGAGGTGGTGGTGGCGGAGGAGGAGGAGGAAGGGGAGTGGCAGCTGAAGCTGGAAGTGGTCATATGAACTATATTCAAGTGACACCTCAGGAAAAGGAAGCTATTGAAAGGGTATGTACTTGTTAACATGCAAAACTGGAGCAGCTGTGCACGGCAAACAATTACTTTCTGTCTGCAGCTTATTCAATTAAGCTTTGAAAATTAAAGTTAAATCTCTGCATTTTAACAGATAAATTAAATTCAGAGTGTTTCTTGACCATCTCAATACTGCACATTTTCGCTGCCCAGATTAATTTTCAGATTTTTTATTTTGTCAACTATGACAATTGCCCAATCATGAAACACTGTGCCCAATTGATTTTAAAAAAAATTGTCATTTATGCCAAAATGTATTCTGCTACATTTCTTTGGTAAACACCACCAGCAAGACACAGGCATAATGAGCTAGTATGCATAGCATAGCCTCCTTTAGGAATGGCACAATCGCCTGCATTATTGTCTACCGGTCTTATTAGTAAATATCTTATTCTAAATTGTGGAGGTTTAGGAGATATTTCCAGCACCTACAGGTAAACCTTAATTTAGGCTTACTTGTAGGTAAAGTGTTTTAATGTTTTCAGTCTTGTAGAATGTGGTTTGTGTTAGTACATTTTGATATATTCTTTACTACATTGTATAACTTGCTAACAATGCTTTGTACTTTTTTTTGCAGCTAAAAGCACTAGGATTTCCTGAGGGACTGGTGATACAGGCATATTTTGCATGTGAGAAGAATGAAAACCTGGCTGCCAATTTTCTCCTACAGCAGAACTTTGATGAGGATTGAAAAAAAAGACTATTTTTTATCTCACTTCACACCAGTGCATTACACTAACTTTGCTCACTGGATTTATTGGGATGATTTGGGCTCATATCCACAATATTTGGTGTACAATAGTCGAGAGTGGGGTGGGTTAGGGAAATATTGGAAAAAGCTAGGATATAATGCATACATCTGCTATAATTGAGCAGTTGCAGCAATCTGTGTGTTATGGGAAAGATTATTAAAGAAAAAATTTGAAAATATAGCTTCTGCAAGCATTTTCCCCTCTGAATACCATCTGCTAATTTACATATATTTTATTTTTTCACTAGTATATTTAGATCCAGAAATTTAGTGTAATGCCCTGCCTCTTGTTTTCTTTCTGACATATACCTTGGTATTGAAAAAAAACAAAACTGGTGCTATTGGAGGTATTTGTAATTCACAGTAGCACCAGCTTGTGACCTTGTAAGACTTTAGGGCTTTAAGGAAGACTTATGAAATGTAAATGCCAAACTATAGATAGCTGATCATTTGCCTGAAGTTAGTGCACAGAACACCTTTTGTGGCAAATGCTGTGAAAATGGGTTCAGAAGCACTTTCTTCCAATAAATCTTTACTGATATTTAAGTCAATCCCTGATCATTGGGTGTGAAGTAGCCACTTTCTGTTCTGGCTGACAAAACAGTATGTTTTTGTTTTTTTCCTTACCGTTAATTGAAATGGATAGCTTTCTAATTGCTCATTCTCTTCAATTTTTACATTGCAGTAAAGGTTTTAAAACAACTGTTGCATGTTTTTTAGTTTTGATGGAGCCCACTTGCTGTGTTTAAGAAGTAACATATATTTTTTTTTTCCAGTGATTACTTAATTTCCATGTCAGATGACATTGTGCAACAACTGTTTACTGGCAGCCCATTTACCCCTATACTTCTCCCGAATGAACACCTATACCAACCAGACCCATATCAATACAAGCTGCTTAATGTGAGAAGCTGGCAGAAGGGTTTTTGCACCGTTTTACTTTTCATCCCCCCTGTAGCAAAATATTCAATAAGAGTTACTCTGCTGTAAAGCTGGCATGACAGAGCTTGAGAGGTTAACACATCCTCTGTTATTTTTAAAGAGGGCATGGCATATAATTGATCTGTTAGGACTATTTGTGTATGTACCACTTATATACTTTGGATGAATGGACAGATGGACAATCGGCAAAAAGGAAAAAAAAAAAACATAAAAATATGCACAACATTAAAGGTTCTCCTTGTACAGTGTGTGGTTAAAATTATTTGCTGTTCTATCTGATTACTGTATGCTTTAAAAAAAATAAGAGCTTGCTGTTGACAGCTTGGCAAATTTAAGTTTTGATGGTGGCTGCCGTGTGTTTTTGTAAACTTAAAAAAAAAAATCTTCACTCAGATCTGATAGATGGATAGAATCTATATATCATTTTTACAAACTTCTAACCTTGACATAACATGGTTTGACCTGTTCAGAATAGGTAGGAGCTGCTAAACCACTTGAGGTGTTACAGTAGGTAGTTTTTTAACCACATAAGTACCTTTGGTATTTTTCAGATTTGCCGTTTACAAGACTACATTTTTTATTTTTTTTGCTAGAAAATTACTTAAAACCCCTAAACATTATATGTATTTTTTCTAACACCCTAGAGCAGGGATCCTCAAACTACGGCCCTCCAGCTGCTGCGGAACTACACTTCCCATGAGGCATTGTAAAACTCTGACATTCACAGACATAACTAGGCATGATGGGAATTGTAGTTCCTGAACACCTGGAGGGCCGTAGTTTGAAGACCCCTGCCCTAGAGAATAAAATGGCGGTTATTGCAATACTTGTTGTCACACCGTGTGCAGTGGTCTTACAAGCGCACCTTTTTTTGTAAAAAATTTAAGTTTTTTAATTAAAAAATAAGACACCCAACATGTCACGCTTAAAAATTGCGCCCGCTTGTGGAATGGCGTCAAACTTTTACCCTTAAAAATCTCAATAGGCGACGTTTAATAAATTCCATAGGTTGCATTTTTTGAGCTACAGAGGAGGTCTAGGGCTAGAATTATTGCTCTCGCTCTAACGATCGTGGTGATACCTCACTTGTGTGGTTTGAACACAGTTTTCATATGCAGGCGCTACTCACGTATGCGTTGGCTTCTGCGTGGAGCTCGTTTTTACACACAAAAAAAGGTAATTTTTTTTCCTATTAGAAGGAATGTAAACATCCTTTTGTAATAGAAAAAAGCATGACAGGTCCTCTTAAATATGAGATCTGGGGTCAAAAAGACCTCAGATCTCATATTTAGACTTTAATGCAAAAAAATGAATTTTGTCATTTGAAAAAAATACATTTAGAAAATGTTGCTTTAGGAAGCATGGGCGGAACTGATGTTTTGACGTCACTTCCGCCCTGCTATGGGGACAGGTGGGGGCCATCTTGCCCTCACTCGCATCCCCACACAGCAGGAGAGAGGACCCAATTGCCTCCGCTGCTACCGACGGCGACGGAGGCCCCCTCTCCCGCCGCCGATAACGGTGATCTTGTGGCGAATCTGCCGCGGAGACCAGCGTTATCGTTTACAGGACCGCTCAAAGAAAAGATGGATATCTCGGTTGTGGCAGCGGCTGCTGCCGTTACTGAGATATTCATCTTTAAAGTACCAACATATATGTACATGAGCGGGTCCTTAAGTGGTTAATCTGTGGGGCCCCATGGCCCTCTGCAATGTGCTAAAGTGTGGTGCGTTCGCTTTATTGTGCATTGCATTAAGAGAGACATTCATTTGAATGGGCTCTTTAACACACCAAAAATGTATACAAAAAATGTGAATGCCCCACCTTTGTGCAACCCACTAAAACAATTTTTGTATGGCTTGTGTTTCTAAAAGCTGAACAATAAGAAAATGGCTAAATACACTGTTGCAAATAGATTTACTTGCCAAAAATGTAATCATTCTGGTTACTGGGCTGCTTTCAAACTGACCCACAGATGCAGAGCAGTTTGCCTGTGGGTTACCTGCACTGAGCCATAAACTTCTGTTAACTCCTTCACGCCGAGCGAACGCATATATGCGTCCTCGGCTTTCGGGGGTTATACCGGGATGATGCCTGCAGTTGCAGGCATCATCCCAGTACCGTTGTTTAGAGCCGGCGATCGGCTATCCAAACATAACAACTGATGTGGCTAAAAGCTGCTCGGTTGTTATGTCGGAGGAGCGGGGGGGACTTCCCCTCTCGCCGCTCTGACCGGGCCTCCCGTCCCACCGGGAGACCTGATCCTCGATCCGGCGCCTCCAGTGTCTTTGCGCGGACTAAAACCTAAGCTGTAACGTCACTTCCGGGTTTCTCGGCTGTCAATGGTGCCGGCTTTAAAAAAAAAGTACACAGTATTCAGAATCGCCGTTTTCGGCGATCTGAATACTTTGAAGTGCAAAGGGAGGGACTGGGGGTCTTTTAGACCCCCGATCCCTCCATAAAGAGTACCTGTCACCACCTATTACTGTCACAAGGGATGTTTACATTCCTTGTAACAGCAATAAAAGTGATCAAAATGTAAAAAAAAAAATTTTTTTTTAATATTATAAAAATAAATACTTTTTTTTTTTTTTTTAAAAGCGCCCCCTGCGAGCTTGCTCAACAAAGAAAACGCATACACAAGTCGTGCCCACATATGAAAACTGTGTTCAAATCGCACATGTGAGGTATCGCTGCGATCGTCGAAGCGAGAGCAATAATTCTAGCCATAGATCTCCTCCGTAACTCTAACCTGGTAACTGTAAAAAAAAGTTTAATGCATCGCCTATGGAGATTTTTAGGTACCGCCGTTTGTCGCCATTCAACGAGTGCGTGCAATTATAAAGCGTGACATGCTTGGTATCTATTTACTCTGCGTAACATCATTCACATTATGCAAAAAAATTGGGCTAACTTTACTTTTTTTTTTTTTTTTAAATTCATGAAAGTTAAGGTGGATGTAAACCCAAAAAAAAAATATATTTTTTTTTTTTGATGTCACAATGTAGAGAATAATATTTCCTATCATTTGTGCCCAGTCTTGCCACACAGAGTTAATCCAGCGCTGAGTAATCCTCTTATGTTCAGTGAAAACGAACACCTTCCAGATAAAACCTTGCCTAAGGGCTCTTTCACACGTCCGTTCAGTTCGTCCGTTTTTTGGACATCCGTTAACGGACCTCAATGCTTCCCTATGGGTTAGCGTCCGTTAGCGGATGAGCATCCGCTAACGTCCGTTAACATCCGTCTGCGGTAAGCTCCGTTTTTTTGGACGGAAGAAAACCCTATTTTTTTTATCAGAGAATCTAGAGAATAAAATGGCGATTGTTGCAATATTTTAGGCCACACCGTATTTGTGCGGCTGTGTTTTAAACGCAACTTTTTGGGAAAAATTAAAGTGGATGTAAACCCCCAAAAAATAACGTAGAGTATAAGATTTCCTATCATCTGTGCCCAGTCTTGCCACACAGAGTTAATCCAGCGCTGAGTAATCCTCTTTTAAAGTCCAGTGCAAATTAACCGGACTTCAGATAAAAACCTGCCAAATTAGGTTAAGTCCGTTTCTCTGTTATTGCTTTCAGTAACAGGTTATTTACAAATATAGCGTGGACATGTTTATCATAACAAGAGGTGATCCAAAGTTCATTGTATATTACTAGGATGTGTTATGATGTTATATCACCTCATGTTATGATAAACAAAACATAACATATGATAAACATGTCCTAGCTATATTTGTAAATAACCTCTTACTCAAAGCAAGAAGAGAGATTCCAGACTTTTTGATTTAGGGCTCTTTCACACGTCCGTTCAGTTTTTTAGATCGTTTTTTCCCCCTTCAGTTGATCCTTTTCCGTCCGTTTTTCATCAGTTTTTTTCATCCTGTTTTTTTTTTTTTAACATATTTTGATGAAAAACTGATGTTAGCGGATCGGATGGTAAACAGATCATCCGCTAACGTCCGTTTTTCGTCCGTTCCGTTTTTTTGACGGAAGAAAAATTATATATAATGTTTGGGGTTCTAAGTAATTTTCTAGCCAAAAATAAAGATTTTAACCAAATTCATAAATGGGCTTAGGCGTTAAAGGGTTATCTGTGAGTTTGAGCTTTCTGAAAGTGCACCATAACGGCAGAATACAATGTAAGCCTGATGCAAAGTGCAGAAAAAGCCAAAGGTACACTGCATTGTAAACCGCAGCATATCAGAAAAAAAAGAGAATAGTGGGTTGTGTCCGTACCCACTCTGCATATGCAGAGTGTACACGGACCTGCCATCCAAGCGCTCTGCTCATTGTGGCCCGTGACCGGTTACCAAGTCACTTAGATGTCCCTCGTGCTTCAAAAGATTGGGCACCCTTGCCCTAGGAGCGCCATCAAATTTATCATAACTAAATGGAAAAAACATGCCAAGAGATTGCTGCACACCAAAACTCAAGGATTGGGCAAAGCGGGCATTGATCAGAAAGGCAGCACAGAGACCCAAGGTAACCCTGGAGGAGCTGCAGAGTTCCACAGCAGAGACTGGAGTATCTGTAAATGGAACGACAATAAGCCGTACGCTCCATAGAACTGGGCTATATGGCAGAGTGGCCTGAACAAAAGCCATTACTTTCAGTAAAAAATTTAAATGGCATGTTTTGAGTTTGCGAAAAGACATGTGGGAGTTTCCCAAAGTGTATGGCGGAAGGGGCTCTGGTCTGATGAGACTAACTTTTTGGCCATCAAAGAAAACTATGGCACAAACCCAACACACCACCCAAAGAACACCCACAGTGAAACATGGTGGTGGCAGGATCACGCTGCGGTGATGTTTTTCAGCAGTTGGCACTGGGAAACTGGTTGGAGTTGTGCTAAATACAGGGATATACTCGAGCAAAACCTGCACCACTCTGTGATTTGAGGCTAGGATGAAGGTTCACTTTCTACCAGGGAAACATGTAAATGTGTTGGAATGGCCTAGTCAAAGCCCAGACCTCAATCCAATAGGAAATAATCTGTGGTCAGACTTGGATTGCTGTTCACAAGTGCAAACCATCCATCTAGAAGTTGCTGGAGCAGTTTTGCCAGGAGGAATGGGCAAAAATCCCAGTGGTAAGATGTGGCAAGCTCATAGAGACCTATCTAAAGTGACTTGGAGCTGTGATAAAGTATGGACTTTAGGGGGAGGGGGGGGGGTAAATAGTTATGCACATTGACTTTTTTCTGTTACTTTATCCTATTTTTTTTATTCATTATTGTGAAACAAACATCTTCAAAGTTGTGGGCATGTTCTGTAAATTAAATGATGCAAATCCTCAAACAATCCATGTTAATTCCAGGTTGCGAGGAAACATGAAAAATGCCAAGGGGTGAATATTTTTGCAAGGCACTGTATGTTCTCTACTTTCATGCATACTAAGAGATTTTGGATTTCACTAAGATCTCGCAGCAGTCATTGCTAAGATCATGCTCATTGGTCATCACTAAGTAGTCAATTTATAACAGTCCCTGCTGAAGCAGCAGATGTGTATTGCACTGAGTGGGAAGTGGCTCTTAAGACTGAAGCTATAAAAAGACAGGTGCATATGCAAGCACAAGCTGCAAAATTCAAGTAGAGGTTGAAACGGAAACAAAAGCTGTACAGGAAAAGGCAGAAGCACATTTAAAAGCCCCCCCCCCCCTAAAGGAAAAGTGAAAGAAGCCTCCAATGATTCTTGAAGTTGAACTGTGCAATTCAAAGCCGGAATAAGGTCAAAGGAATAGCACAGGATGCTTCGAATCCTGTACACCAACACATAGTATTTTCACTGTTCACATTCATGAACCAGACAAAGGCCTTAATCTTGCATGGAGCACTGGAGCAAATTTATGGCAGCCCCCGAGTTATCAAACTTGCCATATTCAAAAGATTACAGGAGTTTCTTAGATTGACCAACAGAGGCAACCAGAAGTTCCAGGAACTGCGTGATCTTCTAGACTGC
Source organism: Rana kukunoris (assembly GCA_029574335.1). Classification (NCBI taxonomy): domain Eukaryota; kingdom Metazoa; phylum Chordata; class Amphibia; order Anura; family Ranidae; genus Rana; species Rana kukunoris. The sequence goes on along the minus strand of CM056049.1, from coordinate 342,542,383 downwards.
TTGAAGGATGACCCACATCTACCAGGTCTTGGCTCCCTAAACACTGCACATGGTGTGAACCCAGTGGTAGAAAACTTGTTTTATCCAAGAAAAATGTGCAGCAATTGGTTCACGGTATAAGGAGGAGCATCAAGACTCCTTTCCACCTTTCTCTTTCTTTTCAAAAGTTCATCATCAACAGCTTAGCCAAAATGAAGAATGGTTCAAGCTTATAAATAATGAGGGGAACATTAAAGGGGTTGTAAAGGTACACCCCCCCCCCCCTAAATAGCTTCCTTTACCTTACTTACCTCATCCTTCCATTTTGCTTTTAATTGTCCTTATTTCTTCTGAGAAATCCTCACTTCTTGTTCTGTCTGTTACTACACACAGTAATGCAAGGCTTTCTCCCTGGTGTGAAGAAAGCCTCTTGAGGGGGCGAGCAGGAGGGTCAGGACGCCCACTAACACACAGATCCTTTCTCTGCAAAGTAGAGAGTGTCCTGACCCTTCTGCTCGCCCCCTCAAGAGGCTTTCTCCACACCAGGGAGAAAGCCTTGCATTACTGTGTGGAGTTACAGACAGAAGAACAGGAAGTGAGGATTTCTCAGAAGAAATGAGGACATTTAAAAGCAAAATCGAAGGATGAGGTAAGTGAAGGAGGACTGCACTAAGGTAAAGGAAGCTATTTAGGGAAAAAAAATGATTTTTATTTTTTTTTAATACTTTTTTTCTACCACCGAGGGCGGGTCCAGATTCTCATAACAATCATATAAACAGTTACATAACAGATATATCAAAATACTAAATCAAAGATTAATAATCATATCCTCCCTGCACCCCTAGGGAGGATATCCTGCCGATTTTGCAGCGAGTAGGTAGACCACCTCCAATCACTGTCTGGGATTGCCCTATCCATTTTCTCAGTATAAACAAAAACCCAAAGAAGGCAAAGGGGGGAAAAAAAAATCTTAAAAGGGGGGAGGGGAGACAGGGAAAAAAAGGGGGGGGGATAAGGGTAGGGGATACCCTGGGTAGGCAATGGGTAACAAGTAATTAACCATTTTAAATTGTACTACCTATATCTGACCTTCATGAATTAAGCAGGATTAAACCTTCTTCAGAAGCAATAAACCTATTCCACTGTCTCCATACCTCTGCATACTTTTCTTGTTGGTTTTGTGCTGAAAGTGTAAGATCTTCCATCTTATTTATCTCTTCCACTTTATGAAGCCAATCTCCAACCGTAGGGGGTAGCGTATTTTTCCACCTAAGTGGAATACATGCTTTGGCCGCATTTACCAAATGTTGTAAGATAGATTGCTTATATTTTTTAACAGGTATATTCATAACATGTAGTAAAAAAAAAAGGCTGGGTCCTCCGGTATCCTGTAAATTTTTGATTAATGTTCCGTACCTCCTTTCAGTAAAATGTTGTTATTTTTGGGCACGACCAAAAAATATGTAACATCTTACCTCTCTCCTCCATACATCTCCAGCACCGGTCTGATATTTCCGGATACAATTTATGTAGTCTCTGTGGGGTATAGTACCATCTTGTTAGTATTTTATAATTCATCTCCTGAATCTTAGTACATATAGATGATTTCAGCGAGATATCGATCATATTTTGTCTTTTGGCTAGTTGTAAACTTCCCGGAGGGGAAATCAATAAAGTGTACATTTTTGAGAGTGTTTGTGTCCTCTCCTTCGTGCAGTATTCTTCGAATATGGTTAATTGTCGTCTAAACCTCTCTGGTGACTTAAGTGTATAAAGGAAGTGGTGGAGCTGCAGAGCATCCCAAAAAGGTAAACTGAAGGGGCCCGCCGGTTCCATAAGGGCCATTATGGATGGCCAACCGTCTGATGCTAGGAATTGTGATGCTCGAAAGCGATTTGTTTGTCGAAGATTGGAGAAGTGATGATCTTTCAAACCTGAAGGGAATCCTGGATTCCCGAGGATAGGCATCAGAGGTGAGTCCATAATCGAGAGAGAGGTTTTAATGATCACTTGTGAGCAAATTCGTATTGTAGAGCCTGTTTGTATCAGTGGGTGCCTCTTTAGGTCAGGCGATAGCTTGTCATAACACCATAGAACACCATTTTAATAGAACATCAGTTTGCTCTTGTTCAATCCGAACCCAGAGTTTGTCTATTGAATGTCAGCTCCAGTCTATGAGTCTCCCCATATGTACCGCCTGGTAATATTTAAGCACATCTGAAAATGCAATCCCTCCACTATGTTTAGGTTGAGATAATTGGAGTCTGAGAGTGCGTGGTCTCTTATGTGCCCATATAAATTTAATAAACAGGGAATGAACCTGTTTAAAGTATTGAGATGGTATCTTGATCGGCAGAGTTTGAAATAAATTCAAATACTTGGGTAGAATACTCATCTTGCATCTAGCAAACCATGAATGCAGTCCCTGATTCCATGCCTCTAACAAAATATGTGTTCTAATCAATAGGGGGGAAGTTAAGTTCGAAGATTTGTGATAGATTAGAGGGGATATACGTTCACAAATATTTCAAGGCTTTATCTGTCCACTGCTTGAAATTTGTCTGTAAGGTCTGTAGCTTCTCGATAGGTACGCCTGCCTACACCCATTGCCTCTGATTTTTTCAAATTAATCCGTAAATTAGATAGTTGACCATAAGTCTCAAATTTGCGGATAAGATTTGGCAGCGAAAACCACAGGGTTGGTGAGGGAGAAGAACATATCCTCAAAAGCTGAGATTTTATGTTGCTCCTCTCCCACACCAACTCCGGTAATGTCTGGGTTCAGACGTATACTACACAAAAAAGGCTCAAGGCAAAGAACATAAAGTAAAGGGGATAGTGGACACCCCTGCCTCGTCCCGTTTGAGATGGAAAAAGGGTCTGATAAAACTGTTAACTTTGACTTGGGCCGTCGGGTGTGAGTAAATCTTGGATATCCAGGACTGCTATTAAAAATTTCCAATTGACTCAATCAAATGCCTTTTCCGCATCTATACTTCTCATAACGCACAGAGTATGCGTCTCCTGTGCGACATGAATAAGGTTTAATACTTTAGTCGTATTATCACAAGCTTCTCTGGTTGGAATTAAAAATGTTTTACCTTTACAACCCCTTTAACAAAGAGTAGTGCAAACATAATTGCATGCACCACATTTCTAAACATAAAAAACAAAGCAGATGCTGCTCCCAATTAACACAAAGGGCCAGATTCAGGTAGATGAGAGTATCTTTCCTCTGGAGTAACGCTTCTCATTTACGTTACTCTGAAGACCCTTTCAGCGCAAGTCCTGTAATTCACATAGCAGTTGCGCGTAAACTTGCGCCAGAGTAACGATAATGCGCTGGCGTAACCCGACGCAAGTGGAAGTGGGTGTGATCATATGTAAATGATGGGCGGAGCCCGGCGCAGAGGCTTACGTTCAGCGCATCATCCACGGAGCATGCGCAGTGAGTGCGGCTCCACTCGCCCCCTTGTGCGCATGCTCACAACTTCCGTCGGCACCACTTCCTGGGAAACGTCAGCGCAATGCGTTCCGCTGGGCGCTTAAAAGCGCTGGCGGAAACGCCATTCCGGCGCAAAAGTAGTTCCGTTTCCCCCCACCCCAGGGAAGATACTTTTGCTCTGTGATGGCTGCTCCCGCTACCCCCAGAGAGAGGAGGAACCTCAACTTTAATACCCAGGAGGTCTCTGTCATTATCTCGGCTATGGAGACGGAGAATGAATTTCTCCATGGCAAAAAAAGCCGGAAGACCAGCCGGGAGAGGAAGCAGGGCATCCTGGAGTCCATTGCTGCCAGGGTCAATGTCCTGGGCTACTCCACCCGGACTGCTGGGGACATCCAAAAAAAAATAAATGACCTGCGGCGCAAGGTGAGGGACAAGGTGGCCTCCATCAGGAGGTATGAGAGGGGCACAGGTGGTGGTCCCCCATGTCCTGTCACCCTGACCGCAGAGGAGGAGGTGGTCGCTCGGTGCCTGGAGAGGGAGCAGGTGGAGGGGGTCGCAGGCTATGACTCCGTGGAGGAAGGCACAAGGACAGGTAAGTGTTTTATAATCCCCTATTTGTTGTTTTGCATTTGGGGGGGGGGGGGACATGTGCCAAGTGTGTGGGACCACCAACATGTGTCTGCTTTGTGTCATCCACAGATGACGGAGCTGGGCCATCATCTGTCAGCGTGCATTCCACCCCATCCCCCCCACGCCATCGTGTGCCCGAGCCACTGGGTGGTGAAGAGGTTGTGGAGGAGGAGAGTGGCCACACCACACCTGCCGAGGTGGTTGTGGAAGATCCTGCTGTGGCAGAGCAGGACTTTTCTTTGGTTTTGTCTGTCTCCTCCCCTTCTCCTGGCCCGTCTGTCGTCCCCTCCCCCATCCTTGGAAGCCCCTCAAGGGCGACTCCTTCCACCCGAGGACATACATCTTCTGGCCCCAGGAAGGCGACCCAGAAGACCAGGGGGGGGGGGGGTCTGGGGGGGGGGGGGGGGGGGGGGGGGGGGGGGGGGGGGGGGGGGGGGGGGGGGGGGGGGGGGGGGGGGGGGGGGGGGGGGGGGGGGGGGGGGGGGGGGGGGGGGGGGGGGGGGGGGGGGGGGGGGGGGGGGGGGGGGGGGGGGGGGGGGGGGGGGTGGGGGGGGGGGGGGGGGGGGGTGGGGGGGGGGGGGGGGGGGGGGGGGGGGGGGGGGGGGGGGGGGGGGGGTGGGGGGGGGGGGGGGGGGGGGGGGGGGGGGGGGGGGGGGGGGGGGGGGGGGGGGGGGGGGGGGGGGGGGGGGGGGGGGGGGGGGGGGGGGGGGGGGGGGGGGGGGGGGGGGGGGGGGGGGGGGGGGGGGGGGGGGGGGGGGGGGGGGGGGGGGGGGGGGGGGGGGGGGGGGGGGGGGGGGGGGGGGGGGGGGGGGGGGGGGGGGGGGGGGGGGGGGGGGGGGGGGGGGGGGGGGGGGGGGGGGGGGGGGGGGGGGGGGGGGGGGGGGGGGGGGGGGGGGGGGGGGGGGGGGGGGGGGGGGGGGGGGGGGGGGGGGGGGGGGGGGGGGGGGGGGGGGGGGGGGGGGGGGGGGGGGGGGGGGGGGGGGGGGGGGGGGGGGGGGGGGGGGGGGGGGGGGGGGGGGGGGGGGGGGGGGGGGGGGGGGGGGGGGGGGGGGGGGGGGGGGGGGGGGGGGGGGGGGGGGGGGGGGGGGGGGGGGGGGGGGGGGGGGGGGGGGGGGGGGGGGGGGGGGGGGGGGGGGGGGGGGGGGGGGGGGGGGGGGGGGGGGGGGGGGGGGGGGGGGGGGGGGGGGGGGGGGGGGGGGGGGGGGGGGGGGGGGGGGGGGGGGGGGGGGGGGGGGGGGGGGGGGGGGGGGGGGGGGGGGGGGGGGGGGGGGGGGGGGGGGGGGGGGGGGGGGGGGGGGGGGGGGGGGGGGGGGGGGGGGGGGGGGGGGGGGGGGGGGGGGGGGGGGGGGGGGGGGGGGGGGGGGGGGGGGGGGGGGGGGGGGGGGGGGGGGGGGGGGGGGGGGGGGGGGGGGGGGGGGGGGGGGGGGGGGGGGGGGGGGGGGGGGGGGGGGGGGGGGGGGGGGGGGGGGGGGGGGGGGGGGGGGGGGGGGGGGGGGGGGGGGGGGGGGGGGGGGGGGGGGGGGGGGGGGGGGGGGGGGGGGGGGGGGGGGGGGGGGGGGGGGGGGGGGGGGGGGGGGGGGGGGGGGGGGGGGGGGGGGGGGGGGGGGGGGGGGGGGGGGGGGGGGGGGGGGGGGGGGGGGGGGGGGGGGGGGGGGGGGGGGGGGGGGGGGGGGGGGGGGGGGGGGGGGGGGGGGGGGGGGGGGGGGGGGGGGGGGGGGGGGGGGGGGGGGGGGGGGGGGGGGGGGGGGGGGGGGGGGGGGGGGGGGGGGGGGGGGGGGGGGGGGGGGGGGGGGGGGGGGGGGGGGGGGGGGGGGGGGGGGGGGGGGGGGGGGGGGGGGGGGGGGGGGGGGGGGGGGGGGGGGGGGGGGGGGGGGGGGGGGGGGGGGGGGGGGGGTGGGGGGGGGGGGGGGGGGGGGGGGGGGGGGGGGGGGGGGGGGGGGGGGGGGGGGGGGGGGGGGGGGGGGGGGGGGGGGGGGGGGGGGGGGGGGGGGGGGGGGGGGGGGGGGGGGGGGGGGGGGGGGGGGGGGGGGGGGGGGGGGGGGGGGGGGGGGGGGGGGGGGGGGGGGGGGGGGGGGGGGGGGGGGGGGGGGGGGGGGGGGGGGGGGGGGGGGGGGGGGGGGGGGGGGGGGGGGGGGGGGGGGGGGGGGGGGGGGGGGGGGGGGGGGGGGGGGGGGGGGGGGGGGGGGGGGGGGGGGGGGGGGGGGGGGGGGGGGGGGGGGGGGGGGGGGGGGGGGGGGGGGGGGGGGGGGGGGGGGGGGGGGGGGGGGGGGGGGGGGGGGGGGGGGGGGGGGGGGGGGGGGGGGGGGGGGGGGGGGGGGGGGGGGGGGGGGGGGGGGGGGGGGGGGGGGGGGGGGGGGGGGGGGGGGGGGGGGGGGGGGGGGGGGGGGGGGGGGGGGGGGGGGGGGGGGGGGGGGGGGGGGGGGGGGGGGGGGGGGGGGGGGGGGGGGGGGGGGGGGGGGGGGGGGGGGGGGGGGGGGGGGGGGGGGGGGGGGGGGGGGGGGGGGGGGGGGGGGGGGGGGGGGGGGGGGGGGGGGGGGGGGGGGGGGGGGGGGGGGGGGGGGGGGGGGGGGGGGGGGGGGGGGGGGGGGGGGGGGGGGGGGGGGGGGGGGGGGGGGGGGGGGGGGGGGGGGGGGGGGGGGGGGGGGGGGGGGGGGGGGGGGGGGGGGGGGGGGGGGGGGGGGGGGGGGGGGGGGGGGGGGGGGGGGGGGGGGGGGGGGGGGGGGGGGGGGGGGGGGGGGGGGGGGGGGGGGGGGGGGGGGGGGGGGGGGGGGGGGGGGGGGGGGGGGGGGGGGGGGGGGGGGGGGGGGGGGGGGGGGGGGGGGGGGGGGGGGGGGGGGGGGGGGGGGGGGGGGGGGGGGGGGGGGGGGGGGGGGGGGGGGGGGGGGGGGGGGGGGGGGGGGGGGGGGGGGGGGGGGGGGGGGGGGGGGTGGGGGGGGGGGGGGGGGGGGGGGGGGGGGGGGGGGGGGGTGGGGGGGGGGGGGGGGGGGGGGGGGGGGGGGGGGGGGGGGGGGGGGGGGGGGGGGGGGGGGGGGGGGGGGGGGGGGGGGGGGGGGGGGGGGGGGGGGGGGGGGGGGGGGGGGGGGGGGGGGGGGGGGGGGGGGGGGGGGGGGGGGGGGGGGGGGGGGGGGGGGGGGGGGGGGGGGGGGGGGGGGGGGGGGGGGGGGGGGGGGGGGGGGGGGGGGGGGGGGGGGGGGGGGGGGGGGGGGGGGGGGGGGGGGGGGGGGGGGGGGGGGGGGGGGGGGGGGGGGGGGGGGGGGGGGGGGGGGGGGGGGGGGGGGGGGGGGGGGGGGGGGGGGGGGGGGGGGGGGGGGGGGGGGGGGGGGGGGGGGGGGGGGGGGGGGGGGGGGGGGGGGGGGGGGGGGGGGGGGGGGGGGGGGGGGGGGGGGGGGGGGGGGGGGGGGGTGGGGGGGGGGGGGGGGGGGGGGGGGGGGGGGGGGGGGGGGGGGGGGGGGGGGGGGGGGGGGGGGGGGGGGGGGGGGGGGGGGGGGGGGGGGGGGGGGGGGGGGGGGGGGGGGGGGGGGGGGGGGGGGGGGGGGGGGGGGGGGGGGGGGGGGGGGGGGGGGGGGGGGGGGGGGGGGGGGGGGGGGGGGGGGGGGGGGGGGGGGGGGGGGGGGGGGGGGGGGGGGGGGGGGGGGGGGGGGGGGGGGGGGGGGGGGGGGGGGGGGGGGGGGGGGGGGGGGGGGGGGGGGGGGGGGGGGGGGGGGGGGGGGGGGGGGGGGGGGGGGGGGGGGGGGGGGGGGGGGGGGGGGGGGGGGGGGGGGGGGGGGGGGGGGGGGGGGGGGGGGGGGGGGGGGGGGGGGGGGGGGGGGGGGGGGGGGGGGGGGGGGGGGGGGGGGGGGGGGGGGGGGGGGGGGGGGGGGGGGGGGGGGGGGGGGGGGGGGGGGGGGGGGGGGGGGGGGGGGGGGGGGGGGGGGGGGGGGGGGGGGGGGGGGGGGGGTGGGGGGGGGGGGGGGGGGGGGGGGGGGGGGGGGGGGGGGGGGGGGGGGGGGGGGGGGGGGGGGGGGGGGGGGGGGGGGGGGGGGGGGGGGGGGGGTGGGGGGGGGGGGGGGGGGGGGTGGGGGGGGGGGGGGGGGGGGGGGGGGGGGGGGGGGGGGGGGGGGGGGGGGGGGGGGGGGGGGGGGGGGGGGGGGGGGGGGGGGGGGGGGGGGGGGGGGGGGGGGGGGGGGGGGGGGGGGGGGGGGGGGGGGGGGGGGGGGGGGGGGGGGGGGGGGGGGGGGGGGGGGGGGGGGGGGGGGGGGGGGGGGGGGGGGGGGGGGGGGGGGGGGGGGGGGGGGGGGGGGGGGGGGGGGGGGGGGGGGGGGGGGGGGGGGGGGGGGGGGGGGGGGGGGGGGGGGGGGGGGGGGGGGGGGGGGGGGGGGGGGGGGGGGGGGGGGGGGGGGGGGGGGGGGGGGGGGGGGGGGGGGGGGGGGGGGGGGGGGGGGGGGGGGGGGGGGGGGGGGGGGGGGGGGGGGGGGGGGGGGGGGGGGGGGGGGGGGGGGGGGGGGGGGGGGGGGGGGGGGGGGGGGGGGGGGGGGGGGGGGGGGGGGGTGGGGGGGGGGGGGGGGGGGGGGGGGGGGGGGGGGGGGGGGGGGGGGGGGGGGGGGGGGGGGGGGGGGGGGGGGGGGGGGGGGGGGGGGGGGGGGGGGGGGGGGGGGGGGGGGGGGGGGGGGGGGGGGGGTGGGGGGGGGGGGGGGGGGGGGGGGGGGGGGGGGGGGGGGGGGGGGGGGGGGGGGGGGGGGGGGGGGGGGGGGGGGGGGGGGGGGGGGGGGGGGGGGGGGGGGGGGGGGGGGGGGGGGGGGGGGGGGGGGGGGGGGGGGGGGGGGGGGGGGGGGGGGGGGGGGGGGGGGGGGGGGGGGGGGGGGGGGGGGGGGGGGGGGGGGGGGGGGGGGGGGGGGGGGGGGGGGGGGGGGGGGGGGGGGGGGGGGGGGGGGGGGGGGGGGGGGGGGGGGGGGGGGGGGGGGGGGGGGGGGGGGGGGGGGGGGGGGGGGGGGGGGGGGGGGGGGGGGGGGGGGGGGGGGGTGGGGGGGGGGGGGGGGGGGGGGGGGGGGGGGGGGGGGGGGGGGGGGGGGGGGGGGTGGGGGGGGGGGGGGGGGGGGGGGGGGGGGGGGGGGGGGGGGGGGGGGGGGGGGGGGGGGGGGGGGGGGGGGGGGGGGGGGGGGGGGGGGGGGGGGGGGGGGGGGGGGGGGGGGGGGGGGGGGGGGGGGGGGGGGGGGGGGGGGGGGGGGGGGGGGGGGGGGGGGGGGGGGGGGGGGGGGGGGGGGGGGGGGGGGGGGGGGGGGGGGGGGGGGGGGGGGGGGGGGGGGGGGGGGGGGGGGGGGGGGGGGGGGGGGGGGGGGGGGGGGGGGGGGGGGGGGGGGGGGGGGGGGGGGGGGGGGGGGGGGGGGGGGGGGGGGGGGGGGGGGGGGGGGGGGGGGGGGGGGGGGGGGGGGGGGGGGGGGGGGGGGGGGGGGGGGGGGGGGGGGGGGGGGGGGGGGGGGGGGGGGGGGGGGGGGGGGGGGGGGGGGGGGGGGGGGGGGGGGGGGGGGGGGGGGGGGGGGGGGGGGGGGGGGGGGGGGGGGGGGGGGGGGGGGGGGGGGGGGGGGGGGGGGGGGGGGGGGGGGGGGGGGGGGGGGGGGGGGGGGGGGGGGGGGGGGGGGGGGGGGGGGGGGGGGGGGGGGGGGGGGGGGGGGGGGGGGGGGGGGGGGGGGGGGGGGGGGGGGGGGGGGGGGGGGGGGGGGGGGGGGGGGGGGGGGGGGGGGGGGGGGGGGGGGGGGGGGGGGGGGGGGGGGGGGGTGGGGGGGGGGGGGGGGGGGGGGGGGGGGGGGGGGGGGGGGGGGGGGGGGGGGGGGGGGGGGGGGGGGGGGGGGGGGGGGGGGGGGGGGGGGGGGGGGGGGGGGGGGGGGGGGGGGGGGGGGGGGGGGGGGGGGGGGGGGGGGGGGGGGGGGGGGGGGGGGGGACTCTGGGGGTATATGGGGGGGGGGGGGGGGGGGGGGGGGGGGGGGGGGGGGGGGGGGGGGGGGGGGGGGGGGGGGGGGGGGGGGGGGGGGGGGGGGTTGATGGGGGGGGGGGGGGGGGGGGGGGGGGTATATGGGCTTGTGGGGGGGGGGGGCTGTAGGGGGGGGGGGGGGGGGGGGGGGGGCCCCCACAGTGGGTGGGGGGGGGGGGGGGGTAGAAATCTGTCATTGCCTTCTGCCGCAGCTCCTCAGGGGGGTGGGGGGGTCTGATGAACTGGTTGGACATGCGTCTGAGGATTGCAGGGAACCTGGTGCACACATCTGCTTATGGAGGATTGTGACATCCCAGCCACCACTCCACTTGTACGCTGGAATGATCCACTTGCAAGGAAATGGGTGTTGCCAGGACCTTCACCAGTGGCTGCACTGCTTGTGATCGGGTGTGTTGGGCTGGTGATGTCATCCTGCAGGGTTGTGGTTAGTTCAAGTATTGCAACAGGCTGAATCTGAAGAGGCGATACACCTCCTCATCCCCCATGCCAAAGAGGTTCATACGAGTGCGGTATATCCTCTCACGTGCCCGCCTTCTTGGTTCCAGGGGACCCATCAGTAGTTCTAGGACCACGAGTGCCCCTGGCATGTTGGCACACAGAGGTGTTGTCCTTGCAAGGGGGGGTGCTCAGCTAGCTCCTATCGTCGGTAACGCTGCTGTAGCTGCTCTCCTGCTGACCTGTGACCGTCTGGAGTAAAGATAAAGCAGCCTTTTGTAGAAATAACTTTGCGCCGGACGGATCAGATACGCGCGGCGCATGTAGCCAGCGTATGGTGCTAATCCGTTCGTGAATTGGGAAAAATCCCTCATTTGCATATTTGCAGGGGAAATCAATAGGCGCGACTGATGCGCCCAGCGAAATTAAGCGCTGACGATACTCTGGCGTCGGAACGTTCCGCCGGTCGCAAATGACCCATTACTGGGCGCATCTAGTTTGGTGGGTACGGGCACATAGAAACGACGGCGCATCATCACAGTTACGCGGCGCATATCGAAATACTCCAGCGCAAGTGTTCCTGAATCTGGCCCAAAGAATGCAAAGTCCTTTGTTAATTTGGTCTGATCTGCTTCATGTTCTATGCTGTGTCTGTCACAGACAAGCCACAAAACAGTTAAGCTTGAGCTGAATGTCTTGGATTCCTCTATGAGTCCTCTTTTTCTCTACCCTTCTCCAACTCAGCTCAGAGCTGGACGGAGGAGGAAAGTTGCACACTCTGCGATAGTACTGGTAGAGAGAGCTCACATCCTGTATGCTGGGTCTATAATGAGAACGTTTGTGATTCCTTTGTAAAATTGGGAGCAGACCCTGCATCAGTTTCTACTTCATTCTGAAATAGAAACTGACGTATATGGCACAGATAGACGAAAAACTAAACTCTCTACATGGTTAATGTGGTGAAATCCACCATTATAATGGCACAGGAACTTTGTGTTAACCATTTCAAGACCAGACTTTTTCACCTCCTTCCTGCTCAGGCCATGTTTCAGATTCAAGCACTCTCACACTGAATGACAATATTATGGCAAAACTGTACCCAAACATTTTTTTGTAAATTTTTGAGACAGAGCTTTATTTTAATGGTATTTAATCACCACTGAGTTTTATATATTCTGATATTTAATTGAAAAAAGACCGCAAATGTTTAAAAATAAATGCTTACCTTGATTTTGTGTTATAAAACTTTGCAAATAAACAATCTTTCATCATGAATTTAGGCCAAACTGTGTTCTGACACAATTCATTGGTAAAGATGACCCAAATCGGCGTACAGTATATTATTTAGTCTGTGTGAATGTTTTAGACTCTACACATTAGTCTATATCTATATATTTGAAAATTGATCAATCCTGATGCACTAACTGCTTATCTAATTTCTTGAGACCATAAAATGCCAGGACAGTATTTATGCCCCCAAATCACCCCTTTTTGGAAATTAGATGGTCCAGGATATTTATTAAAAGGCATGATTGTACATTCTTGTAAATTTTTTTTTTAAAGATTAGGAAATACAATATTTGTTTTTTCACAAAGTTATTTCTCACACACAGCATAGGCACACTTACAATTACACCCCAATACACATTCTGCTATGCCTCTTGAGTATGGAGGATTTTTCACAGCCTAGATGCATATAAGGGCCCAAAATCCAAGGCGTTCCAGGGCACAAATTACATATCTAGTTTCCTGGTGACCTATCACGTTTTCTGGAGGCTCTGGAGCATCAGAACAATGTAAACACTTGCAAAATTAGCCCATTTTGGAAAGCAAACACTCCAAGGTATTTTTTAAAAGGCATATTAAATCTTGTAAAAATGTCATTTTTTGCCACAAGTTTTTAAAAATGCAAATATATTTTTTACACAAAGATGTCCGTTAGTAAGATAATTCTATTACACATCATAGACATACTTAGAATTATACCCCAATAACACATTCTGCTACTCCTTCAAAGTGATACCACATGCATGAGACTTTTCAAAGCTTAGCCAAATAAAGGGACCCAAAATCAAAGGAGTTCTTTCAGGGGTTCCAGGGGCATAAATTACACATCTATTTTTCTGACTACCTATCACATTTTTGAAGGCCCTGGAACACAATGGAAACTAAGGAATAACAAGTAGATATTTTAGGGAATCATGTTTTCACAAATTCCCATAATAAACCTTTTTTGATGGGTATCATCTGACTATTCAAAGTGTGTTGGAGGAGACATTGGAAACACATTCAACCCAAGAAAAAGAAGGGTCCGCAGGCCATTGGTGGTAAGGGAATGTTGTTTGGATCTTTATATTCGAGTGTGATTTTATTTCTATATGCACTGTACATATGTTCAGCTGTAAATCCCGTGGCCTCAGTGTTTGCATGTTCCTTTCTGACCCAGCTTTGCTTGGCCTGCAGATGGTTGAAGGTGACAAGGTATTTATATGCTCTGGAGTGAAGAATAAACTGCATGCCTACTGGTCCACCCACCCCATCCACCACATGCTTATGTATTCTGCTGTCATATCCAGGACACACTATGACATGATTATGCGTCTCATACAGTTTAATGACAACTCGCACTGCCCTCCCCTGATAAATTGTATTAAATGCACCCCCTAATAAATACTTTTTCCAAGCGATTTGCTGAAGTGTATGTCCCAGACCAAAATATTTGTGTGGACAAATTCCTTATCCACTTTACTGGCCGGCTACACTTCAAACAGGATATTCCAAGTAAGAGGGCCAGGTATTAGGGATGAGCTTCGAGTTCGAGTCAAACTCATGTTCGACTCGAACATTGCCTGTTCGGCAAACAACGAACAATTTGGGGTGTTCGCGGCAAATTCGAAAAGCCACGGAACACCCTGTTAAAGTCTATGGGAGAAATCTAAAGTGCTAATTTTAAAGGCTAATATGCAAGTTATTGTCCTAAAAAGTGTTTGAGGACCTGGGTCCTGTCCCAGGGGACATGTATCAATGCAAAAAAAAAGTTTTTTCGGGAGCAGTATATTTAATAATGCTAAAAGTGAAACAATAAAAGTGAAATATTACTTTAAATTTTGTACCTGGGGGGGGGGGGGGTGTAAGTTAGCATGTGAAATATCGCATATTTCCTGTACATAGAACTGTCCCTGCACAAAGTGTCATTTCTGAAAGGAAAAAAAGGCATTTAAAACCAGACTTGCGGCTATAATGAATTGTCGGCTCCGGCAATTCAGAGAGGATTCATTCATAGAATTCATTCATAAAAAAGCGTGGGGTCCCCCCAAATTCAATTACCAGGCCCTTCAGGTCTGGTATGGATATTAAGGGGAACCCCGCCGTCAATTAAAAAAAAATGACATGGGGTTCCCTCCAAATATCCATTCCAGACCCTTCAGGTCTGGTGCGGATTTTAAGGGGAATTCCACCCCATTTTTTTTTAAAAGTGGCGTGGAGTTCCCCCAAAAATCCACACCAGACCCCTTATTCGAGCATGTTAACCTGGCCGGCCGCAAAAAAGAGGATGGGGACAAGGGCCTCATCCCCACAACTCTTGCCCGGTGGTTGTGGGGGTCTGAGGGCGGGGGGCTTATCAGAATCTGGAAGACCCCTTGTTCCTGGATCCAGCGATGACTCAGGGTTACCGATCGCCGCACAGAAATCTAACCCCGAGTCTGACTCTGTACAGGAAGAGGGAAAGCGTGAGGATAAAGGTCTTGCCTATAGAAGCTTACAATCTGCATTTTAAAGATAATTATTTATTTTGATTAACCACTTAAGACCCGGACCAATACGTTGGTAAATGACCCAAGGTGTTTTTGCGATTCGGCACTGCGTCGCTTTAACAGACAATTGCGCGGTCGTGCGACGTGGCTCCCAAACAAAATTTGCGTCCTTTTCTTCCCACAAATAGAGCTTTCTTTTGGTGGTATTTGATCACCTCTGCGATTTTTATTTTTTGCGCTATATACAAAAATAGAGCGACATTTTTGAAAAAAAACCACTATTTTTTACTTTTTGTTAAAGAAAAATCAAATAAACTAAATTTTAGTCAAACATTTAGGCCAAAATTTATTTAGCCACATGTCTTTAGTAAAAAAAAAATCGCAATAAAAAAAAAATAGCTACCTAGCGGGAACAGCGACACTAATACAGCGATCAGAAAAATGATCGCTTAGTGACGCTGGCAATAGGGAGTGAAAGGGTTAACTAGGGCGGTGATCAGGGGGTTAAAACTTTATTAGGGGGGGTGGGGGGGCTATCCTGAACCTAACACTAACTGATTTTACACTGCCTGTCACACTGACACTAAATGCAGTGATTAGATCACTGCATTCAGTGACACTGTGACAGGGGGGTGGGGGGGGCGATCACAAGGGGTTAATGTGCCTATGTGAGTGTGTGTCAGTGTTGTGTTGGTGCACACTTACTTGTGATGTCTTCTCTCATCAGCAGCGGTGGAAAACACCGCTGCGATGAGAGGTGACATCATTTCCTCCTTCCTGTGTAAACACAGGAGGAGGAAGTTACACGAAGGGGGAGCGCTCCCATTGGCTGGGAGCGATCGCGGGGGGGGGCGGGTAAACGCCGACATCCGCCCGCTCGTCCCGGATCGCTCCCGGAGCCAGGGGGACCCCCGCACGCCGCGGGGACGTAAATTTACGCCCTTGTGCCATTCTGTGGCCGTATATGTGCGTGCGGGGGTCCTTAAGTGGTTAACCTGACATGTGTCCTGCTGATTCAGGTGAAGTATGAACTTTAGTAATAGTAATTTAATATTAACTTTAACCCCTTTGCCCCTAAGGCCCCTTTCACACTGGGCCGGGAGCCGCGGTGGCTAAAAATAGCGACGCTATACCATCGTAATTGCCGCGGGATTCGGCCGATAGCGGTGCGGCATTAACCCCCGCTAGCGGCCGATAAAGGTTTAATGGTTCCCATGGTTTTAAATGGGAAGGAGCGGTATGTACTGTATGTATTACCGCTCTAAACATGCTGCTTTAAAAAGGCTGTGCAGGAGTTTTTCTGGCGGTATAGCAATGCTATTTTTAGCGCTGTAATGCCTAAAAAACTCCTCAGTGTGAAAGGGGCCTAAGGGTAAAACAAATAATGCACATTTAAAAAAGAATGTTTATTATTTTTGGTTTTGGGAGCCTGTAAAGCATTGCACCAGTGATCAGCAGATTACTGATGCCATGCAGGTCTCCTGCAGATCTGTCAGTGTATTGGCTTGCTTGTACCACGTACGAGGAAGCCAATACATTCTAACACAGTGGTTCTCAACCTTACTAGTGCCGTGACTCCTTGATGAAATTTCCCAAGTTGTGGGGGCCCCCAACCGTAAAATTATTTACAAAGTGTATAGCACCCAAGCAAGTATCTAGCATTGACCCGGAATAACCTCTTTTGAGGAACCAACTGGGACTTTCATATATAAATGATATGTCTTGTTCCATAAAAAAAAAATTCTAGCATAGCCACATGATGTTGGATTTAAAAAAAAAAAAATGTCGGAACTCCGCTTTAAATCCAACATGACGTGGCTATGCAAGAAAAAAAATATTATGGAACAAGACATATCATTTATATATGAACATCCCAGTTGGTTCCTCAAAAGTGGTTATTCTGTGTCAGTGCTAGATATACAAAGTGTATAGCACCCAAGCATGTATCTAGCACTGACACGGAATAACCACTTTTGAGGAACCAACTGGGACATTTATATATAAATGATATGTATTGTACCACAATTATATTTTTCACAGTCATGTCAGACTTATTTAATCAAAATTGATGTATTAATTACACTGCTGTGACAAACAGTACAAAAATGCCTTAATTACCGGTATTTAGTGCCTGGCTTGCCAAAGTACCTCAGGTTACCTCAGGTGTTCTGTCAGCATCAGCAACCCGTCTATTATATTAACCGGAAGTGACGCCACCGCCATCTTGGTACCCTCGTCCGTAGCAATGCTGCAGTTAGAAGTCGGCAAGCGGACATCTTTTTACACCCACCAAAGTCTTGTTACACCTATTTTTACCAGTAAACTGAGCTTATATACTGTATAGCTGTGTTAACAGCCTTGTGGTAGTTCATAGAAAACTACAACCACAAAGGCTACCAGTCCAGACCTTCGTTATTCAGTCACAGAGAGAACTGCGAATGACTAACCCAGCCAGGTGGGCGTAGCCCAGCGCAGCCACATCTTTTTTGAATTGTAGCAGCAGACACGGGGGAGAAGATCCCCGATCTGCTGTCACAGCAAAGATCACGGGGCATGGGGGCCGGTGCATTCACAACATGTCACATGATGAACTTATACTTTAATGTTAGTTAACAGGTTATTTCAGGCCTCAGTACCTTCTAAACCAGTGGTCCCCATCAATCATCACGGCACCATGGTTGATATGGTGTCAGGGTGATTGAAGCGCATTATTGCTATTATTACATTGTAGTAATACATAAAATAGTTCAACTTACCATAATGTAGAATCAGTGAAAGCCCTGAGCGTGTCACTTGCCACTGTTGCCTGCTACCAGATGTGGATAGTTACCTGCCATGCTGCCTGTCACCAGATGCGGAATCTCACTTGCCACATCACCTGCCACAAGATGTGGATTGTCACTTTCCACATTACCTGCCATGCTTACTGCCACAAGATTTGGATTGTCACTTGCCACATTGCCTGTCACAAGATGCGGAATGTCACTTCCCACATCACCTGCCACACTTACTGCCACAAGATGCAGAATGTCACTTGCCACATCACCTGTCACACTGCCTGCCACAAGATGTGGATTGCCACCTGCTACGTTGCCTGTCACCAGATTCGGAGTGAGTGGAGCGCCCCTTGAGGTATATCATGCAGACAGCTGAGGGGATGAACTACAAGTCCCAGCACACCTCACCTGTACTCCCACACACAGCTCACCTGTCACTGCTAACCTAACATTACATCTCTGTGGGATCGCCCTTCTAGATGTAGCAGGGTGTCTCCCTCCTCATGCTGCAGCGGTACCACCTGGCAGAGGGAAGGTCCAGGACTCCTTCATCTGTCACTTTCTGGCTCCACCCTTCTGCAAAGTCCTGCTTAGCTGTCCGGGGGGCAGGCAATCTGCGCCGCTGAACAAGGAATCTAAGTTCTCCCAGCGAGGAGCCTCAGGAGAGCGGCGATGCGGGGCAGGCAGTGTGAGATGATGTCATCTCTCTGCTCCCCACCTAACCTCCAACACTGAGGCAGAGCACTGGCTTTGAGGGCGGAAGAGCTGTGATGCAGGGGAGATGATATCTCTGCTTGCCCACCCGCTCACTTCTTCCATCCACCCAGCGCTCTCATGCCGGCAGCCCAGCATGTCTCTTGACAGCCACCCGCACCCGCGGCCTGCCTGCAGAAGGGCCACGGCCCGGTAGTGGGCCGCGAACCGAGGGTTGACGACCCCTGTTCTAAACCATTGAACTGAAACAAGCATGCATGTTAGAAAGTCAAGGTGAAGCCAGAACATCTGATTGGTATGCCTGTTCTCGGTCAGTGTCTCAAAAAGTACTGCAGGCACAGTCAGTCAATTAGCATTTTTAGAAGGATGTTAAAAATTGCAGCTTCAATTTTTTCTCAGTAGAGACTTACTTGAAGCCTATTTTATCTTTAGATATGAAGCCAATCATCTAAGCTGCAATCCCGGAAACCATCAGTATTTCCTCCATGAGTAATAAAGAACACAGCCAGTATTTAGGATGAAATGTGACAGAATATATCCGAAGGCAACATATCAAAAAGACAAATGCTGGATGTTTCTAGGCATGAAAAAAAAATCCTATGAGTTTGAAATCCTGTCCAATTGTATGCCATAGCTTATGTCTTTACAGCTATCATATTAGAAACACTAGCTTGGCATGAGGAAACTTACCAATAAGCTAAAACATTTGTGCTGGCTCCTACTTATTTTTTAGTTTCTTATAAATATGTAACATATGTTGGTGCGTGTTTGTAATTCAGAGTCTCTATGGAAACAATTTTTGACGGTATCAATTTAGATAGACGATTTAGACGATTATTTCCCAGTTGGGATTAATGAGCATATTGTTTGTTTTCATGATTTTTAATGCAAAAAGTGAAGGCGGCCACTTAGCATATGATGGCTGAATCCAATCCAACTTTGATGGAATAAATGAAAAAGAGGACCCCTTCACTGCCTTTATCATTTTCTTAACTTAAAGAGGAAAATGTGTAAATGTGTAAAGTAATACAGAACCGTATTTGCTTTGGCTCAGGAAATATGGCAAATTGCCCAAGGGATAGCATTAAGTAAAAGCACATGGAAAAGATAAAGAATAATGTATGTGGAGCAATAAACAGGATTGTATTTCCAGCCATGGTTTACAACCTCCTGAACAAGGCCTAGAAGTGAAGAGAAATTTTGTGCTGATACAAGAAGCTTTTAGTGCTGATACAAGATGTTGGAATATGACTGGATATGTTTAATTAGGATGTTCCAAATATTTAATAAAAGACAAAAGTAAAATTTAGCCAAATGCAAGTTAACTTTTTTTTAGCTATGGTATATGCAAACAGATTGCTAAAGTGGATGTAGCATCAGATATATATTTTTTCATTGTTAATGCATGCTAAGCTGTGTGTAAGGGCCCTTTCACATGGGCAAACCTGAAAAACTGACAGGCGGACTCATTCAGACCCTCCAATCTCCTCTATGGGGTGGCAGATGTCAATGGACAAGTGTTCGTTGACATTCACAAACATCCGATCCAATCCTGTCCACTAAAAAATGATGAATAAATATCTGTTTCGCATCCATCTGGCATATCGGGTTGGATGGCAGTCAGATATAAACAGACAGGTGGTTTGTTTACATCTGACCACCCATAGAGGAGAGCAGACGATTTGCCTGCTCAGTGGGAATCGGCAGACAGACTCCCTGCTAAACAGGTGGAGCCTGCCCCGTGTGGAAGGGGTCATAGTGTCAGTATTTATAATTGCTCATAAAGAAAATGCAACACTGTCACTAACAATGACTCCATCTGCATTTATTTTTTCTCCAGAATGTTAGTGTCATCTTTGTTCAGGCAATATTCAGGCGTTGTCTAAAATGCTGTTTCAGAGATGACACAATCATGTAAGTCTGGGTGTCTGTGCATTTCCCGGTGTTTCAAATGACTGACACGTAACAGTGTATGTGCAGTCTCTCACCTTGTGACTTGCAACAAAGTTATAATAACATTGCAATGTGAGTGATCACTGTCGGGGGAATAGAATGAGAAAATGTTTACTACTGACTGCTAAAAACTGATGGTATCATCTCACCCTATGCAAAATTATGTAGAGCTTAAGATCTGTTTTGTCATTTCAAAGATAGAGCTTCCTTCTAAAAAATATATATACTGTTGCTTAATATTGTATATGAAATATGTCAGGAACTAGGAATTAGCAAGTCAACCTGGCTTTGGTTTTTGGGCTGTTTGCTGAATTCATCCTAACCACTTGCTGATGAGCGCATGACTATATACGTCGCCACAATGGCACAGCTGTGCAAATGGACGTACATGTATGCCCCCTTTAAGAAGCGGCATTGTGGGCGCGCACACGCCCGCCGCGAGCTCCGCGAGTCCAACCGTGGGTCACGCAATCTCGATGTCCGCGAGGATACCCGCGATCGTCTCATGGAGAGGAAAAATGGGGAAATGCTAATGTAAACAAGCATTTCCCCATTCTTCCTAGTGACAGGACACTGATCACAGCTCCCTGTAATCAGAAGCGGTGATCAGTGTCGTGTTACACACAGCCCATCCCCCCTACAGTTAGAAGCACTCCCCACGACACACTTAACCCCTTCAACGCCCCCTACTGGTTAACCCCTTCACTGCCAGTGTAATTTTTACAGTAATCAGTGCATTTTTAGAGTACTGATCGCTGTATCAATGACAATGGTCCCAAAATGGCATCAAAAGTGTCCGATGTGTCCGCCATAATGTTGCAGTCAAGATAAAAATCGCTGCTCACTGCCATTACTAGTAAAAAAATTATTTTAACGGCTTGCCGACCGCCCGCCGTCATATTACTGCGGGACGGCGGCACTCCTGGGCGAGAGCCTGTAGCTATACATCCGCTTTAAAGCGGCCGCTAGTCCCGCTAGTCCCGCGCGCGTGCCCGGCGGGTACGATCGCCGCCGGGCACCTGCGATTGCTCGTTACAGAGCGGGGAACGGGAGCTATGTGTGTAAACACATAGCTCTCGTTCCTGTCAGCGGGGGAAATGCTGATTTTCTGATTTTACAATGTATGAACAGAAGATCAGTGATTTCCCCTAGTGAGGCCACCCCCCCATACAGTTAGAACACACACAGGAACACACTTAACCCCTTCCCTGCCCCCTAGTGTTAACCCCTTCACTGCCAATGGCATTTTTATAGTAATACAATGCATTTTTATCGCATTGATCGCTATAAAAATGCCAATGGCCCCAAAAATGTGTCAAAAGTGTCCGAAGTGCCCGCCATAATGTCGCAGTACTGAAAAAAAATGCTGATCGCCGCCATTACTAGTAAAAAAAAAATATTAATAAAAATGCCATAAAACGACCCCCTATTTTGTAAACGCTATAACTTTTGCGCAAACCAATCAATAAACGCTTATTGCGATTTTTTTGTAGAAGAATACGTATTGGCCTAAACTGAGGGAAAAAAATGTGTTTTTTTATATATTTTTGGGGGATATTTATTATAGCAAAAAGTAAAAAATATTGAATTTTTTTCAAAATTGTCGCTCTATTTTTGTTTATAGCGCAAAAAATAAAAACCGCCGAGATGATCAAATACCACCAAAAGAAAGCACTATTTGTGGAAAAGAAAGGACGTCAATTTTGTTTGGGAGCCACGTCGCACGACCGCGCAATTGTCATTTAAATCGACGCAGTGCCGAATCACAAAAAGTGCTCTGGTCATTGGACAGCAATATGGTCCGGGGCTAAAGTGGTTAATACAAATGCCATAAAACTATCCCCTATTTTGTAGACACTATAAATTTTGCGCAAACCAATTAATAAACGCTTATTGCGTTTTTTTTACCAAAAAAATGTAGAAGAATACATATCGGCCTTAACTAAGGAAAATATTTTTCATATATATTTTTGGGGGACATTTATTATAGCAAAAAGTAAAAAAATATATTTTTTTTTCAAAATTGTCGCTCTATTTTTGTTTATAGCGCAAAAAATAAAAACCGCAGAGGTGATTAAATACCACCAAAAGAAAGCTCTAATTGTGGGGAAAAAAATACGTCAATTTTGTTTGGGAGCCACGTCGCACGACCGCGCAATTGTCAGTTAAAGCGGCGCAGTGCCGAATCGCAAAAAGTGGCCTGATCCTTTGGCCAGATAAATGGTCTGGGGCTTAAGAGCAATAATAGCAAACTTTAGTTCAAGTCTATAGGGGGAAATATTGAAAATAATTTCTGGACACTAGAAAACATGAAATACAATATTTATAATTGGTTGCCATAGTGGCAAACAGTTGCATTAGTTTTTCAAAAATGGATGACTTGCATTGGGGTCAAACTTATGGTGGACCTAGACAAAAAGCTCATCCCTATGGGGAACATATTCATGCAAAGTAAAGTAAAGTTTTTTTCAGGTATGATATTTTAGGATTTAAATTTCAGTGTTGTTTTTTTTTATTTTTATTTGATAGGGTTTTTTAAGTTTGGGATGCTTAAAGAACAAAATGTACTTGTTACTTACCATATTCCTTGAGCGTGTTGTTGAAATTATGATGCTGAATTTTTTTAAAGTAAAAATGAAATTGAAGAATAGTGTGCTCCTAAACCACCTCACATTATATTACTCACATTTACTGCACCCTCCTATGCTCATAGGTAAAATAAAAGTTAGGCATACAGTACATCAGTTAGACATATTGGGCCAGATTCACAGAGCGATTACGCCTGTCTAACTGGTGTTAGACTAAAGTAATTTCAAATTACGCGCGTTTTTTAGCTAGTCGGAAAGCTCAAACCATGAATAGACGGCTGCGGGCTTCAATTCGACTGGATTACGTGTTCGTATGCCTTCGGATCTACGCTGCTGGGTGGACTTCCCGTCGTTTTCCGCGTCGGGGTATGCTAATGAGCTTTTGCCGGCGATCCCAGAAATTACGATCTTCAATCGCAATCTCTTACGGCACCTTTAGTCATCTTTTTTTTACGTAACACTATACCAGCTTTTTGCTGGTCTAATATTAGACAGCCCATGTTAAGTATGGCCGTCGTTCCCGCATCGAATTTCTACGTTTTCTACGTCCTTTATTATTTTTTACGTAAGTCGTCCGGGAATAGGAATGTTCGTAAACGCCGCTACTCAAACAACGAATGACGTAACGACGTGATTTCGCGCAATGCACGGCGGGAAATTTCTGAACGGAGCATGCGCAGTTCGATCGCCGCGGGGACGTGCTTAATTTAAATGCTTCACGCCCCCCAATCGCGTATTTCGATTACGCGGCGAGAAATAGACTACGCAGCCGTAGCGTACGGGCAAAAATCTACCAGGATTCGGTGTAGAGCCTGGTGAAATACGGCAGCGTAGGGTATTTCGATTACGCAGCGCAATATTAAATGTATCTGAATCTGGCCCAGAATCCCTAATTAAAATTGCATTACTGCTGGCATTCTGGTCTTCATCTCTAGTAAATTTAGGCCTAGTCTTGCTTTTTAAAATTGTGTTGCTGCTGGCCAATTTTACACTGCTGTGTTATCTATGGTCTTTTAATTCTTGTAGTAAAATGCCTGCCTGTACTGTGTCCTCTAGTACATTTTGGCCAAATTTGCCCTCATTAACCACTTCAGCCCCGGACCATATTGCTGTCCAAAGACCAGAGCACTTTTTGAGATTCGGCACTGCGTCGCTTTAACTGACAATTGCGCGGTCGTGCGACGTGGCTCCCAAACAAAATTGGCGTCCTTTTTTTCCCACAAATAGAGCTTTCTTTTGGTGGTATTTGATCATCTCTGCGGTTTTTATTTTTTGCGCTATAAACAAAAACAGAGCGACTATTTTGAAAAAAATGCAATATTTTTTACTTTTTTCTATAATAAATATCCCCAAAAATATATAAAAAAAAAATATTTTTTCCTCAGTTTAGGCCGATACGTATTCTTCTACATATTTTTCGTAAAAAAAAATCGCAATTAGCGTTTATTGATTGGTTTGCGCAAAAGTTATAGCGTTTACAAAATAGGGGGTAGTTTTATGGCATTTTTATTATTATTATTTTTTTACTAGTAATGGCGGCGATCAGCGTTTTTTTTCGGTACTGCGATATTATGGCGGACACTTCGGACACTTTTGACACATTTTTGGGACCATTGGCATTTTTTTAGCGATCAATGCTATAAAAATGCATTGGATTACTATAAAAATGCCATTGGCAGTGAAGGGGTTAACACTAGGGGGCGGGGAAAGGGGTTAAGTGTGTTCCTATTTGTGTTCTAACTGTATGGGGGGGGGGGGGGGACTTACTAGGGGGAATCACTGATCTTCTGTTCATACATTGTATGAACAGAAAATCAGCGTTTCCCCCGCTGACAGGAACGAGCGCTGTGTGTTTTCACACACAGCTCCCGTTCCCCGCTCTGTAACGAGCGATCGCGTGTGCCCGGCGGCGATCGCGCCCGCCGGGCACACGCACGGGACTCGGGGGTGCGAGCGGGGGGCGCGCGCGCGCGGGCCGCCGGCGGCGCGCACGCGCCCCCTAGTGGCCGCGAAAGGCGCGACGTAGAGCTACGGGCTCTCGCGCACCCGTGCCGACCTGCCGCCGTATAACAGGCGGCTGGTCGGCAAGTGGTTAAAACACTGGCTACTGGCTAATTTTACACTACTGTATCATCTGTGTTCTTTTATTGACAGTTTAATTGAAATTGCTCAGCGGCAGGATAGTGTTAGACATAAACTTTTGGAGCTAAACAAATTACAGGCAGACAGTCTGTAGCTCGTGGAAGAAACAGGAACTGAACTTTATTACTTTTTGTGCATGGACAAAACATGAACTACCAAACGTAACACTGCCATCTAGTGATCATATAATGTAATAGGCACACAGCAATTACATCTAGTAGATTGTTGTTCATATAATACAAACCTTGTATGCTAACACCCCCACTCAACAACTACTATCTATGTCAATCCCATTTCTGATCTAAGATCAACAAATCTGTTTCTAGCTAGTGGTTTTGTCAAAACATCAGCAATCATTTTTTCCGTTTCACAATACACAAGTTCAATCACTTTCTGATCAACTAAGTCATGAATGTAATGATGTGCTTGGTTCTTCCATTAATCTTCTCACTTGTTGCAAGCTTAATGCAACCCTGATTATCCTCAAATAAGACAGTAGGTTCTGATGTTGCTTCTCCAAGATCCTTGAGTAATTGTTGTAACCACACAACTTCTTGACTGGCATAAGCTGCAGATATGTATTCAGCTTCTGTAGAGGACAATGCCACTGACATCTGTTTCTTGCTGGACCATGATATAGGACTGTCTCCCAATTTTAATAAGTAACCACTTGTGGATTTGCGTGTTCTGTGATCACCTGCCCAATCGGAGTCCACATATCCCACAAGGTTTAAATCACCACTTGCTGACAGTTTCAAATTTAAGTCTTTTGTCTGTTTCAGATATCTCATAACTCTTTTGATCGCATTCCAATCTCTTAGACGTGGTTTATCAACTCGCCTGCAAAGAAGAGACATGCTGGCTGCAATGTCTGGACGTGTAGTGGTTGCAATGTAGAGAAGTGCCCCCACTGCTTGTCTGTATTGTTCATTGGATGTGAGAAGATCATCTTCTCCTTCTAACTTTGGATAGGCTGTGTCCATAGGTGTGCTTGCTCCTTTCGCCTCTGTCATGTTGAATTGCTGAAGAATAGATTCAATTTTTGCGTTCTGATTCAACAGGAAACTTCCATCTTTCTCACGCTGGATGTCAATTCCAAGATAATATGTCACTTCACCTAGGTCTTTAGTTTCAAAGTGCTTGTTAAGTACTCCTGTTAATTTTGCAATTTCATTGTTATTTTTGTGAGCAATGATCAGGTCATCAACATAAATTAGCAGATACATCCACTCAGTGTCTACTTGTTTAGCGTATAGGCATGGATCAGCTTTGCTTCTTGTAAATCCTTCATTTAGTAGAACTTGATTAATCTTCAGGTTCCATGCTCGAGCTGATTGTTTAAGGCCATAAAGAGATTTATTCAACTTGCAGACAAGATGCTCTTGTCCCTTTTTCAAATATCCTTCTGGTTGTGACATGTAAATTTCTTCTTCAATATCACCATTAAGAAAAGCTGTCTTAATATCGTGATGTTTCACAATCATTGTACGCATGGCAGCCACTGTCATTAGTGTTCTGAAAGTACTCTGTGAGTAACCTTTAGCAACCAGCCTTGCCTTGTACCGACAGACTTTCCCTTTAGAGTTACATTTGGTTTTAAAAACCCATTTACATCCTATGGCATGTTTACCTTGAGGTAGCTCTGAAAGTGTCCATGTCTGGAGATCTTCGAGTGATGTCATTTCTTCATCAGCGGCTTTGTTCCATACTTGTTTCTCATGCATTGGCAGTTTCTGCATCTCTTTCCATGAACCTGGTTCAGTTTGAACAGCTCTGTGAGCTATGTAAGATAAACGTTCAGCTGGAACACCTTTATTGATTCTGGTTGATTTTCTGACTGAAGGTATTTCTGGTTCAGACTCAGGTTTTGATTCTTCTGCAGTAATTTCTATTTCTGTATCACTTTCCTTATTTTCTTGAGTGACTGATGTTGATTCTTTCTCAGTTTGAATAGTTTGTGTCTGTTGTTCAAACTTTGAGCACATAGAAGTTTCATCAATAATCACACTTCTGCTGACTGTTACCTTGTTCGTGTCTTGATGTAAAATCCTGTATCCTTTTTGAGATTCACTGTACCCCACAAGTACACCTTCTTTTGCACATGCATCCCATTTTGTGCGTTTTTCTTTTGGAATGTGTACATAGGCTTTACTTCCAAAAATTCTGATGTGTCTTAAATCTGGTTTCCTTTTGTTCCATAGTTCATATGGAGTTTTTGTTGTTGCTTTTCCCGGCAAACAATTTTGAAGATAACATGCAGTTGTGATAGCTTCTCCCCAGAATGTAGTTGGCATATCAGCATCAAATAGCATGCTCCTCCCACTTTCACACAGTGTGCGGTTCATTCTTTCTGCAACTCCATTTTGCTCCGGGTTATATGGAACTGTTGTCTGGAACATAATTCCATGCTTCCTGAGAATGGCTTGTGTTTTACCACTTGTATATTCTGAGCCATTGTCTGTTCGTAGTACTCTGGGCATTCTGCCAAAAATATTTTTTTACTTGAGCAAGATACTCTTCTAATTTCTCTGGCACTTCATCCTTATTGTGAAGTAGAAATACTGTGGTATATCTGGAGTAATCATCAATAAAGGTCAGGAAGTACTTTTTCTTTCCTGGAGTCATAGTTTTCATTGGACCACAAAGATCTGAATGTATTAAGTCCAGAGTTTTTTGAACTTTGCTGTTGGTCTGCTTGGGAAAAGGTGTCCTTGCCATTTTTCCTTTAATACAGCTGGTACAAATCATTGTGTGATCACATGGATTAATCTTAATACCACTTGCATAGTTATTCTCAACTATTTTCTTTATTGTATCAGAATTTCTGTGAAAAAGGGGAAGGTCAACTGCGCTAAGGCAAGCAAAGAAACAAAAAAACAAAGCAACAGAGTGCTGGTGATCTAAAGTGAAATTAGAAACTCAAAAGAAGCTGCACCTGACTGTAGTTACAAACACAGATAAACAAATAGCAAAAAAACAGGATGCGCTAGAACTTATTATTAACAGACAAACAACCTTAGTGTCCATGGATAGTAATCATAAACTACTAAACAAAAATAGTGTCCATAAGTGATAAAACAGAGGATTAGTGTCCAACTGATCCTATTTGGACCAGTAATAAATATATTAATGTATTTAAAAAAACACCAGTGAGAAAATTGTGATGTTGACAATAAACGTGGTGACATTCAAAGAAGTGCTGATAGTAGATCCTCCACCATGCAGAAAGTACTAACTGCTTACCGGAACACCCGTGGTCTCTTAACAAAAAGAAGACCCCAGAAAGCATATATGTACCCAATGGAGGAAGGTGGTAGACCAGGTGAGTTATCGATCCCCTTCAGGTTGGAAACTCGGAACCAAATGCCAGGGAAAAGCAAAAAAGGCCACAATAGTGTAACAACGTCTTAAAAATGTATTTTAAAAAAAGCCAAAAACACACTTACATAAAATAAAAGCAAACAGGCATGTCAGTGGTATGCTGGGACTCCGGCCGGAAGCGATCCATGCAAATACTTAACCCGTCCAAACGAGGTATGGGAAGAGGTAAACAGCGGGGGATGAACCGATGAGAAACACTATCCCGCCCGACCGGTTTCGCGACAAATCGCTTAATCATGGGGCACGGGTAACACACCGGGTCATCCCCCTTTATAGGTCTCGGTACAAACATCAAATAACGTCAGTGGCGACGTCAGTCGCGATGCGCGCGCTCGCAACCGAAATCGCGTGCGCGCGTCGCGTTGAACAAATACAAAACTTTAACAACATAGCCGGACACATACACATCCAACTGAGAATGGAGGAAGTGCCTGGCCAATCAATGCGAGGCCGCCTTGCGCCGTCTCCCAATCAGCAACGGCGCGGGGCGGGTAGTGGGAGGTCACGTGATCATAACACAGCGTCGCGCATCTGTAGATGCGCCGAGTAAAGATGACGTCGGGTCGCGTGACAGGGGCCACCGTATCGCAAGCAGGAAAACGTGACAGGAACCGCCACGTCACAGATCCGCGTGCACCCCCAACAGATCAACAGCATCGTGCACCTGCAGATGCGCCGAGAGTGCGTGACAGCGGGTCACATGACAGAGGCATATGACACCGCGTCACGTATCTACGTACAAACCCGGCGCCGCCTATACAGATCGCAGGGCAAAATCAAAACGGGCGGACCGGGGAGTCACATGACCCAGCAGATAGCGTCACGGGGCCCGCGTGAATCGACAGCACCGCCTAAACTGAGACAGTGCTATCAATCCGCGGTGCACACCAGCTCATTAATGTGACCAATCAGTTAAAAAATAATAAACAGAACCGCATCTCATTGCAAGGATCGCCAGGCCAGGAGTGGTCCCACTCTTACAGGGCTAACAAATAAATTAACACATGAGATTAACAGTACATGTATAAAAACTGCTGAGTAATTACAAGACAGCAGTATATAAAATAAATAAAAACAAAGTACACTGAGATCCCATGGAAATGTAGCAAAAATGATGCGGAAGTCATAATAGAGGACCACAGCAGTCAAGATACAAGAAATTCCAACAGATTACAAACATACGCAAATAGATATACTCACAGTTCAAAACCCCCCCTTGATGTATGGCATACAGACACAGGCCAATGCATGGTCAATGTGTATATGCCAACCCAAAAAAAGGAGCAATATTCAAATTACTATATGTGGGGACACCCAGCTGTCATTGGATGGTGGTTATAACACAAAAATAAATGCTCGAGAGAGCCCTAAATTAGGAATTATTAATAAAGGCATTAATGTCTGTATCTATATTTAAACCAAAAGGCACAAAAGTTTTGGCTCGGTATATCTAAGACATTTCTTGTCTGGAAATCTCTCTAACGAGATTGCTCCCTCTCCAGTGGGGACGATATTTATCAATCCCAATAAATAATGTGTTCGAGGGATCTCTGTTATGTTTGAGATCATAATGTCTCGAGACAGAGTGTTTCTCAAAGCCACTTCTAATCTTTGAGATATGTTCATTCAGTCTCACAGATAGCGCTCTTTTGGTCCGTCCTATATATTGTAGGCCACATGGACATTGTATAAGGTAGACCACCCCCTTAGACGCACAAGTTATAAACTGGTCGATTTCAAATGACTGCTGGGTAGCTGTGGACTGGAACGAACTGATCTTCCTTCCTCTACAAGAATTTAGGGTGCAGACTTGGCACCTCTTACACCTATAATACCCTATAAGGTTGTCAAAAAAGGTCCTAGATGCTTTAGGAGGGTCATGAACACTTGGGGCGATTCGATTACCAACCGTGGAGACACCCTTAAAAATCACATTAGGTTTCTTTGGGAGAATGGGAGCCAAAACCTGATCTGTTGCTAGAATGTGCCAATGTTTTTGTATCAACTTTTTGACACTATAGTGCTGTGCAGAAAAGGTGGTTATGAATGGTATGGCAAATTTATCATTCGCAGCTCCCTTATCCTTGTCAGCCAGCAGTACAGAGCGGTCTACATTACTGGCCTTCTCCAGTGCCTGATGTAACGAATGTGACTCGTATCCCTTCTCCTGGAACCTTGTTGATAATACCAAAGCCTGACTTTCAAAAGTACAAAGATCAGAACAGTTACGTCTTAGACGCAAAAATTGTCCTAAAGGTACTGATTTCAGCCAGGTTGGGAGATGACAACTGTCAAGAGGTATATAGGCATTCCGATCCGTTGGCTTGAAGTAAGTTGATGTTACAAACTTGCCTCGCTCAACGGTAATCTGAAGGTCTAAGAAATGGATGGAATGTTGGCTGGTCTCAAAATTAAACTTGATACCCCTGGTATTTTCATTTAAACCTGACATATAATCACGTAGGTCAGCCTCACAACCGTCCCACAGGAGGAGGACGTCATCGATGTACCTTGCCCAGAGAAGAATCTCCGGACGGCGACAGGTGTCGATGACATCCTCCTCCCATTTGGCCATGAAGAGGTTAGCCAAACTGGGGGCATATTTAGCCCCCATAGCTACCCCTCTATCTTGTCGATAAAACAAGTTATCGCACAGAAAGTAATTATGAGTAGCTGCATATTTCAACAGCAACACAATAAAATCTATCTGTGCTTTGATAAGTCCCGATTGTCTCTCCAAATGAAGGAGTACTGCCTCAAAGCCCAATTCATGTGGTATAATCGTGTACAAAGATGTCACGTCTGCTGTGACCAACCAGATGCCTGGTTTGGGTGTAAGCCCGTCAAGGATATTAATCACCTGTTTGGTGTCTTTGATATAAGACGGTATCTTTTGTACCATTGGTTGTAAAAAGGAGTCTATATACTTGCCCACCCGGGACGTAATGGAGTCTATCCCACTCACAATTGGACGACCCGGGGGGCAAGTAAGGCTCTTGTGCACCTTCGGAAGATAGTAAATGACAGGCGTCCGTGGGGCGCTCGGTACTAGAAAAAAGGCCTCTTTTTTAGTGAGAATCCCACTCTTCAGACCCTGTTTTACCAGTGTCTCTAGTTCCTTCTTATAGGAATTAAGGGGATCCCTGTTGAGGGGGGTGTAGGTATCCGTATCATCCACCAACCTGTGCATCTCCTTTAAGTAGTCACAGTGGTTAAGAATCACTATACCCCCCCCCTTGTCAGCTGGTCGAATGACCAAGGATTTGTTTTCACACAGAGATTCAAGGCCCTTCTGAAGGTCCCTATTCATCCTATGTTTTTTTATCTTAAGACCCTCCAAATCATCAAGTATTACATCCCTAAAGACCCTAATGCTAGGGGCTAAAGAGCCTGGTGGATTAAAAAGGGAAGCATTCGACAGAGTTGAATGCTTGAAAACACTAGTCGTACCTTGCCCAGACATAGGGTTAGTGAGAAAATGTCTTTTAACACTAAGTCTCCTCGCAAATTTGTGTACATCCATGTATGTTTGAAATTTACTGAGGTTTCTGGGGGGCGCATATTTTAAACCCTTGTCCAGCAATTTAAGTTCAGTCGTGGATAGTGAATGGTCACTAAGATTGTAGATACCCACTCCTATGTTCTTTTTCGTTTTGGACGACTGGGCCCTCCTCCCCCCTCTAGTCCCTCTCTTCGTTTTAAGGTGACTCCCTTGGTGGAAGGGGCCCCTCGAAAATCCCAATTTTGGTTAGAGATGTTGTAAGGTAAATTCGGAGGATGGTCGTATCTCACATGCCCATTACTCAAGTCTGGATAATTGCGGTTAAACACAAATGGGTTATGATTGAAATTACCCGCATTATGGCTTATCCCTGTGGGTGCCACATAACCCCTGGAATCAAATCCAGACAGGGGAGCAAAAGGGTTATGTGTGGGGAATGTTAAAACCAAGATTACTCTGACCGGCCTCTTGTTGTAAACCAAAATTATGGTTCCCAAACCCCATATTGGGTGGGGGGGGAACCGATAATCTGGGCCCTTGTCCCATGACTGGGGGGCCGAGAAATGGTCGTAGTAAGCTCCCTGACGATTGGGAAAGCTCCCCCTCGGGGTGCCCCCGGGGGTAGCTGCCCTCGGGTTGTTCCCTCCAGGGGGACCCCGGCTTTTTTTGGGGTTCCCATTGAAACTACCAGAGGCTTTCTGGCGGGGGGGGTGAGTGTGGTTCCCAATTTGTGGTACTGGAGCAAAACTACTCACACCCTCAGATTGAGAGGTGGTGTCCATCCCTAACTCACCCTCCCTTTTATCTGATATTTTCCTCTGCCATTGGAAGACCAAATTAGTATTATAGTCTTCACTATCGCGGAGAAATTTCTTTTTCTTTTTAGTTTTTTGTTCTTTTTCCTCCTTGTCCAGAAGTTTGAGCAGAGAGGAAGAATGATTATTATAGTCATCGCTGTTTTTATGGGGAACCAACAGTTCCCTGACTGATTTAATCTCATCATCAAGTCTGGCTAGTTTGTTGGCCCTCCTTTCCAGTAGGAAGCGCAAAAAAGCCACACCTGAGTCATTGAAATATTTGTACCAGCCCAGAAGATCCGAGTCACCTTCTTGCGGGGATACTTCCCATCTAAGGCCCCTAGGGACCATAGAGCCTTTAATATACGTTTCAAGGAACGCCACGTCCCATTGGGTATGTAGCTCTGACACTACTAAGTTTTTTAAACGCAAAAACAGACCACTGATATCAGATTCGGGAGCTATAGGGGTTGTGTCAAACACTCCCTCAACGTTAACCACTCTCTTAGAGCGGAAATCGAAAATATCCATATTTGCAATGGAAATAAAGCAGCAGTTGGAATTAGTACAAGAAAGTAAAGTGAAAAAGGGGAAGGTCAACTGCGCTAAGGCAAGCAAAGAAACAAAAAAACAAAGCAACAGAGTGCTGGTGATCTAAAGTGAAATTAGAAACTCAAAAGAAGCTGCACCTGACTGTAGTTACAAACACAGATAAACAAATAGCAAAAAAACAGGATGCGCTAGAACTTATTATTAACAGACAAACAACCTTAGTGTCCATGGATAGTAATCATAAACTACTAAACAAAAATAGTGTCCATAAGTGATAAAACAGAGGATTAGTGTCCAACTGATCCTATTTGGACCAGTAATAAATATATTAATGTATTTAAAAAAACACCAGTGAGAAAATTGTGATGTTGACAATAAACGTGGTGACATTCAAAGAAGTGCTGATAGTAGATCCTCCACCATGCAGAAAGTACTAACTGCTTACCGGAACACCGGTGGTCTCTTAACAAAAAGAAGACCCCAGAAAGCATATATGTACCCAATGGAGGAAGGTGGTAGACCAGGTGAGTTATCGATCCCCTTCAGGTTGGAAACTCGGAACCAAATGCCAGGGAAAAGCAAAAAAGGCCACAATAGTGTAACAACGTCTTAAAAATGTATTTTAAAAAAAGCCAAAAACACACTTACATAAAATAAAAGCAAACAGGCATGTCAGTGGTATGCTGGGACTCCGGCCGGAAGCGATCCATGCAAACAGGGATCCCCTTAATTCCTATAAGAAGGAACTAGAGACACTGGTAAAACAGGGTCTGAAGAGTGGGATTCTCACTAAAAAAGAGGCCTTTTTTCTAGTACCGAGCGCCCCACGGACGCCTGTCATTTACTATCTTCCGAAGGTGCACAAGAGCCTTACTTGCCCCCCGGGTCGTCCAATTGTGAGTGGGATAGACTCCATTACGTCCCGGGTGGGCAAGTATATAGACTCCTTTTTACAACCAATGGTACAAAAGATACCGTCTTATATCAAAGACACCAAACAGGTGATTAATATCCTTGACGGGCTTACACCCAAACCAGGCATCTGGTTGGTCACAGCAGACGTGACATCTTTGTACACGATTATACCACATGAATTGGGCTTTGAGGCAGTACTCCTTCATTTGGAGAGACAATCGGGACTTATCAAAGCACAGATTGATTTTATTATGTTGCTGTTGAAATATGCAGCTACTCATAATTACTTTCTGTGCGATAACTTGTTTTATCGACAAGATAGAGGGGTAGCTATGGGGGCTAAATATGCCCCCAGTTTGGCTAACCTCTTCATGGCCAAATGGGAGGAGGATGTCATCGACACCTGTCGCCGTCCGGAGATTCTTCTCTGGGCAAGGTACATCGATGACGTCCTCCTCCTGTGGGACGGTTGTGAGGCTGACCTACGTGATTATATGTCAGGTTTAAATGAAAATACCAGGGGTATCAAGTTTAATTTTGAGACCAGCCAACATTCCATCCATTTCTTAGACCTTCAGATTACCGTTGAGCGAGGCAAGTTTGTAACATCAACTTACTTCAAGCCAACGGATCGGAATGCCTATATACCTCTTGACAGTTGTCATCTCCCAACCTGGCTGAAATCAGTACCTTTAGGACAATTTTTGCGTCTAAGACGTAACTGTTCTGATCTTTGTACTTTTGAAAGTCAGGCTTTGGTATTATCAACAAGGTTCCAGGAGAAGGGATACGAGTCACATTCGTTACATCAGGCACTGGAGAAGGCCAGTAATGTAGACCGCTCTGTACTGCTGGCTGACAAGGATAAGGGAGCTGCGAATGATAAATTTGCCATACCATTCATAACCACCTTTTCTGCACAGCACTATAGTGTCAAAAAGTTGATACAAAAACATTGGCACATTCTAGCAACAGATCAGGTTTTGGCTCCCATTCTCCCAAAGAAACCTAATGTGATTTTTAAGGGTGTCTCCACGGTTGGTAATCGAATCGCCCCAAGTGTTCATGACCCTCCTAAAGCATCTAGGACCTTTTTTGACAACCTTATAGGGTATTATAGGTGTAAGAGGTGCCAAGTCTGCACCCTAAATTCTTGTAGAGGAAGGAAGATCAGTTCGTTCCAGTCCACAGCTACCCAGCAGTCATTTGAAATCGACCAGTTTATAACTTGTGCGTCTAAGGGGTGGTCTACCTTATACAATGTCCATGTGGCCTACAATATATA
Source organism: Rana kukunoris (assembly GCA_029574335.1). Classification (NCBI taxonomy): domain Eukaryota; kingdom Metazoa; phylum Chordata; class Amphibia; order Anura; family Ranidae; genus Rana; species Rana kukunoris. The sequence continues at coordinate 342,507,565 of CM056049.1, read as the reverse complement.
GGACGGACCAAAAGAGCGCTATCTGTGAGACTGAATGAACATATCTCAAAGATTAGAAGTGGCTTTGAGAAACACTCTGTCTCGAGACATTATGATCTCAAACATAACAGAGATCCCTCGAACACATTATTTATTGGGATTGATAAATATCGTCCCCACTGGAGAGGGAGCAATCTCGTTAGAGAGATTTCCAGACAAGAAATGTCTTGGATATACCGAGCCAAAACTTTTGTGCCTTTTGGTTTAAATATAGATACAGACATTAATGCCTTTATTAATAATTCCTAATTTAGGGCTCTCTCGAGCATTTATTTTTGTGTTATAACCACCATCCAATGACAGCTGGGTGTCCCCACATATAGTAATTTGAATATTGCTCCTTTTTTTGGGTTGGCATATACACATTGACCATGCATTGGCCTGTGTCTGTATGCCATACATCAAGGGGGGTTTTGAACTGTGAGTATATCTATTTGCGTATGTTTGTAATCTGTTGGAATTTCTTGTATCTTGACTGCTGTGGTCCTCTATTATGACTTCCGCATCATTTTTGCTACATTTCCATGGGATCTCAGTGTACTTTGTTTTTATTTATTTTATATACTGCTGTCTTGTAATTACTCAGCAGTTTTTATACATGTACTGTTAATCTCATGTGTTAATTTATTTGTTAGCCCTGTAAGAGTGGGACCACTCCTGGCCTGGCGATCCTTGCAATGAGATGCGGTTCTGTTTATTATTTTTTAACTGATTGGTCACATTAATGAGCTGGTGTGCACCGCGGATTGATAGCACTGTCTCAGTTTAGCGGTGCTGTCGATTCGCGCGGCCCCGTGACGCTATCTGCTGGGTCATGTGACTCCCCGGTCCGCCCGTTTTGATTTTGCCCTGCGATCTGTATAGGCGGCGCCGGGTTTGTACGTAGATACGTGACGCGGTGTCATATGCCTCTGTCATGTGACCCGCTGTCACGCACTCTCGGCGCATCTGCAGGTGCGCGATGCTGTTGATCTGTTGGGGGTGCACGCGGATCTGTGACGTGGCGGTTCCTGTCACGTTTTCCTGCTTGCGATACGGTGGCCCCTGTCACGCGACCCGACGTCATCTTTACTCGGCGCATCTACAGATGCGCGACGCTGTGTTATGATCACGTGACCTCCCACTACCCGCCCCGCGCCGTTGCTGATTGGGAGACGGCGCAAGGCGTCCTCGCATTGATTGGCCAGGCACTTCCTCCATTCTCAGTTGGATGTGTATGTGTCCGGCTATGTTGTTAAAGTTTTGTATTTGTTCAACGCGACGCGCGCACGCGATTTCGGTTGCGAGCGCGCGCATCGCGACTGACGTCGCCACTGACGTTATTTGATGTTTGTACCGAGACCTATAAAGGGGGATGACCCGGTGTGTTACCCGTGCCCCATGATTAAGCGATTTGTCGCGAAACCGGTCGGGCGGGATAGTGTTTCTCATCGGTTCATCCCCCGCTGTTTACCTCTTCCCATACCTCGTTTGGACGGGTTAAGTATTTGCATGGATCGCTTCCGGCCGGAGTCCCAGCATACCACTGACATGCCTGTTTGCTTTTATTTTATGTAAGTGTGTTTTTGGCTTTTTTTAAAATAAATTTTTAAGACGTTGTTACACTATTGTGGCCTTTTTTGCTTTTCCCTGGCATTTGGTTCCGAGTTTCCAACCTGAAGGGGATTGATAACTCACCTGGTCTACCACCTTCCTCCATTGGGTACATATATGCTTTCTGGGGTCTTCTTTTTGTTAAGAGACCACCGGTGTTCCGGTAAGCAGTTAGTACTTTCTGCATGGTGGAGGATCTACTATCAGCACTTCTTTGAATGTCACCACGTTTATTGTCAACATCACAATTTTCTCACTGGTGTTTTTTTTAAATACATTAATATATTTATTACTGGTCCAAATAGGATCAGTTGGACACTAATCCTCTGTTTTATCACTTATGGACACTATTTTTGTTTAGTAGTTTATGATTACTATCCATGGACACTAAGGTTGTTTGTCTGTTAATAATAAGTTCTAGCGCATCCTGTTTTTTTGCTATTTGTTTATCTGTGTTTGTAACTACAGTCAGGTGCAGCTTCTTTTGAGTTTCTAATTTCACTTTAGATCACCAGCACTCTGTTGCTTTGTTTTTTTGTTTCTTTGCTTGCCTTAGCGCAGTTGACCTTCCCCTTTTTCACTTTACTTTCTTGTACTAATTCCAACTGCTGCTTTATTTCCATTGCAAATATGGATATTTTCGATTTCCGCTCTAAGAGAGTGGTTAACGTTGAGGGAGTGTTTGACACAACCCCTATAGCTCCCGAATCTGATATCAGTGGTCTGTTTTTGCGTTTAAAAAACTTAGTAGTGTCAGAGCTACATACCCAATGGGACGTGGCGTTCCTTGAAACGTATATTAAAGGCTCTATGGTCCCTAGGGGCCTTAGATGGGAAGTATCCCCGCAAGAAGGTGACTCGGATATTCTGGGCTGGTACAAATATTTCAATGACTCAGGTGTGGCTTTTTTGCGCTTCCTACTGGAAAGGAGGGCCAACAAACTAGCCAGACTTGATGATGAGATTAAATCAGTCAGGGAACTGTTGGTTCCCCATAAAAACAGCGATGACTATAATAATCATTCTTCCTCTCTGCTCAAACTTCTGGACAAGGAGGAAAAAGAACAAAAAACTAAAAAGAAAAAGAAATTTCTCCGCGATAGTGAAGACTATAATACTAATTTGGTCTTCCAATGGCAGAGGAAAATATCAGATAAAAGGGAGGGTGAGTTAGGGATGGACACCACCTCTCAATCTGAGGGTGTGAGTAGTTTTGCTCCAGTACCACAAATTGGGAACCACACTCACCCCCCCGCCAGAAAGCCTCTGGTAGTTTCAATGGGAACCCCAAAAAAAGCCGGGGTCCCCCTGGAGGGAACAACCCGAGGGCAGCTACCCCCGGGGGCACCCCGAGGGGGAGCTTTCCCAATCGTCAGGGAGCTTACTACGACCATTTCTCGGCCCCCCAGTCATGGGACAAGGGCCCAGATTATCGGTTCCCCCCACCCAATATGGGGTTTGGGAACCATAATTTTGGTTTACAACAAGAGGCCGGTCAGAGTAATCTTGGTTTTAACATTCCCACACATAACCCTTTTGCTCCCCTGTCTGGATTTGATTCCAGGGGTTATGTGGCACCCACAGGGATAAGCCATAATGCGGGTAATTTCAATCATAACCCATTTGTGTTTAACCGCAATTATCCAGACTTGAGTAATGGGCATGTGAGATACGACCATCCTCCGAATTTACCTTACAACATCTCTAACCAAAATTGGGATTTTCGAGGGGCCCCTTCCACCAAGGGAGTCACCTTAAAACGAAGAGAGGGACTAGAGGGGGGAGGAGGGCCCAGTCGTCCAAAACGAAAAAGAACATAGGAGTGGGTATCTACAATCTTAGTGACCATTCACTATCCACGACTGAACTTAAATTGCTGGACAAGGGTTTAAAATATGCGCCCCCCAGAAACCTCAGTAAATTTCAAACATACATGGATGTACACAAATTTGCGAGGAGACTTAGTGTTAAAAGACATTTTCTCACTAACCCTATGTCTGGGCAAGGTACGACTAGTGTTTTCAAGCATTCAACTCTGTCGAATGCTTCCCTTTTTAATCCACCAGGCTCTTTAGCCCCTAGCATTAGGGTCTTTAGGGATGTAATACTTGATGATTTGGAGGGTCTTAAGATAAAAAAACATAGGATGAATAGGGACCTTCAGAAGGGCCTTGAATCTCTGTGTGAAAACAAATCCTTGGTCATTCGACCAGCTGACAAGGGGGGGGGTATAGTGATTCTTAACCACTGTGACTACTTAAAGGAGATGCACAGGTTGGTGGATGATACGGATACCTACACCCCCCTCAACAGGGATCCCCTTAATTCCTATAAGAAGGAACTAGAGACACTGGTAAAACAGGGTCTGAAGAGTGGGATTCTCACTAAAAAAGAGGCCTTTTTTCTAGTACCGAGCGCCCCACGGACGCCTGTCATTTACTATCTTCCGAAGGTGCACAAGAGCCTTACTTGCCCCCCGGGTCGTCCAATTGTGAGTGGGATAGACTCCATTACGTCCCGGGTGGGCAAGTATATAGACTCCTTTTTACAACCAATGGTACAAAAGATACCGTCTTATATCAAAGACACCAAACAGGTGATTAATATCCTTGACGGGCTTACACCCAAACCAGGCATCTGGTTGGTCACAGCAGACGTGACATCTTTGTACACGATTATACCACATGAATTGGGCTTTGAGGCAGTACTCCTTCATTTGGAGAGACAATCGGGACTTATCAAAGCACAGATTGATTTTATTATGTTGCTGTTGAAATATGCAGCTACTCATAATTACTTTCTGTGCGATAACTTGTTTTATCGACAAGATAGAGGGGTAGCTATGGGGGCTAAATATGCCCCCAGTTTGGCTAACCTCTTCATGGCCAAATGGGAGGAGGATGTCATCGACACCTGTCGCCATCCGGAGATTCTTCTCTGGGCAAGGTACATCGATGACGTCCTCCTCCTGTGGGACGGTTGTGAGGCTGACCTACGTGATTATATGTCAGGTTTAAATGAAAATACCAGGGGTATCAAGTTTAATTTTGAGACCAGCCAACATTCCATCCATTTCTTAGACCTTCAGATTACCGTTGAGCGAGGCAAGTTTGTAACATCAACTTACTTCAAGCCAACGGATCGGAATGCCTATATACCTCTTGACAGTTGTCATCTCCCAACCTGGCTGAAATCAGTACCTTTAGGACAATTTTTGCGTCTAAGACGTAACTGTTCTGATCTTTGTACTTTTGAAAGTCAGGCTTTGGTATTATCAACAAGGTTCCAGGAGAAGGCATACGAGTCACATTCGTTACATCAGGCACTGGAGAAGGCCAGTAATGTAGACCGCTCTGTACTGCTGGCTGACAAGGATAAGGGAGCTGCGAATGATAAATTTGCCATACCATTCATAACCACCTTTTCTGCACAGCACTATAGTGTCAAAAAGTTGATACAAAAACATTGGCACATTCTAGCAACAGATCAGGTTTTGGCTCCCATTCTCCCAAAGAAACCTAATGTGATTTTTAAGGGTGTCTCCACGGTTGGTAATCGAATCGCCCCAAGTGTTCATGACCCTCCTAAAGCATCTAGGACCTTTTTTGACAACCTTATAGGGTATTATAGGTGTAAGAGGTGCCAAGTCTGCACCCTAAATTCTTGTAGAGGAAGGAAGATCAGTTCGTTCCAGTCCACAGCTACCCAGCAGTCATTTGAAATCGACCAGTTTATAACTTGTGCGTCTAAGGGGGTGGTCTACCTTATACAATGTCCATGTGGCCTACAATATATAGGACGGACCAAAAGAGCGCTATCTGTGAGACTGAATGAACATATCTCAAAGATTAGAAGTGGCTTTGAGAAACACTCTGTCTCGAGACATTATGATCTCAAACATAACAGAGATCCCTCGAACACATTATTTATTGGGATTGATAAATATCGTCCCCACTGGAGAGGGAGCAATCTCGTTAGAGAGATTTCCAGACAAGAAATGTCTTGGATATACCGAGCCAAAACTTTTGTGCCTTTTGGTTTAAATATAGATACAGACATTAATGCCTTTATTAATAATTCCTAATTTAGGGCTCTCTCGAGCATTTATTTTTGTGTTATAACCACCATCCAATGACAGCTGGGTGTCCCCACATATAGTAATTTGAATATTGCTCCTTTTTTTGGGTTGGCATATACACATTGACCATGCATTGGCCTGTGTCTGTATGCCATACATCAAGGGGGGGTTTTGAACTGTGAGTATATCTATTTGCGTATGTTTGTAATCTGTTGGAATTTCTTGTATCTTGACTGCTGTGGTCCTCTATTATGACTTCCGCATCATTTTTGCTACATTTCCATGGGATCTCAGTGTACTTTGTTTTTATTTATTTTATATACTGCTGTCTTGTAATTACTCAGCAGTTTTTATACATGTACTGTTAATCTCATGTGTTAATTTATTTGTTAGCCCTGTAAGAGTGGGACCACTCCTGGCCTGGCGATCCTTGCAATGAGATGCGGTTCTGTTTATTATTTTTTAACTGATTGGTCACATTAATGAGCTGGTGTGCACCGCGGATTGATAGCACTGTCTCAGTTTAGCGGTGCTGTCGATTCGCGCGGCCCCGTGACGCTATCTGCTGGGTCATGTGACTCCCCGGTCCGCCCGTTTTGATTTTGCCCTGCGATCTGTATAGGCGGCGCCGGGTTTGTACGTAGATACGTGACGCGGTGTCATATGCCTCTGTCATGTGACCCGCTGTCACGCACTCTCGGCGCATCTGCAGGTGCGCGATGCTGTTGATCTGTTGGGGGTGCACGCGGATCTGTGACGTGGCGGTTCCTGTCACGTTTTCCTGCTTGCGATACGGTGGCCCCTGTCACGCGACCCGACGTCATCTTTACTCGGCGCATCTACAGATGCGCGACGCTGTGTTATGATCACGTGACCTCCCACTACCCGCCCCGCGCCGTTGCTGATTGGGAGACGGCGCAAGGCGTCCTCGCATTGATTGGCCAGGCACTTCCTCCATTCTCAGTTGGATGTGTATGTGTCCGGCTATGTTGTTAAAGTTTTGTATTTGTTCAACGCGACGCGCGCACGCGATTTCGGTTGCGAGCGCGCGCATCGCGACTGACGTCGCCACTGACGTTATTTGATGTTTGTACCGAGACCTATAAAGGGGGATGACCCGGTGTGTTACCCGTGCCCCATGATTAAGCGATTTGTCGCGAAACCGGTCGGGCGGGATAGTGTTTCTCATCGGTTCATCCCCCGCTGTTTACCTCTTCCCATACCTCGTTTGGACGGGTTAAGTATTTGCATGGATCGCTTCCGGCCGGAGTCCCAGCATACCACTGACATGCCTGTTTGCTTTTATTTTATGTAAGTGTGTTTTTGGCTTTTTTTAAAATAAATTTTTAAGACGTTGTTACACTATTGTGGCCTTTTTTGCTTTTCCCTGGCATTTGGTTCCGAGTTTCCAACCTGAAGGGGATCGATAACTCACCTGGTCTACCACCTTCCTCCATTGGGTACATATATGCTTTCTGGGGTCTTCTTTTTGTTAAGAGACCACCGGTGTTCCGGTAAGCAGTTAGTACTTTCTGCATGGTGGAGGATCTACTATCAGCACTTCTTTGAATGTCACCACGTTTATTGTCAACATCACAATTTTCTCACTGGTGTTTTTTTTAAATACATTAATATATTTATTACTGGTCCAAATAGGATCAGTTGGACACTAATCCTCTGTTTTATCACTTATGGACACTATTTTTGTTTAGTAGTTTATGATTACTATCCATGGACACTAAGGTTGTTTGTCTGTTAATAATAAGTTCTAGCGCATCCTGTTTTTTTGCTATTTGTTTATCTGTGTTTGTAACTACAGTCAGGTGCAGCTTCTTTTGAGTTTCTAATTTCACTTTAGATCACCAGCACTCTGTTGCTTTGTTTTTTTGTTTCTTTGCTTGCCTTAGCGCAGTTGACCTTCCCCTTTTTCACTTTACTTTCTTGTACTAATTCCAACTGCTGCTTTATTTCCATTGCAAATATGGATATTTTCGATTTCCGCTCTAAGAGAGTGGTTAACGTTGAGGGAGTGTTTGACACAACCCCTATAGCTCCCGAATCTGATATCAGTGGTCTGTTTTTGCGTTTAAAAAACTTAGTAGTGTCAGAGCTACATACCCAATGGGACGTGGCGTTCCTTGAAACGTATATTAAAGGCTCTATGGTCCCTAGGGGCCTTAGATGGGAAGTATCCCCGCAAGAAGGTGACTCGGATATTCTGGGCTGGTACAAATATTTCAATGACTCAGGTGTGGCTTTTTTGCGCTTCCTACTGGAAAGGAGGGCCAACAAACTAGCCAGACTTGATGATGAGATTAAATCAGTCAGGGAACTGTTGGTTCCCCATAAAAACAGCGATGACTATAATAATCATTCTTCCTCTCTGCTTAAACTTCTGGACAAGGAGGAAAAAGAACAAAAAACTAAAAAGAAAAATAAATTTCTCCGCGATAGTGAAGACTATAATACTAATTTGGTCTTCCAATGGCAGAGGAAAATATCAGATAAAAGGGAGGGTGAGTTAGGGATGGACACCACCTCTCAATCTGAGGGTGTGAGTAGTTTTGCTCCAGTACCACAAATTGGGAACCACACTCACCCCCCCGCCAGAAAGCCTCTGGTAGTTTCAATGGGAACCCCAAAAAAAGCCGGGGTCCCCCTGGAGGGAACAACCCGAGGGCAGCTACCCCCGGGGGCACCCCGAGGGGGAGCTTTCCCAATCGTCAGGGAGCTTACTACGACCATTTCTCGGCCCCCCAGTCATGGGACAAGGGCCCAGATTATCGGTTCCCCCCACCCAATATGGGGTTTGGGAACCATAATTTTGGTTTACAACAAGAGGCCGGTCAGAGTAATCTTGGTTTTAACATTCCCACACATAACCCTTTTGCTCCCCTGTCTGGATTTGATTCCAGGGGTTATGTGGCACCCACAGGGATAAGCCATAATGCGGGTAATTTCAATCATAACCCATTTGTGTTTAACCGCAATTATCCAGACTTGAGTAATGGGCATGTGAGATACGACCATCCTCCGAATTTACCTTACAACATCTCTAACCAAAATTGGGATTTTCGAGGGGCCCCTTCCACCAAGGGAGTCACCTTAAAACGAAGAGAGGGACTAGAGGGGGGAGGAGGGCCCAGTCGTCCAAAACGAAAAAGAACATAGGAGTGGGTATCTACAATCTTAGTGACCATTCACTATCCACGACTGAACTTAAATTGCTGGACAAGGGTTTAAAATATGCGCCCCCCAGAAACCTCAGTAAATTTCAAACATACATGGATGTACACAAATTTGCGAGGAGACTTAGTGTTAAAAGACATTTTCTCACTAACCCTATGTCTGGGCAAGGTACGACTAGTGTTTTCAAGCATTCAACTCTGTCGAATGCTTCCCTTTTTAATCCACCAGGCTCTTTAGCCCCTAGCATTAGGGTCTTTAGGGATGTAATACTTGATGATTTGGAGGGTCTTAAGATAAAAAAACATAGGATGAATAGGGACCTTCAGAAGGGCCTTGAATCTCTGTGTGAAAACAAATCCTTGGTCATTCGACCAGCTGACAAGGGGGGGGGTATAGTGATTCTTAACCACTGTGACTACTTAAAGGAGATGCACAGGTTGGTGGATGATACGGATACCTACACCCCCCTCAACAGGGATCCCCTTAATTCCTATAAGAAGGAACTAGAGACACTGGTAAAACAGGGTCTGAAGAGTGGGATTCTCACTAAAAAAGAGGCCTTTTTTCTAGTACCGAGCGCCCCACGGACGCCTGTCATTTACTATCTTCCGAAGGTGCACAAGAGCCTTACTTGCCCCCCGGGTCGTCCAATTGTGAGTGGGATAGACTCCATTACGTCCCGGGTGGGCAAGTATATAGACTCCTTTTTACAACCAATGGTACAAAAGATACCGTCTTATATCAAAGACACCAAACAGGTGATTAATATCCTTGACGGGCTTACACCCAAACCAGGCATCTGGTTGGTCACAGCAGACGTGACATCTTTGTACACGATTATACCACATGAATTGGGCTTTGAGGCAGTACTCCTTCATTTGGAGAGACAATCGGGACTTATCAAAGCACAGATTGATTTTATTATGTTGCTGTTGAAATATGCAGCTACTCATAATTACTTTCTGTGCGATAACTTGTTTTATCGACAAGATAGAGGGGTAGCTATGGGGGCTAAATATGCCCCCAGTTTGGCTAACCTCTTCATGGCCAAATGGGAGGAGGATGTCATCGACACCTGTCGCCATCCGGAGATTCTTCTCTGGGCAAGGTACATCGATGACGTCCTCCTCCTGTGGGACGGTTGTGAGGCTGACCTACGTGATTATATGTCAGGTTTAAATGAAAATACCAGGGGTATCAAGTTTAATTTTGAGACCAGCCAACATTCCATCCATTTCTTAGACCTTCAGATTACCGTTGAGCGAGGCAAGTTTGTAACATCAACTTACTTCAAGCCAACGGATCGGAATGCCTATATACCTCTTGACAGTTGTCATCTCCCAACCTGGCTGAAATCAGTACCTTTAGGACAATTTTTGCGTCTAAGACGTAACTGTTCTGATCTTTGTACTTTTGAAAGTCAGGCTTTGGTATTATCAACAAGGTTCCAGGAGAAGGCATACGAGTCACATTCGTTACATCAGGCACTGGAGAAGGCCAGTAATGTAGACCGCTCTGTACTGCTGGCTGACAAGGATAAGGGAGCTGCGAATGATAAATTTGCCATACCATTCATAACCACCTTTTCTGCACAGCACTATAGTGTCAAAAAGTTGATACAAAAACATTGGCACATTCTAGCAACAGATCAGGTTTTGGCTCCCATTCTCCCAAAGAAACCTAATGTGATTTTTAAGGGTGTCTCCACGGTTGGTAATCGAATCGCCCCAAGTGTTCATGACCCTCCTAAAGCATCTAGGACCTTTTTTGACAACCTTATAGGGTATTATAGGTGTAAGAGGTGCCAAGTCTGCACCCTAAATTCTTGTAGAGGAAGGAAGATCAGTTCGTTCCAGTCCACAGCTACCCAGCAGTCATTTGAAATCGACCAGTTTATAACTTGTGCGTCTAAGGGGGTGGTCTACCTTATACAATGTCCATGTGGCCTACAATATATAGGACGGACCAAAAGAGCGCTATCTGTGAGACTGAATGAACATATCTCAAAGATTAGAAGTGGCTTTGAGAAACACTCTGTCTCGAGACATTATGATCTCAAACATAACAGAGATCCCTCGAACACATTATTTATTGGGATTGATAAATATCGTCCCCACTGGAGAGGGAGCAATCTCGTTAGAGAGATTTCCAGACAAGAAATGTCTTGGATATACCGAGCCAAAACTTTTGTGCCTTTTGGTTTAAATATAGATACAGACATTAATGCCTTTATTAATAATTCCTAATTTAGGGCTCTCTCGAGCATTTATTTTTGTGTTATAACCACCATCCAATGACAGCTGGGTGTCCCCACATATAGTAATTTGAATATTGCTCCTTTTTTTGGGTTGGCATATACACATTGACCATGCATTGGCCTGTGTCTGTATGCCATACATCAAGGGGGGGTTTTGAACTGTGAGTATATCTATTTGCGTATGTTTGTAATCTGTTGGAATTTCTTGTATCTTGACTGCTGTGGTCCTCTATTATGACTTCCGCATCATTTTTGCTACATTTCCATGGGATCTCAGTGTACTTTGTTTTTATTTATTTTATATACTGCTGTCTTGTAATTACTCAGCAGTTTTTATACATGTACTGTTAATCTCATGTGTTAATTTATTTGTTAGCCCTGTAAGAGTGGGACCACTCCTGGCCTGGCGATCCTTGCAATGAGATGCGGTTCTGTTTATTATTTTTTAACTGATTGGTCACATTAATGAGCTGGTGTGCACCGCGGATTGATAGCACTGTCTCAGTTTAGCGGTGCTGTCGATTCGCGCGGCCCCGTGACGCTATCTGCTGGGTCATGTGACTCCCCGGTCCGCCCGTTTTGATTTTGCCCTGCGATCTGTATAGGCGGCGCCGGGTTTGTACGTAGATACGTGACGCGGTGTCATATGCCTCTGTCATGTGACCCGCTGTCACGCACTCTCGGCGCATCTGCAGGTGCGCGATGCTGTTGATCTGTTGGGGGTGCACGCGGATCTGTGACGTGGCGGTTCCTGTCACGTTTTCCTGCTTGCGATACGGTGGCCCCTGTCACGCGACCCGACGTCATCTTTACTCGGCGCATCTACAGATGCGCGACGCTGTGTTATGATCACGTGACCTCCCACTACCCGCCCCGCGCCGTTGCTGATTGGGAGACGGCGCAAGGCGGCCTCGCATTGATTGGCCAGGCACTTCCTCCATTCTCAGTTGGATGTGTATGTGTCCGGCTATGTTGTTAAAGTTTTGTATTTGTTCAACGCGACGCGCGCACGCGATTTCGGTTGCGAGCGCGCGCATCGCGACTGACGTCGCCACTGACGTTATTTGATGTTTGTACCGAGACCTATAAAGGGGGATGACCCGGTGTGTTACCCGTGCCCCATGATTAAGCGATTTGTCGCGAAACCGGTCGGGCGGGATAGTGTTTCTCATCGGTTCATCCCCCGCTGTTTACCTCTTCCCATACCTCGTTTGGACGGGTTAAGTATTTGCATGGATCGCTTCCGGCCGGAGTCCCAGCATACCACTGACATGCCTGTTTGCTTTTATTTTATGTAAGTGTGTTTTTGGCTTTTTTTAAAATAAATTTTTAAGACGTTGTTACACTATTGTGGCCTTTTTTGCTTTTCCCTGGCATTTGGTTCCGAGTTTCCAACCTGAAGGGGATCGATAACTCACCTGGTCTACCACCTTCCTCCATTGGGTACATATATGCTTTCTGGGGTCTTCTTTTTGTTAAGAGACCACCGGTGTTCCGGTAAGCAGTTAGTACTTTCTGCATGGTGGAGGATCTACTATCAGCACTTCTTTGAATGTCACCACGTTTATTGTCAACATCACAATTTTCTCACTGGTGTTTTTTTAAATACATTAATATATTTATTACTGGTCCAAATAGGATCAGTTGGACACTAATCCTCTGTTTTATCACTTATGGACACTATTTTTGTTTAGTAGTTTATGATTACTATCCATGGACACTAAGGTTGTTTGTCTCAGAATTTCTGTGCCCCAATCGTCTGTGCCAAGTGTGGATGCAGTTTGAATGTTTATCCTCTTTGGCTATTTTAACCATTTCACTGCAGTTCAGCTGATATAGTTCATCTATGATTTTAGCCTTTGCAAGCAAGCAATCCCCTTTTGTTATGATACAACTGTCACCCTGAAATGTGACTACATTGCCTTGGTTAGTGAGTTTCTTTACTGACAAAAGGTTGCTTTCAAGATCTGGCACATACAGAACATTCCTCATATGGATCTTTTTTGTGATATCTGGAGAGATAGGACAGTATAGAAAGCCATCTCCTATTCCCACTGATTTCATGAATTGTCCATTAGCTGTAGTTATCCCTTCTGTTTTGCTTTCATCAAGCTGAGCGAAGAAACTTCGGTCATTTGTCATGTGACTTGTAGCGCCTGAGTCCACACACCATGCTTGCACAGAGGTGACACCATTTTTGGATCCAAATGCATACTCCTTTGTTTCTATGACATTCTTAGCTTGGTGGAATGCACTTTGTTTTTGCATTTTAACTTTCCAGATTCTACAATCTGCTTTTAGATGTCCTGGTTTCTTGCACACAAAGCATTCCCGCTTTTCTCGCTGCACGTTACTGTGTTTATTTTTGTATTTTGTCTTTAAAGCCGTCTCTGAACACACACTCACAGTACTCATGCTTTCAGTTTTGCGCTTGTATTCATCCACAAGTTTGCCTTTAACATATTCCAGTGTCAGATCATCATCTGGACGTGCATCTAGTGCTGTGACAAGTGTCTCATAACTTTCAGGAAGTCCACTTAATAATAGCGCTGCAACATGGAAATCTTTCATCTCTTCTCCAATCCCTCGCAGTCTCTCCACCATCTATAAGGTCTGTCTTATATAGTCCTGCATGTCCTGGTCTTTCTGTAGCTTAGTCTGATAGAGCTTTCTGATTAAATACAGTTTATTGCTGAGATTAACTCTTTCATGTGCTTTCTGTAACTCTTCCCACATGTCTTTAGCAGTTTGACAGTTACATATATGTATGATTTGATCATCATCTATGCACAGGGAGATTGTGCTTTGCGCCTTCTGATCTCTGTCTAACCACTCCTCTGTGGGCTGTGCAGGTCTTTGTTCATTTATGCATTTCCACGTACCTTCTCTTATAAGCAGCATTTTCATCTTGAATTTCCAAGATTGGTAGTTCTGATTTGTCAGATTTGCAATGGAGAACTTTGCTGAGGGGATGGCAGCTGCCATTACTGCTGTTTGTCTTTCTGTTGCTGTCTTCTGCACTCAATTGCTCTAGCTCACTGTATCTGGCTATATCCAGGGGTAATCTGTATTATATCCTGGGCTTCTGTAACATGCTCTGGGCCCATAACCTGTTAGACATAAACTTTTGGAGCTAAACAAATTACAGGCAGACAGTCTGTAGCTCGTGGAAGAAACAGGAACTGAACATTATTACTTTTTGTGCATGGACAAAACATGAACTACCAAACGTAACAATGCCATCTAGTGATCATATAATGTAATAGGCACACAGCAATTACATCTAGTAGATTGTTGCTCATATAATACAAACCTTGTATGCTAACAGATAGCTTTGCATCAGTGAGGAAAAAGACAGGTTTAGTCAACTACTGATCAATTTAAAGCAACTGTTTGCTGAAATGGATCATATCAGTCTGCTGCACCCTACACATAGAAGAAAGAAAAAAAAAACATTGAACAGCAAAATATGCACTTCCAATGTATACTGTTGCTGATATTATCCATGGAAATTGTTCTCTTCTGTAGCACCACATAGAGCCTTAAGGTATCCCCCAAGCATTTTATTTAAAGTATTTTTGTATTTTTATTGCTGCTCTCAAAGCTGCATAAAAAGATCCTCTCCCCTTTGTATGGTATTATTATTATTATTTTATTTGGTACATAACCCCAAGGCAGTGCCTGGTAAGAATCAGCTAGCCTGGCTAGGTTTGGTTCAAGCTGGGTTTGGTGAACCCCAAACTTAGCACCCAATCCCACTAAAGTCTGTGGGAGGTAAGACTATCTATTTTTTCTAGCCATTTTCAATGTTAAAACGCAAGCTATTGCTGGAAAAAAAATGGTTACGGCTAGCTGGGCACTGCCATAAGAAACATGTAGCATTGCAAAAACAAAACATTAGGGCCAGTTCACACCAGACGCAGTTCCATACTGTTTCTTGTGCATCTTTTCTGCACTAAAAATGCATGCACAGTGTTTTTCATGTATTCCAATGGCTCTAGTTGGCTCTAGTTAACACCATGCAGTCAGTTTTCCGGTCAGTTTCCGGTGCAGAAACTGACCGGAAACTGACTGCATGGTGTGAACTAGAGCCAACTAGAGCCATTGGAATACATGGAAAACACTGGGCATGCATTTTGTGCAGAAAAAAAAGCACACGGGACTGAACAGAACTGCGTCTGGTGTGAACTGGCCCTAAAAGGTGAGGTTATTTTCATGTGGCTCAAAGATCAACATTGTAGATACACATCCTTTAAATAATATGCCTTAGACCCCATACACACTATACAACTTTTTTTGTCTGATTTCCTTTAGATTTATCAAACCCTTGTAGTGCAAGGGCCTGTCTGATTGCATACAAATGCTAAGGCTTGACCTCGTATTATATTATATGGTTTTGGTAAATCTGAAGGAAAAAAAATCTAAAGAAAATTGTATAGTGTGTATCCAGCTTTAAAGTTGCACATAGTGTGATAGAACATTACAGTGTAGACCTTTAAAAGTGACAATACACGTTTAAAAAAAAGAAGGGAAAAATGGCATGGGGTTCCCTGTAAAAATCATCCCAGACCATTATGTAGGAATGCATCCTGGATGGCTGGGAAAGGGAGGGCAGCAAGAGTGTGCCTGCTTTCCTGTAACATATCAGGTCACATGTATTTTGACACTGTTGGGTAGCTTGCAAGGAGGAACAACAAAGGCCCCTGCCCCCCTGCAAGGTGCCTTACCCCAATTAAAATTCCAGTAAAACAAAACTGCTTTATTTTCTTGTTTGTTTTGCTGGAACATAATATTTACTATAAAGATGTACAGTCATGTAAACACATAAACAAATAAATCTTGACGCGTTTCACATTTTGTGTGAACTGCATCAATGTTTCTTCATTGATATCTGTTTATCTGTCTATGCTTGTACATCTTTGTATCAAATATTATGTTCAAATAAAACAATCAAGATTGAAGTGGTTTCATTTTATTGAAGATTTGCTAAATATACCGGGACCAGGCAAGTTCTGAAACCCATGATATTAGAAACTGTGGTAGCTGTCAGGCTAATGTGCATGTGTATAGGCGTGCAAATTTTATCTTATTTTTTATTAAAAAGTAACTTTATTTAATATCTTAATGTTTGATTTAAACAATAATTACAAATTACAATACACAAGTGTTTTGTAAAATTTTTACTAGAATGTTTGGCACGTTCATTATTTTTGGGTGCCTGGTATTTTTTTTTGTTAAATTTTCTTTATTTATAAACAGGGAAAATGGTCCACGGGAACCACCACGACATTACAATCATGAGCAAGAAAAGAAAATGAAAGAAAACGGCAATGTACACAAAATAAGTTCAAAATAGACTAGCCTGTACAATGCAAATCTTTACAACTTATAAAAACGGGGGGGGGGGGGTCACTTTCTCGTGTAGCTGTGTGATAATATGGATGCGCAGTCACCGGCGCAGCCAGCCCATCCCCATCCGGGGCGCCGCCACCGACACCTAGTCAGCAATACATCTTCCTCGCCCGCATGTGTGTCACAACCTGTGTACATCGGGTCTGTCGGGTTGCATAGTCCCATGGGCCCAGACCCCTTCCTTTTTTACCTTACATAGAGAGAAATATGCAGAAAGGACAGATAGAGTTAGAGGGCGTTGAGCTCTCAGTAGATACAGGAGGAGGAGCCGAGAAGGGCAAAAGGCAAGAAGAGAGTGAAAAGAGAAAGGGGGAGGGTAGGTAGTAAAGGAAGGGATGGGGGGGAATCCGCGAACATGGACACCACACCCTGTTCATCAACAGGGGGGGGGGGGCCACCACGCTCGAGTCACCACCACCACCCAGTGTGGAGAACTGTCCACAGATGAAATCAAGGAGTTCATGTTGAGGCGTCTCCGCCCCTAAGGGCTTGGCCCTCATCGGAGTACGAAAAAATATTCCAGATTCGCCAGGTTTCTGGAAACGCCTCTTGTTTATCCTGGCTTGTTAGAATGAGATTCTCCATTTTGTTTATGTCATCTATTCTCTGCAACCACATGGCAATAGCCGGCGGGTGCAGCGACTTCCATTTAAGCGGGACACAGGCCTTAGCTGCGTCCAACAGATGGCGAACAACCGATTTCTTGTAAACGCGAGTAGGAGTGTCAGTCGCATGCACATTTCTACGAGCATAGAAAACTACTGCACATTCATCATTGCCCACAGGTATCAGCAAGCGCATGCACCCTATTTAAACCTGGTCTCTGCACTAGTTCTTTGCTGTATGGTCTTCAGCTTTGCTCCTATGATCCAGTCTTGATGTGCATCCTTGATCCTGTTTCCTCTCTAACCTTGCTCTCAGATTACCCTTATGTGCTCATGTTTTCTGCCTGCCTTCACTTCCGACTCTGGCTTGGACAACTGACCACGCTTCTGCCTAGTGAACCTGTACCTCTCTACCCAATTGTTGCCAACTTCTGCTCGTTCCTGACTTTGATGCTGCTTACATCTTGGTGTCCAACTGTTGCTTAACCAGATGTGGAATCTGACTCCACCATCAACTGGACTTATGTTTCCACAGTTTATATTACCAGCTATACCTCTACTTGTCAGATAGCAGCGCTCTCAAGCTCCAGCTCACAAGGGTTGATTTACTTAAACTAAAGAGTACAAAATCTGGTGCAACTGTGCATGGTAGTGAATCAGCTTCTAACTTCAGCTTGTTCAATTAGGCTTTGACAAAAAACAATGGAAGCTGATTGGTTTCTATGCAGAGCTGCACCAGATTTTGCACTCCCCAGTTTAAGTAAATAAACCCCACAGTGTCTACACCTCGGCTCTTGCTCCTGCGGTCCCGGTCTCAACATTCATGGTTGCTCAAATGGGAACTGTGCAAGAGGCCATTCTATCATCTCAGGCTCTGTACACAGGTAAGTGACACATGATCCTTAAAGTGTGGGGTATGTGGGATGACTCCCTGGTCTTTGTTGTTACCTTGTCCCAATGTGGAGTACATCGAGTCCCCATTAAAGGATGTAGGAGTTTGTAAAAAGGGAGACTTTGGGAGCAGAGAATAGGGTGAGTAAAACTGCTTTTCTCCATCACCTATATGTAAAAGAGCATTTTGATTACATTTTTTATAACTATTACCACAATCATTTACCAGATGAATTCTAGATGCTTACCACTTCTTTTTCATTTGAAAAACTTAGAATTTCTTTAAATCATAATGATCTTGTGGAATGGCGATCTCTGCCAAGGCATGCTCCACCTGATTACAGGCCGAGGTAAGAATAAAGGCCAGCTTTGCAGACTCGCCATATGCCTATCTGATTTTGTGTGTGATTGTGTTATATCCCATCTGCCTTTCAAGCAGTTAATATTCTTATATATCGACATTCATAAAAATTCTGAGGTGAAGCATAGCAAAACATAGCCAGGTGTGCAGATTCAAAATATTTAACAAAGACTACAAAAACCTATATATTGTATATCCAACTTGTCACTGAGTGTTCTGTTGAAATAAATACTAAAATATAATTTGCACAGACTGTCTTCAATTACGGAAAAGTTATGCTCAGGAAATGTTTATACATTCATTTCGGTATTGTGTGTTTTGTGTACAGAAAACATATGGTTTGATAGCAGGGCAGGCCAAGAAATACTTGCTCTTTACTTTAAGAAAATGATATATATGCTTTAAAATCTGTGTATATTTGATCAGCTCTTTCCAGGGAATGTATTACATTAACAGAAAAAAATAATTTTACTCTTTTGCCACAAGGAGTCAGTATCACATTTGTAACCCAAGAAGATAAGTCACAATGTATGTCACCTTGTCTTGTTGTTCAAGCCCAACTCCAGGATAAAGGTATGTATTTTGTCTTATCCTAATGACAACAATCAGGCTAACTATACAACAACCTGAAAAAAAACAAAAAAAAAAACCTTTGGGACTGTTACAGGGGAAATTGTATATCCTATATAAAAATATGTATAACTAACCGTAGAACTGTCAAACTATATAAGTACATATAAACTCATTCACTAAAATATCATTTAACTCCTCTGCGCCTATAAGTAAAACAAATCTTAATGCCCAAGCCCAATTTTGCAACTTTGGCATGTGTTAGTAAAACCGTACATTTGTATCCATAGCTCCCAACTGTCCATGATTTCGAGGGACTGTCCCTGATTTGGAGCAATGTCCATCTGTCCCTCTTTCTCCCTCATTTGTCCCTCATTTTGGGCTGATCCTCATATAAAATGCATGTTTTATCTTTCAAAATGTGTTTCCCTGTGCTAAACCTTTCATTCAAATTTTAAATTGCTGCATTTGTACATTTTTAAAGCTTTAAAAATTAACAAATCTAGCAACTTAGAATTTGAATGAAAGGTTTAGCACTGGGGAACACTTTTTGAAAGATAAAAAATGCATTTTATATACAATTAAAAAGGAATAATAGTGGTAAAAAAAGCTCTTGTGGATTTAATTAATCTTTTTTTGGTTAACCACTTAAGCCCCGGACCAATATGCTGCTAAATGCCCAAAGGTGTTTTTACAATCTGGCACTGCACTGCTTTAACTGGTAATTGCGCGGTCATGCAATGTGGTACTGAAACAAAATTTGCATCCTTTTTTTTCCCACAAATAGAGCTTTCTTTTGATGGTATTTGATTGCCTCTACGATTAAATTTTTTTGCGATATAAACGGAAAAAGACCGAAAATTTGGAAAAAAAAAGATATTTTCTACTTTTTGTTATAAGAAAAATAGAAAAAACAAAAATTTAATCAAACATTTAGGCCTAAATGTATTCAGCCACATGTCTTTAGTAAAAAAAAAATTGCAATTTAAAAAAAAAACTAGCTACCTAGCGGCAACAGTGACACTAATACAGCGATCAGAAAACCGATCGCTTAGTGACACTGGCAATAGGGGGTGAAAGGGTTAACTAGGGCGGTGATCAAGGGGTTAAACCTTTATTAGGGGGGGTAGGGGGCTACCCTGGACCTAACACTAACTGCCTGTCACACTAACTGTCACACTGACACTAAATGCAGTGATCAGTAAATATATGATCACTGCAATCAGTGACACTGTGATAGGGGGCTGGGGTGATCTGAGGGGGTTAAGTGTGCCTATGTGTACTGGTGTCAGTGTGCTGTTGTACAACTCACTTGTGATGTCTTCTCTCCTCTCGCCGGAACGAAAATACCGCCGAGAGGAGAGGTGACATCACTTCCTCTGCCTGTGAGAAAAAGAGTTTAACCGCTCCAAAGTCCCAGAGAACCAGATGGCTGGATCCAAACCCTTGGGTGCCGGCGCTGCAATGATATGTAAGATTTGTAGAGAAAAACTAGGATGGCCGCACTCCAAAAACAATGTTGTTCCTTTTTAATAAAAGTTTAAAAAATAAAAAAATTCTGTTTGCTATGCACACCAGCTATGAATAAGCACTGTATGATAGTGTGAAACGCGTCAGTTTTTCATCTGATTTTTTTGCTGTGACATGTTTGTTTTGTGACCAGTTTTATTAAAAAGGAACAACATTGTTTTTGGAGTGCGGCCATCCTAGTTTTTCTCTACAAATATTGCACTTCCTCTGCCTGTGTTTACATTCCACAGGCAGAGGGCGGGCAGAGGGGGGAAAAGCGGATTCGCTGGGAGCGATCGCGAGGGGGCGGACAGAAACAAACAGCCGCCCCCTCATCCCGGATCGCTCCCAGAGGCTTACCGACCGCCGCATGTAGCGGGGGGGTCCCGATCGGACCCGCGGGAAGGCAGGGACGTGCCGGCACGTCCATCTGCCTGTATGTGCCATTCTGTGGACGTATATATACATGCGGCGGTCATTAAGCGGTTAATTCTCCTTTAAGGGGGTGTGGCTGGGAGCGCGTCCTATGTCTACATACGTTTGGTAGTAGGTATCCCTCATTTCCATCTCAAAATGTTGGGAGGTATGTGTATCTCTTTACTTCATTCACAGAGAGGGAAATCATGGGGGGGGGGGGGGGTTCACAGCGACTTATTACTGTGATAACCAGAGGTTATCACAGAGATCAGTTGACCCAAAATCAGACGTTCCAAGTCCCGACTGTTAAAACGGGGCCCCGGGCTCTCTATGAGGCTCGGTCTCTGTGATCGGAGTGCGCTGTGCATAAATGGAGATATGCAAATATGCAGCCCCACGGAAAAAAAGCCCAGTCCAGTGGGGCCACATATTTGTGTTACGACGGCACCAAGGTGTTAATATTTAACATGTTAATGCAATTCCAAAAGCCGATTTCAATGTACAGTATTTAAAACTGCTGCTTTCATTGTAAAAGTATCTGGCGATCCTCCCAAGAAGGGCCTTGTTCAGGCATTTCCAAATTCACTCTGTCTTCTAAATTCATTCTAGCATTGTCACCATATCACATGAGTTTCCAATGGAGATCAAAAGTGGTCATATAAAAACACATGCAGGCATGGTCCACTCTTATTATATCAATAAACCTAAGTATAGCCATGTAGCCAATGCTTGAGTGCATGCATGTAGACATGAAGTGGGTGCAAAGAAATTGCAGATTAGCAGCAACAAAAGATAAAATAATACAAAAGTGTGTGTTTTATCAAAACAAAATGGCAATTATTTATGATGCGTAAACAAAATGTAAGGGTTTACATCTTTTTAAAGGGGTTGTAAAGGTTTGTCTTTTATTTTCTAAATACCGTATTTTTCGGACCATTAGACGCACTTTTTTTCCTAAAAAATATAGAGGAAAATGTCTGTGCGTCTTATAGTCCGAATGAACATCTGGCACTGCCCCCCCGCCGCCGCCGTCAATGCCCCGCCCCCCCGCACGATAATCCTCCGACCTGAACTTCAAAGTCCTGGTTCCCGCGGCCTCCTCCAGCACAGTTGTCGCTTCCGCCGATGCCCAGCTTTTTGCTCGGCTGCAGCCACGGAGGTGCCTGGTGACAAAGCCTTGTGAAGCCTCGTAATACAGAACCCCACTATGCAGCTCGTCATGCAAGGCTCAGGTAGGACACTATTGTGAGAGGAGAGTGGGGAGGAATTTATGGCAGCCAAGGAGTGAGTGAATGGAAGGCTGTGCTGTGTTTGGAGGACAGGTGACAGCCTGCTCTGCTGGGACTTGTAGTGCCTCTGTGGAGGGGTGAGATATGGCAACCTGCTCTGCTGGGACTTGTAGTGCCTCTGTGGGGGGCTGAGATATGGCAACCTGCTCTGCTGGGACTTGTAGTGCCTCTGTGGGGGGGCTGAGATATGGCAACCTGCTATGCTGGGACTTGTAGTGCCTCTGTGGGGGGCTGAGATATGGCAACCTGCTCTGCTGGGACTTGTAGTGCCTCTGTGGGGGGGACTGAGGATTCCTCAGTTTCCCCACAGTATAGGACACTACAAGTCCCAGCAGAGCAGGTTGCCATATCTCAGCCCCCCACAGAGGCACTACAAGTCCCAGCATAGCAGGTTGCCATATCTCAGCCCCCCACAGAGGCACTACAAGTCCCAGCATAGCAGGTTGCCATATCTCAGCCCCCCACAGAGGCACTACAAGTCCCAGCAGAGCAGGCTGCTTTTACAGAACAGGAGAAGCAGCTGGAGTAGGGCAGTTTGTACTGGGAAGGGAGAGAAGATGGCACAAGTTTGAGATGGGGGAGGATTTTTTTCTGAGAGTGAGGATTTATGCTGGGAGGGATTTCTTTGGCACAGGTCAGGCTGCATTTCATTGGCACTGGTAAATAGTTTAGTGGACCATTTGGTTCAGAATATTTTTTTTTCTGTTTTCCTCCTCTAAAACCTATGTGCGTCTTATGGTCAGGTGCGTCTTATAGAGCGAAAAATACGGTAGGTTCCTTTTAAGCTAGTGCATTGTTGGTTCACTTACCTTTTCATTGCTTTTTCTTTCTAAATGTTTTTTTCTTTGTTTGAATTTCTCACTTCCTGTTTCTCCTCAGTAAGCTTTCCACCATCATCCGAGCGGTGAAAAGTCATTTAGAACAGCTTACTGAGGAGGAACAGGAAGTGAGAAATTCAGACAAAGAAAACAAAGAAAAAAAACATTTAGAAGGGAAATCGAAGATAAAGGTAAGTAAACCAACAATGCACAAGCTTAAAGGAACCTATTTAGGAAATAAAAAACGCACCTTTACACCCCCTTGAAGTAAATTGTTACCCATACCGGTAAAAATATATATTCTGGTGCCCAGGGTAGAATATTTTTTACAGGATGTAAGCATATTTGTGCATTATCATGATGAAAGAAAAATCTTCCAGCAATTTGATCCTATGCACAACTGACAAACATTTCCTTACTGCAGCTGAAGAAATTCCAATTCTCATTACTGCTTTATGATTCGCTGGCTGAGCTTTTTAGAGACAGCTGTGATAAAGCTAAGAGGAGTTATGTCTTATTCCCTGGAAAAAGCGCTCAGAGGTGGACTGACACTCGTTTCAAATATCAACTTAAAAGTCCAATTATAAAAGGATGAAATTGATATTTCACTATTTTGAGTGGGATGAAAAAATTCCACAGTATTCTGTTTCAAATGTCGCACTTTATAACTTCTAAGACCCATTCTTTGTTGATAACTGATGTATGCATGAAGATACATTATAAGTAGAATGTAGTGTACTCTGTGTACAACTATGACCTGGAATATTATAAGTTTTAGGTATTCAGAGGGAATTTTCTGACTTTTCCAGAGGTCCTTGCAAACTGAGCTCAGGAATTTTGCAAGGACCTCCGAAAAAATCAGAAAATTCCCTCTGAATACCTAAAACTTATAATACTCCAGGTCATAGTTGTACACAAAGTACACTACATTCTACTTATTAGACATGTGCATTCCCGTTTGTAACAAATGGATTTTCATAGGAATTTGTTAGCATTCGTACATTCGGATGAATTCGAACATCCAAAAAGATGAAAGAACCAAAATACGAAAATTACGGAATACGAATAAGCCAAATACCGAACAAGTGAAAATACGAAAGTACGATTTGACAATCTTACTAAAATACGAAACATCCAAACAGCAAAAGAACGAAAATGACAACTATAACAAACGATTTTCATTCCGTATTTTAAATCCTTTGTCTGTTCATATTTTCATTCGTATGTTTGTATTTTCATTTGTGTGTTTTGTAAATCCGTTTCTTTGTGTACTCGTATCGTTCTTTCGAATAGGCAGTGTAGTTAGTGAGTGATGTATCTTACTTAATATATCTTAGCCAATCAGCTTAGTTATCTCCTTTGTGCTGAGTCACATTGGACAGTGTAAAGTCTCGTACATGCGATCGGACTTCAATAAAACTTTTTCGTTGATTTTTACCCGAAGGGAGTTGGCCGGACTTTTGAAACCGAAAAAGTTTGTCCGATGGAGCGTACACACGGCCGTGTGTGTACTGGGCTTAAGAGAACGTCTATCTTAATATGGAATAGCCGTGTGTTGAAAATGAAACTAAAATATGAGATTGCGAATGACCGCAATGTATTTACGAAAGTACAAAATTACGAATCCAAAAATTATCATCTAACAAAATTACGAATTTCAAATCAATGAAAATAAATTAGACAGAATTACGAATCATTCAGTATAAACAAAAATAAAACTGTTACGAAAAGACGAATGGGTCAGAATAGGAAAACTTGCGTCTTACGAAAGACGAACGGGTCCGAATAGGAAAACTTGTGTCTTACGAAATTACGAATCTTTACGAACCTACGGAACGAGACAAAACTAAACAACAAAAAAAATAAAAAATGTTGTTGTGCACATGTCTACTACTTATAATGAAAGGAATCATCTTACAATTCTAATAATTACACTAAGCCTAAAAAATGTGCAATCCTCTATAAATATAGTGAGTTAAAAATGTCAAATGTCATCATTATATGGTTTGCATGCATTTGTAGGTTTGACGTGTCACTAATCCCACATGATAAAAAGCTATCAATAAATAATGTATTACTGTACATGCTGTTCATACTCACTCAGTCACTCCGAGATTTGTTTTCTGTATTCTGCAAAAAAACTGGTTGATCCTGCTGCTCTCCATATCTCAATTCAGCTAGGGATTTTGCAGCTATGGTGGCAACTCTGCACAGTGAGTTTCTATGCTGAGCATTTCCTCCCTATCACATCTAAGCAGCCCATGTGACTATAGAGTTACATGTGGGAGTATACAGAATGGTAAATGAGAACCCACTCTTTCCCTCCCTCCTCCATGCACACTAACCAGCTAAACACAATTGGGATGGGATGTTACATGTTGATTATTACAGGCTTCACCTCCCTCGTATTCTAAGACACAGGCTGGAGGGGTGTGGCACAGCCTATGACTGGCAGAAATCCGCCCACGCCATATTATTGCCACATAATAATAAAGGTTTCATTTCAATATATATTTGTATGACCATTTAAAACAGTTTATTGATATTAATTATTTATTTTTACTCTGTATTACAAAAGCTGTTTTTTTTATTTTTAACATACTGTATGACCGGCAGCAGAGGACTAGAAGCTCCTCCTGCTTATCTTTCTCTGCAGACAGGCTGGGAAAGACCTGGTTCATGTGACAGCAGATTTTATTAAAATAATTGCAGAGCTACCATCCATATACAGAAAAATTAAGTAAATTAAACAGTAATAAACATAATAAACAATAAGGAGCAATTGTGAAAGTGACATGCACCTCAATACAGTTAAAGATTTGTTGCCTAGCATGTTTAAAAATGAGTTCCTAGTTAAGAAAATAATGAGCCAATAAAAGGAACTTAGAATGATTTTGGTCAATTTATTTTCATATGTTTTAACATCCATATAGATTTTTTGGTGTTATATTTATATCATTATAGGTTTTCTAAAGAGAATGCATAGTTGTTCACTTGTGTATAAATGTCAGTTTTATCTATTGAACTCTGTTAATAACAAGTTTTTTTTTGTAAAATGGAACTGGAAAACATTTTGAAAGAAGCATACACTCTACATTCAAACTCAAAGGCAGGTTTGAATCTGATTCAGTGGCTGTAAAAAACTTTCTGTGTGTTTTGTGTGTCCGAGGCAGCAAAAAGGGTTTCATTATTACAAAAAGGTGCCCTCTGCAGCACTACAATACCAAAAAAAGGAAAAGAGAGGTCCTGTTCAATGCCACAATGGCAATGTATACTGCTTAGGTAGACTATGCTCCCTGTACACATTTCAAGTTTTATTTAAAGTATTACAAACCCACAACTGTATACATGCGGTAAATAGGGCTGCCACCTGTTCTTCGAGTCAAAGACGAACATTTTAGCGGCACATGGCATTTTTTTTTTATATTATAAACTATACATATATTTTGCTATTAAATAACATTTCGAATCATATGAAGTTAATAACAAGAGTCCATCTTTACATCAGAGTCCACAGAGTTCCCCTTTTACATCTGAACGCGCAGAGTTCCCTTTCACTGTACATGCTCAGTTTGGTGTATATTGCTAGAGAGTTATTTTTTTTCTGGGGGGGTCTCTTAGGGTGCATGTGATCAGCACACAGCTAGACAGCAGGTCAGGAGTCAAGCAGCCTCAAAGGACAGTCAGAGTAAAATGAAAACTCCTCATACAAGCTTTAACCAGTGCTCTGATGGACACTTATAGAAGTCACAAGAAAAAGGTATGTATTTAGAAGTTTATATTTACTACAATAATTGCATTTCCATGTTCTGTGTACTGTGGGAGACCAGATATAGTGAATGCAGGATCCTGGTATTAGTAATGCCTCGTACACACGATTGGAATTTCCGATGGAAAAAGTCAGACGGAATTTTTTCACCGGATATTCCGACCATGTGTGTGCCACATCTGACTTTTTTTTGTCGGAAATTCTGATGGAGTTAGAAAGAGAACATGTTCTCTTTTCTCCAAAGGAAAAAATTTCTATCGGAAAATTCTGTTTGTCTGTATGGAACTCAAACGGAGAGAAAAACACGCATGTTCGGAAACAATTCAATACATGCTCAGAATCATTGAACTTAATTTTTCTAGGCTCTTCGTAGTGTTGTACGTCGGAATTTGGTGTGTCCCTGTGTATGCAAGACAGCTTGAACGTAATTCCGTCAGAAAAACCTGTCAGAGTTTATTCCGACAGAAACTCTGAATGTGTTTACAGGGCATAACACTTTAATGTGTACCATTGAGCTTGCCCATAGGCCATCATTTTAACTGCACTTTTCTTGCACCCTTTTCTAAACAGGTTGCTCATTGTGAAGTATGAATGTTACACCACCACAACTATCATTACAATTTGTTTTATTAATGGTAGTGCAGGACTGGAAGTAAGAATGACTTCTAGTATGTACAACAAACCAGCACTTTTGTGTATGTGATTAAACTTTGACAAATCTCATGAAGGAATAATGTGTTTTGTTTTAGTATATACGCTAAGGTAGAGGCACTGTAATAGGGTTAATGTTTCAATTTTTTTTTTCTGCTGATTTTGTTGTGCATACATTTTTTTTTCTTTACACAGGTCCAGGGGAATGCAGTATGGCAAAACATGATGCATTTGACTTGCTTTTGGATCTAAGCTTTATGGGCCTTTTTACACCATCGCACGTTAATCCTATGTTATGTCATTTATCCTGAATGATGCCCCAATGCACCTTGCCCGAGGACATGTGAGCAGTCTAGTGCTGCAAAAAATACTACTACTTGCAGGGCCGTCTTACTGAGCGGGCACCCCTGGACACAGCCCAGGGGCCCCACATAGACCTGGAGCCCCATCATCAGGGCCAGCGCTACCACTAGGACCGCTGGTTTCTCTATTTTGTGCCGTGAGCTTGTCAGTGGCGTGCCTTGTTCCGCGTAGTCAGGGCCGGTGCTAGCACAAGGCAACTTGGGCACTTGCCTTACGGCATCAGTGCCACCCAGAGCGGAAAATTGACCAGGACAGTAGCCCTCCTTTTAAGCCCCAGCACAGCGGGGGACCCGGGCAGCAGGGGGATCGGAGCGGCGGGCGGGGGAAGCAATTACAGAGCAATCAAAAGGGAGAGAGAGAGGTGACAGGCAGCTGCTGGTACGAAAGTTTTTAATAAAATAAATGCTTAAATACAATCCACTCACTCTTCATGTCAGAGGTGTAGGCATGTGAGTCTGTGAAGTCGGCTGTACCATTCTCCCCTCCGATCCATGCTGCTGTTATCACTGAATCACTGGAGGAAGCCAAGGATACAGAGCCACGGGGAAACTGCAGTGTGCTGTCTTCCTGGGATGCTGTGACCAATCAGGGCATTCTGGAGGCTTAACCACACCTCCATCATCAGAGGCTGACAGTTCACATGAGTTTCCCGCGGCTCTGTTTCCTCCAGTGATTCAGTGATAACAGCAGCATGGATCAGAGGGGAGAATGGGACAGCCGACTTCACAGACTGACATGCCTACAGCTTTGACATGAAGAGTGACTGGATTGCATTTAAGCATTTATTTTATTAAAAAATTTGGCACCAGCAGCTGCCTGTCACCTCTCTCTCTCCCTTATGTTTGGACTCCTCTCTATTCCTCCCTCCTCTGATTCCTCCCTCCTCTGTATTTCCTCCCTCCTCTGTATTCCCCCCTCCTCTGTATTCCCCCCTTCTCTGTATTCCCCCCTCCTCTGTATTTTCTCCCCCCTCCTCTGTATTCCCCCTCCTCTGTATTCCCCCCTCCTCTGTATTTATTTCCCCCCTCCTCTGTATTTATTCCCCCCTCCTCTGTATTTATTTCCCCTCCCCTCTGTATTTATTCCCCCCTCCTCTGTATTTATTCCCCCACTCCTCTGTATTCCCCCCTCCTCTGTATTCCCCCCCTCCTCTATATTTTCTCCCCCCTCCTCTGTATTCCTCTCTCCTCTGTATTCCTCCCTCCTCTGTATTTATTCCCCCCTCTGTATTCCTCCCCCCCTCTGTATTTTCTCCTCCCTCCTCTGTATTTCCCCCTCTGTATTCCCCCCTCCTCTGTATTTTCTCCCCCCTCCTCTGTATTACCCACTCTGTATCCCCCCCCTCCTCTATATTTTATCCCCCCCTCTGTATTTTCTCCCCCTCCGCTGTATTCCCCCCTCTGTATTTTCTCCCCCCTCCTCTGTATTCCCCCCTCCTCTGTATTTTCTCCCCCCTCCTCTGTATTACCCACTCTGTATTCCCCCCCCTCTATATTTTATCCCCCCCCTCTGTATTTTCTCCCCCTCCGCTGTCTCCCCCCTCTGTATTTTCTCCCCCCTCCTCTGTATTCCCCCCTCCTCTGTATTCCCCCCTCCTCTGTATTTTCACCCCCCTCTTATGTATTTTCACCTCCTCCTCTGTATTTTCACCCTCCTCTTCTGTATTTTCACCCCCTCCTCTGTATTTTCACCCCCTCCTCTGTATTTGCCCCCCCTCCTCTGTATTCCCCCCCTCTTCTGTATTTGACCCCCCCCCCACCTCTGTACTGTAACTTCAGCTTGTTCATTGAACCGGAGGTCCACATAAAAAGTGAACCTCCGCTTTTCGGAACCCTCCCCCTCTCCGGTGTCACATTTGGAACCTTTCAGGGGGGAGGGGGTGCAGATACCTGTGTATTACAGGTATTTCCACCCAATTCTGGGAATAGACTCCCACGGGAGTCAGGCCCCTTTGCGTCACCCCCACGCTGTCTTCTGGGAAACACACTGGTCCAGGGAGACATCGGGGTGCAGTGAGGGCGCACTGCACGGGGAGCGCATGCGCAGTAGGGAACTGGGCAGTGAAGTGCAACGCTTCACTTCACCAAGGATGGTGGCGGGGGGCAGCCGAGAGACGAGCTATTGCTCGGCCTCAGCTGCCGACATTGTGGGAGCGCTGGACAGGTAAGTGTCCATTTTTTTTAAAATCAGCAGCTGCAGTATTTGTAGCTGCTGGCTTTAAAAAAAAAAAAAAAATTTGGTGGACCTCCGCTTTAAGCTTTGACAATAAAACCTGTAAGCTGATTTGTTTGTATGCAGAGCTGCACCCGATTTTTCACACTTCAGTTTTACTAAATAACCCCCTTAGTGTTAGATTTTAAATACAACCCTGTATTAGTATTGATTTGTATGTATGGAGATATATGCATGTATGTATTTATTTTAAATACATAAAAGTATATATACAGTCAGGTCCATAAATATTGGGACATCGACACAATTCTAATCTTTTTGGCTCTTTACACCACCACAATGGATTTGAAATGAAACCATTAAGATGTGCTTTAACTGCAGACTTTCAGCTTTAATTACATCCAAGTCAGATGAATGGTGTAGGAATTACAACAGTTTGTATATGTGCCTCCCACTTTTTAAGGGACCAAAAGTAATGAGACAGATTAACAATCATAAATCAAACTTTCACTTTCTAATACTTATTTGCAAATCTTTTGCAGTCAATTTCAGCCTGAAGTCTGGAACGCATAGATATCACCAGATGCTGGGTTTCATCCCTGGTGATGCTCTGCCAGGCCTCTACTGCAACTGTCTTCAGTTCCTGCTTGTTCTTGGGGCATTTTCCCTTCAGTTTTGTCTTCAGCAAGTGAAATGCATGCTCAATCGGATTCAGGTCAAGTGATTGACTTGGCCATTGCATAGCATTCCACTTCTTTCACTTAAAAAACTCTTTGGTTGCTTTTGCAGTATGCTTCGGGTCATTGTCCATCTGCACTGTGAAGCGCCGTCCAATGAGTTCTGAAGCATTTGGCTGAATATGAGCCAATAATATTGCTCGAAACACTTCAGAATTCATCCTGCTGCTTTGATCAGCAGTCACATCATCAATAAATACAAGAGAACCAGTTCCATTGGCAGCCATACATGCCCAAGCCATGACACCACCACCATGCTTCACTGATGAGGTGGTATGCTTTGGATCATGAGCAGTTCCTTTCCTTCTCCATACTCTTCTCTTCCCATCACTCTGGGACAAGTTGATCTTGGATGTTGTTCCAGAACTGTGAAGGCTTTTTTAGATGTTGTTTGGCAAACTCTAATCTGGCCTTCCTGTTTATGAGGCTCACCAATGGTTTACATCTTGTGGTGAACCCTCTGTATGAAGTCTTCTCTTGATTGTTGACTTTGACACACATACACCTACCTCCTGGAGAGTGTTCTTGATCTGGCCAACTGTTGTGAAGGGTGTTTTCTTCACCAGGGAAAGAATTCTTCTGTCATCCACCACAGTTGTTTTCCATGTTCTTCCGGGTCTTTTGGCGTTGCTGAGCTCACCAGTGTGTTCTTTCTTTTTAAGGATGTTCCAAACAGTTGATTTGGCCACACCTAATGTTTTTTTTTTTTTCAGCCTAATAATGGCTTGCTTCACTGATAGTGACAGCTCTTTTGATCTCATATCGAGAGTTGACATTAACAGATTCCAAAATGCAAATAGCACACTTGAAATTAACTCTGGAACTTTTACCTGCTCCTTGTAAATGGGATAATGAGGGAATAGCACACACCTGGCCATGGAACAGCTGAGCAGCCAATTCTCCCATTACTTTTGGTCCCTTAAAAAGTGGGAGGCACATATACAAACTGTTATAATTCCTACACCGTTCACCTGATTTGGGGTAAATGTAAATACCCTCAAATTAAAGCTGAAAGTCTGCAGTTAAAGCACATTTTGTTTGTTTCATTTCAAATCCATTGTGGTGGTGTATAGAGTAAAAAAGATTAGAATTGTGTCGAAGTCCCAATATTTATGGACCTGACTGTATATATATACATATAATATTAAAATTGCCTACTTTCGCATACTAGCATTATTTATTTATCACCTTTCTCTTGAAATGCACAATATCATACACATATACCAAATGAAACAGGTTACTTTTGTACAATCACTTCCATGCTGGCCCTGCCACATGTCTGAGTAATTTCGTTGGTCTGTCACAAAGAGCTCTTTTCCGTTAAAAGAAATATCTAACAGTTGCCTCATAAAATGATCCAATATCTTTCAAGATGCCCTATGGAATTTCATTTATTCTGAAATAAGGGAAAAAGCTAATCACTTTATTTTTTATCGTTTCCAGATCTTCTCTTAACATTTCCACTTATTCTTTAACTTGGCTATGATTTTTTTTAAACATTCCAATATGCTTTCTTTGGCTATACTACAGACCAAGGAGTTTCTAATAAGAGATGGCATACTATATATACTAATAGTACACTTTCCTATTAGGTGATATTATAATAAGGAAATATAGTATTTCCTTATAAGCAGTGATGTCACAAAAAGATGCCATTTTATCCACTGAGAAAAAACATTTCTCTAGCTTGGCTTTTGAAAGTATTTTTTCCATTATTCAAGCCCATCTCCAGGCAGCAGAAGAAATACCTTTGTAGTGGGTCCCCCTCAATGCACTGAAAGTGGTAATTGATTGTTTCGTTTAGGAATAGAAGAATAAGCAATAATACTCTTGCAGGCTTCCTCACAGCTGCATGAATGGTCTCCTGAAGCTGCTTTCATTTTGCTGTTCCTCCAGTTGCAGGATTTGAAATATCAGGCCAGCAAAGGCCAGTCCACATCGTGGGATATTGGAGAGCCTAAAAGAGTGCAAGCTCCTGGGGGAACAAAGAATAATGCCGCGTACACACAACCATTTTTCATGACGAGAAAAATTCAATTTTTTAACTTGGTCATTAAAAACGATCGTGTGTATGCAAGGCAGGCTTGACAAGAATCACGTCGAGAAAAACATAGTTTTTTCTAGGACATTAAAAACGGTTGTGTGTACGCGGCATTAGATAAATATTGCTCCTTATCTCAATCCCATGACAAAAAGAGCATTGAACACTTTCAGTGTGGGTTTGGGGGGAATACAGCATGGGTATATTCTACACTAGCCTAGAGTTCAGCTTTATTTATTTATTTTGAATGGAAAAGTAAATTTATTAGAAAAAACTGTCCTTATTTAAAGAGTAACTTCATGCTTTAACCGCAGGTGGGGAATGGATAGGGGGGACAAGTGATGTAGGGGGGAAAGGGGGGGGGGGAGATTAAGTAGCACTTGAATAGGGATGGGCCTGATGTTTGACTCAAACGTAAGTAGAACAAACAAACATATGGAGCGCTCGCGGGATGTTTGCCCGCTGTGGAACGCCCCATAATGCACTGTGAGATCACAGTGCATTGTAGGCTGCTGATTGGCCAAAGCATGCTCCTAAACTGTATGCATTGGCCAATCACAGTGCAATGTACAGTGAGAGCCATGATTGGCCAAAGTCCACTACCCACACTATATATATATATATATATATATATATATATATATATTAGGCAGGGTAGTTAGTGGATTGAGCATGCAGTTAGTTTAGAATATATAATACAGTACAGGCAGTGTAGAAGATATAATACAGTGCAGTCTGTGTAGTATATATAATACAGTGCAGAGTATATAGTGCAGTAAGGGATTTGGGAGCCTTTTCCACCATTGTAGTTGTATCTGTGATATGTCTACATTATATGTGCATGAGTACATATATATAACTCTATGGGATATATACAAAACACTATCAATCATTGTCTTTTTTATGTAAATATGTTTTTTTTGTACTAATAAATATTTATATATTTATTGATAGTTGTTTTCCCAAGACTTTGTGCTTTATAAAAAAAAGTCCCAATTGTCCCCCTATCCCCTTCCCTTTTTACCTCCCATTAATCCCCTATTTTTTACTAGTTAGGGATGGAGGTACATGGTTCCTATTGGTCATGCCCTCATGCAAAGTCCCAATTTGTTGCTTTCTTTCTTTCAAACATTTTATATAGTGCAATCAGTGTAGTATATATAACACATTGCAGAGTGTATAGTGCAGTGCAGAGTATATAATACAGTGCAGTGCAGCAGTGGCGTAACCAGAGTTATGGGCGCCCGGGGCAGAATTTTTTTTCGCCCCCCCCCCCCCCCCCTTGTATAATCATCCACTCTGGTTATAAGGATCTGTAATGTATCCCTCTCAGGGCTTTCAGCATGTAAGGGGTAAATTATTGCAGGATTAATCATTTAACCCCTTACTGTAAGGGATTAACAGACTGACCCCCCCCCACAACCACAGATCCCCCATCATAGACTGAACCCCCCCCCCCACAATCACAGATCCCCCATCACAGACTGACCCCCCCACAATCACAGATCCCCCATCACAGACTGACCCCCTAAATAACAGACCTCTCATCACAGATGGATCCCCCCAATCACAGATAGACCCCCCACAATCACAGACCCCCTATTTAACAGACCTCAGACAGTAACCCCCACCATAGTGCAGACCTCAGACAGTAACCCCCAGTAGTGCAGACCTCAGACAGTAACCCCCGCAATAGTGCAGACCTCAGACAGTAACCCCCCACAATAGTGCAGACCTCAGACAGTAACCCCCACAATACTGCAGACCTCAGACAGTATACCCCAGCATAGTGCAGACCTCAGACAGTAACCCCCATAATAGTGCAGACCTCAGACAGTAACCCCCATAATAGTGCAGACCTCAGACAGTAACCCCCATAATAGTGCAGACCTCAGACAGTAACCCCCATAATAGTGCAGACCTCAGACAGTAACCCCCATAATAGTGCAGACCTCAGACAGTAACCCCCATAATAGTGCAGACCTCAGACAGTAACCCCCAGTAGTGCAGACCTCAGACAGTAACCCCCACAATAGTGCAGACCTCAGACATTAACCCCCAATAGTGCAGACCTCAGACATTAACCCCCAGTAGTGCAGACCTCAGACATTAACCCCCAGTAGTGCAGACCTCAGACATTAACCCCCAGTAGTGCAGACCTCAGACATTAACCCCCAATAGTGCAGACCTCAGACATTAACCCCCAGTAGTGCAGACCTCAGACAGTAACCCCCACAATAGTGCAGACCTCAGACAGTAACCCCCACAATAGTGCAGACCTCAGACAGTAACCCCCAGTAGTGCAGACCTCAGACAGTAACCCCCACAATAGTGCAGACCTCAGACAGTAACCCCCACAATAGTGCAGACCTCAGACAGTAACCCCTACAATAGTGCAGACCTCAGACAGTAACCCCCAGTAGTGCAGACCTCAGACAGTAACCCCCAGTAGTGCAGACCTCAGACAGTAACCCCCAGTAGTGCAGACCTCAGACAGTAACCCCCCATAATAGTGCAGACCTCAGACAGTAACCCCCATAATAGTGCAGACCTCAGACAGTAACCCCCATAATAGTGCAGACCTCAGACAGTAACCTCCATAATAGTGCAGACCTCAGACAGTAACCTCCATAATAGTGCAGACCTCAGACAGTAACCCCCAGTAGTGCAGACCTCAGACATTAACCCCCAATAGTGCAGACCTCAGACATTAACCCCCAGTAGTGCAGACCTCAGACAGTAACCCCCAGTAGTGCAGACCTCAGACAGTAACCCCCAGTAGTGCAGACCTCAGACAGTAACCCCCAGTAGTGCAGACCTCAGACAGTAACCCCCACAATAGTGCAGACCTCAGACAGTAACCCCCAGTAGTGCAGACCTCAGACAGTAACCCCCACAATAGTGCAGACCTCAGACATTAACCCCCAATAGTGCAGACCTCAGACATTAACCCCCAGTAGTGCAGACCTCAGACATTAACCCCCAATAGTGCAGACCTCAGACATTAACCCCCAGTAGTGCAGACCTCAGACAGTAACCCCCACAATAGTGCAGACCTCAGACAGTAACCCCCACAATAGTGCAGACCTCAGACAGTAACCCCCAGTAGTGCAGACCTCAGACAGTAACCCCCACAATAGTGCAGACCTCAGACAGTAACCCCCACAATAGTGCAGACCTCAGACAGTAACCCCCACAATAGTGCAGACCTCAGACAGTAACCCCCAGTAGTGCAGACCTCAGACAGTAACCCCCAGTAGTGCAGACCTCAGACAGTAACCCCCCATAATAGTGCAGACCTCAGACAGTAACCCCCATAATAGTGCAGACCTCAGACAGTAACCCCCATAATAGTGCAGACCTCAGACAGTAACCTCCATAATAGTGCAGACCTCAGACAGTAACCTCCATAATAGTGCAGACCTCAGACAGTAACCCCCAGTAGTGCAGACCTCAGACATTAACCCCTAGTAGTGCAGACCTCAGACAGTAACCCCCAGTAGTGCAGACCTCAGACAGTAACCCCCAGTAGTGCAGACCTCAGACAGTAACCCCCAGTAGTGCAGACGTCAGACAGTAACCCCCACAATAGTGCAGACCTCAGACAGTAACCCCCAGTAGTGCAGACCTCAGACAGTAACCCCCAGTAGTGCAGACCTCAGACAGTAACCCCCAGTAGTGCAGACCTCAGACAGTAACCCCCACAATAGTGCAGACCTCAGACAGTAACCCCCAGTAGTGCAGACCTCAGACAGTAACCCCCACAATAGTGCAGACCTCAGACAGTAACCCCCAGTAGTGCAGACCTCAGACAGTAACCCCCAATAGTGCAGACCTCAGACAATAACCCCCAGTAGTGCAGACCTCAGACAATAACCCCCAGTAGTGCAGACCTCAGACAATAACCCCCAGTAGTGCAGACCTCAGACAATAACCCCCAGTAGTGCAGACCTCAGACAGTAACCCCCAGTAGTGCAGACCTCAGACCTCAGACAGCGGCGTGTGTGGTTTCCCTCAAGCGCGGGCTCCTCCTCCTCTGTGGGTGTGAACAGAGAGGAGGGCCGCCGCCGGGTGTACCAAGATGGCCGCCGCTCCGGAGCTAGGCCGAAGCCGGGGACTTTCCTAGGCCGAGGCTCCGGAGCGCTCCGCGGAGCCGGTGGATGGATTCGCCCCCCCCCCATTTTTCGCCCGGTGCGACAGCCCCCCCTGCCCCCCCCCGCTACGCCAGTGCAGTGCAGGGTATAAAATACAGTATATTGAAGTAGTTATAGGGAACCCTATAACAGAATTAAGAAAAAAAATAGCATGGTTCCTCCCCACAAATCCATGCAAGGATTGTTTAAGGGGAACTCGACTCCAAAATTGAAAACAAATAGCGTGGGGTCCCCCCAAAATCAATACCAGACTCTTATTCGAACATGCAGCCTGGCAGGCCAAGAAAGGGAGGGACGATCGAGCGCCCTTCCCTCCTGAACCATACCAGGCCGCTTGCCCTCAACATGGGGAGGGTACTTTGGGGTGACTCCTCTCGAAAACCCTAGGGAGGACTCCACTGCTGCCCTACTTGTATACAAGCGTTTTTTATTCAGCCAAAATGTAAGTTTGACCGCTGTAAATAAATATTTTATTTTCTACATAACGGGATTACGCTATGTGGCCACTTCTTTCTCTTGTCTCTTCCAATATCCATTCATTGTGAGAACATCCATTTGGGGATCGTACTCCCAGCTGGGCTTCGTCCATCCATCCCACAGAGTTTATCTGATGACCAGCCATCATACTGCCCTGCTAAGGAGCCTATTTTGACATCAGCTAAATACAAGCCTACTTTGACTTTCAGTGGTGTAAGCCAGCTGAAGTAAATTAGTTCCGGTAAGCCTGCATTGCTTTCGGTGGTGGGATCAATTTAGTGGAGAAGCTATTTAACATTCACCAATCACCAGATTGACTGTTATTTTCACATCAAGATTTATAACCTTTATTTATTATTTACTCAATATTATTTTTTCCTTTTACGGGAGATTATTATACTTGGCATCTATTGGCCATTAATTGATTCATGTTTGTCCAAGAAATGAATTATCACTGTTTGTTGTCACATGTGTTTAATGTATATGTGTGAAATGGCATTCATTAGTAGTTGAACATATTATGTAATACTATCACACTAATAGATTATTTTCATCACGCACCAGTCACATAGTGCCTGCCCCTGAATTTTACAGGGTCTTATATTTGGTTTCACAATTTATTTCAATTTTTTTGTGTGTCTTAGACTATCAATAATAGATAGTCATTCCAAGCGCTACACATTTTTCTACACCTCTCGAAAACCCTAGGTTGTGGGTTCCCCCCCCTTTTCCTAACCCACCAGGCTGCATGCTCGCATAGGGGTCTAGCATGGATTTGGGGGGGGGGGGCAATTTTTTTTAAAATAATTGGCATGGAGTTCC
Organism: Rana kukunoris; assembly: GCA_029574335.1. Taxonomy (NCBI): domain Eukaryota; kingdom Metazoa; phylum Chordata; class Amphibia; order Anura; family Ranidae; genus Rana; species Rana kukunoris. Next base: position 342,469,351 of record CM056049.1, on the reverse strand, counting down.
CCTTAAAATTCATACCAGAGCTGAGGGGCCTGGTATGGACTGGGGGGACCACATGCTGTTTTTTCCCCTTTTTTTCATCTATATTGCCTCGAGTCGGCAATACATTACAGCCGCGAACAAGTTTAAAGCGGAAGTAAACCCATCGATTTAACAGTTTCAAAAAGCAGTTAAATTTCCGGCATGCCGGGATTGCCAACTGTCACATTGGTTGTGCTCTCAACCAAACTGTCAAACCATCCAATGGCTGGTGTCATAACTGATCACATGTGCAGCACCACGGCAGTTGAAGATTAAACATAGGCCAAGATGGCAGCTTCCTTGGCTGAAAATTATAGGTGTGTTTACTTACACTTTAACTTACATTTTTTCCTTTAGAAATGTCATTATTGCTGTAGCATGTTCTATACATCTCACAAATGTGCCACTTTACAGGCAGACTAAGGAGACTCCCCAGTCACAATATTTAAAGGAATAATTCATTTTTATTGTTTCACTTTAAGCATCATTAACCACTTGCCGACCGGCTCACGCTGATATACGTCAGCAGAATGGCACGGCTGCGCAAAGCAACATACCTGTACGTTGCCATTAAATTGTGGCATAGTGGGCACGCATGTGGGGCCACATGTGGCCCGTGGAGCCCTCTGATGTGGCCCGTGACCTCCTGCTCTGGGATGAAATTAAATAGAATACTGTTATTAACCACTTTCCGACCAGCCGCCGCAGTTATACGGCGGCAGGTCGGCACGGGTGCGCGAGAGCCCGTAGCTCTACGTCGCGCCTTTCGCGGCCACTAGGGGGCGCGTGCGCGCCGCCGGCGGCCCGCGCGCGCGCCCCCCCGCTCGCCCCCGAGTCCCGTGCGTGTGCCCGGCGGGCGCGATCGCCGCCGGGCACACGCGATCGCTCGTTACAGAGCGGGGAACGGGAGCTGTGTGTGAAAACACACAGCGCTCGTTCCTGTCAGCGGGGGAAACGCTGATTTTCTGTTCATACAATGTATGAACAGAAGATCAGTGATTCCCCCTAGTAAGTCCCCCCCCCCATACAGTTAGAACACAAATAGGAACACACTTAACCCCTTCCCCGCCCCCTAGTGTTAACCCCTTCACTGCCAATGGCATTTTTATAGTAATCCAATGCATTTTTATAGCATTGATCGCTAAAAAAATGCCAATGGTCCCAAAAATGTGTCAAAAGTGTCCGAAGTGTCCGCCATAACATCGCAGTACCGAAAAAAAACGCTGATCGCCGCCATTACTAGTAAAAAAAAAATAATAATAAAAATGCCATAAAACTACCCCCTATTTTGTAAACGCTATAACTTTTGCGCAAACCAATCAATAAACGCTAATTGCGATTTTTTTTACGAAAAATATGTAGAAGAATACGTATCGGCCTAAACTGAGGAAAAAATATTATTTTTTTATATATTTTTGGGGATATTTATTATAGAAAAAAGTAAAAAATATTGCATTTTTTTCAAAATAGACGCTCTGTTTTTGTTTATAGCGCAAAAAATAAAAACCGCAGAGATGATCAAATACCACCAAAAGAAAGCTCTATTTGTGGGAAAAAAAGGACGCCAATTTTGTTTGGGAGCCACGTCGCACGACCGCGCAATTGTCAGTTAAAGCGACGCAGTGCCGAATCTCAAAAAGTGCTCTGGTCTTTGGACAGCAATATGGTCCGGGGCTGAAGTGGTTAAAGGTAAGTTTATTAATAAAATCACAGTGTATGTATCAGCATATGTGTTCTGCAGTGGTTACTGGGCTGCTTTCAACTGATCTGCAGGTGCAGAGCAGTTCCTGCACTGAGCCATAGACTTCTGTAATCTGCAAGTTTGGTGTGCTTTCTGAAAGTTCAATACACCTACTGGATATAATAGAAGTCTATGGTAAAGTGCAGCTAACCAGGGCTGTCTTAATGAGAGGGCACACCTGGGCACTGTCTAGGGGCCCCAGCTGCATGGGGGGGCCCCTGCACTTTCCCCAAAGCAGCTGGTCCTTGAGCCCATGCTGCCCCGAAATTGGGGGCCCCATGATGGCACTGAGAGTGATAGATACACAGGGGAGGCAGTCTGCCTCCTACCTACTTGATGTCTGTTTACCTGCACTGTCATCATTGTAGGGGCCCCAGAGCATTACTTTGCCCAGGGGCCCATGATGCTATTAAGAAGGGCCTGCAGCTAACCTGCAGAAAAGCCACAGGTGAACCCACGGTGCGGGTAAACAACAGTGCATCAGTGTGAAAGCAGCCTTAGGCCTCTTTCACATGGTCAGTCCGACCCAATCAGACCCTCCATTCATCTCTAAGGCGTAGCAGATGTAAATGGACTTGTGTCTGTTTACAAATGCCTACCTCCAATCTGATACGCAAAAAAAAAAAGAGTTCAGTGGGCTCTATAGAGTGGGTTGCCATCCACCCGCTCCACTCATTGTGTCCTGCGACCGGTTACCAAGTCAATTAAGTGGCCCCTGCTCTTCAAAGGGTTGGGCACCCCTGTTCTAGTGAGATCACCCCCCACAAGTTAGAGTCAAATGTGTCCGATGTGTCCGCCATGATGTTGCAGTCATGATAAAAATTGCAGATCGCTGCCATTACTAATAAAAAAATTATAATAATAAAAATGCCATAAATAATCCCCTATTTTGTAGACACTATGGCCCAGATCAGAGAGAATTGGATTCTCGTAGCGTATCAGAAATACACTACGCCGCCGTTTCTTAACTGGCTCTACGTGGAATCCAGGTAGATTTTGTCCAGTAAACGACGGCGGCGTAGTGTATTTCTCCCGTCGCAATACATATAGACGAGTAGGGGGCGTGAAGGATTTAAAATAGGCGCGTTCCCGCGGCGATCGAACTGCGCATGCTCCGTTCGCAAATTTCCCGCCGTGCATTGCGCGAAATCACGTCGTTACGTCATTCGTTGTTTGAGTAGCGTCGTTTACGGACATTTCTATTCCCGAACGAGTTACGCAAAAAAAATAAAAATAATTTAAATTCGACGCGGGAATGACGGCCATACTTAACATGGGCTACGCACCGTTAGACCAGCAAAAAGCTGGTCTAACAGTACGTAAAAAAAAACAGACGTAAGCGATTGCGAAGACCGCTCGTATCTTCGTGGATCGCCGTAAAAACACATTTGCATATCCCGACGCATGAAAACGACGCGAACTCCTCCCAGCGGCCGCAAAAATATCGCAGCGTAGATCCGAAGGCTTACGAAGACGTAAGCCTCTCGGATCGAAGCCCGAAGCCGCCGTATCATGGTTTGAGGATTCAAACTAGTGATACGGCGCGCGAAATTTGAAATTACTCCTGTCTAACACCAGTTAGACAGGCGTAATTGCTTTATGAATCTGGGCCTATAGCTTTTGCGCATACCAATCAATATACGCTTATTGCAATTTTTTTAACCAAAAATGTGTAGAAGAATACATCGGCCTAAACTGAGAAAGAAATTCATTTTTTTTAAATATATTTTTGGGGGATATTTATTATTATTAGGGTGGAGTGGCGTGCTGACGTCATCAACAACGAACGCAAAGGTCACGGAAGTTACGGGCGGATAGCGAGAGCCGGCCGGCTCGAGATTTACTTGATGCGCTTTTTTTTTAATCTACCTTCATGTGAGTGCATACAATTGTTTTTCTTAATATTACATTTTTTTATGCAGTATTACGCTGTGGTAGCTCCATTTATTTTTATTTCTATGGGGACTTATTAACATCGAGTTCATGGTGAAAGACATACAAGTGATGTAGGAGTGTTTGCTGCTTTCCATTGAGACCTAGAGCTGGGTAATCAGCCACATGCGGATACAATCTATCTAAAAAGAGATCAAACCTGTCGATAAGCTGCATTGATATCTCAGGAGGAGGATCTTTAATCTATCTCATTGCCACACTTTTTCTTTGGCGTTCATTGTTTGGAGTCACCCTGAATTTCTTTATAAGAAGACCAGCCATCTCTCATGAACTATGTATTTCACCATTCTGTGAATTTTTTATTTTTTTTCATATATTATTTATTTAATATCTCATCCATATTCGCCACTTTTCAATAACTGGGAATTAATCATAGACAATTTTAATCATGACTAAATTTTTTCAAATTTTATTGACTTTTTGTACTCATCACTTATGATAAGTTTGGTGTTCATCACTGAGCCAACGTTTGTGGTGTACATGGTAGTTTTGATACTATTATCATCATTGAGCACGAATCAATGCACATGTCAGCATTAATATATTCTCTAATTGCAGTACAGCTCGTTTTTTGTTTATAGGTTCTGGTGTGTGTATCTCACATTAGAGTTGCAGCAGCATATTCATTTGCACATTATTTCACATCCCTTGGGTTCACACAATTGTTCATTATTGTACACTCCTTGGGTGCCATAGTCAGCGCAGTAATTCACCTTGTTCAATATTTATTATAGCAAAAAGTAAAAAATATTGTTGTTTTTTTTCAAAATTTACGCTCTTTCTTTGTTTATAGCGCAAAAAATATAAACCGCAGAGGTGATCAAATGCCACCAAAAGAAAGCTTAATTTGTGGTAAAAAAGGACATCAATTTTGTTTGGGTGCAATGTCACAAAAAGTGCTCTGGTCAAGAAGGGGGTAAATTCTTTTGAGGCTGAAGTGGTTAAAATCACTGTTTCTTTAACTACTTAAGGACCCCTTCACGCCGATATACGTCGGCAGAATGGCAAGGCTGGGCACATCCACGTACCTGTACGTGGCCCTTTAAGCCCAGCCGCGGGGTCGCGCGCACGTGCGCCGTCGGCGTGCGCACGCGACCCGGTCCGAAGCTCCATGACTGCGCCGGCGGGACCCGCCGACCCGATTGCCGCCGGTGTCCGGCATTCGGTCCTCCGGAGCTGAAGAACAGGGAGAGGTGTATGTAAACACACCTTCCCCATTCTTCACAGTGGCACTGTCATTGATCGTCTGTTCCCTGATATAGGGAAACACGATCAATGATGTCACAAGTCCAGCCCTGCCCCCCTACAGTTATAAACACATATGAGGTCACACTTAACCCCTTCAGCGCCCCCTAGTGGTTAACTCCCGAACTGCAATTGGCATTTTCACAGTAAACAATGCATTTTTATAGCACTTTTCGCTGTGAAAATGACAATGGTCCCAAAAATGTGTCAAAATTGTCCGATGTGTCCGCCATAATGTCACAGTCGCCACCATTAGTAGTAAAAACAAAATATTAATAAAAATGCAATAAAACTATACCCTATTTTGTAAACGCTATAAATTTTGCGCAAACCAATCGATAAACGCGTATTGCGATATTTACCAAAAATAGGTAGAAGAATACGTATCGGCCTAAACTGAGAAAAAATCATGTTTTTTTTAATCTTTTTTGGGTGTATTTATTATAGCAAAAAGTTAAAAATATTGATTTTTTTCAAAATTGTCGCTCTATTTTTGTTTATAGCGTAAAAAAACGCAGAGGTGATGAAATACCACCAAAAGAAAGCTCTATTTGTGGGAAAAAAGGACGTCAATTTTGTTTGGGAGCCACGTCGCACGACCGTGCAATTGTCAGTTAAAGCGACACAGTGCCGAATCGCAAAAACTGGCCAGGTCCTTTACCTGCATAATGGTCCGGGTCTTAAGTGGTTAAAAATAGGGCTGTGCAAATTAACTTTTAATTAATCGATTAATCTTTAATTTTTTTGATCGATCAAAAACGTTTTGATCTATTAAAATTCTTTTGATTGGTACTCACCTCTCTGCTGGCTTCTGGGCCTTCAGGGAGTTCCATCTGAGATCCGGTAACGTCACGGACATCGGCGGGGCTTGTTGTGTCCATCTGAAGGGCTCCTTTGCTGTGCCTTCATATCTGCATGCCGGCTGGACCTTACTATCTGCTACACGTAAGGGCTGTTACACTTCCCTCTATCAACCTGAGATTCTACAGTCACCCACTGGGAGTTGTGACAGGACATCTACATGCCGACAGACTGATGTTAACCTCTCCTCATCTGGATTCAGCAGTGGCATCGTTGTATACATTTTTATACCAGTATCATACTTGGCTACATGTTTTTATGACTGCTTTTGGTACCGTTTGGTATTACTCGCACCATTTTTACAGTTTATGTAGCTACATCAATTTTATCTCCAGTGCAATATTTATTTGGTTACCTACTTGAAGACTATAAAAGTTTTAATGCTATTCCCATTGAGCGCTGCCTTTGTGTGTTTTTTGTATCCTGCTATCCATTTTTCCAGTGGTTGGAGCTGCACTGGGAATCGGCCTGCAAGGAGGAGATCAGCTAAAAGTAGTTGGATCTGTATGTGCGTTATAATTAATCGAAATTAGTCGATTAATCGATTAAAATAAAAAACGATTAATCGAACACAAAAATTTTGATCAGTAACAGCCCTAGTTAAAAACAATTGTTTTAAACTTTTTTTTGCAATGATACAGTACCCAGGCCCCCATACGCTTTTTATGACAACTTGCATATAAGCCTTTTAAAATGAGGACTTTAGATTTTTCATGTTTGTGTCCCATACAGTGCTTTGAAAAAGTATTCATACCCCTTGAAATTTTCTACATTTTGTCATGTTAAAACTAAAAACATAAATGTATTTTATTGGGATTTTATGTGATAGACCAACACAGAGTGGCACATAATTGTGAAGTGGAATGAAAATGATAAATGGTTTTCAATTTGTTTTACAAATAAATAGGTAAGTGTGGCGTGCATTTGTATTCAGCCCACCTGAATCAACACTTTGTAAAACCACCTTTTGTTGCAATTACAGCACCAAGTCTTTTTCAGGATGTCTCTACCAGCTTTGCGCATCTAGAGAGTGACATTTTTGCCCATTCTTCTTTGAAAAATAGCTCAAGCTCTGTCAGATTGGATGGAGAGTGTCCGTGAACAGCAGTTTTCAAGTCTTGCCACAGATTCTCAATTGGATTTAGGTCTGGACTTTGGCTGGGCCTTTCTTACACATGAATATTCTTTGATCTAAACCATTACATTGTAGCTCTGGCTATATGTTTACAGCCTTCCAGTCTCAAGTCTTTTACAGACTCTAATGCCCTGTACATGCGATCAGAAATTCCGCCAGCAAAGCTCCGATGTGAGCTTTTGAACGGAAATTCCGACCATGTGTATGCTCCATCGGACTTCTGCTGTCAGAATTTCTGCCAGCAAAAGATTGAGAGCTGGTTCTCAAATTTTCAGACGGAAAAAAATCCTATCGTAAAATCTGATCGTCTGTAGCAATTCCGACGTGCAAAATTCTGGCGCGTGCTCAGAAACAATTCATCGCATGCTCGGAAGCATTGAACTTCATTTTCTCGGCTAGTCATAGTGTTGTACATCACTGCGTTCTTGATGATCGAAAGTTCAGAGAACTTTTGTGTGACCGTGTGTATTCAAGAGAAGCTTAAGCGGAATTCCGTTGGAAAAACCATCCAAGGTTTTTCCGCTGGAAAATGCGATCGTGTGTACGGGGCACAACAGGTTTTATTCCAAGATTGCCCTGTGTTTCGCTTCATCCATCTTTCCATCAACTCTGACCTGCTTCCCTATCCCTGCTGAAGAAAATCATCCCCACAACATGATGCTGCCACCACCATGTTTCACGGTGGGGATGGTGTGGTCTCTTTCTCTTCTTGTTAGAGGAGAAAAATGTAAATAAACAAAAGTGTTTGTAAAAATAAGTATATAAAGAAAGAAAAAATAGCAAGACCAAAGTTTGTTCTAGGTTAGTGTCACGGTTAGACATAGTGTCATTATCAGGGTCATAGGTCAAGGTCAGAGCCAACATTAAAAGGTCAGTGTCAGTATATTTTATGTAGGATTTGAAAAAAATGTAATTGGTATTAGTGTCAGTTAGTGTCAGCGAGTTTTAGGTAGGATAAAACAAAATCAAGCTTTGTTTCTGGGCCGTACTACAGGTGCAAATAAATAACATGCTTAATCAGTCTTTCAGTCTTATCTTCCTTCTCAGTCCGGCTTGGTGGACTACAGAATACATCCTTTTATGTTATTGAGATGAGGTAAGTGCGAGATGTTTTGTAGTCTTAATGATTTAACTGTCCTAGAGCGGCAATACTGCTCTATAGATACAGTACAGTGTGTGAGCATTGTCAGCCTAGGGCAGGAAATGTGTTACTGGAAGAATTACTAGTTGAAAATAGAGGGAAAAAAAGCCTTAAATAAGAAACGTAATACAGTCTATGGACTGGTAAGCTGCAAAATATTAAGATTTTGTTCTTAGGTTTAGATACACTTGAAAGTGGAACTAATCACTCTCAATCAACATTATGGAACCTTGGATTACAAGCATAATCCTTCTAGGAGAATGCTTGCAATCCAAAGCATATCAAAGCAAGTTTCCACATAGAAGTCAAGGAAGTGAATATAATTAGTTCCGTATTTCCGAGTGATTCAGAGTATTTCCAAGCGGCTCCCACCGGTTCAGAGTGTCACCAGCGGCCCCTCACCTCTGGCCAAATGTGGTACTGCACGCCCTATTAGCTTAAATTCTGCTTGTTTTGCGAGACAACACTCACAAACATTCAGGATTAAAAAAAAAAAAAGTTGCTCGTTATTCAAAATGCTTGTTAACCGCGTTACTCATAAACCAAGGTTCCTGTAAGGAAAGGACTGAAACGCCGTTGGCACGCATACGCGTGCATGCGCGCCTACCTGGAACGCAAAATACATTGTTGACCAATGGCGCGCATTTGCGCGCGCATGCGCGCATCCACCAACCGCAACGGCGCACTTCCGCGCATGCGCGGGTGCGGCGGACGGCGCGCTCACGCAGGGGGCGTTCCTGACCCCCTCTCAACCTATTTAAAGGACGCTCTGATGTCTGGGCGGTGCTGACCGGTCTTCTATGATTCCTGAACTCCTGACGCCTGTATACCTCACCACGATACCTGTTTAAACCACCTGGCTTGTGACCTTGACCTTGCTCCTGCTAAACCCTTGTATACTCTGCTGCCTGCCTGCTGACGACCCGGCTTGTGACCTCGACCTTGTTCCTGCTAAACCCTTGTATACTCTGCTGTCTGCCTGCTGACGACCCGGCCTGTGACCTTTGACCTCGCCTCTGCTCGATCCCTTGCACTTCACTGCCTACCTGCTGCCAACCGGCCATCCTAAGACTCCTGCTTCCAAGGCTCCCGCCACGGGTCCTCCTGATTTGCTAGGGCCTCCAGCCCTGTGTCTGCTGCTCATCTGGGGTTCTCTGCCCTTCCTGCATCCGACGGCACTCAAGCAAATACCATCAGGCACTCGTGTTCCTCCTACCCGAACGCCATCTGTTTCACCCCCAGAGGGGTTCCGGGTTGGAGATACAAGAGAGGCCGACCTCTTCACATCAGACTCCTACCAGGTACGTGACAGTACCGGTCAGCCAGGAATGGAGTCTGGAAGAGAGGCCTCTCCACCAAGAGACGTTATGGAGTCTATCTCTGCGCTGGCTCATTTGGTGCAGAATTTACAGAGGGACTTTAATCGCATTGAGGAGCGACTACCAAACCAAGGAGGTGTTGCACCAGCCTCTACCCCTTCTTCAGTCGCTGATGCTGCTACCCAAGTTGAGTCAAGTTTTCCCTATGGATTTCCTCCTTATCCTCCTCCTGAACCCAGGGTGCCTATTCCCGAAAGATTCTCCGGAAATCGCAAAATGTTTAGAAATTTTCGCAACTCCTGTGAACTTTACTTTTCCTTGTTGCCCCGGACTTTCACTTCTGAGGACGTTAAGGTGGGGTTTATAATCACACTCTTATCAAATGAACCACTTACCTGGGCTCACCACCTTAGAGAACAGCTGGATCCTGCCCTAGTCTCCACCGACTCCTTTTTCTCAGCCATGGCCCAAATATATGCCGATCCCTTCTGTCAGCAATCAGCAGAATCCCAGCTTAGCAAGCTACAACAAGGGTCAAGACCTGTTGAGGACTACATCACTGATTTTCGTGTCTTGAGTACGGACACCCAATGGAATAGTCCTGCCCTTCGCCATTGGTTTCGCCACGGTCTTTCTGACCCCTTAAAGGATGAGTTAGCCAGAGTAGGAATCCCAGCATCCTTGGAGGACTTGATTACTCTGACCACCCAGATCGACCGCCGATTACGCGAACGACAGGCGGAGAAAGCGGGAGGAACCCTTTCTGTAGCTGCTGAGCCTGACCTATCAACCACATTCTCTGGCCGAAAGGCTCAACACGGGGCCTACCACAGGAGCGTCCCAAGGGCTCCCCTCACTCCGTCTGAACGTCTCAGGCGACTACGTGCCAACCTGTGTTTCTATTGTGGGGAGGCCAGCCACCTTTTACGAACTTGTCCAGCCAGGACCATCCGAGTCCGTTCTCGACAACCCCACTTAGAACACCTCCTCGGAGAGGGTCGGTCACAACTGTCCCTTCCAGTCATTCTCCAAGTTAATGGAAAGGCACTCCCTGTGGCAGCAATCATAGACTCTGGAGCTTGCAGCTGTTTTGTGGACTCCACATTTGTCTCTCTGCATCAGCTTCCCGTATGTACCAAGAAACAGGAATTCCTTGTCCACTTGGCCGACGGCTCCGGCATCAAATCTGGCCCGGTCACCCAAGAGACTGCACCTATTTTCTGTCAAACCCCTTCTGGTCACCATGAATTTCTTTGTTTGGATGTCATAGCCTCACCCATGTTTCCCATCATCCTTGGTGTTCCATGGTTAAGAGCTCATAACCCGCACATCGACTGGCCCACTGGGGTGGTCACTTTCTCTTCCAATTACTGTCTGGAGCACTGCTTTCCAGAAAAACCTGTTGGTATTACTCCCCTTCTGAGCCTTCAACCTGACCCTGAAATCATTAAGCTGGTACCTCCGGCCTACCACGGATACCTGGATGTGTTCAACAAGAAGGGTGCAGACACTCTTCTGCCCCACAGGACATATGATTGCCCTATTGAGCTTTTGCCTGGGGCCGAGATTCCTTTTGGCCGAATTTACCCCCTCTCGGAACCCGAACTGGAAGCTCTACGGGCTTACATCGATGAAAGTCTGAAAAAGAAGTTCATCCGACCCTCCACGTCACCTGCAGGTGCCGGTATCTTCTTTGTGGAGAAAAAGGATCACTCCCTCAGACCCTGCATTGATTACCGGGACCTGAACAAAATTACTATTAAGAACAGGTACCCCCTTCCCCTGATTCCCGAGTTGTTCCAGAGACTGCGGGGGGCACGAATTTTCTCAAAACTTGACCTAAGAGGGGCATACAACCTGGTTAGAATCAGGGAAGGGGATGAATGGAAGACAGCTTTTCGAACACGCTTTGGTCACTTCGAGTACCTAGTCATGCCATTCGGGCTCTGCAATGCCCCAGCCACATTCCAACATCTTGTGAACGATGTTTTCCGGGACTATCTGGACCTATTTGTCATAGTCTATCTGGATGACATTTTGGTCTTCTCCGAATCCCTCGAATCCCATCAGATCCATGTGAAAAGAGTCTTGGATCGACTCAGAAAGCACCGCCTTTACGCAAAAGCTGAAAAATGCGATTTTGAAAAACAAACGATACACTTCCTTGGACTTGTCATCTCCGCGGATGGGATCGCAATGGATCCTCAAAAAGTCGCATCTGTCCTGGAATGGCCTGCCCCTACTGACAGAAAAGCTGTTCAACGGTTCGTAGGATTCGCCAATTTCTACAGGAAATTTATTAAGAATTTTTCTGGCATTATTTCCCCCATCACTCAGCTAACCAGGCAGCATATACCTTTCCAGTGGACACCCGAAGCACAAGAGGCTTTTGAACAATTAAAAACATTATTTACTTCCGCACCCATCCTGAAGCACCCTGATCCTGCTCTAGCTTTTGTGTTGGAGGTAGATGCTTCAGAAAATGCAGTCGGGGCTATATTATCCCAACGTCAGGGTCCTAAATCTTTGCTTTACCCTGTAGCCTTCTTCTCCAAGAAACTAAACCCGTCTGAGAGGAACTATGATGTTGGGGACCGAGAGTTGCTTGCTATTAAAGCTGCGCTAGAGGAGTGGCGCTATCTTCTGGAAGGAGCCTCCCATCCAATTCTTATCTTCACGGACCACAAGAATTTGGAATATCTGAGGACGGCCAAACGATTAAGACCTCGACAAGCACGATGGGCATTATTTTTCTCTCGTTTTGTGTTTCACATCACATTTCGCCCTGGTTCTAAAAATGGTAAGCCAGATGCCTTATCCCGAATGTTTAAAGATCCTGTGAGCCCCGCAGAGCCTGATACCATCCTTCCGGCCAAAAACTTTTTGATCCTTCAAACAGATCTGTTGTCTCAAATAAAAACAAGCGTGGTCAACCAACCACCTCCACAGGACTTAGCGCTTCAACTAAAGGATGGCCTTTACCTTCATGGGAAACAAGTTTTTATCCCTGAGCAATTCAGAGTTTCCATCCTGGCACGTTGCCATGACCACCCTCTAGCCGGTCACTATGGCATCCGTAAGACGGCCGATTTGGTCGCCCGCTCTTTCTGGTGGCCAGAGTTACTGCAGGACTGCAGGAAATATGTCAGATCCTGTACTACATGCCTCCGAAACAAGACAGACAGAGCCAAGACTTGGGGTCTTCTGGAGCCCCTTCCTGTGCCTAAGAAACCATGGAGTATGATCTCCATGGATTTTATTGTAGAACTTCCCCCATCTGAGGACTTCAATACCATTTTTGTTGTGGTGGATCGCCTTACTAAGATGGCCCACTTTGTACCCCTGCAAGGTACTCCTTCGGCTACAGAAACGGCCACGGCCTTCATCAAGGAGATCGTCAGATTGCATGGTATTCCCGACAGCATCATTTCCGACCGAGGAGTACAATTCACCTCCAGATTTTGGAGGGCTTTATGTGAAGCTCTAAATATTAAACTTCGCCTCTCTTCTGCATACCACCCACAAACCAATGGTCAGACGGAGAGGACGAATCAAACCCTCGAACAGTACCTGCGGTGTTTCTCTTCTTTTGCACAGGACGACTGGCTTTCTCTCCTTCCGCTGGCAGAGTTCTCGTATAATAACACAATACACTCAGCAACCAATCAGTCTCCGTTCTTCGCTAATCTTGGCTACCATCCGTCCTTCTTACCAGAGATACCTGTTGAGAGTTCCGTACCTGCTGTGCAAGACCGCCTAAACTTCTTTTCCACCAACAATCAGGTGCTACAGGATGCAATTTCCAAAGCCCAGGCAAGCAATAAAAAGTTCTTCGACAAAAAGAGACGAGGCAACCTGAACCTGGAGCCTGGGGATAAAGTCTGGCTGTCTACGACCAATCTAAAGTTGAGTTGCCCCTCAAAGAAACTGGGTCCCAAATTTTTGGGCCCTTTCCCTGTGAAACGGAAGATCAATACAGTGGCCTTCGAATTGGTGTTACCCAAGAACCTAAAGATGCACCCGGTATTTCACTCCTCCCTATTGAAACCTGCCATGCCAAACCCCTTTCCCAACCGGGTCTCTGAAGTTCCCCCTTCCGTTCTGGTTGAGGGGAATGAGGAGTTTGAGGTGGAGTCTATTTTGGACTGTAGACGCAGGAATAACCTTACCCAATTCCTTGTCAAGTGGAAAGGTTACGGCCCCGAAGAAAATTCTTGGGAACCGGCTTCTAACATACATGCCCCGAGATTGGTACAAGCCTTTTTTCAACGTCACCCGGAAAAGAAAGCCCTGAGGGGCATCCAGAGGCTGCCCGTAAGGGGGGGGGCAATGTAAGGAAAGGACTGAAACGCCGTTGGCACGCATACGCGTGCATGCGCGCCTACCTGGAACGCAAAATACATTGTTGACCAATGGCGCGCATTTGCGCGCGCATGCGCGCATCCACCAACCGCAACGGCGCACTTCCGCGCATGCGCGGGTGCGGCGGACGGCGCGCTCACGCAGGGGGCGTTCCTGACCCCCTCTCAACCTATTTAAAGGACGCTCTGATGTCTGGGCGGTGCTGACCGGTCTTCTATGATTCCTGAACTCCTGACGCCTGTATACCTCACCACGATACCTGTTTAAACCACCTGGCTTGTGACCTTGACCTTGCTCCTGCTAAACCCTTGTATACTCTGCTGCCTGCCTGCTGACGACCCGGCTTGTGACCTCGACCTTGTTCCTGCTAAACCCTTGTATACTCTGCTGTCTGCCTGCTGACGACCCGGCCTGTGACCTTTGACCTCGCCTCTGCTCGATCCCTTGCACTTCACTGCCTACCTGCTGCCAACCGGCCATCCTAAGACTCCTGCTTCCAAGGCTCCCGCCACGGGTCCTCCTGATTTGCTAGGGCCTCCAGCCCTGTGTCTGCTGCTCATCTGGGGTTCTCTGCCCTTCCTGCATCCGACGGCACTCAAGCAAATACCATCAGGCACTCGTGTTTCTCCTACCCGAACGCCATCTGTTTCACCCCCAGAGGGGTTCCGGGTTGGAGATACAAGAGAGGCCGACCTCTTCACATCAGACTCCTACCAGGTACGTGACAGTTCCACTGTATTTTAATGCTGCTAGCATTAGTAAATAGATAGGAAGACATAATGTATTTTCTTGTTTTTAACTTGTTTTACATTTTTTAGTTGCTTCCTGGTATCTGGCCTAGGCCAACGTGTCATAAATCTCACAAGCCTTCATTCATCTGGAGGAAAAGAGGAGGAGCTTTCTCGGCTATGTACACCTTCCTGCCTGCATGCCTGAGCTAAGGGCAGATGGACTTCATGAAGTAAATGCTATATAAATCATCTGCATGTTACTCAAGATAAAACAGGAAATGCGGCGCTATACAGCAAAAGAAAATATTGCACACACAACAATTGAACTGCTGAGGTGTTGGTCATATGACCAGGTGCTAATAACCTTAAAGGTGTGTAGACCAAGCATCAATGCATGGAAAACAAAACATAAATAGTACATACACATACAACAAATAAATATTGATGTGTTGATCATGTGATCAAATGCTATTGATCACAGAGGTGTATAAGCCAAGTACAGATGCATGGAAAACAAATCATAGATAATAAGTCCAAGTGTACTCAGGTGGATATCATGAAAGAAAGAAAGTCCCAGATAATTAGGTGATAAAACAATGTTGAATATGTGAGGTGAGATATATCACTTTCTGGATTTTCAAACTGAAATATAGCATCCACCGTGTAGTCCAAAAATGGTCAAGAAGATAAAATACTCTTACCAGAGAGGGTGGACATACTGACCAGCGGTGGTATGTCAAACAAGCATGGATAGGGTCACCAGACCGGGGAGGACCATGGAGGGAACTCTGAAGTCATACGATCCAAACATTAATCCAGTCACAGATCATCAGAAATAGGCGTTCCAGATGTATTAAAGCGATGAGGGCTCATGGATTGGAATTCACATAGGAGGATATGCAAAAAAACAAAGGAAGGCTCCACGTGGTAGGCTGTTTGGAACGCTAATACACTTTGCGTGATGACGTCAGTCGGCATCAGCGTGAGGATGCGGGAGTGCGCATGACTTCTGCACAATCACGTCGTTGTGTGAGCGTATGCCTGGGGCTGACGTGAAGTGTCCATGCGTCGCCGGGGGTGAGCGCGGTGACGCATTTGTTGACTTCAGAGTTCCCTCCATGGTCCTCCCCGGTCTGGTGACCCTATCCATGCTTGTTTGACATACCACCGCTGGTCAGTATGTCCACCCTCTCTGGTAAGAGTATTTTATCTTCTTGACCATTTTTGGACTACACGGTGGATGCTATATTTCAGTTTGAAAATCCAGAAAGTGATATATCTCACCTCACATATTCAACATTGTTTTATCACCTAATTATCTGGGACTTTCTTTCTTTCATGATATCCACCTGAGTACACTTGGACTTATTATTTGTGATTTGTTTTCCATGCATCTGTACTTGGCTTATACACCTCTGTGATCAATAGCATTTGATCACATGGTCAACACATCAATATTTATTTGTTGTATGTGTGTATGTACTATTTGCATTGATGCTTGGTCTACACACCTTTAAGGTTATTAGCACCTGGTCATATGACCAACACCTCAGCAGTTCAATTGTTGTGTGTGCAATATTTTCTTTTGCTGTATAGCACCACATTTCCTGTTTTTTCTTTTCTATGCAACACTGTTTTATTGTTGATGCTGGCAGCTATTTTCCTATATTTTGTTCACTACTAGCGCAACTTTGCCCCTTACACTTTTTGTTTCTTCTCTAACATTATTGTTGCAGCTACCATATTTGATATTCTCACGTTTGAGTTTTTTTCATAGACATCACTACTATGGATGTTTTTAAATATAGAATCAATCGTTCACTGAACACAGATGGAGTGTTTGTTCCGACAAACACTAATACTGAGATTAGTGGTTTATTAATGAGACTTAAAAATCTCATGACTACAGAAATCCACTTACAATGGGATATAGTCTTTTTGGAGCAATACTATAAAGAAAACCTTGTTCCTAGAGGCCTGAGATGGGATGTACACCCCCAACAGGGAGATGTGAAAACTGCGGCCTGGTTTCAATATTTTAATGATGCCGGTCTCAGCCTTCTTAATTTTTTAGCTGGCAGGAAAAAGGCCAAACTATCAGCCATCGACTCTGAGATTAAAACTTTTAGGGACCAGCTACTTCCACATAAAACAACATCTGAGTACCAGTCTCTCTCTTCCAATCTCCAAAATCTATTGGAGAAAGAGGAGAGAGAACAACGCTCTAAAAAGCAGAAGAAATATTCTCGAGACTATAAGAACAACATGGTTTTTAGTTGGCAAAAGAAGGAACTCCCTCCTTCTTCAGACCCCAATTGCATGGATACGTCAGCTCCAATTGCTGCTGGGGTCACATCTAACAATCCACGATCAACCCCTCCCCATTCTATATGTATTAGAACTGAGGCCCCTCGGAATTTGGTTGCTCAACAGGCAAAAACCCCAAATACCAAGAATTCATCTAGAGGTGGATCCAGAGGGAGAGGGGGAAGAGGTCGAGGTAGAGGCTCATTACCTACACACAATGGTGGCCCTAGACATTCTGACTATCAGGGTCGTGATAGATCACCACGAGATCCCTATAGGGACCGTGATGGTTATTATCATGACCAACAATATCCTAACTACACTCCAATTAGAACATCTAATAGGTTTTCAGGCGAGACTCACTCACGTGAAGGATATAACAATCACCATCCGTATATGGAAAGAGAGTATGATCCTTATGATAGGTCTCCATATACCTATAAACGCCCTCATTTTGAAGGTCCACATGGAGGGGATTTTCCCAGGGCCCCCACAGGCCCCAAGCGAGGCGCAGAAACAAAAGAGGCACCCGAGGGGGGAGGCGGGCCAGGAAAAAGAAGGAAACTGTAAAATGCAGCGGTATTTTTAATCTTAGTCAAGGTATTTTTTCTGAAGCTGAACTTCTGACCTTGAACAAAGGCCTTAAGTTTGTCCCTTCTAAACAGCTTAATAAGTTCGCAAATTAAACATTCAAAGACATTTTTTGGCTAACCCCTATCAATCTAAGGGAACCAGTAAGCAACCTGATGGTATCATTCACTCAGGTCTATCTAACCCTTCTCTTTTCAACCCCCCCAGTGCTACACCCCCTTCAATTAAAGTTTTCAGGGATCTAGTCTTGAACGATTTAGACTCTCTTCCCAAAAAACGTACCTACGATCACCCGGATATCAAAAAGGGTCTTAAATCTCTATGTGAACGTAGGGATTTGATTATCCACCCGGCGGATAAAGGCGGAGGAGTAGTCATTTTAGATAAAAGCGTCTATCACTCGGAGATGTGTCGAATACTAGGAGATGAGAGCACTTATACGCCTCTCCCCTATGACCCCACCAAAAAACTTAGAAAAGAACTACTCAACCTAGTGAATGAAGGATTCCATGATGGTATTCTGGATAAAAAAAGAAAAAGACTACTTGGTACCGGTAGTTCCCAGAATTCCAGTAATGTACTACCTTCCAAAGATTCACAAGAACATTACCCAGCCTCCGGGTAGACCAATTGTGAGCGGGATTAATTCCGTGACTTCGAAGATTGGTAGATATGTTGATTTCTATCTCCAGCCCTTAGTATGTACAGTGCCATCTTTTCTTAAAGATACGGGGGATACCATCCGTCGTCTTCAGTCTGTTGACTATAAAGAAGGCTGTCTGTTGGTGACAGCAGACGTCACATCGTTGTATACGTCTATCCCACACCGACTGGGGTTTAAAGCAGTTGAGTACTTTCTATCTACTAAAAGCCCTATTCCAGACATTCAGCAACAATTCATCATGAGACTACTCAAATTTGCTACTCAGGGTAATTACTTTTGGTACAATAATGAATTTTTTCTTCAAACTAAGGGTGTGGCAATGGGGGCTAAGTTTGCCCCCAGCCTAGCCAATCTATTTATGGCCCAGTGAGAGGAGGATGTCGTTTATGTCCTTCAGCTTCCTGAGCTGTTGTTGTGGGCATGCTACATCGACGACATCCTCCTCCTATGGCATGGCGATGA
This sequence comes from Rana kukunoris, assembly GCA_029574335.1. Taxonomy (NCBI): domain Eukaryota; kingdom Metazoa; phylum Chordata; class Amphibia; order Anura; family Ranidae; genus Rana; species Rana kukunoris. The sequence continues at coordinate 342,450,821 of CM056049.1, read as the reverse complement.
AGAATCACTACATGATTTTATGGCAACCCTTAATGATAATGAGATGAATATTGTTCTGACCTATGACATCAGTTCCACCGTGATCCACTTTCTGGATTTGGAGATATCTGTTGTCGATCAAAAACTGGTGACTAAGACCTTTTTTAAGCCGATTGATCGGAACGGATATATTCCCACTGACAGTTGTCACAATAGTTCGTGGCTTAAATCTGTACCTTACAGCCAACTATTATGTATCAGGAGGAATTGTACTCACCTAGTAGATTTTCACCAACAGGCGATCATTTTGAAATCAAGATTTGTTGAAAAAGGGTATACACCAGGCAGTATAGATGACGATATAGAATGTGTTTCTAAACTTCATAGAGATAACATTGTCTCGGAACAACCTAAACGTACTTCTGACACCAAGTTTAAATGGTCATTTACTACCCAATACTCAGTACAACATAAACAAATTAAGAAAATCTTCAACCGTCATTGGAAAGTACTTCAAAATGACCCCCTTTTAGGTCCTGTACTCCCTGACAAAGCAGGTGTTGTTTTCAGAGGTGCTATGTCCCTTAGAAACAAATTGGATCCCAATGTATCGGACCCGCCAATCAAATCCTCTTTTTTTCCTGAAATCAAAGGATTCCACGCCTGCCGTAAAAGTAATGTCTGTCTTCATAATACTTTGACTAAGCGGAAGATAGATAGTTTTTCGTCTACAGTGACTTCTAAGGTATACCATATGAAAGAATTTGTCACCTGTGCTACACGTTATGTAGTATATCTCATAACCTGTCCTTGTAACAAACAATATGTCGGAAGGACCATACGGACCTTCTCTATTAGAGTCAATGAACATATCAAAAGTATCAAAAAAGGGAAGACCAATCACAGTGTACCCAGACACTATTCCCAACATCATGATAAAAATCCGTCAGGTACCCGCATCCAGGTGATTGACAAATTTACACCACATTGGAGGGGAGAATCTCGAGTCAGGGGTGTGTCTCGGCTCAAAATGTTCTGGATACACCAGCTCCGCTGCTTTTCCCCTCACGGGTTAAACATAGACTGGGATATTAATGCTTTTATTAATAAAGCATAAGGTGTCTCTTGGTCTAGACTTTTTCCCGTACTTTTTCTCATTATATTTTACCCAAGACCAATGAGTCTAGGATTTTCCACGGACACTGTTTTAATATGTCTCTTTTTAAGCTGTTTTTTATTTTTTTATTTTTCTGTTCTCTTATTCCTATTTCCTGGTTACAATATGCAGGTTTATTTTAAAGATTAGGGGCTTTTCTTATGTATACCTATGTTTATATGTCAGATATGTACCTAGGTGTATACAATGTTAGAGTCTTGCATCTATATGGTCCTCTATCTTTATATTAATATGATGTTTCCTTACAACCAGTCCCGATCCCTTTGGGATTTTTCTTTCCCCACGCTGGTTGCCTAATACCCGGGTCGTCCTGCCATTGGACAATACCCGTGGTAGGCTGTTTGGAACGCTAATACACTTTGCGTGATTACGTCAGTCGGCATCAGCGTGAGGATGCGGGAGTGCGCATGACTTCTGCGCAATCACGTTGTTGTGTGAGCGTATGCCTGGGGCTGACGTGAAGTGTCCATGCGTCGCCGCGGGTGAGCGCGGTAACGCATTTGTGCCGTATATGCCGTCGTTCACCCCCATAGACAGCTCTTACGACAGACACGATACCCCGCCCCCAGAGGTTGGTCTGGACTGGTGTAGGTGTGTCTTGTGCTCCAGTGACTGTATGCACAGGACGTCTTGTTGACAATTTATCAGCTGTTAAGAGTTTTGATACAATTTGGCTAATTATGTGCACTATATATGAGCGTGGTGTGGAGCAGCAGGTTTATGCCCCAGTTGAAGAGTTTTTTACTCGAAACATGTAGGGTACATGGCCTGCTACAGCCTATCCACATACCACGCTTTACCCTTCGTGATCACTTGTATTCACCACTTCATTCTGCCTGATACTTTGTTTTTATTTTTTTAAATGTTTTTTATGGCATTACTTTTTGCCTTACCAATAAAAGCTGCCTTGCCCTGCCTTTGGGTTTAATTGCACCATGTGGAGCCTTCCTTTGTTTTTTTGCATATCCTCCTATGTGAATTCCAATCCATGAGCCCTCATCGCTTTAATACATCCGGAACGCCTATTTCTGATGATCTGTGACTGGATTAATGTTTGGATCGTATGACTTCAGAGTTCCCTCCATGGTCCTCCCTGGTCTGGTGACCCTATCCATGCTTGTTTGACATACCACCGCTGGTCAGTATGTCCACCCTCTCTAGTAAGAGTATTTTATCTTCTTGACCATTTTTGGACTACACGGTTGATGCTATATTTCAGTTTGAAAATCCAGAAAGTGATATATCTCACCTCACATATTCAACATTGTTTTATCACCTAATTACACTTGTACTATTACTATTTATGTTTTGTTTTCCATGCATTGATGCTTGGTCTACACACCTTTAATGTTATTAGCACCTGGTCATATGACCAACACCTCAGCAGTTCAATTGTTGTGTGTGCAATATTTTCTTTTGCTGTATAGCGCCGCATTTCCTGTTTTTTCTTTTCTATGCAACACTGTTATATTGTTGATGCTGGCAGCTATTTTCCTATATTTTGTTCACTACTAGCGCAACTTTGCCCCTTACACTTTATGTTACTCAAGATGTTCATGGCTAGAAATGCTAGGGAGGTGTTTTTCAAAGTGATTTCTCAGCAAAATAAAGCATGGAGACATTAATGGATGAATGAGTTTGCCTTAAATATTAAAAATGATTTAGATAGCATTTTTAGTTTGTGGTGCTCAGATACAGTTAAGTTATGCTTTAACTACCCCATAAAATAAGCCATATTCTTTAAAATGTCTTACAAAATGTAACCTTATCTCATTCCTTTAGAAAAGTGGTTCTCAACTTGGGGGTCAAATGACAATTTGCCAGGGGTCACCACATCCTGGGCTCTTCCTGAAGCCTGCAGCACTCTCAGCCTTTACACTGCTGCGAGAAACCGCAGAGCTGGCGACACATTGAGTAACACTACCTGTGCTTAGAGTTGCCATTTAAAGTCCCCACTACAGTTCTCAGCACTCCCCCCCCCCCCCCCACAAGGAGTAAGAGAAGGAATAAAAGTATAGAAAACATGGAAGGGAGAGGAAAAGAGGGAGAGGAACAAAGAAAAAAGGGAGAGAAAGAATAAGAGAAAGAACAGGAAAGATGGACTAGAGCGAGGGATGGGGAGACAAGAAATTAAGAGAGAGATACAAGTGAAAGAAAGGAGAACATAGAGAGAGAGTGGTACATCCTAAAATGTACCAGAAGGGGTTTTAATACTGTACGAGTGTAAGGGATTTAGGGGTCCCTAAATGTCGGTTAGGGGGCGCAAATTACTTGTCTGGCCTTAGGTGCTGAAAACCCACGCTACAAAAATTCTACTGTTAGTGGTCCCCACTGTTATCAAAGACTCACGGCACTAGAAAGGTTGAGAACCACTGCTTTAGAAGCATTTAACCTTCATAAGCCTAACTTAGCATACACGCGCTCGAGTTTCTCTTCGGGAAAACAGCCCGACGAGAAACTCGTCAAGCCAAATTCGACTCCCATCGAGAAAATAGAGAACATGCTCTCTTTTTGGCTCGACGAGTTCCTCGGCGATTTTCTCGGCGAAAAGTGTACACACGACCGGTTTTCTCGGCAAAATACGTCTCCCATCGAGTTTCATGCTGGATTCTGCCGAGAAAAACGGTCGTGTGTATGGGGCCTTACACTTACCCTAATCTCAAAAGTATTAAAAAAGTTATTTTTACATTTCTGATAAACACTAAATTCAAGCTGTTTTCTTTTGGCTGTGTATTTTTTTGCACAGCTAATATTTTGTTAAAAAAAAACTGTTTTGCATAGGAATGAGGGCCCTTTTGTACCTTACAACAACTAATATACTATAATTCATATGATGTTTTTAACAATGTTTTCTGGAGAAGTACATATTAGGAGATTGCATTTTATTTGACTTAAAGTGATTGTAAAGGCTTTTTTCTTCTTCAATAACAAACATGTTATACTTACTTCCTCTGTGCAGTTGTCTTTGCCAAGATCTACTTCTTCTCGGGTTTATTCTTTGCTGCTCTCTCCTTTAAATGCCCCTCAGCCAGCAGATTTCTACAGGGGGCTTAAGCCGAGTCAGAGTTCAGTTTATCCATTCAGAGACGGAGCCCTGACCTGCCCCCTCTCTCCCCTGATTGGCTGACTGACTTTGATTGGCAGCCACGGGAGCCAATGGCGCTGCTGCTGTTTCAGCCAATCAGAAGAAGTGTACTGGATGGGTGAGGGGAATCGTGGACATCGTCGGAGAGAAGGAGCTCAGATTGGTAATTGGGGGGTGCTGGGGAGGCTGCTACACACAGAAAGCATTTTTTCTTAAAGTGTTTGTTAACTCAAATATTTTATTCACTGCCAGCCCTTCTTAGAGGCTGGCATACCGTACTATGCAAGTCCTTTGTAAAAATTAGCGTTCTAAATACCTCTTTAGAGGTGTCTTTAGGCCAGTCATGTGACTCGCGGCTGTTTTACAGCTCTGAGACATTGCTTCTGCGGGAGGTCACGTGATCTCCCTCTGAATATACTGATAATTATGGGTAAAATGCAGATGAAAAGACAAAATGAAGCTCAGAGGTCTCTCAAATGCAATCAGAAAACAGCCTCTGGTGACCCTGTACTGTTGCAATGCAATCCCCAAAATGTCCATTAGGACTTCTCTCTAACTTCAGATGGATCAGTGACATTACTGAGTACTAAAGCCAGGGAACCAGTATTTTCTAAAGACAGAGAGCAGTAGGAACAATATTTTTTCCAAGACAAGTTGTTTTTGTGAAATTAAACTGAATACCACGGGTGGGCAATGTTATATCAGAATTTAAACATCTGGTGCTATGTCTTTGAGTCATTGTGTTGCCAAGAGCAGCATACGTTGCTAAACACATCCTTAAAATGATTTAGTCATTCATTTCCTATAGATATATTTATTCTCATTTAAAACCATCCCTATACCAATTTTGGGCCAGATTCAGGTAGAGTTACTCTGGAGTATCAGTGATACTCCAGCCTAACTCTCACTTTGAGCCGGCGTTTCTGTTTTCAGTAAGCAGAAAACAAGAAACGCCGGTTTGGAGTTCCTATACGAGCGGCGTAGTTGTATTTCGCCATCGTATCGGAACTGCAATTTTAAAAATGGCGCTCGGGGCATTCCCGCTGATTAACGCCGAGAATATGTTAATCAGCGAGAATCGGCAATTCACGATCGTATTCGGGCCCGATGCAGTGACTTTCCGACGTTTCCGTAAGAGATACGTGGCGTAAAGAAAAACCAGCCCCCTAGTGGAGTATCCTATGTTAAGTATGGCCGTCGTCATTGCGTCGAAAAAAAAAAAATTCGAGTCATTTGCGTAAAACGCCCGTGAATGGGGATTGACGTCATTGACGTTCACTGACAGAATTTGGAGCATGCGCACTGACAGTCGACGCATGCGCAGTACGTTCGCCGCGGGATCGCGCCTAAGTTAAATAATACACGCCCCCTACCCGCCCAATTTGAATTCCGCCGGCTCATTTTCGCTACACCGCCGCAACTTTAGGAGCAAGTGCTGTGTGAATACAGTACTTGCTCCTAAAGTTTCGGCGGAGTAACGTAAATGAGAAAAGTTACTCCAAAATAAAGATTCGCCCATCTACCTGAATCTGGCCCTTTTTTTAAATAAAAAAATGACCCCTTGCGAGTTTTGCTGAGTCCTTATAGTGTGTTGTATATACCATGTCTGCTTTTTTTGCATATGGCTGATATGTACGTACAGTCCCATCATGGACATCTCTCGCTGTAACTATTACTATCCCCCATATTGATATTGAAATGCAACATTGAGTCCTATATCCAGTTTAAGCCCTTGGAATCTGTTTTGTATCTTTCACAATGCAATAAATGAATACAAAATATTAAAACTGACCCTTCACGGCTTGTCAAGGGGGGGGGGGGGGGCAGGCCTCTTTCATATGGGTCTAGCTGCTGACTTATAGACCAATCAATCTATATAACTATATATTGGATATAGTTATGAAGCAACCCTATTCACCTTTTGGACATGACATTGACATTTGTTGCTGCAGCAGTGTGTATGGGATTGTCCAGGGGCCATTGCCTAGTTTTGACAGATGGCTGAGGCAAGTTAAAAATGCATTTTAAACACCTGGTTTTGCCGCTGTCAATGCCCATGTGAAAGGAGCCCAATACTTACCTTATCTCTCACTCTTCCCCTGATTCTGATGCACTATGCTGTGGGTGGCCCCTTGGCTGGTCCTGCATTGTGTGTGTTGATGTTTTAGTGCCTACAAGCATTGGAGCTGTGAACAGAAACACCTTACTGAGAGGGTGCCTGCGGGAGGAAGGAATAAGGTAAGTATAACTGTAAGTAAGTATAAGGTAAGTATAACTGCACTTTCTATATCTCCTTGTCAAAGACAAACATTTACCCTTGGAGCAGAGTGGAAGCTTCATTTTTTTTCACCACTTCAGCTTTCAAATGCAAATCTTCCTTTGATATTCTATCCGGTTATTGGGAACTCGATAGTAAACAGTAAAAACACACTACTATAAAAACCATCCAGGTAACAGTGAGTCTGTCATAGGAAAAAAAATCGAAAAAAAAGTTTGCCTGCACAAGACGACTAAGCTCTATTCACACCTAGGCATATTTACGCCCGACGCCCGACGCTCGTGCAGCTGGAGGGGAGAAATACCATTGCCCTCTATGGAGATGGTTCACATCTCCACGCCGAACGCCGAAACGTTGAACGCCTGAAGCTCAAAACAAGTCCCGGACCCTTTTTTTCAGACGGCTTCGGCATTCGGCATAGGAGATGTGGACCTGGGGGTTAAATGGGGGTTAAAATCGCGGCGTTTTGTCGCCGCAAATCGCGGTACAAAAAGCTGCAATTTGTCGCCGCAATTCGCGGGACAAAACGCCACGATTAGGTGTGAATGCAGCCTTAATATTTACTTCTACAGCTAGGTGGGAAGTCCTCTCTAAGAGAACATACACTATACAAAGTGAATATGTTCTATTTCTTTCTGTAACAAGAACAAAGCAATGCTTTTGTGAAAATTGCAGTTATCGATAACTACTATTCAGAAATAACCTTTAACAACTGACCTCACTTTAGTAAACCTGCGCATTAGCATTGCTACTTGTACTGCTGGATGCGTATATATACAGCCTGTCAACAAAGTGGTTAATATAAGATCATGGCAGCAGCTTCAGCTGTCTTGTAAAAGTGATCTGGGCAGCTCTACAGCCGCTCAATCACGTTTATGGTGCTGAGAAGGGCCACCCAACTCTCTTCCTCCTTCCGGTTCCCAGACTCCGCTGTTCCTCCAGAGAGCTTGGGAACACAGTAAGTAGCCAGGATCCCTTTACACAGAGGAAATAGAGAAACATACATTTTCTGATCTCCTCTTTGATGAATAACAATGTCAGTGATGAGAATTTTGTCATTTCCGGTTACAGAGCTCTCATTTGATGGATGTTACAGTCAGGGAAGCAGCTGATCAATGAGTCGTATACAGTGCTGTGCTCTCACAGTGGGATGGACGTTTCCCATCCTGGAACATAATTAAGTCAGGCTGAGCACTGCTCAGCTATTCACAGGAAGCCTTGTATTCTGTGAACGAACTCTGCCACAACCAGAGGAAGCTTTGTATTCATTCATAGAATAAGAAGCTCCTATAAAAAGCTGAGCAGCTCTCAGCCTGACTTGATTTTGTACTGGTAGTGGGATGGGAAGTCCTCATCCCACTGTCATAACACAGTGCTGTATACTGTATGTAAAAGAGGCTACTTACAGTTTATACAGAACAACAGTTAGTGAAGTAAATAATTAATTTGGACCAGCCTGGACCAAAAAGAAAAAGTAAAAAAACTTGGAGATCAGCTGTAATCACCCAGTAGGAAGGGCATTTAAGTGGAGGTCTACTCTAAATAATAAAAAAAAAAATACGCCAAAATCCCGTAAAAATAAATAAATAAATAAATACGCCCAAATCCTGTAAAAAAAAACAAAAAAAAATGTTTTTTACTTACCAGAAATGGCGGTTGCTATGCGGAAGTTCCTAATCTGCCTCTTCCCATACCGTGACAGGTCTTCTTCCTTGTCCTCCCCACATTGTCTTCTGGGGTATGGGGTGCACTGCCTTCTGGGAACTGTGTGTATCCCAGAAGCAGGCGCCCATTCACAAAAGCGCCGCAAGACTCACGCATGCGCAGTAGGAAATGATATGTGAAGCCACAAGGCTCCACTGACTGTTTCCCTCAGTAAGAATGGTGGCGCCAGGAGCTGCCAGGATCGAGCAATTGGCCTCGGGGGGGGGTTCGACATTGTGGGCGCCTGGGACATGTAAGTGTCCTAATTAAAAGTCAGCAGCTACAGTATAGCTGCTGACTTAAAAAAAAAAAAATTGCGAGTGGAACCCCGCTTTAAGTTAAAGGCATGCCATTAAAAAATAGCAATTACCCAGAAGTCCAATCTCATCTTGAATAGGATTATTTAGTACACTTACTTAGGGGAATACTGGCCAAAGTCTCCCTACTTTTATTCTGTACTCCAGTTAAATCAATCTTTTGGAGCTTTACATGTTAATCATTCCAACTACCCCTATACTAATGAGCCCCAGAGGAAGAAAGAGTACCATTCATGAGTCTGTGTTTTGTTCAGAGGATGCTGAGTGATGCTTTAGATGCTCCTACCACACCTTATACCTATATGAACCAGATACATTTTTGCATTTCATCTATGGGCCTAAAGCAGGGGTCCTTAACCACTTAAGGACCGCCGCATGTACATTTACGTCGGCAGAATGGCACCGACAGGCACATCAACGTATATATACGTTGGTGCCTTGGGGGGGATCGGGGGTCCGATCGGACCCCCCCCCGTACATGCGGCGGTCCGCGCGGCTGCAGGAGCGATCCGACAAGTGGGGGCGGCTATCCGTTTTCACCCGCCCCCTCCGGATCGCTCCCAGCCAATGCGCGCGCCCGCCCGCCCTGTCACTTCCTCCTCCTGTGTAAACACAGGAAGGAGGAAGCGACGTGATCTCTCCCTCGGCGTTTGTTTCAAGCGCCGCTGAGGAGAGATCACCACACTACAAGTAAGTCTGCACCAACAGCACACTTACACACAGACACAAACACATTTAACCCCCGCGATCGCCCCCCCCCCCTCCCCCCTGTCACAGTGTCACTGAATGCAGTAATCATACATGTATGATTACTGTATTTAGTGTCAGTGTGACAGACAGTGTGACAGTCAGTCAGTGTTAGTGTCAGGGTAGCCCCCCCAATAAAGTTTTAACCCCTTGATCACTGCCCTAGTTAACCCTTTCACTCCCTATTGCCAGCATCACTAAGCGATCATTTTTCTGATCGCTGTATTAGTGTCGCTGTTCCCGCTAGGTAGCTAATTTTTTTTTAATGAGATTTTTTTTTTACTAAAGACATGTGGCTAAATAAATTTTGGCCTAAATGTTTGACTGAAATTTAGTTTATTGGTTTTTTATTATAACAAAAAGTAAAAAATATTGATTTTTTTTCAAAAATGTCGCTCTATTTTTGTATATAGCGCAAAAAATAAAAATCGCAGAGGCGATCAAATACCACCAAAAGAAAGCTCTATTTGTGGGAAAAAAAGGACGCAAATTTTGTTTGGGAGCCACGTCGCACGACCGTGCAATTGTCTGTTAAAGCGACGCAGTGCCGAATCGCAAAAACCCCTTGGGTCATTTGCCAGCGTATTGGTCCAGGTCTTAAGTGGTTAAACTATGTTCCTCCAGTTGTTCAGGAACTAAAATTGCCATCATGCTTAGTTATGTCTGTGAATGTCATAATGTGGAAAATAAAAAACAGCATTTTAGCCTGCACATGATTGGATGATAAAATCAGCAGTGTTTCCCCTCATTTCAGATCTATCCCTAAGATTTACAGCGATCTACAGAGACTGCGCTTCCAAGTGCACTTGTAGTGCAAAGTGGATTTGCCTTTTGTAAATAACCCCCACTGTATTATGCACTTTTTTTCAATTTAAATCTGCACAAAAATAATGTTTCTGGTATAAGACACTGCAAAAACATTTATAAAGTGTAATCTAATAATGAAAGAACCAAAAGGTACAGAAAAAACAGGTAACATAGGAAATGTGGGTAGTATGACAAGCAATGCAATAGATAAACAGATAGGGCCAGATTCAGGTAGATGGGCAAATCTTTATTTTGGAGTAACGTTTCTCATTTACGTTACTCCGCCGAAACTTTAGGAGCAAGTACTGCTATTCACATAGCACTTGCTCCTAAAGTTGCGGCGGCGTAGCGAAAATGAGCCAGCGGAATTCAAATTGGGCGGGTAGGGGGCGTGTATTATTTAAACTAGGCGCGATCCCACGGCGAACGTACTGCGCATGCATCGACTGTCAGTGCGCATGCTCCAAATTCTGTCAGTGAACGTCAATGACGTCAATCCCGATTCACGGACGTTTTACGCAAACGACGCGAAAATTTTTAAATTCGACGCGATGACGACGGCCATACTTAACATAGTATACTCCACCTAGGGGGCATGTTTTTCTTTGCGCCGCGTATCGCTTACGGAAATGTCGGAAAGTCACTGCGTCGGGCCCGCGTACGATCGTGAATTGCCGATTCTCGCTGACTTACATATTCTCGGTGTTAATCAGCGGGAACGCCCCGAGCGCCATTTTTTAAATTGCATTTCCGATACGACGGCGAAATACAATTACGCCGCTCGTATAGGAACTTCAACCCGGCGTTTCTTGTTTTCTGCTTACAGAAAACAGAAACGCCAGCTCAAAGTGAGAGTTATGCTGGCGAATCACTGATACTCCAGCCTAACTCTACCTGAATTTGGCCCATAGACAGGAAAGGGGCTGCAAATAGGGTGAGGGGAACTAACAGCTCTGGGATGCAAAAAGGGTGAAAAAAAAGAGAAAAATGTAAATTAATTGCTACACAGTACTCTATCAAACTAAATATAATCTAGTTAGGGTTTAGATTTACTTTACTATTCATTTTTTGACTGGAATGAGAAGTGGGCACAATAAGGAGCCCGCAACATGGGATTGTGATCGCCATATAGATTAAAGTTTTGTTCTGTATCTTTGTTATTTATAAATAAAAAATAAAAAAAAGAGATAGAGTTATTGGCACGGGGCTTTGAGCGGGAACAACGTGAGTCACAGGTGGCTGAAGGTTATATGAGCCACCTGTGTGACAGGATCCCTCACAGCAGCCCTGAGGCATTTAGGTTTCAGAGCTCCCCCTCCCCCCCCACCCTGTCGCTGGCGCCATTATGTGGTTATGTCACCCTTGGATCAAGGGGGGACTTTGGTTATCAATTTATTCAGTATAGCTCGAGTCCTATGACTGGGCCGGTTTAGATTTTGTTTTGAAAGTTTTAATTATATATTTATATGTATTTTCAATGATTGATATTGATATTTATTTAAAACCAATAAAGGTGCTGCGGCCGTTTAAAACTCCAAACTTTTGTCTTGCCTGTTATTTACTGGGTCTCTGATATATAGAGTTAGTGCGATCTACAATCCCATGCACCTTTAATTGTTCAGGAAGTTAGACAAATTGTTGGGCAAATAGGCTTAGCATTTTTAAAAGATGTATCTAGGCAAATAAGTTAAATATTATTCAATCTTGGTTAGTTAGCACATATGTAAGCCAGAATTGGATTGAATGACACATAAAATATTGTAAAGAACCTGTTCTCTTGCTTGTCTGGGAAGTATTGTTACGTTGGCTATTGTCAGATTATAGTCACCTTAAGGGAAATTGATGTGTGTTGACTGTTGCGAAAAACATTTTGCTGATGGTTTAAACAAACAAGACTATGGCTTTGCCAACAGGAATATCCTGTTTGTGGCCGAAATTTTCGTTTGCAGAGTTGACTGCACAAACTATTCTCAACCTCCTGATAAGTAGCTTGGAGTTGAAAATATAGCTGCCTGGAACTCTAAACAAACACACTGTATATTGATAGGAAGATTTGCCTCAAATTAGCCGTAGCAAAAGCAATCATTACTCTTTGAAGTTTATTTTGTCTCAGTGAAGTCTGCTGTTTGATTTCTCTGTGCAAATGACGAAAAGGGAAAAGCTAGCAAACCACAATTATGTTCACAAGAACAACTGTGAGCTGAGGAATAACACCAAATCCTAAGGACAAACAATGTGTCATTGCAGTGCAGTGGGAATTTCTATATTTCATTCACAGGCATCTTAAATTCATGAAATAATTTGTGCATGAGATTCTTGTACTATATTATTCTCAATAAAATATTTGAAAGAGAAATGGCACATCCACAAATTATCAGTATTAAAGGGGTTGTAAAGGTTTGTTTATTTTTTTTCTAAATAGGTCCCTAATCACTTAAGACCCGGACCAATATGCAGGTTAACCACTTTAGCCCCGGACCATATTGCTGTCCAAAGACCAGAGCACTTTTTGTGATTCAGCACTGCGTCGCTTTAACTGACAATTGCACTGTCAGTCGCTAAAACAAAATTGGCGTCCTTTTTTCCCCACAAATAGATCTTTCTTTTGGTGGTAATTGATCACCTCTGCAGTTTTTATTTTTTGCGCTATAAACTAAAATAGAACGGCAATTTTGAAAAAAATGCAATATTTTTTACTTTTTGCTATAATAAATATCCCCAAAAATATATAAAAAACATTTTTTTCCTCAGTTAAGGCCGATACGTATTCTTCTACCTATTTTTGGTCAAAAATAATTGCAATAAGCGTTTATTGATTGGTTTGCGCAAAAGTAATAGCATTTACAAAAAAGGGGGTCGTTTTATGGCATTTTTATTAATATTTTTTTTTACTAGTAATGGTGGCAATCAGCGATTTTTTTCGTGACTGCGACATTATAGCGGACACATCGGACACTTTTTAGGTGCTATAAAAATGCACCGCTTACTGTAAAAATGACAATGGCAGGTTGACCACTACCTGGGGCGTTAAGTGTGCCCTAAGGGAGTGATTCTTACTGTAGGGGGGCGTGGCTGGACGTGTGACATCACCGATCAATGTTCCCTATAACAGGGAACAGACGATCAGTGACAAGCCACAGAGAAGAACGGGGAAGGTGTGTTTACACTAACCTCTACCCATTGTTCAGCTCCTGTGACCCGATCGCGGGACACCGGCGGCGATCGGGTCCAAACAGTATGCCACAACAAACACCCAGCCTGGTCGGTCTGTAGCACGTACCCCATCACCGGTGGCGGCCTCCCATCCTCCTGCTCTCCATGGGTCATCACGGTGATGGCGAATGGTGGCTTTCAGTTCCTCCCTCCTCTTCTAGGCCAATTGGGAGTCGTCTGTTTCCGGCCAATCAGAAAAACCTGTCTCACACATGCTTCTGATTGGCCAGATTGAGGATCAGTGTTTTAACAGCGAATATTTATTTGCTATTGTAACACATCAGGGTGGGATAGGATCACATTCTCTGCGACCTGAGCCCACCCAATTTTGAAGCTTATTAGAGGCTCTGGCTCTAATCTGGTTCTTAAAAAAAAACTGGCTGCTGTAATTCATGCGCCTGGGGTCCTGAAAGGGGCCGGACACATGAATAGTGGTTGCTTTGCACAAATCTATCCATTGCATATAGGGAGGTGGCATGGAGAGAGGGGGCAGAGCCCTGGCGCCCCTAATGGACGGGCCACCATTGCTGGTCTTTGTCTCTATTCTTTGCTTAACTGCTTTGTTGGGGGAAATCATGTTGCTTCAGCTTTCTAGAGCAGTTTTCCCTAAAATTTACCTAGCACTGCTTTCCTAATTTTTTTTTTTATTTAATTACCTTTTTTGGTTTCCACTTCCTGGTTTCCCTGAAAGTAGTGATGACTTAGCCCTTTAGGGAAAACCTTGTACCTAAACGGTGAAATCTTGCAGTATTGTCTTTCTGCATATGCACAAGATGAAGCGCATTATTTCATGCACCTCACCTGATGCATGGGCTATATACACTAACTGGCCACTTTATTAGGTACACCTTGCTAGTACCGGGTTGGACCCCCTTTTGCCTTCAGAACTGCCCCAATTCTTAATGGCAAAGATTCAACAAGGTGTTGGAAACATTTGTCTGAGAATTTTTGGTTCATATTGATATCATAGCATCACACAGTTGCTGCACATTTGTTGAATGCACATCCATGATGCGAATCTCCAGTTCCACCACATGCCAAAGGTGCTCTATTGGATTGAGATCTGGTCACTGTGGCGTACATTGGAGTGCAGTGAACTCATTGTCATTTTTAAGAAACCAGTGGTGAGATGATTTGAGCTTTGTGACATGGTGTATTATCCTGCTGGAAGGAGCCATCAGAAGATGGGTACACTGTAGTCATAAAGGGATGGACATGGTCAGAAACAATACTCAGGTAGGCCATGGTATTTAACTGAATGCTCATTTGGTACTAAGGGGCCCCAAGTGTGGCAAGAAAATATCCCCCACATCAATACATCACCACCAGCCTAAACTGTTTATACAAGATGGATTCATACTTTCATGTTGTTTATACCAAATTCTGCTCCCTACCATAATGAATTTTGCCAGCTGAAATCAAGACTCATCAAACCAGGCAACATTTTTCCAATCTTCTATTGTGCCAATTTTGGTGAGCCTGTGTAAATTGTAGTCTCTTTTTCCTGTTCTTAGTTGACAGGAGTGGCATCCTGTGTGGTCTTCTGCTGCTGTAGCCCATCTGTGTGAAGGTTCGATCTGTTGTGCATTCAGAGATAGTATTCTGCATACCTTGGCTTGTAACGAGTGGTTATTTGAGTTACCTTTGCTTTTCTATCATCTTGAAAGAGTCTGCACATTCTTCTATGGCCTCTGACATCAACAAGGCATTTTCATCCACATACCTGCCACTCACTGGATAGTTTCACATTTTTGGACCAGTCTCTGTAAACCCTAGAGATAGTTGTGTGTGAAAATCCCAGTAGATCAACAGTTTTTGAAATACTCAGACCAGACCTTTCTGGAACCAACAACCATGTCACGTTCAAAGTCACTTAAATCCCCTTTCCCCCCAATTCTGATGCTTGGCTTGAACTTCAGCAAGCCGTCTTCACCACATCTAGATGCCTAAATGCATTGAGTTGCTGCCATGTGAATTGGCTGATTAGCAATTTGTATTACCAAGCAATTGAACAGGCGTACCTGATAAACTGGCCGGTGAGTGTAAACTTTAAAGGGGTGTTCCAGCCCTAAGTTGTGTTTATTAAAAGTCAGCAGCTACAAAAAGTGTAGCTACTGGCTTTTAATAAACACTCACTTACCTGCTCCTGCGTTCCAGCGACGCGCCGACCGGGGCTCCGCTCCTCTCCCCCCCTGCCCGGCCGGCGTCTCCATCCTGACTGTGGGCACCCAGCCGTGACAGCCTTCGGCTTCACGGCCGGGCACCCACTGCGCATGCGCGAGCTGTACTGCGCATGCGTGCGCGGCGCGGCTCGCCGCTGATTGGAGAGGCGATCGCATGGGACCTGTCAGTGTCCCATGTGATCGCCTACAGGGAGGGGCTGGTGTAGGCGATTAAGGCTTAATCGCCTAACCAGCCCCTCGGCGGAAGCAGGAAGTGGGACAGGAAGTCCCACTCCTACTGAAGCCCCCACTCCCCCCCCAAAAAAATTACATGCCAAATGTGGCATGTATGGGGGTGAGGAGTGGAGTAAGCAAAGGTCGTTTTTTTGGGTGGAACACCCCTTTAACTTATTTACAGGTAAAAAAAAAAACATCCCCAGATCTTGCAAGATTCTAGTGCAATCTGCTCACATACCTGCAGAATATCTGCAGGTTCTTTACTGGAGCCTTCTGCAAGAGTAAAGCGTATGATAACTTGTTGATTGATGAGATCACTCAAATGGCAATGAAGGGAGAGGTTTTGATTATGGGTGACTTCAACATGCCTGACATTAACCACTTAAGACCCGGACCAATACGCTGGTAAATGACCCAAGGTGTTTTTGCGATTCGGCACTGCGTCGCTTTAACAGACAATTGCGCGGTCGTGCGACGTGGCTCCCAAACAAAATTTGCGTCCTTTTCTTCCCACAAATAGAGCTTTCTTTTGGTGGTATTTGATCACCTCTGCGATTTTTATTTTTTGCGCTATATACAAAAATAGAGCGACATTTTTGAAAAAAAAACACTATTTTTTACTTTTTGTTAAAAAAAAATCAAATAAACTAAATTTTAGTCAAACATTTAGGCCAAAATGTATTTAGCCACATGTCTTTAGTAAAAAAAAAAAATCGCAATAAAAAAAATAGCTACCTAGCGGGAACAGCGACACTAATACAGCGATCAGAAAAATGATCGCTTAGTGACGCTGGCAATAGGGAGTGAAAGGGTTAACTAGGGCGGTGATCAGGGGGTAAAACTTTATTAGGGGGGTGGGGGGGCTATCCTGAACCTAACACTAACTGTTTTTTACAGTGCCTGTCACACTGACACTAAATGCAGTGATTAAATCACTGCATTCAGTGACACTGTGACAGGGGGGTGGGGGGGGGGGCGACACAAGGGGTTAATATGCCTATGTGAGTGTGTGTCAGTGTTGTGTTGGTGCACACTTACTTGTCATGTCTTCTCTCATCAGCAGCGCTGGGAAACAGCGCTGCGATGAGAGAATACATCATTTCCTCCTTCCTGTGTAAACACAGGAGGAGGAAGTGACAGGCTGGGAGCGATCGCGGGGGGGCGGATATTCGCCGACATCCGCCCGCAGATCCCGGATCGCTCCCGGAGGTAGGGAGACCCCCGCACGCCGCGGAGGGGGTCCCGATGGGACCCCCGAACCGCACTCAGGCGGGGACGTAAATTTACGCCCTTGTGCCTGTACGAGCCATGTTGTGGCCGTATATGTGCGTGCGGGGGTCTTTAAGTGGTTAACTGGAATTCTCATACTGCTATTACAAGCAGGAGCAGGGATGTAATGGAAGCACTGAATGGGGTTTCTCTAAAACAGTTAGTAAAAAGCCCAACCCAAGGTGATCATATTCTAGACCGAGTACTGACAAATGGGGATCGACTCTTATTGTGAGGTAAGAGAGAATTTGGGTTCTGGTGACACCGATGTCTTTGGTTTGATATTTAAACAAGAACTGAAAAACCATATACAAAATATTTTTAGATTTTAAAAGGACACATTTTGCTGAAATTGGGAAATCTCTAAAAAATAAATTGAAAAGTTGGAGTAAAATGACAGGAGTAAGTAATCAGTGGGCACTAATAAAGTCTACCATCCTGGAGGCAACTAGATTATATGTCAGTTAGTAAGAATAAACAGAAGAAAACAACAATATGGTTCACTAAGACCCGGTTGTCGCGTCCCATTGAAGGCAATGGAACCGTTCTAATAGGAGCGACCCAAGTCGCTCCGACTTAGAAAGAGGTTCTTGTACAACTTCGGGGGCGGCTTGGGGTGACCTGCATTGACTTCTATACAGAAGTCGTTTTGCAGGTCGCCTCTGAAGTCGTCCTCAGGACGCCTTGCAGAGCCACCCCCGGAGTCGTGCCACTGGAGTGTGAACCGGCTCTAAAGAGGTAAGTAGGATAGTAAAGGAAAACAAATAACATATAGAAGATTTCAAGAAAAGGTGTAGTAGACAGACAGGAGTGTAAAAATAGACAAAAGGAGGCCAAACACTTTATCAGTGCTGCCAAAGCACAGAAAGAGGAGGGAATTAATTATTAGGGCTAAGTCTATTAAAGCGGAGTTCCACCCAAAAGTGGAAATTCCACTTTAAGTACTCCTTGCCCCATGACATATCACAATTTGCATGTCATTTGTTTGGGGGGGGGGGCTGGGTACCTGGCTTGGAGTGGGACTTCCTGTCCCACTTCCTCCTTCCGATTTCAGGCCACCTAGGCGGCGACTCCTCTCCCCCTAGGCGGTCCCTGCCTACTGACAATGTTCTTGGACACGTCACAGGTCCCAGAACATTGCCTGGCCATTGACGGAGCACAGCGCGGCTCATGCATGTGCAGTGCACGCCCTGGCTGTGAAGCCGCAAACTGTCACAGCCAGATGCCCACACTTACAATTCCGCAAAGAGGAGGGGGAGAGAACGGAGAGGTTCGGGCGGCCGCATCGTTAGACCGTGGGACAGGTGAGTGTCGGTTTATTAAAAGTCAGCAGCTATACTTTGTGTAGCTGCTGACTTTTAATAAACTCAAAAACCAGTGGAAATCCGCTTTAACCACTTAACGACCGCCGCACGCCTATTTACGTCCACAAAAGGGCACGTACAGGCAGATGGGCATATATATACGTCCCTGCCTTCTAGCGGGTCGGGGGGGTCCGATCGGGACCCCCTCCGCTGTGTGCTGCAGTCGTCTTACCTTTGGGAGCGATCCGTCTTGAGGGGGCGGCGGTTCGATTCTGTTCGCCCCCTCGTGATCGCTCCCAGCCAATCCCGTGCGCCGCCGCCATGTCACTTCCTCTGCCTGTAAAATGTAAACATAGGCAGAGGAAGTGATGCAGCGCTCATCTTGGCGGTATTTTTAAACCGCCGAGATGAGAGAAGAGGCACAGTAAGTCTGCACCAACACTACACTGACACCACACACATAGGCACATTTAACCCCTTGCGATCACCCCCCCACACCCCTGTCACACTGTCACTGAATGCAGTGATCATATATGTACTGATCACTGCATTTAGTGTCAGTGTGACAGACAGTTAGTGTTAGGTTCAGGGTAGCCCCCTACCCCCCTAATAAAGTTTTAACCCCTTGATCACCGCCCTAGTTAACCCATTCACTCCCTATTTCCAGTGTCACTAAGCAATCATTTTTCTGATCGCTGTATTAGTGTCACTGTTGCTGCTAGGTAGCTAATTTTTTTTTTATTGTGATTTTTTTTTTACTAAAGACATGTGGCTGAATAAATGTTGGCCTAAATGTTTGCCTAAAATTTAGTTTATTCAATTTCTCTTATAACAAAAAGTGAAAAATATTGTTTTTTTCTCAAAAATGTCTCTCTATTTTTGTTTATAGCGCAAAAAATAAAAATCGCAGAGGTGATCAAATACCATCAAAAGAAAGCTCTATTCGTGGGAAGAAAAGGACGCAAATTTTGTTTGTGAGCCACGTCGCACGACGGCACAATTGTCTGTTAAAGCGACGCAGTGCCGAATTGTAAAAACGCCTCTGGGCATTTAGCAGCATATTGGTCCAGGGCTTAAGTGGTTAAGAAAGGTGATAAAACCTTTTTTAGGTACATTAGTGATAAAAAGAAAAAATACAAAGTAATCACTAAAATAAAAACTGGTCACAACACATACAGTCATGGTTGAAATTGTTGGCACCCCAGAAATTTCCAGAAAATCATGTATTTCTCACAAAAAAGTATTGCAGTAACACACGTTTTGCTATACACATGTTTATTCCCTTTGTGTGTATTGGAACAAAACAAAAAAAGGGAGGGAAAAAAAGCAAATTGCACATAATGTCACACAAAACTCCAAAAACTAGCTGGTCAAAATTCTTGCCACCCTTTTCAAAATTGTGGATAAATAAGATTGTTTAAAGCATGTAATGCTCCTTTAAACTCACCTGGGGGCAAGTAACAGGTGTGGGCAATATACAAATCACACCTGAAAGCAGATAAAAAGGAGAGAAGTTGCATTGTGTGTCTGTGTGTGCCACACTAAGCATGGACAACAGAAAGGGGAGAAGAGAACTGTCTGAGGACTTGAGAACCAAAATTGTGGAAAAATATCAACAATCTCAAGGTTACAAGTCAATCTCCAGAGATCTAGATTTGCCTTTGTCCACAGTGCGCAACATTATCAAGAAGTTTGCAACGCATGGCACTGTAGCTAATCTCTCTAGGCTTAGACGGAAGAGAAAAATGTATGAAAGGTTGCAACGCAGGATAGTCCGGATGGTGGATAAGCAGCCCCAAACAAGTTCCAAAGAAATTCAAGCTGTCCTGCATGCTCAGGGAGCATCAGTGTCAGCGCCAACTATCCGTCGACATTTAAATACATGAAACACTATGGCAGGAGACCCAGGAGGACCCCACTGCTGACATAGACATAAAAAAAGCAAGACTACGGTTTGCCAAAATGTACTTGAGTAAGCCAAAATCCTTCTGGGAAAACGTCTTGTGGACAGATGAGACCAAGATGGAGCTTTTTGGTAAAGCACATCATTCTACTGTTTACCGAAAATGGAAGGCCTACAAAGAAAAGAACACAGTACCTATAGTCAAAAATGGTCAATGATGTTTTGGGGTTGTTTTGCTGCCTCTGGCACTGGGTGCCTTGAAGGTGTGCAAGGCATCATGAGATCTGAGGATTACCAAAGGATTTTGGGTCGCACTGTAGAGCCCAGTGTCAGAACGCTGGGTTTGCGCCCGAGATCTTGGGGCTTCCAGCAGGACAATGACCCCAGACATACGTCAAAAAGCATCCAGAAATGGATGGCAACACAACGCTGGAGAGTTCTAAAGTGGCCCCCTTAGGGCGGTACTTTACGGCGACCCGGAAGTGACGCGTGCGTTCCACGGGTGGTTCATCCAGGAAGTAGATCTGCACGCTGTAGACTACACGCTGTGTTTACATACTAGACTCCTGGGGAATCGGATACCAGTAGGATACTGCCACCGTTACTATTATTCGTGCCTGTGACAATCTACTAAATGGTACATGCATTATAAGCGGGGGCTGCATGTATATGAGGGATTGCTACCTTTTAACTTTAAATAACGAGATTACGCTATTTGGAGCCTGTTCTGTGTTTATGTGTTCTATGAGGAGCTTTATCCTGACGTGTCCCAGCTATAGAGACGGATGATCTGGTAAAAGATACCTGCTGCTGCAGTAGTGTAGGAGATCTTGAACCCCCCCATTGTAATTGCTGCCTCTGGGTCCAAGGAATCACTTCTTCCCTGAAAATGGACTTGAGGGAGTAGATGGGATGCCCCACTTGTGGTGTAATCTTTCCTGGGAAGAGGTGTAGGATCAATCACTACCTGTTTTCACTACACTGGCCAGAAAATCCGTCACTAATTAAATGCTTTTGATGATGTTGGACATTTAAACCAACAGCTAGAGCGCTGTTTATAATTTTGGACTATTTTGTTCTATAGGTGATCCTGATTCAATTGTGCATCTTCAGTTATATGACTGTTATGCCGCGTACACACGGTTGGCGTTTTTTGCGTTATGAAAAGAAAACGACGTTTGTCTGTAGCACATGCATTAATAAAAGAGACAGTGCCACCCATGCCATTGCCATAATTGCTGCAGACACGTCATAACTGTTTGCAAGAGTGCCTACCCAAATTTATGGCATTGACAGTGTCTGCAGCACGATCATTGTTAGCACATGCGTTTCATTGGGTCATGGGTGGCAAAAGGCGAGGTTACGTCTCACACACATCTTTTCCATTGAAGCTCGCTTCATAACTAGCTTGCTGGGCATGCGCGGGTTGAAAAATGGCATTGGCGGTCGTTTTGAACGACGTTTTCTGCAGCACAATATGGCATTGGCACATGGATGGCACTGTTTACATTATGTTGAAACATTAAAAACGGAGCGTTGAAGGGGCCCCATTAGGTTGTACGGGGCCCCATGATTTCTATCACGACAGCCCTGTGTGCAAGGCATCATGAGATCTGAGGATTACCAAAGGATTTTGGGTCGCACTGTAGAGCCCAGTATCAGAACGCTCTGCGTTTTTTTCCAGCAGGACAATAAAAACATACGTCAAAAAGCATCCAGAAATGGATGGCAACAAAGTGCTGGAGAGATCAATTAAAATTGACTGTTTTAAAAAACGTCGTTTTTTTTCATCGCAAAAAACGATTCCGTGTGTACGCGGCATTAGATTTTAAATAGCTGCTACAATTTTTTTGCTGTATATTTCTGTAATATGAAATTATAGTTTTGACCATTTTTTTTCTAAAACTATGCCACTTGTTAACTTGTTTATAAGTGATTCCACTGTGAAATATTTTGCATTAAGGCGCTTGAGACGTGTCACTAGGCCTGGTGTTACACTACCCTTTCTATCAAAAAAATTACATACCAAATGTGGCATGTAAGGGGGAAGGGAGGGGATTAAGCGGAAGTTCCATTTTTGGGTGGAACTCCGCTTTAAGGGTGCCAAGAATTTTGACAAGCCCATTTTTTGAGTTTTGGGTGACATTATGTCCAATTTGCTTTTTTTCCCTGCCTTTTTTGTTTTGTTCCAATACACACAAAGGGAATAAACATGTGTATAGGAAAACATGTGTTACTGCAATACTATTTCTGTGAGAAATACTTGATTTTCTGGAAAAATGTCTGGGGTGCCAACAATTTCGGCCATGACTGTATTTTGTGACCATGATGTAGCAAACCATTTAAACAATTACTTCTGTTCAGTCTTCTCAGAAATAAATCACACTAATTCACAGTTCATTCTAGGATTTCTGGAGACAGAGGTAGCAGAAGAACTGGCTTATTTAAAGCTAAAAAAAGAAATGGGCCCTAATGATGTTGGCAATATATACTGTACATCCTGTATAATAATAATAGAGCAACTGCAGTCTGCTCACATAATTTGTAATAAAATCATCTTTGCCCTTCTGAAGCTTCCCTACAATCACTTTGCATATTATTTTATATATACTGTGATTCTGTACTTTCCTAAATATGCTGCAGAAACATCCCTCCACTGAGTCTAGCTCAGTGTAATGATTCTGTTAACAAACGAGTAAATACCTATTAAATTCCTTCATCTATATCACCTCCGGCGTTCTAGTTTCTGTTCTCTCATTCATTTCCTGGTTTGCATCATTTGTTCATGTAAGAACTACATTTCCCAGTATGAATTGCGGCACGCACAGTAATTCACACCTCCTTGAAGTCTCTGAGGCCGCGTACACACGATCAGACCGATCCGATGAAACTGGTCTTAAGTCCAGTTTCATTGGACCAATTTGAAGGTGTGTACGGCCCATCAAACTTGCTTTAAAATCTGTCCGACGGACACCTGTCCGGCGGACAGATTCGATGGTTAGTACACAAAAGCATTGGACCAAAAACCCGCGCATGCTCAGAATCAAGTCGACACATGCTTGGAAGCATTGAACTTACTTTTTTCAGCATGTCGGTGTGTTCTACGTCACCGCGTTCTGGTCTGATCGGATTTTCGGCCCGATGGTGTGTACGCACATTAGACCACTTCAGCCTGGTCCGATGAAAACGGTCCGTCAGGCCAGTTTCATCGGACCGGTCTGATCGTGTGTACGTGGCCTAACATGTAGAGAGCGTCCTGCCACACAGATGTAGTTCCCAGGAGGGGGCGAGCACGTCACTGACCACCGCAGTAAAGTCTCCCTTCACGGTGGTGAGTAAAATTAGACAAGCAGGAAGTGAACAGAACAGAGAAGAAATAGAGCAACTTCTGAGCAAAAACGAACAATGAGGAAGTGAAAAGAGGAATGTCTGTGTGTAAAGGATGCTTATTATGAAAACATTTTTTTTTTCCTTTTACAACCCCTTTAAAGGGGTTGTAAAGGTTTGTTTTTTTATTTTCTAAATAGGTTCCTTTAAGCTACTGCATTGTTGGTTCACTTACCTTTTCCTTCGATTTCCCTTCTAAATGTTTTTTTTCTTTGTTTGAATTTCTCACTTCATGTTTCTCCTCAGTAAGCTTACCACCATCATCCGAGCGGTGGAAAGTCATTCAGAACAGCTTACTGAACACCTTACTGAGGAGGAACAGGAAGTGAGAAAATCAAACAAAGAAAAAAAACATTTAGAAGGGAAATCGAAAGAAAAAGGTAAGTGAACCAACAATGCACAAGCTTATAGGAACCTATTTAGAGAATAAAAAAGGAACCTTTACAACCCCTTTAAGGCACTGTAAGGCCCAAAATAAATATATAAACTGAGTAAAATAATCCCCTTTATGAGGTCATGATTGTGGATGAGTTCTTAGCAGATGGGCAATATATAGGCATTTATTTATTTATACTGTCCTAGCCATTTAAGATACTACCAGTTGCTTGGTAACAAAACTTAGATGTGTAAAAAGAAAATAGTATGGCATCTTTTTGTCTTTAGAACCTTGTATGTTGACACAGTGGATTTTATAGCACGTCACACAGCACAGGTGTGCTCTCTGTTCCTTAAACAAACGGAACCTTTCATACAATGGAAAGCTGCAATGGTTAAGTGGACATTAAACGGTGCAGGTGAGAAAAAATGTGTTTAACAAGAAGTAAATAGCGTGTGATTGGTTCCTTGAAATAAATGACATGTTGCCCTATTATAGTCTGGAGTAACAAATGTGTAACATTTTTTTTTTTGTAGGTTTGCCTTGGCTAAAACAGGTAACATTATAAATGTTATCCTGAACGATGAGTGCCAACAATGCTATGTCAAAGAAATACATTCTAATTGTGTCAACATTTACTTACTTGATTGTAGGTTTAAACTGATATTTGAACCCTTCCTGCTAGATCTACATCCTAAATTAAACTCACAATGAATTGACCAAGTTCACCTTGGGGTATATATAAGGAAATGTACACAGGAAAGCATAAATATACGTGCAAATAAAAGTGAATGTATACAGTATGTGTACTAGATACTCACTCTTATGCCACAATGAAGGGCCTGGTAAATACCATATTTATTGGCGTATAACACGCACAGGCATATAACGCGCACCCTAACTTTAAGAGGGAAGTTTCAGGAAAAAAACTTCCCACAGCCCCCAGCGTATAACACACAGGCACAGTTTACCCTCTAGTTTCAGGGTAAAAAAGTGAGTGTTATACGCCAATAAATACAGTATATGCTTTTGACATTAAACTCCTTACCAAAGAACTGTGACCTAAATGCTGCCTTATCATAAAAATCAATCTTTCATATGAAAAATTGTTTCATTATATTTTCTGTATTTAAAGTGACCCTAAAAAAGAAAAAGTGAAAATTGTGCCTAATTTAGTTGATCTTGGTTTGTAGAGATGCTTCTCTAGAAGACATATTCTTCTTCTTCTTCTACCTCATGCTTTTATAGTTCCCAGAAGTTTCCCAGAATCAAGAGAATGATAACATCTTAAAGCGAAAGTTTAGGTATCAACATTTTTACATAGTTACATTGCTCCAGCTTGGACCAATGCAAGTATACATATCTCATATCTGGCATATCCCAGTGGAAGCTGGAAATCACTGTAGTAGCCACTGCTACTACAGTGTTTGCCCCAAGCTTCCAGGTCATGTGTTGAGCAGCTACCCTGCTTGTATTCCATTGATTAAACAAGGTATAGATTAAGATGTCACAACCACCCACAACCACCTTGTCACAATGCAGCCCTCCTTCCCTTCTTCTCCTCACACATAAATACAATGCACCACATTGGCACCTTTTTCCATTCTGTACATGTCTAGTGCATAGGGTGACCACTTTTCCAAACTGCCATTCAGGAACACCCCTCAGCATGCACCATTCGGCGACATCACAAGGGGCGGTGCCACCATGTGACATTGCTGGGTGGCCCCGCCCCTTACCTATTGAAACCACGTTTCATGTATGTTAACCCAACATTGCAGGCGTCCACTTAGAGTCACAGAGTTTAATTGTTCTTACAATGTTGGGCTAACATACATGAATCAAATGTTTTTTATATCCAAGCACTAAAGTTGTATATAAAACCCTGTACTTTATACTGCAAAGGGTATACAAATAACCTGAGGGATCTAGGAGTAAAAACTGGACATACACTGACCTACCTGATCCCTACACTGACTTACCTGACCACTACACTGACCACTATACTAACCTACCTGATCCCTACACTGACCTACCTGATCCCTAAACTGACCTACCTGATCCCTACACTGACAATTACACTGACCTACCTGATCCCTACACTGACCACTATACTAAGCCTACCCAGATCCCTACACTGACCTACCGGATTCCTACACTGACCATCAAACAGCTGCCACTGTGCCATCAATTGTAGCCTCATTGTGCCGATCAAACGCAGCCACTGTGCCCATCAAACACAGCCACTGTGCCCATCAAACGCAGCCACTGTGCCCATCAAACGCAGCCACTGTGCCCATCAAACACAGCCACTGTGCCCAAACGCAGTCACTGTGCCATCAAACATTGCCACTGTTCCATCAAATGCTCCCAACTGTGCCCCCCCGCCCACTGTCTGATAGAGGGGGTGGCTGGAGAGAGGGAGCGGCGCCAATATGGACACACTGCCACTGCCTCTAGTTAAACAAGTCCCCCAGATAGGAGGACTGTGGGGGGGGGGGGTGATAAGAAGGGACCCCAATACAGGAATCTCCCTCTCTCCCCACTCCAGTTATGAGGATTGCAGGGGATGATAATAGGGGACCCCCATCCAGGAAAATTGGAACTCCCCTCCCTCCCTCCCTCACCAGTTAAAAAAGACCCCCAGCTGGGAGGACTGCAGAGGAGTGATGGGGGGACCCTGCTCACCCCCCTCTAATAGAAAAAAAAGAGCACTGGCCAGGAAGACTGCAGGAAGCAGCCCCCCCCCCCCCAGAAGGTGAATAGTGTGTGGTTACTAGTGACTGTGAACAGATGCAGAGAGTCATATACACACAGCAGCCCAAGAGGGGGTGACTCACAGTAACAGATAAGGAGGTGAATTCCTGCACAGTTCCGATGTCTGCAGCTCTGGGCTGCCACTGCTGCTTTTGTCTGTGTTCTCCATGCTGTGTGATGAAACTTCTTCTCCCCTTTCACTGTAATGACACAGACGATCCTGGGCTCTGCACAAGGGGGAGAGTGAAGGCGGGGAGAAATATGTGCAGGGAGTAGAAGTGCCCCCTTCCTTTATTGGCCAAAGCTGTCAAAGCAGATAGTAAGGGAGAGGAGGATTGGTGCTGCGGGGCTAATTCGGGTCTCTGGGAAACAGAAAGCCGGGCAGAGGATTTAAACCCCTAAGCACTAGTGTGGAGGAAGAGGAAGTGAAATCCTTCTCCACTTTCAACGCTGGACAGTGACGTCACTGGTTGCCAGGCAGCTATAGCAACCAGTGATTAGGTGTATAGTCAGGTGGAGGTAGGAGGCGGAGCCAGAGCTATGGTGGCTCAGTCCGCCTCTGTCCCATGAATTGCTGAATGTTCCCAGTTTCAGTTTCATTCAGGGACACTGTAATTGTCCTGAAATGAAGCTGTCTGGGGCCAGGGATAGAGATGTTAAGGGATAATCCCAGGTAATCCAGGACACGTGGGCACCCTACTAGTGCAGATGGGAGTAATGGAGTTGGTGCAGAGGTGAGCATAGATGAATAGGTGGAGAAAAAAAGTTAGAGAAAAGAAAAGAGAAATAAGATAATACGGATACGTTACACAGACAGACCTTACGTGACCATGCTTTATCGAGACCATAAGGCTAAGAAAGGGCGCATCAATGAAAGCTTTGATTTTCATGTTCCCCCTCTACCCATCCCCACCAATCACACAAATGGACTACTTTAATTGATTCAGAGTTGCATCAAATTCTGATTGGCTGTACCTGAAGCCTAGTTGGCCATCATGCTTCTCACATAAGCATTAGACTCTATTTGGTGCCTCTCTGTCTTCCATGTTTATGGTTGTTAGGTAAGCAACCCTCCTGCAAGTATTCCAGTCAGGCTTCATAAGGTATGTAAATGGCCTACACCTATAGCAAGTTTGTTTTTGTCTACAAACATCCCTTACCTGCATAGGCAGGTTTTTTGTAACGGTGAACCTTTTAACTGTTTCCTGAGCCTGGTCGGAAGGGGTGCATGACTGTACTGTGGCAGATACACCGCACTGCTTTGGGTCCATGAAGCACAGAGGGGTATGAAGTAACACCATTACAAAAAGGATCCATCTTTTGCCATTTGATGGATTTCATGCTAATTAAATGAATGCTTTTTGTAAAATTATTTCTCTATTTTAGATTACAACCCATGTCACATATTGGATTTTCCCTGAAGAAGGAGTTTTTCTCCGTAATGCGTAGGATCTATATCAGGGGTGGCCAACCAGTGGCCCGCGGAGCCCTCTGATGTGGCCCGCGGCCTCCTGCTCTGGAATGAGGGGTTGGCGACCATCCATACCACAGCATTAAGCCACGTACACGCGATCGGTCCAACCCGATGAGAATGGTCCGACGGACTGTTTTCAACGGTTTACCGCTGAAGTGGCCTGATGGTCTGATGTGCGTACACACCATCAGTCCAAAATCCGATCAGGTCAGAACGCGGTGACATAGAACACAACGACATGCTGAAAAACGAAGTTCAATGCTTCCAAGCATGCGTCGACTCGATTCTGAGCATGCGCGGGTTTTTGGTCCGATGCTTTTGCGTACTAACCATCGGTTTGGTCTGATGGTCAGGCGTCCATCGGTCCGATTTTAAAGCAAGTTTTAAAACTTTGGTCCGACGGACGACGGTCCGATGAGGCCGTACACACGCTCGGTTTGGACCGATGAAACTGGCCTTAAGGCCAGTTTCATCGGACCAAACCGAGCGTGTGTACGCGGCCTTAGTGTTGTGAATGAAGCTGGTGGTAGAGTTAGAAAGCAGCTGCAGAGCAGAGCTCTATATGCCAATGCTTCCTGTATAGCACCGGCTTTTGCCACAGGCGGAGTCTATGGCAAAATTCAGCTAACTCACAGGATAAACACAGGTGCAGTACGCTGCAGGCATAGGCAAACCGTAGCACATCAGTGTGAAAAGCAGTCTTAGGCCCTTTTCACACGATCGGCCTGACCCTCAATTCACCTCTATAGAAGGGCAGATGTAAACACACTTTTGTCCGCTTACACCCACCTACCTCCAATCCGCAAAAAAAAACAGAAGGGAATTTGTCCCTTTCCATCTGGGTGGATCGGATCGAAGGGCCTAAAGAATAGCAGTGACCTGTCATCCGCCCGCTTTGCTTATTGTGGCCCAGCGACTGGTTACCAAGTTGCTAAAGTGGCCCTCGCTCTTCAAAAGGTTGGGCACCCCTGATCTGACTATATGTATCAGTTTTAACTGTGTTTATACCATCAGTGCATATATGCTTGGCATGTCCATGCAATACATGGTGTTATGATAATCCTTTTTTTCATTTTATTAAATACTGTTGATTTTTTGCTACTAATGTTTGATTCTCTATTTGAAATCTGTATAATACATATTTCTAACTTTTTACCCTATTTGTGGTTGTACAGTCTATGCCTATAAAGTCCTGCCCTTGAGGGGAAACTGTGCATATTTTGTTAGTTAGGGATGTTGGCTAGTCACAACAGATCTATTTCAGAAACCTCCACCCCTTTTGATATTTACAAAAAGGGGTTAACTCAACAAAGCAAGGAAGCGTATAGCCATTTCTAAGGGTAACCAAGTGCAAAGGAACACTAAAGGTTTGTTTTTTATTAGATCAATTGATTGCTGTAAGCTAGAGCATTTAAATATCACTTACCTCGTTTATCCTTTTGACCTCCAAAATACAGTAATCCAGGTTTGAAAATGCAATTTCCTGTCTCTCCTCTTCATGCTTTCCACCAGCACCTGCATGGTGGAAAGCAGAATGTGCTCACCCCCTCCCTATGACTACAGTCCTGCGTGAAGATGCTCTCTTATCCCTCACAGGCATGGAGGCTAAACTTAATGGGAACTGTAGTTCCCATTAGGCCGTGATGTAGCAAGAATGAATGCGCACCGCAAACCAGGAAGTCAGTGAGAATAACGATTCAGGAGTGACGAAGGTGAAT
Organism: Rana kukunoris; assembly: GCA_029574335.1. Lineage (NCBI taxonomy): Eukaryota > Metazoa > Chordata > Amphibia > Anura > Ranidae > Rana > Rana kukunoris. Next base: position 342,420,927 of record CM056049.1, on the reverse strand, counting down.
AAAACAGCTCAATTTCAACAGGTATCAAACTAGTTATAATGCAAAACATTACTTTTTACTTTATCAGCTACTGTCAGACTTTAATTTAAGCGGAAAATATTTTTGTCTTTACAACCCCTTTAAAGGTATGTAGCGCTACCCCCGAAGAAGCAGCTGGTTGATTGTTGGAATCGACACATTAAGTTACCCTAGCGTTGTCTAGGGCTGTGATGCAGGAACAAAGTAGTGAGCGGAGGTCCAGACAGTCAATAAAGGTTTTTCCAATGCTTTATTTCCAGGCCAACACAGCCAACATCAACTTCAATTAGGAAGGAGAAGAAAGGTCGATGAAAGAAGAGGAGAACTTGCGGTCTCAGGCCTGGATATGGACGGGCAAGCCTGCCCTTAGTAGTACCAATTTGTAAACTCGTCGCCACTCCTGCCTGAGTGGGTGAAGTGCCCACGGACAGGTTTTCTTTCTCTGACCTGGCAGCCGAGGTGTCACTTTAGATATCTGGGAGGAACAGGTCTTTCACACAGACCTGGCTCTAGGGCCTTAGCCACAGACCAACTGCTTTAGATGAGATTAGGTGAATGAACAGAGCGAATCCTCTCAGTAAATTCTAGCACAGGTCACTGGGAGACAGTAAAGCATACCTGTCAGCATCCCGGTCACCAGATCCCAGATTGGTTTGTTCAGGCCCTGTGGACAACCTGCCTTCGGGTTCCCCTGGAGCCGATCCCCCAAACGCACGGCACCCAGCCTGGGATCCATTCAATAGGACTGGGAACCCAGTAAGTCACTGGGGCCCTCTTTTGACTCCGGTTGAGGCTCGGTGAAGCCTGCAAGCTTGGCTAGGTGGGCCACGCCGGCGGGGTCCATGGATGCGCGCACCCTAAAGGTGGATGCCGCACCTGGAACCGGGACCCCACGAAGATTTTGGAACACATGACACCTGTCACAGATATACCCCTCCCCAGCATGCCCCGCAAGGGAGAAACTCCCCAAATTGGCTGCTGGGGAAGACTTGGTCTGCCAGAAACCCCTCCGGCGCCAACTCCCGAACAGAGACGATACCACATCTCTAGAATGCAGACTGGCCCAGTGGACCTTTCCAGAATGACAGAGGTCACAAATTAGGTAAATCATGACTGGGAGCAGTGTAACTCTCCCAGTCCAACTAACTTTAGCGTGGTGCCCATGCTGAAAGCTAAGGGGCGCTACAGACACAAAGCAACCAGTCGTTAGGCTTGGTAACTTATAAGGTGACAGGTCCTCTGGTAGTAACAGTGTCAATGTTTTGGCTCCCTCCCTAGTGGTTGGTATCCCAAAGCAACAGGATCCAAACCCATGTTATGGAGACCTATGGCCTGATCATGAAGTATGTGAAGTGAGAGAGTCAATAAGTGCACACATGATGTTTGCGCTATGTGCACAGTGGGACCTCATTCTGTTACTGGAACTGATGTAACTGGTGGAGTAGGCATAGGCTCAGTACGTCTCTTCTAATGCAACATTTACCAAGTTACAGTGTGTAATGGCACTTTTCAGAGGAACGCTGTATGTTTTACTAACGCACACAGTGAGAGCTCACCTCTAAGTTTGGGAACTGTCTTAATGTTAGATTCTTCACATGATCGCAGTCTCCACCTGGTCCCAGGCATGGATGAGGGGGCTTAGCATGATAAGATACCCCTGTGTGCAGGGCGAGTGACCCCATCCACACTGCCTGGCATAGCCCAAGAACCATGTGGGCTTACATTTCAGAGGAGTCGGCAAGGATGCACCAGCTTCGCACTGCCCTCAAGTGGATGAGGGAGGCAGGGGGGTCTATTGTATGTGAGTGTGAGGAAGAGGGCAGGAGGCTTCATTATATTTGAGAGTTGGGGGAAGTAAGGGGCTGCATTATATGTGAGTGCACAAACCCCGCTCTGCATTCCTTTTTTGCCTGTTCCCTTTAGGCCTGCTCCTCTCTTCTTCTCGTATATTTATTTTCAATCTGTTTTCTTCTCTTTCCTAGGCTTTGTGCTTACAGCTTCTGCTATCTGGAGCTATGCAGGTAGAGTTTCCCTTTTCTCCTTCTGTTACTGAATTCAGATTGACTTTATCAAAAAGTGGCTTAAGCACCGTCAGGCAGAGTCTTGACTGCAGAAGGTGGTGCTGGAAGATTGGACACTCCCAGAAATGTGGGATTCCCATTAATTTTGCAGAGCTTATAAATACAGAAACAAATAAAAAATAAACGAATGTTACACATGTATCTATTATGCTAAATGTTTAAAGAAAAAGACATTAAATAAAAAAGAAAGGAAAAAAAAAAAGAAGAAGCTCAAAATGGTGTCAGAGTGTAGTCTCAGGGCCCTTTAAACTATACTCCTTTAAGCTCCTCCCACCGCCAAAGGAAGTGTGGCCATACCCACTGTTTGTTGCTTCAACTTGCAGTGCCCAGGAGTCCCCCTGTTCCTTCTGAATCCCTGACACCCCATAATGCCCCCCCCTATCCTTTCTGTAATTTCCACCATTACTGTGCCTATTTTCATAAACATTTTAATGAAACACAAAACTAATAAAAATACTATATAAAGGAATATCCTTTTGTTGATGCTTGTCAGCTGAATCACCCACCAACTTTTTAGATCTGTAAGGAAAAACAGAGGTGAGAGTGGGTTCTAAACGTTGAAATGTCAGTTTCAGCATAATATAGGAATACATTACATACAGTATGTCGTCTTTTAAAGAGCCTCTGTCTCTGTGCCCATTCAGGGCTTACATTAGGGGAATTGTGTCATTCTTTTTTCTTACATGATGGTGTTTAGGCTTGCAGGGAAATTCCTTTGATACTTAGCTCCCTTTAGTGGCCAAATTCGTTTTTTTTAAAGAGGAAGAAAAATTCCATACCTGACTTTTACCTATAGGCAAGCCTATAATAAGACTTACCTATAGGTACAGTAAATACATCCAAAACGGGCACCGTTTAGGAGATATTTACATTACATGTAGCCAGTGACATCACTGGCACATGCGCTCTGAAAGAACTGCCACCTGTGCCATTCCGTTCCGAGTCCTGTCACCTTGAACGGCGGCTCCAGCCAGTCAAAGAGCCGGAGCCTCTGAACCTGGAAGCAAGACGGGTGAAGACGGAAGCTGCTGCAGCGATAACATTGTGGCACTGGAACAGCTTAGTTTTGAGGTAAGTTTTACATAATGGTAAGTTTTCACATTATGTGCGGTGCATACTAGCACAATAAAACTTAACTTTGCCGGGGAAAAAAAAAGGAAAGTGGTATACAACTTTAAAATCAACGATTTACATTTGGATAGCACAAGATATAGTATATTTATATATTTCTTATTTTTTTGCCCCATTTGCATTAAATTAAAAAAAAAAAATTACTTTCACTGGGTGAATGGCTTTGCTATTTTTTTTTTAAGTCAACTCCTTAAAGTGGAGTTTTTTTTTTTACTTACCAGAAATAGCGGTTGCTATGCAGAAGTCCGTAGTCTGCCTCTTTATCGTCCGCGGCAGGTCTTCTTCCTCCGTCCTATGGTGTCTTCTGGTGAATGGGGCACGCTGCCCTGGGAACTGTGTGTATCCCAGAGAGCAGCCGGCCCATTCACAAAGTGCTGCGTGGCTTGCGCATGCAGTAGGAAACGGGCAGTAGCTGCACGGCTTCACTGCCTGTTTCCCTTACTGTGGATGGCGGCGCCTGGAGCTGCCAGGATCGAGGATCGGCCTCGGCGGGGGCCGGCATCGCTGGCGGCTAGGACAGGTAAGTGTCCTTATTAAAAGTCAGTAGCTACAGTGTTAGTAGCTGCCGACTTAAATTTTTTTTTTTTTGTGGAATGGAACCTCTGCTTTAATGTGGAAAAGGTTGCTGATCCCTATTAGACCTTTAGTACCTAGAAGGGCATAAAACCATAGCTGGAATAATTGCCTTTTCCTTTGTGTTTTCCTTTGTGTATTAAGAATACATGATTTCAAGCTAAGGCTGGGTTCACACTACGATTTTCCCGTCCGTCAGCCGCATACGATTTCAGTTTTGAAAACGTACGGGCCCGTACGGGAAAACTCATACATAGACAATGCATTGCAAATCGTATGCACTCAGATGCATCCGGGTGTGTACGATTTGCTGGCAAAACGTTTTTTAACAGTACACAAAACCGTGTTCGACCACGGTTTTGAGTCCGTTTTTGAAACCGTATGGCAAACGCATACGTTTTTTTTTAACATTAAAGTCAATGGAAAACGCACATATGTGCGGTTCCATACGTATAAACCGTATGCGTTTTTCATCTGCGCATGCGCATTTTCAAAACAAGAAAATCTTTTTTTATTAAATGACACTAATTCCAAAAACGTATGCGTTTTTTTAATCAAAACCTGATGGAACCGTACGCACTTTTTGAAACCGTATACGTTTTATAAACGCATACGTTTACGTACGGTTCAATCAGTTTCAGCCGCATACGTTTTTTCATATAAATCGTATGCGGCTGACGGATGGGAAAATCGTAGTGTGAACCCAGCCTTAGACAGTTCATACTTATTATCAAATAATTATGTTATATCATCTTGATTGTTGGTTGTTTTCATAACCTTACACATTTCAATTATAATTGAATATTGTACTGTTTGCCCTCATATTGTAAAGCGCTGTGCAAACTGTTGGTGCTATATAGATCCTGCATTATAATAATAATAATAATAATTGTATTTATAATGTTATTTACCTATTTCACCTATTTGCTATAGCTGAAAATTTGTAGATTTACTTCCAGCTACAGAAAATGGTCTGTTATCTTCCTGCACATTGTTCTAAAGGAGAAATGTTTCCTTGGCTATGGCAAGCTTATTTTGCCAGAAAAGATAAACCATGAAATTTGAAATTATAAGCTGAATAAGTAATTTTTTTGAGTCACTCCATAAAGTATTTATATACAGTTTTTTTCTGCATGAATTAATTTGCTATGATTCTATTCTACGTTATTATTTTATCCTCTATAAGTAAACATACATTTTGAATAAGTTTAAATAAAAAGTTTCAGCACTTTCCATCTGTAGCTGGTTTACCTCTAGGGGGCACTGTAGTACAACACAATAGTCTACTCTACACTGAAACTTTTTAAGTCAAGCATGGCATTTTACAACTTCGTTTTTTGCCTCTGAATAGCTTCTTACAATTTGTTGCTACAAGGTTTGCTTGGACACAATTCCCTCCTAAAAGAAGAATCCTGTGTATTGTGTATTAAAACTGTAATATTGTATAAATGTAAACATTCTATTCTTCCTTTACATATTATTTACATTTCTTTTACATATTTTTTTTTCATTAAATCAGTGGATTGGGCTTCGTAACAAAGCTTACATTCAACCTGACAGCAGGGAACTGTCATGTTAGGATTTTACATGCACTTTTATTCAAAACAGAGTCAAATTTCACATCTGTGGAATATTCTATAACTACTGTTAATGTAACGTAAGCAGAACATTTGCATTTAATTGTACTCATTTCAGTTACTTAGGCACAACGCTCAAATTTCACATATAGAAAGCGCGTTTAAATCAGTCCGAGTTGCTTAAACTTGTTTCTTTTTCTTTACATTTATACCATCAAATGTAACTATATATATATATATATATATATATATATATATATATATATATATATATATATATATATATATATACACTAATTAATTATAATTTTAGAACTGAGAATTATAAGCATGTAACAAATCATCCTGTAGCCATTGGTTAGAAAGTATTATTACTGAAAGAGCAGATTCTTTCAATCAACTGCAGGCAGATACATGTATAATTTGGTGCTGTTTGCCAGTTGCATGCAAACGAAAAAGTTTTTTTTACAGGTACCAAGATGAATTAAACTTACTAAAGCATAAAAGTTGCTACTTTTCAAATAAAACTTATGCCAGTTTATATGTAGAATGATACCCAGTAAAGAAATACCTGTGACTGTGTGCATCAAGTAGAGCTTATAATAAATTAATCCAGCCTTTGTCAACCTGGGTTCTTCAGGGTGTCTTGGAAAAATGCCTAAAAGTTGCTCCAAATTGGCCAAAAATAGCATAGAAGTCAGTGGGTGGATCAAGCCTGCCCTTCTTTGTAACACAAAGCCACAGGTTTTCATTGTGCTTGATTACAACCTTGGGCACCGTGCAGGCCAGCGTCCTATCAATTGCTGATGTCATTGGTTGATAAGGAGGACATTGGGCATTTGCCCAACATCTTTGTTTGACCCCCTCTTCTCCCATGTTCCTCACTGTCAGCACTGGGGTAACATAAGCTGCATGGGGAGAGAAACTGACGACGAGGAAATGCTGGAGTACTGGTCAGTATCAGTGTGCAAAAGTGTATTTGCTTTGAAAGAATAAATCACCTTTAATGTTGGGTGTTCTACATGTATGGATGCTGCTGCAATATGTAAAACTATTTTGTTTTTAAATATTAGAATGGGGTGCCTCAAGATTGTCCACAATTTTAAAGGATGTCTTGACTGGAAAAAGGTTAAGGAACACTGGGTTAATCTATCCATTCCCTAAAGGATACGTTCACCATTAGAACCTGTTGTATGTTACAAACATTATTTTAGCACATATTCCCCTCACCCCTCCCCCCTCACTTCTTCCCCTGTGAGTGCCAGCTGAGGTTCTTTTCCCCTGCAACCGCTGTCACATTTAAAATTGGTGTGGCTGTGCAGGGCTCTGCCTGCTCAGCTCTGCCATGAATTCATAGAGTTCTGTGAATAAATAAACTTCAAGTCCCATCTTCTACCTCAGCAGACAGACTGTAGTTCTCAATGGACTGTAAATATGTTGATCAGCATGCTCGTAGTCCATTAACACTTCTTGAACCTATGAAACTGACAGCCCATACAGAGTTATGGGCACAGAGCTTGTAGGTGGTATCTGCACCCATGATCCACTGATTATAGGTGCAATGCTCCACAGGTAAAAAAATAAATAAATGCACACATTTTTTGTGAAAAAAATATGTGAATTTTTTTTTTTCATAAACCTGAACTTAAAGGAAATCTATGGTTACGGCATGCACTTTCATTTTTATAACATCATCATTTATTTTTTGAAAAACCCACTTTTAATGTGAGTTCGGCCTGTCTGTTGGTCATCTCTTTCCACAGCTTCCATTGCAGCTTCTTTTCTTCTATTTACTTTCTATTTCTAAGAAGTACATATCCCATGGTACTTTGCTGCCTGCAAGTAGTGATTCCTGTACCGCCTCCACCTCCTGAACCACCTCCTCTAAGCACCTCTGTAGATCAGAATGCAGGTTCTGTGAAATGTGTGACACAGTACTACCTACTCCAAGGACATAGTGAATACATGTCACAGATATCAAAGAGGTAAATATGTGGGATTCTTCAAATAGTAAGTTTTCAGTTTTCAAGATCATTCAGATTAATAGGAGTAGGCCAGAAATAAATGACACACAATGTGGAAAATGATTATATTATTTTACTCTGCGAGTAGCATTTTGCACTGGCAGGGTGTCCCATTCATTTGAATAGGCTGCTGTGCTTCCTGAAAATACAGGGAATAGGTCCCCTGCTCCATTTTTGAAATCACAGCCCGCATGGAAGCTGCAAGTGCAGTGCGGTCCCCAGTGCGCTAAGCGGCTACTGTGATTTCCAGTGCGTGTGACAATTAAGATCAATGGCACACATCGCCTGCATTCTTCTGTACAAATGGTTGCAGCTGTGGGAATAGGTGCAGACCTGCAGTGGGAACAACCCACATAATTGTGTAAACCAAGGCTTATGCCCCGTACACACGGTCGGACTCTTTAACCAAAATCACATCGGAATTCCGACGGCATTCCATCGGAGTAAAAGAGAACATGTTCTCTATCTAAACTTTGACGGAATTCATCGGAATTTCTGATAAAAAAAATCCAATGGGGCATACACGCGGTCGGAATTTTTCCATCGGAAATTCCGATCGTGAGTACGGGGCATAAGACCGACAACATTAGTACATTTTCTGATAGCCCACTGAATGGTACATAAGAGAGCATCTGGATGCTGACCCTGGATCAGTTCAGGTGATCAATCCAATTTACAAACCAAAATGTCGACCAAACCTCTAGCAACCTCTGGAGGAACTCTGGTTGAGAAACCCTGATCTACAGTATTACTACTTAGCATTGCCACAATTTTTTTTCTTACAATATATATTCATATCTTACAATATATTAGTTAAATCAATTAAGAATGTAATTCTGTGTTTTGATTTTTAATATGGGGTTCTAGCTGAAATGATAAAACAATATTTTAGTGTTTTGATTAGAAAGAAGGCATGAATATACTGTATCTAAAATTGTATCCACAATATTACCAGTATATATCATTTTTAAATGATCAATCAGTGATATTTCTTGCATTCTTTTTTTGTTTTTACTTCTGACTTCTGAACTTATACCAGTGAATCTTTGTGATGAATGCATTCTAGCGTCAATGCGTCTTACCTGACGTCAACACACCCATGTACCAGAGAAAATATTTTATTACTTTCTTGGTCTGTGTTTATTGCTCATTTACGACACCTTTATCTGAATTACGGGTCCAGCAGATAAGAATTGTAGATTTCATAGAACGGAGCCGAACAAACAGGAAATCCGGCTCTGCACAGTGAGGCGCCAAATCCAAACACCGCTGCGACCCCGGGCAAGGTGCGGATGGACACCCGGACACCCACAAGGCTGGACGGACCCCACGCAAGACCGCAGACGGATGTCAGAAAGCATACAAAAGGTATGTTTTTTTTTTTTCCTTAAGCTACCTTTTTTGTTTTTAAGCTCCATCTGACTTTTTCTGTCGGAAGCTGGGTTGCAATTTTTCCAAAGGGAAAAGTTCTTGTCAGAAATTCTGATCAACTGTATGCAATTTCAACACGCAAAAAAAAACACCACACATGCTCAGAATCAATTCTACGCATGCTCAGAATCAATGAACTTCATTTTTCTCGGCTTGTTGTAGTGTTGTACGTCACCTCGCTCTTGGCGGTCAGAATTTTGTGTGACCACGTGTGTGCAACACAAGTTTGAGCCAACATTCGTTCGGAAAAAAATGCACGGTTTTGTTGTCGGAATTTCTGATCGTGTGTATGTGGCATAAGTGAATAGAAAACCTCACATGGATAGGAAGAGAAAATAATTTATCATTTTTTTTGCTACCCAATATGATATGATACGTTACGCCGCTGTAAATATTTGCGCAAGTTCTTTATTCAGAAAGAACTTGCACCCTTATTTACGGCGGCGTAATGTATGTGCGCATGCGTGAAATCCCGTCGCTTTTTCTCAATGTAAATGACGTGAACGTAACTAACGTCGAGCCCCATTCCCGAACGATTTACGCAAACGACGTAACCGACGTTCAATTCGACGCTGTCCCAATGTCCATACTTAACATTGGCTACGCCTCCTATAGCAGGGGTAACCTTACGCCGCTCTAATGCTTACGCAAACAACGTAAAATACGACGCGCCGCCGCAAGTAGGTTCGTAAATCGCCTTAAATAGCTCATTTGCATATTTTTTGCGTAAAACGCAGTAAGCGCCACCTAGCAGCCAGCGTAAATATGCATCTAAGATACGACGTGTAAGCGAATTACGCCGCTTGTATCTTAGAAGAAAGCCGGCGTATCTTGTTTTCTGAATAGCAAAAAAAGATACGCCGGCTATTCTTAGTATTTACGCAGCGTATCTCTAGATATACTGACGTAAATGCTTTCTGAATCTGGCCCCAGGTCTTTACAATTGTTATGTATAAGATGAGATGTGACTCTAAACTGCAAACAATACCAGTGCTACCTACTGTACTTGTATAGCAGTTACTGTATATGACAAGGCGATTCCACTCTGTACATTATTGCTGTAAGACTATAAGAAAATTCCAGCAAATGAGCAGCTAAGAGAGTCTTTGCAAACACACATTTATTGAGTACTTTTAGCAAAAACTGCCTGCAAGTGATTTCTTGCTTAAAGAAAATAGGTGCTTATAAATATAAAGTATAGGGACCTAATGTTGGACTTTCTACATCTTTGGTAAATAAATTCCAATGAGTTTGAAATCACTCCTATAGAAGTCCCGTCACTCTGGGTAAAATCTAGGTCTTTCAAAATTTGGCAGTGATGAAACTTGCTAACTCTATTCTCCGACATACATATTTCTACTGCTCAGTGAATGATTGTGAGGCAGAGGAGGAATTTAACAATCCTCAACACTACCCAAGGAACTGAGATTTATACAACTCTGCCACACAGCACAGGTTCTTCTGGCAGGGCCACAGACCTGAATTTCCTCTCCCGCAGGTCTGTAACATCTACAGGTCTTGTCCCTGCCCTGTCTGTGACTGGACAGTAAAAAAGAGAAGCAGTGCACTAATGAGCTCATCTCTCTGCTCTCTCTTCTTATCTTGTCAGTACGGTGCCTTAAAAAAGTATTCATACCCCTTGAATTTTTCCACATTTTGCCATGTTACAATCAACAACGTAAATGTATTTTATTAAGATTTATGTGATAGACCAACACAAAGTGGCACATAATTGTGAAATAGAAGGAAAATGATAAATGGTTTTCAACAAATAAATATCTGAAAAGTATGGAGTACATTTGTATTTAGCCTCTTTACTCTGATACCCCTAACTAAAACCCAGTGGAACTAATTGCCTTCAGAAGTCACCTAACTAGTTAATAAAATCCATGTGTGTGTAATTTAATCTCAGTAAAAATACAGCTGTTTTGTGAAGCCATCAGAGGTTTGTTAGAGAACCTTAGTGAACAAACAGCACCATGAAGGCCAAGGAACACACCAGACAGGCCAGGGATAAAGTTGTGGAGAAGTTTAAAGCAGGGTTAGGTTATAAAAAAAATATCTCAAGCTTTGAACATCTCGCAGAGCACTGTTCAATACCTAATCTAAAAATGGAAAGAGTATGACACAACTGCAAACCTACCAAGACATGGCTGTCCACCTAAACTGACCCAAGGTAAGGAGAGCATTAACCAGAGAGGCAGCCAAGAGACCCATTGTAACTTTGGAAAAGCTGCAGAGATCCACAGCTCAGATGGAAGAATCTGTCCACAGGACAACTATTATGCCGCGTACACACGGTCGTTTTTTGCGATGAAAAAAAACGACGTTTTCTGTGAAGTAAAAAACGACGTTTTTGAAACGTCACTTTTCAAAGACAATTTTGCATACACACCATCGTTTTTTCACAAATAGCGAGGTTACGTTCACCACTCTTTTCCATTGAAGCTCGCTTCATAACTAGCTTCTGGGCATGCGCGGGTTGAAAAACGTCGTTTTGAACGACGTATTTGCTACACACGGTGACTTTTTGTGAAACAAAAAACGACGTTTTGAAAAACGACACAAAAAATTCAAGCATGTTGGAATTTTTGCAAAACAACGTTTTGCCCACACACGATCAATTTAAATGACGTTTTAAAAAACGTTGTTTTTTTTTCATCGCAAAAAACGACCGTGTGTACGCGGCATTAGTTGTGCACTCCAAATCTGGCTTGGAAGAGTGACAAGAAGAAAGTCATTGTTGAAAGAAAGCCATAAGAAGTCCTATTGCAGTTTGCGAGAAGCCATGTGGGGGACACAGCAAACATGTGGTAGAAGGTGCTCTGGTCAGATTGAACTGTTTGGCTCAAAAGCAAAACGCTATGTGTGGCGGACAACTAACACTGTACACCACCCTGAACACACTATCCCCACTGTGATACATGGTAGTGGAAGCATCATGTTGTGGGGATGGTTTTCTTCAGCAGGGACAGGGAAGATGGTCAGAGTTGATGGGAAGATGAATGGAGCTAAATACAGGGCAATCTTAGAAGAAAACCTGTTAGAGTCTGCAAAAGATTTAAGACTGGGGCAGATGTTCACTTTCCCTAAACATACAGCCATAGCTACAATGGAATGATTTAGATCAAAGCCTATTCATGTGTTAGAAAGTCAAAGTCCAGACCTAAATCCAATTGAGGCAAGACTTGAAAATGCTGTTCACAGACTCTATCCATCCAGTCTGACAGAGCTTGAGTTACTTCAAAAAGAAGAATGCGCAAAATGCCACTCTCTAGATGTGCAAAGCTGGTAGAGACATACCCAAAAAGACTTGCATTTGTAATTGCAGCAAAAGGTTGTTCTACAAAGTATTCACTCAGGGGACCGAATACAAATGCATGCCACAATTTTCAGATATTTATTTGCATTTTGCAATCATTTATACATTTTTTTTTCCGCTTCACAATTATGTGCCACTTTGTGTTGGTCTATCACATAAAATCTCAAAAAATACATTTAAGTTTTTGGTTGTAACATGACAAAATGTGGATAATTTCAAGGGATATGAATACTTTTTCAAGGCATTGTACATGAACTGTTTGGCTTCTTGTGTTACTTCTCTTTGCTGTACAGGAGGTTGAAGAAGAATGATTCCAGGTCAAACATTCCTATAGTGTCACTTTTAGCAGTGATAAATCTGTGTTTTTGGTCACTTTTATCTAAATCTGTAACACTTTGAACAGTCAGCTGCCTGGAGGTAGCAGGGGATTTGAGCTCTCCACACTGTCCTATACCTAAACACTGCAGAGAATTATTTAACATGCCTGTGGCCAGCTTGGATTTGGTGCTACACTGTGACATTATCCAGACACTGTAAAGCTCAGGGAGAGCTACTTTAGGAGCAAATTCAGAAAGATGTATGAATTACTGTAGCTGCATTTGTTATTTTACCTCTCAATAATGTTTATTTAAAAAAAAAAAAAAACATGAATATTGAAAAAAACATGAGTATGGAATGTGCGTTTTTCCATATCAAATGGACAGGTAACAATTGAAAATCTCTATTTCTGGAGAATCTATATGGCCGTATTTATCAGGAAACACGCACAGTCGTATAACACACACCCTAATTTTAAGAAGAAAAAGAACGTTCCACAGCCCCCAGCACAGCACACGGACCACCGCACAGCACAACATGGACCCCAGCACAGCACTGAATAGCACACGGACCCCTGCACAGCACTGCACAGCACATGGACCCCTGCACAGTTCACAGCCCCCTTTCATTATAAGGTTCCCCGCTGCACTCCCAGGAGACCCCCAGTTTCCTGGGACAGCATTGCTAGCCTACTTTGGAGTTGAGAGAAGATCACTGCCAGCCCCTTCTACACTGCTCCTGTGTCAATGTCATTGTAACACAAAACTTCTGTTCTGTGTACCTCGATTGACGGCGCTTTCTCATGGACCCGGTCATGTGACTCTCCTCTGCTGTTTCATTGATGGTGACATGATCGCTCTCCTCCTCCAATCAAAAGCTACACTCGGGGAGGAGGTGGAGAAGGCGGAGCGGAAGGAGGAGAGCGGCGTTACTTGAGGTATTACAGAATTCTATTTGTATTGGGAGTGACACAGGAGGAAGGGCTGGCGGTGATGTTTTCTAATGTCTTTAAGGTATGGCAGCACTGTCCCAGGGCCAGGAGAGGCAGGGTGGCCAGCTTGACACCCTCCCAATGGGTGGCACCCGGGGTGGACTGCCCGATTCCCCGCCCCCGTTGGTAAAAAAATATATATATTGGCGTATAACACGCAGGCACAGTTTACCCTCTATTTTCAGGGTGAAAAAGTATGTGCTATACACCGATAAATACGGTATATCTCACAAATCATTATTTTATTTTACTTGTTAATAGCTACTTTTCCTGTTCTCATTAGATAACCCATACATCCTTTACAGTAATCTACAGCCAGAAACTGCCTGTAGTTTTTAGATTTGCATTGAGTTCATGAGCACAGTGCAGTCAGGTGCCAAGCATTTTAAATGGCACGCGATGCACATTATCAATGCACAAGAATGGGCCTACATTTTTGCACATCACATGTCAACCACCAAAAAGCAATCAGTGCATTGCTGTTTTCTTGGGGGGAAAAAAAAGATGCAGGTGCATATTTAGGTCCGTTATCATGTGTTGGCAGTCCATTTAAAATGAATGGGCTGCTTTACTGCAATGCACATTAAACTGAACATACAGCAAGTATGTGAACTCAACTCAAGAATCAATAACTTGTCTTATAATGTGACTGTACAATATATATATTTATAAAGTGCTGCCTAAATTGTCAACGCTATATACAATAAGTACATGAAATAAATAAAATTAAATGTAAAGTTTAGTTTACAAAAATATTTGGCTCAAATTCACTGTGTGCGTCCTGCAAAGTCCTTGCCTGTTTGTGGCCACTGGGAACAGACAAAATTGGACTAAGTTATTAAATCTTTTAATGATGCCATTATATCGCTGTATATTGAACAGAAAAGATACCGGAAGCAACATTTGCCATTATTTTAAGCATTATACCTCACAAAACTTCTATTCATTGTTTTTCTTTTAAATACGGACTTTAGTTTCTATCTAATGCATTAAACCACAACAGTCTCATCAAAATTCCACCTCCGCTTGGAAAGATCAGAAGATAATGGATAATCATGTGTCATGCTGCGATTACTTGTAAAATATTTTCATACCTCTCTCTTGTCTAAGCCAAGTTTCAGATTATTATGAATATGAAATCTGAATCATTGAAATAACATCTTGCAGCTGGGAAAAATACTAGGTATTAAATCTGTGTTCTAGAACTAGCTAATTTGGGCAAAATGGCCTACACTCTGTTTTCCTCAATGCAGAGATTTCTGGATTAGAAGAAAATTGTCATAATTAAGAGACCCAACTTAACCACTTCCTTACTGGGCACTTATACCCCTTCCTGACCAGGTGAAATTTCAGCTTCTGGCACTGCGTCGCTTTAAATGACAATTGCGCGGTCGTGCGACGTGGCTCCCAAACAAAATTGGCGTCCTTTTTTCCCCACAAATAGAGCTTTCTTTTGGTGGTATTTGATCATCTCTGCGGTTTTTATTTTTTGCGTTATAAACAAAAATAGAGCAACAATTTTGAAAAAAAGTCAATATTTTTTACTTGTTACTATAATAAATAGCCATTTTTTTTTTAAAAAAAAACTTTTTTTTTTTTCAGTTTAGGCCGATACGTATTTTTCTACATATTTTTGGTAAAAAAAAAAAAATCGCAATAAGCGACTGGTTTGCGCAAAAGTTATAGCGCATACAAAATAGGGGACAGAATTATTATTAAATTTTATAATAATTTTTTTTACTAGTAATGGCTGCAATCTGCGATTTTTAGTGAGACTGCGACGTTATGGTGGACACATCGGACACTTTTGACACATTTTTGGCACCATTCACATTTATGTGTATAAATGTGACTGGCAGGGAAGGGGTTAACACTAGGGGGAGAGGAAGGGGTTAAATATGTATCCTGGGTGTGTTCTGACTGTGTGGGGGGAGGGGATGACTGGGGGAGGTGACCGATGCTGTGTCCCTATGTACAAGAGACACAGATCGGTCTCCTCTCTCCCTGACAGGACATGGATCTCTGTGTTTACATACAGAGATCCATGTCTTGTCCCTGTAACCGCCGATTGCGAGTGCCTGGCGGACATCGCGGCCGCCAGGCACGCGCATCGGTATCTCAAAAAAGCAGCGGGCACGCGCGCGCCGCCGGCGGTGATCGCGCGCCCTCTAGTGGCCATTAACAGCACAGGACGCCTATTTGCGTCCTGTCAGAGATTCAGGACTGCCCGACGGCCGCATATATTTGTACGGCCGCCGGGAAGTGGTTAAAACTTGCTAAAGTGCAATGATATGGTGCTAGATTTTTAAAACTTGGCATCCTTTGACCCAATATGCCCTACTAATTCTGAGTATATCTATTCTGTCATATATTTAACCAGCTACTGCCCGGCTTATGTGTAACAGAAATAAGGTGCGCTACTAATTTAGGAGCACATGAGATGCATTAAAATGAATAAACATTAAGTGAAAAAACAAGAGTCCCAACAAGAAAAAATTCAAGATGAAGGTTCAACTCTGAATTCATACATCCATGTTACGTCGGCATTAAATTTGTCTGGAGTTAAAGCTGGTCAATAATTCAATAGACAGATAGCCGCTTACCAGATGGTTGGACCCTGACGGGTCTTTGGGGCATGGCACACACTATGGTGTCTCTCCTGGTTGGATGGTCCGATACGATCCTCCAAGTTGCGATGCAGGATTGTCAGCACTTCAGGTGAAAACTCTCATCAAGGGAAGGTATGACACCCGGAACTCCAGGAAGGATGGTGTATCCAAGGCAGGAAGACCAGTGGTATGTAAATTAAGAAGAGAAGGATTCCATCGTGCAGTTTGTTAAAAAACAAAGGGATTTATTCCAAACTAACTGACATCAGATACAGGCTATGGCCATGAACAGGGCACTTGTAGCATTTAAACAGAATTCGGCACTGTGTATCGAATGAAAAAGAATATCGAAACAGATGCTCGGTGTTTCGCCGTCGGATCGAATCTTGCGATTACTGAGCCGATCAGCTGGGAGCGTGGTGACGTCCGTAGATACTTGCTCCACCCGGCTTATGGCAGAATGATGCCGGGGCCAGCTTCTCATCACTCTGGGTGGACGCCATATGATGTACTCCCCAAACGCGGGGCTGCGCGGTGGCATGATCGGTCACTAGCTGTGTCCCCCGGAAACAGCCGATGACTGTACTGGCCTGCTACCAGTACCATGTGACCGCTTTGACCAATCACAGCAGGTCACAAACAGTTGGTTTCTTTTCAAGCCATAGATTGTGTACAAATTGTGTTGCTAGCTGTGATTAGTCACAGTGATCACATGGTACAGACTGGGCCAATCACAGCCCATCTGTGCCATGTGATCAGCTGTGGCAATCACAGCTAATCACAACAAAATAAACTGAATGAATCGATTTCATTCAATAAAATGCTTGCATATAGCAATGAAATAATGTGTAGAAAAAATAAAATACTGATCACCCAAGAGTAGTACAATGTTACAATGATACTATGGTAACATTATATTTCTCTGGTCAAAGTGTGTTTGTACTTTGGAGTTTTGTCACACGATTGGATAATCCGACAACACACAATTATTGGCGGACAATTTTAAAGCATGATTTAAACTCTTGAAATGCCCCCAGTAATGATGTCTATGTGAGAAGAAACGTGCGTCAGGAGGTTGATGTGCTGACGTCATCCTAAGTGGACGGGCGCTCGTATGCTGGCCAGCTTTTCTACAATGAACGCCCTTTGTATTTGCATTTTATGAATGCTTTTTTTTATCTTCAAATTGTAAGTGCACATTTGTAACTCTTTTAATAAATATTCGTGTCATAACTGTATTACGCTATGTGTGTTTCCTAAATTTTTGGTTACACGGTGGTGATTTCTTGAGTGCTAGAAGTGTACCCAGTCCTCAGTATTTTTCTGAGCTGGAGGAGCATGACTGACACCTGCTACCGTACTTGCATCATACAGGCGGTTTATCAGCTTGTCTCTGGTAAGCAGAACATTCTTCTATGGTGGATCACGAGTGTTTGTGGTGATTTATCTGGATTCAATTTTTCTGCTGGCACCCTCAAGAGTGTGATCAATTTCACCTTTAGGGTTTTATTATTGGACTTTTCTTCTAAGAACTTTTGCTTATGTGGTTCATTCTATATATTCACTTTCTATTCACACCAGTGGCGGACTGTGGGATTGGCTTATTTCAAGATTATTAATCATTGTTGGTTTAGTCACTGTACAGTAGCGCAGCTTCCTAATTTTTCCTATGTTCTTATATGTATTATCCTGCGTTTAAGATTCTGTTGTTTTATACATTTCACTTTTATTAAAAAAAAATTATGTTTTGCTAGCGCAGTATCACGTTCTATATTTCTCTTGGAATTTTAAAGCATGCTATCCCACATTTGTTGGTCGAAAATCCGACAACAATCGTCCGTTGGAGCATACAAACAGTCGGATTTTCCGACAACGGCCTGTCATCACACAATTCTTGTTGGATAATCCGATCGTGTGTATGAGGCTTTACATAGAGCATAGTTGTCTGACACCTGCCTTGTGAAAGAGGCACGTTTAACATCTGGAGATTCAGATTCTTGTGATTTGGTTGAGAACAGCAATCCGTATATTCTGTGTTGGCTGCACTGGGCAGTTTGATCAATGGTTAAAGCACTAATACACTGTAAAGTAAAAAAACTAGATATGTGCGTTCCCGTTCCTAACAAATGGATTTTCGTACAAATTTGTTAGTATTCGTACATTCGGATCAATTCGAACATCCGAAAAGCTGAAACCAAAATACGAAAATTACGGAATTACGAATAAGCCAAATAACAAACAAGCGAAAATACGAAAGTACGATTGAACAATTTTACTAATATACGAAACACCGAAACAGCAAAATAACGAAAATGACATCTATAAAGAACGATTTGCATTCCATATTTTAAATCATTTGTCTGTTCATATTTTCATTCGTATGTTGGTATTTTCATTTGTGTGTTTTGTAAATTTGTTTCTTTGTCTGTTCGTAAATTTGTGTACTTGTATCGTTCTTTTGAATGGGCAGTGTAGTTAGTGAGTAATGTATCTTACTTAACCTGTCTCGCGGCATTCCCGAGTCTGGCTCGGGGTTAAATTTTTGTGCTGCGATCGGTAACCCCGAGCCAGACTTGGGCTCGCCTTGCATTATCTACAGACAGTGTTTACTTACTTTGTCCCTGGATCCTGCGATGCCGCCACAGTGCCCGTGTGCCGCCGGTCTATATTCCCTGCGACGTTACGAAGCACGGGGGCGGAGAACGGCGCTAAATTCAAAAAAGTAAATAAACACATTACATACAGTATACTGTAATCTTGTAAATGACAGTACTGTATGTAAAAAATGCGCACACCCTTTATCCCTAGTGGTCTGTCCAGTGTCCTACATGCACTTTTATAAAATAAAAACTGTTCTTTCTGCCTGCAAACTGTAGATTGTCCATAGCAACCAAAAAGTGCCCCTTTATGTCAAAAGTGGTTTTAGAGCAGCTGGAAAACAGCGATAATAAATTATAATCACTTTTGTGGGGAAATTCGTCATAAAAAAATTAAGTAATGACAGCGACAATTCTGCAACTGAGCAAATTTCAGTGTTTTTGATTTGATTACATTGAATAATTTTTATTATAATTACATTATTATTTGTTATAATTATTTATAGTTATTTATTATATTATAAAAAAATTTTTTAACTTTATCATACCCGGGATGTCTACTAGACTCTTGTTTGGACAGATTTAAGTGAGTTATTCCTAAGAATTACAGGCCTACAATTTAAAATGCCAAATTTCCATGCAAAATAATGGTACCGCTTTCAGCACCTAAAATCTGAAATTATCATACCGCCAGGGAGGTTAATATCTTAGCCAATCAGCGTGTCACATTGGACAATGTAAAGCCTCGTACACACGATCAGACTTTGTGTACGGGGCTTAGGAGAATGTCTATCTTAATATGGATATTGAAAATTAAACCAAAATACGAGATTGCGAATGACCGTGCCGCAATGTATTTACGAAAGTACAAAATTACGAATCCATTAAACAAAAATTATCATCTAACAAAATTACGAATTTCGAATCAACGAAAATAAATTAGACAGATTTACAAATCATTCAGTATAAACGAAAATAAAACTGTTGCGAAAATACGAACGGGTCCGAATAGGAAAACTTGCGTCTTACGAAATACGAACGGGTCCGATTAGGAAAACTTGCGTCTTACGAAATTACGAATCTTTACAAACCTACTGAACGAGACTAAACAAAACAAAAAAAATAACTTTTTTTTTTGTTGTGCACATGGCTAAAAAAACCAAAAACTGATACATGGTTTACTTTTTAGCCAGTCTACGTGCCCCACTATTAGAACATAAAGATTCAATTGGGCTTTAATTCTTTTAAATGAGATGTTTAAACAGCAGAGGCAATTTGTCAGCATTTAAATTGATCTTCACCTCTGTTAGCATAACTGCTTCATAAATCATACCTGTGCAAGATTCTACTCTGTAAATGTACTACATATGTTGAAATTCCTGATACTTGTTTGTGAAAAATAATGAGAACAGAATACAATCTTATGATAAGATGGACCAGCAATTCATGGCGCCATAGAAGCAATATATATAAAACAGTCTGAATGTTATTAGTGCAGGTCAAAGGAAAATCCATCCAGGCAGCTGAACTCAAGCTGGATTATGCAGCGCTTGGCTTGTGAAAGTGTAATTCCTAGCAATATGTAGATAGTGACACACACAGCTGTTAATGTGTGTCTGATTCATGAAATGAACGGCCAAATAAAGCAATTATTATGAATCATCCGATAAAATTAACTATAAAAATAATTTTCACCTTTGCGCCTACTGAAACGCAAGACCTTATTATAACAAACTAAAGGACCTCTGTCACAAGCCAAGGCCATGTACATGCAGGAAAGCAGGGAGACAAGTCCAATTTTGTAAGTTCAGATGCTTGCGTCGAAATTAGTTAATAGCTCATCAAGTTGTGTCAATGCTTTTTTTGAGTCATCTAAGTTCTAATATTAAATCTTGTATGCTATGTGCCCAGGGACAGTGACATTAATTTTCTAAAGCAGTGGATACATTTTACTTAGCTTAGTGAATAAAGTGATATGATATGTTCACTTCAATGATCTGTTGATGTCCAAGCAATAATTTTTTTTTTTGCGTTTCCCTTGCATATGATTAGGTATTCAGTGTAAATGAATGTTCACTAAACTAAGCAAACTTTCATTAACCACTTCAAGTCTGGACACTTTCCCCTTCCATCCTAGGCCATTTTTTGTGGGCAGCACAGTGGCTAAGTGGTTAGCACTTTCACCTAACAGCACTGGGGTTGTTGGTTTGAATGCCAACCACAGCACTACCTGCCTGGAGTTTGCATGTTCTCCCTGTGCCTGCAGTTTCCTCCCACACTCCAAAGTCATGCAGGTAGGTTAATTGACTCCTGTCTTAATTGGCCCCAGTATGTGTTTGTATGAATGTGAGTTTAGAACCTTAGATTGTAAGCTCCATGAGGGCAGGGACTGATATAATACTTATGTAAAGCACTGCGTAAATTAACGGCACTATATAAGTACCTGCTTTAAAATAAATGTTCAGCTTTCAGCTCTGTCACACTTTCAATGACAAATACTCAGTCAAACAAAACTGTACCCAAATTACATTTTTATTATTTTTTTGAGACAGATAGAGCTTTCTTTTGGTGGTATTTAACCACTTAACCTCCCTGGCGGTATGATTCTTTAAGATTTTAGGTGCTGAAAGCGGTACCATTATTTGCAAGGGAATTTGGCGTTTTACAGAGCGGGGAACGGGAGGTACTGTAGGCTTGTAATTCTTCGTTCCTGTCAGGAATAACTCACTGAAACGGAAGATCTATCCAAACAAGAGTCTAATAGGCATCCCGGGTATGATTTTTTAATTTTTTTTATTAAAAATTATAATATAATAAATAATTATAAAAAAATTATAACAAATAATAATATAATTATAGTAAAAATTATTCAATAATGTAATCAAATCAAAATCACTGAAATTTGCTCAGTTGCAGAATTTTTGCTGCAAACCAATCATAAACGCTATTTTTTTTTTTAACGAAAAATATGATGAATTTCCCCACAAATCGCTATCGCTAAATTCTGGGGGAAAAAAGTGATTATAATTTATTATCGCTGTTTTCTAGCTGATCTAAAACCATTTTTGACATAAAGGGACACTTTTGGTTGCTATGGCAATCTACAGTTTCCAGGCAGAAAGAACAGTTTTTATTATATAAAAGAACATGCAGGGCACTGGACAGACCACTAGGGACATGGGGTGTGTGTATTTTTTACATACAGTACTGTAATCTATAAGATTACAGTATACTGTATGTAAAGTGTTTGTTTACTTTTTTGAATTTGGCACCGTTCTCCGCTCCTGTGCGTCGTAACGTTGCAGGGAACGGAGCTCGGCGGCACACGGGGACGCTGTGTGAATCGAGCGAGCACCCGCTCGCTCACACAGCGGGGATGCATCGCTGGATCCAGGAAGAAGGTAAGCCAGCGCGCGCTGCAGGCTCTGCATGTCTACCCCGAGCGTGACTCGGGGATACCGATCTCAGCAAGAAAAAAACACCCCGAGTCACGTTCGGGAACACCGCCAGGGAGGTTAAGGACCGCCTCCTGCACATATACGTCGACAGAATGGCACGGCTGGGCACAAGCACGCACAGGTACGTCTTCTTTAAGTGCCCAGCCATGGGTCGCGGATGCGCGCCCACGGTGCGCTCCCGCGACCTGGTCCGAAGCTCCGTAACCGCGGGATCCGTGGACCCGATCGCCGTTGGAGTCCCGCGATCGGTCCCCGGAGCTGAAGAACGGGGAGAGTGTAAACACTGTAGCGCTGTCATTGATCGTGTGTTCCCCTATATAGGGAACCACAATCAATGATGTCACACCTACAGACACAACCCCCTACAGTTAGAAACACAGATGAGGTCATACATAACCCCTTCAGCGCCCCCTTGTGGTTAACTCCCAAACTGCAATTGTCATTTTCACAGTAAACAATGCATTTTAAATGTACTTTTTGCTGTGAAAAATGACAATGGTCCCAAAAATGTGTCAAAATTGTCCGAAATGTCTGCCATAATGTCGCAGTCACGAAAAAAATCGCTGATCACCGCCATTAGTAGTAAAACAATTTTTTTTTAATAAAAATGCAATAAAACTATCCCCTATTTTGTAAACACTATGGGCCAGATTCAGGTACAGCAGCGTATTTTTTGGCCGGCGTATCGCATCTCATATGCGCTACCCCGACGTAAAACAGGGAGCCCAGAACAGTATTCTCAAAGCAGTCGCGCCGTACGTTGTGCCGTACGTTGCGCCGGCGTAGTGTAAATAGGCCCACCTAATTCAAAGTAGGCAGGTAGTGGGCGTGCTTCATTTAAATTAACCGTGATCCCATGTAAATGAGCGGCCGAGCGAACGGCGCATGCATGCGCATGCTCAGAATCACGTCGAATAGAATGTCTAAGATACACGCCGAACACTGCCTACGACGTGAACGTCACAGCCCCATTCACGTACGACTTACGTAAACGACGTAAAAACGACGTCTGTTCCGACGTCCATACCTTGCATGGGATGCGCCTCCTTTTTGGTGGTTTATCTTTACGCCGGAAAAATGCCTTACGTAAACGTCGTAGATTACTGCGTCGGGCGTACGTACGTCCGTGAATCGGCGTATCTTGCTCATTTGCATATTTATAATGGGAACGCCGAATGCGTCCAGCGTAAATATGCACCCAAGATACGACGGCGTAGGAGACTTACGTCGGTCGTATCTTGGCAAAATGCAGGCGTATCTGATTTAAAGAATCAGAGCATAGATACGACATTTGGACTTACAACGGCGTATCAGTAGATACGTCGGCATAAGTCTTTGTGAATCTGGGCCTATAAATTTGGCGCAAACTAATCGATAAAGCTTATTGCGATTTTTTTTTAACAAAAATAGGTAGAAGAATACGTAACGGCCTAAACTATTTTTGGGGGATATTTATCATAGTAAAAAGTAAAAAATATAGCATTTTTTTCAAAATTGTCGCTCTATTTTTGTTTATAGCGCAAAAAATAAAAACCGCAGAGGTGATCAAATACCACCAAAAGAAAGCTCCATTTGTGGGAAAAAAAAGGACGCCAGTTTTCTTTGGGAGCCACGTGCAATTGTCAGTTAAAGCGACGCAGTGCCGAATCACAAAAACTGGGCAGGTCCTTTAGCTGCCTAAAGGTCCGGGTCTTAAGTGGTTAATTACAATTTTTTCTTTTTTTGCTATATAGATGACAAAGACCAAACATTTTGATATTTATTATAGCAAAAAGTAAATTGTCGTTTTTAGTACAAAAAATAAAAACTGCAGAGGTCAAATATCACCAAAATAAAGCTCTATTTGTGGGGGGGAAAGGAAGTAAATTGTATTTGGGTACAGTATCGCATGACCGCACAATTCTTAGTTTAAGCGACACAGTGCCGTATCGCAAAAAGTGGCCTGTTCATTAAGTGGGCAAATCATTCCGGTCCTTAAAGGGTCACTAAAGGAAACAATTTTTTGGGCTGAAATGACTGTTTACAGGGTATAGAGACATACAAGTTAACTGATTCCTTTTAAAAATGATTAAAAATAGATAAGATTCAATCATATAATCAACCTACTGTTCTAGTTTCGTTGTTGCTGTTATTTCCTGTCTCTCTGATGTACAGAGCCAGAGAGCCAATAGAGGGCAGTGATGGTTTGTCTAAAACCCCTCAGCACCAACCCAGTTTCAGTTTACACACAGTATTCACACCTCCTTGATTAGTGACCACAGTGAGAAAGCTCCCAGCACTGTGGTTATAAGGAAACAGACAAACAGGAAGTGTGGAGATCAGAGCAGGATTACAGCAACATCAAAGCAAAAATGAACAATGATGACATGAAAACAGCACTGCAGTAAGGTAAAGGAAGCTATTTAGCTAATTCTTTTTTTCCTTTAGTGACCCTTTAAGTGGTTTATCAGGGATGGGCAAGGCAAGTCCCTCTCAGGCGCCCATGTCTCATACAACTTGTGATGTGTGTTTGTACGTACAGTTTTGCTTCAGACTCCACCACCAGATGGGGATTGTCACCTGCCACACGTTGCGGATTGTCACCCACCACACATTGCGGATTGTCACCTACCACACATTGCGGATTGTCACCTGCCACACATTGCGGATTGTCACTTGCCACAAGTTGTGGATTGTGACTTACGTCACCTGCCACACGTTGTGGGTTGTCATTTGCCACATCACATGCCACATGTTGCAGATTGTCACTTGCCACGTCACCTGCCACACACTGCGGATTGTCACTTGCCACGTCACCTGCCACATGCTGTGGATTGTCACTTGCCACAACGTCACATGCCACACATTGCAGATTGTCACTTGACACAACGTCACCTGCCACACGTTGCAGATTGTCAGTTGCCACAACGTCACCTGCCACATGTTACGGATGGTCACGTGCCACGTCACTTGCCACACGTTGCAGATTGTCACCTGCAACACGTTGCGGATTGTGACTTACGTCACCTGCCACACGTTGCAGGTTGTCATTTGCTACATCACATGCCACACGTTGCAGATTGTCACTTGCCACAGGCTGCGGATTGTCACTTGCCACACACTGCAGATTGTCACTTGCCACAACGTCACCTGCCACACATTGCAGGTTGTCACTTGCCACAACATCACCTGCCACAGATTGCAGATTTTCACTTGCCACAACGTCACCTGCTACATGTTGCGGATGGTCATGTGCCATGTCACTTGCCACACATTGCGGATTGTGACTTATGCCACCTGCCACGCATTGCAGGTTGTCATTTGCCGCATCACATGCCACATATTGCAGATTGTCACTTGCCATATCACCTGTCACAAGCTGCAGATTGTTACTTGCATGTCACCTGCCACACGCTGCAGATTGTCACTTGCCACAATGTCACCTGCCCCACATTGCAGATTGTCACTTGCCACAACATCACCTGCCACATGTTGCGGATGGTCACGTGCCACGTCACTTGCCACACGTTGCGGATTGTCACTTGCCACACGTTGCGGATTGTCACTTGCCACATGTTGCGGATTGTCACTTGCCACGTCACCTGCCACGCATTGTGGGTTGTCACTTGCCACGTCACCTGCCACATGTTGCGGATTGCCACTTGTCACAACGTCACTTGCCACACATTGCAGATTGTCATGCTGTCACCTGCCGCACGTTGTGGGGCGTCACTTGCTGTGTCCCATAAAGGCAGGCAGCAGAGAGTCGTTGTAATCTCTCTGCTGCCAGGGGCTGTACAGTGAGGGCAGAACTGCGGTAATGCAGGGCGGGGGATTAGAGATGACATCATCTTTCTGCTCCCCTGCCGCTCACAGGCTGACTACTAACCCTGCCCCGCCTCGCCCCACCTCAAATGTTCTGCACTCCTGCTCCTGTCACTACTAACAGCAGTGGCACCGGGCTCCTTAGAGGCAGCGGCGCCTGCTCTTCTGACACGCTGACTGCTTACCTCCGGCTGCGAGTGTCCTCACAGGCAGCCCGGCGCCATGCCTTACAAAATTTAAATCATAATTTAAAAACTGCATTTTGTATTTACTTGGGTTATATTTGTGTAACATTAAAATGTGTTTAATGATCTGAATCATTTAGGTGTGACAAATATGTAAAAAAAAAAAAAAAAATCAGGAAGGGAGCAAATACTTTTTCACAGCATTGTACATTCCCTTTAATCTCAGAAATATTCAAAGAATAAAGCACTCTCTAGCTGCTACAGGGGATTTTTAGAAGGCCACGGAGAGAGTCTCAGGGATACACAAACATATGTAAAAATTGCAGCCTATGAATGAGAAATTAATGCAAATAATCTCCACCCATTCAAGCCTATAAAGGAGATTCATTGTTAATACATCTTCCTGTGAGATAAAGTAGAGGAAATGCACACTTGCGGTCTATTGACTGTATCTACTGTACCTCATTTTATAACAATATATCTAAATAATGAAGTAAACACATGATGATGGTTGTGGGAAATCTTTAGGCCATTTTAATTATGACTAACTTTTATTACCAAATAGGGCCTCTGGTAACCATTAAAAGACCAACATGTTTTAGTCACCAACACTCTACCAGTTGCGTGGTGCTGCATATGTGATCAGTAATAACACCAGCCGACAGTTTGGTTGAGAGCACATGCAACTATGACAGTTATCATTTAAGACATACAGTACCTTAAATGTAATTGTTTTGGTAAACAGTTAGATCTTTAGTTTTAGCTCCACTTTAACAATCAACATAGCCCTCTATTAGGAATATAACAAATAAAAAAAAATAGGGGACAGGGACAACAATCCTATAAGGTGACTTTAACCACTTAAGGACCCCTTCACGCCGATATACGTCGGCAGAATGGACGCGACCCGGGCCAAAGCTCCGTGACCGCGGGACCCGCAGACCCGATCGCCGCTGGAGTCCCGCGATCCGTCCCCGGAGCTAAAGAATGTAAAGAGCCGTGTGTAAACACAGCTTCCCCGTTCTTCACTGTGGCTCCGTCATCGATCGTGTGATCCCTTTTATAGGGATACATAATCGATGACGTCACACCTACAGCCACACCCCCTACAGTTGTAAACACATATTAGGTCACACATAACCCCTTCAGTGCCCACTTGTGGTTAACTCCCAAACTGCAATTGTCATTTTCACAATAAACAATGCATTTTTAATGGATTTTTTGCTGTGAAAATGACAATGGTCCAAAAAATGTGTCAAAATTGCCCGAAGTGTCCGCCATAATGTAGCAGTAACTAAAAAAAAATCGCTGATCCCTGCCATTAGTAGTAAAAAAAAAAATAATTAATAAAAATGCAATATCTCCTATTTTGTAAACGCTATATATTTTGCACAAACCAACCGATAAACGCTTATTGCGTATTTTTTTGTACCAAGAATACGTATCGGCCTAAACTGAGGAAAACTATTTTTTTTAATATATCTTTTGGGGGATATTTATTATAGCAAAAAGTAAAAAATATTGAATTTTTTTCAAAATTGTCGCTCTATTTTTGTATATAGCGCAAAAAATAAAAACCGCAAGAGGTGACCAAATACCACCAAAAGAAAGCTCTATTTGTGGGAAAAAAAGGACGCCAATTTTGTTTGGGAGCCATGTCGCACAACCGTGCAATTGTCTGTTAAAGTCCGTGCAATTGTCTGGAAACACCAAGAAAGCACAAGTCCATCAATCATGGGTGTGTGGCCACATCATCAGCATGAAAGGAACATTCTGTGCGTAAACACGGGAGTAGATAAAATACTCTTACCAAATGGTGTTGATCTACTTGTCAGCGACACCGATCGTAATCGTCAGTTGTCACCGATCGATGCTGGTATGCCACGATTGGGTCACAGGAGCTGAAGAACGGGGAGAGGTGAGGGTAAACACACCTTCCCCATTCTTCTGTGTGCAGTGTCAGTGATGTCACACCTACAGCCACACCCCCCCACAGTAAGAATCACTCCCTTAGGGCACACTTTACCCCTTAGTGCCCCCTAGTGGTTAACTCCTTCACTGCCATTGTCATTTTCACAGTAAGCAGTTCATTTTTATAGCACTTTTCGCTGTGAAAATGACAATGGTCCCAAAAATGTGTCAAAAGTGTCCGATGTGTTCTGCCATAATGTCGCAGTCATGAAAAAATTCGCTGATGCCATGCCATAAAACTATCCCCTATTTTGTAAACGCTATGACTTTTGCGCAAACCAATCAATAAACGCTTATTGCAAAAAATTTTACCTAGAAATATGTAGAAGAATACATATCGGCCTAAACTGAGGAAAAAAAACTTTTTTTTAATATATATTTTTGGGGGATATTTATTATAGCAAAAAGTAAAAAGTATTGAATTTTTTTCATAATTGTAATTTTTGTTTATAGCGCAAAAAATAAAAACCACAGAGGTGAACAAATACCACCAAAAGATAGCTCTATTTCTGGGTAAAAAGGACGTAAATTCTGTTTGGGAGCCACGTCGCACGACCGCGCAATTGTCAGTTAAAGCGACGCAGTGCGGAATCACAAAAAGGGGCAAGGTCCTTAACCTGCATAATGGTCCGGTCTTAAGTGGTTAAGAGAAAGAGAAAGGTAAAAAAAAAACACTAAAAGTATTCTTATTGTTAAAAAAAAAAAGGCTCTTTGCTTTAGATGTTTTTCATAATACTTGTTTCTATCAATTCTGAATGGAGTGTATGACTGACAGTGTCCTAAATAGTTTTCATTCCTTTCCGTTTACATCACTAGCTATTTTATCTTCCAGACTGAAATAATTAGATTAATTTTAGGTGATTGTTATCTGTTTGGAACATGTTTCCTAAAAATATACTTGCAAGTTATATCAATATTATTCTGTCCCATCCATAAGGTCCAAGGAATCAAATATTTCTGTGTCTTGTGAGGCTTCATGAATACCAAGACAGAGGTGTTCCAATCAGGTCACTAACATAGAGCAAAACAGAGTTACTATAAACGTAGTTGCTCCACTCTTGTAATAAAGAATTTATTTATGCAGAAATAATAATATACAAGCACAAACCCACTCACAAAAAAGAAACATGTTTCCTATTAGGCCCCTTCCACACAAATCGGTTTTTCATCAGTTTTTCCTCAGTTTTTGCGTCAGATTTTCATCCGTTTTTCATCTGTTTTTCCATCAGTTCTTTACATCCACTTAACCACTTGAGTCATACTTTTGGTTTACATTAGAGTTGCATGATTCTGGATAAAATGAGAATCACAATTTTTTTTTGCTTAGAATAAAGATCACAATTCTCTCATGATTCTCACGGCGTAACATCATCTTTCACATTATACAAAAAAATTGGGCTAACTTTACTGTTTAATTTTCTTTAATTGATGGAAGTATATTTTTTCCTAAAAAAATTGTGTTTGAAAGACCGCTGCGCAAATACAACATGACATAACATTTTACAACAACCGCCATTTTATTCTCTAGGGTCTCTGCTAAAAAAAAAGAGATTTTTTAATACAGCTTACCTGTAAAATCTTTTTCTTGGAGTACATCACGGGACACAGAGCAGCATATTCATTACTATATGGGTTATATGGAGTACCTTCAGGTGTGGACACTGGCTATCTCAAACAGGAAGTCCCCTCCCTATATAACCCCCTCCCATAAAGGAAGTACCTCAGTTTTGTAGCAAGCAGTATGCCTCCCAAAAATGTTCCCCAAAAGAGGGGTGGGAGCTCTGTGTCGCGTGATGTACTCCAAGAAAAAGATTTTACAGGTAAGCTGTATTAAAAAATCTCTTTTTCTTTCTCGTACATCACGGGACACAGAGCAGCATATTCATTACTATATGGGATGTCCGAAAGCAATGCTTTAATGAGGGGAGGGAGACATCTTCCAAAAAAGGATTTAATTTAGAGGTATACTCAAATACTAGTAAATCCAACTTAGCCAAGAAATCTCAAATCTAAATCAAGGGAGCCCCCTCAGATCCTGAGGAGCTTGAATCGCGGCCTGTAGTACTGCCTGTCCAAAGGCTGTATCCGCATTCCTTCTTACGTCCAATTGATAAAAATCTTGTAAACATGTGGACTGACGACCACGTTGCTGCCTTGCATATTCGAGCCATGGAGATCTGATGATGTGCTGCCCCGGAGGTGCCCATGGCCCTGGTAGAATGGGCCTTTACCGACAAAGGAGGAGGCAACCTCTTTAAACCGCAGGCCTGAACGATTAATTGTTTAATCCATCTTGCGATGGTGGATCAAGCAGCTGCCTGACCCATCTTGGGCCCTTCCGGTAAAATGAACACCACATCTGTTTTCCGAACCTTCTCTGTAGCTTTAACAATATCCAACGTATGCAGCAACCCCTCCTTTCTAGAGGTGAGTTTTTGGAAAGAAGGATGGAAGTACCACCTCCTAGTTCAAGTGGAAACTGGCTATAACCTTTGGTAGAAAGGAAGGATGAGGACGGAAACCCGCCCTATCCTTATGTAAAATGAGATATGGTTCCTTACAAGATAAGGCTGCCAATTCCGATACTCTCCTGGCCGAAACTATAGTGATCAGAAATACCAGAAATACCGACTTTCTAGTCAGTAAAACCAAAGGTACCTCAGCCAACGGCTCAAAGGGTTGTTTCTGTAGAGTTGACAGAACAAGATTTAAGTCCCATGGACAAAGTGGTGATTTGACCGGAGGATTAACACGTAAGACTCCCTGTACGAAGATCTTAACCAGCGAGTGGGCGGCCAGCGGCCTCTGAAACCACACTGATAAGGCTGAAATCTGTCCCTAGATCGTGCTTAATGCCAGGCCTTTATCCACTCCTAGCTGGAGAAAACTTAATACTCTATCAATGGTATACTTGCGGGAAACCCATCTCACACCAGCCTACGTAGGCCCTCCAAACCCTGTAACAAAATTACCCTGGAGGCCAGCTTTCTAGCCTTAATGAGGGTAGGGATTACCTCTACCCCTAGACAGACCTCTACCCCTGAGAATCAGGGATTCAGCCGCCAGGCCGTCAAACTTGGACGCCGTAATGCAGGGTGGAGGATCGGGCCTTGTGAGAGTAGGTCTGGCCATAGAGGAAGAGTCCAAGGGCCTCCCGCTGCCAATTTCAGGACTAGTGGGGCTACCAGGATAACCGGCCTGTGCTATGATCCTGCGCCACAGGCGGGGTAGTAACTGCAGCGGGGGAAATGCATATAGAAGTTATGATTGATGCCACGGGCAAACCAACACATCGGTTCCGCAGGCCATAGGGTCCCTCGATCGAGAGATGAACCTGTCTAGCTTCTTGTTGAATCCTGATGCCATGACATCCACGTCTGGCACTCCCCACTTCTGGCAGATTGTCTGAAAAACTTGTGGATGCAGAGACCACTCCCCCGGCGACAGGGTTTGGCGACTTAGGAAGTACGCCTGCAGGTTGTCCACCCCGGGAATGAATGTCGCCGATATGCAGGGTACATAAACCTCTGCCCACCGAAAAACCAAGCTCCTCTCACTCTGAGTGGCTTGACTCTTGGTTCCCCCTTGGTGGTTCACATATATGCCACCGCTGTGGCATTGTCTGAATGACTTCTCACCGAGGACCCCTGTAATCTGAAAGTCTATGCCAGGAGGGCTAGCCGAGCTGCTCTGATCTCCCAGACCTTGATGGGCAGCTGCCTCTCCGCCTCTGCCCAAGTTCCTTGGCGAGTGAACCCGTTCAAGACCGCTCTCCAGCCTTCCAGACCACTGGGCAGAACCAAGCTGCTAGAATTGCTGTCTGTAGGACACGAGTGTGGAAGCGTGTGGTATCGCCTCGAACATGGCCATTAGTTTGCCTAGTAATCGCATACATAGGCGAATAGTTGGTTCTCTTTTGCTTAGAACCAACTGAATCAATCTTTTGATAGCCTCGACCTTTACCAGGGGCAGGAACACCCATCTTCTGTTCTGTCTAATCTCATGCCGAGATATTCCAACTGCTTTGTAGGTTGAAATGCTGATCTTTCCCTGGTTTAGGACCCAGCCGAACCTCTCGAGGTACTGAACCATGAGGGCTACTACGCATTCCACCAAGGAAGCGAGTGATCTATGATTAAGAGGTCGTCCAGGTATGCTAGGACCGAGATCCCTTGGATCCTTTAGACTGACTAGAATTGGAGCTAGGACCTTCGTGAATACCCGGGGGCCGTAGCCAGCCCGAAGGGGGGCGCCACGAATTGGAAGTGACGCTGTATCACTGCGAAGCGTAAAAACAAAAATATTTGATGTGGCTGAAAGATTGGTACATGAAGGTAACCATCCATTATGTCTATATAAGTTAGATCCTTCTGGAGTGTGGCGGCTGCTGACCGAACGGATTCCATCCGGAAAGAGCGAACCCTTAGGTAAGCATTTAAACCTTTTAGGTCCAAAATTGGTCTGACATCGCCGATGGGCCTCGGTATGACAAACAGATTGGAATAGAAACCTAGCCCCTGTTCTTGGGCTGGTACCTCTACCATTATGCCCTGGTAAAGCAGATGATCCAATGCCGTCCGCATTGAGGCCTTCCTTGTGGAGGAAATTTTAGAAATTCTAATCTGTAGCCTGTGGCCACAGATGATCGGACCCCCTCTGTCGGGGATCGATACCATGGCCCCTTGCCCCCAGAGGCCTGTCCTTGCGATCCATTGTTAAAAGTTTGATCGCGCAGGAGGTCCGTACTGCCTGGAATTTGAGGGCCCCGGAACAGGGGGGAGCTGCCTTTTAAACGCAGGACCCCGGAACTTCTTTTGACTGGTAAAAGGGTACTTTTGCCACTTGAAACAGTCTGAATGTATTTATCCAGATCTTTCCATGGAAGGGCAAACCTGCCAGTAGTCTTTTACATGGGGCTCGGCCGCCCAGTTCTTCAACCATAAGAGCCTTCTCATATGCACTAAAAATAGTGACAAACGAGACGCCTGCTGGATGGAGTCTTTTTATAACCTCTACCGCAAAGCACAGAGCTCTGGGAATATCCAATAACTCCTCTGCCTATTGGGCAGGGATGTCTTTAAGCATCTGTTTTGTCTGGTTCTTTAACGCCTGACAAAACTCCAATTGCAGCCACTGCTGGCTGTAGCCAAGGATGCTGGAAAAAGTGTCTCTAAACGTTTATCGACCGGGACCTTAAACATTTGTATGTTTCCCCTCAGGCCAGTTAATGATTTATTCACCCATGAGATGGCTGCGTCCACAGTTGGGAGCGCCCCTTTCTTAGAAAAATGTCTTTTCCATAGGGTAAATTAGAGAAAACCTTCCAGGTGGTCTCCAATCCAGGCACTAACCAGGCCCGACCCTGCTTAGCCTCCGAGATCAGACGAGATCGGGCGCTTTCAGGGTGATGTGGCCTCAAGGACCTCACGGGTAGTTGAAAAGCAGTGCCCGAACCGGGACTTCAACCCTGGACCCTCAGACCAAAAGTCCGATGCTCTACCGACTGAGCCATCCGGGCCCCTTTTAAAGAGCAATTGGTCAGGGGAAAGAGTGCCTGCAAGCACAAATATTTCCTGGCAGACGTGCATAAAGACTACCCTATCGTCAGCTTTAGGCGGCAGAAAAAGTTCTGTCCGGTCGTCCCAATCCTGGAAAAACCAATTCCTCTAACAGAGGATGGACCGGAAAAGCTGCGTTGCTTAAAGGCGCTTTTAAAAGAACCCAAAGAGGATACCGCAGGAACCTGAGGCTCTGGAAATGGCAAATTAAATGCCGAGCGGACCATGTCTGTCAAAGACTGGACCCACAGACTCTCCGTCTGGGAGGCTGAAAACGATTCTTCAGTGGTAGATCCTTCCTCTAGGTTCTGTCCAACCGATCCTCCTGAAATTCTAATTCCTCCGGAGAGAGAATCTCAGCATCCGAGGATACACCTTTTGGCGATGGGGATCTAGTCCGCTTCTTGCCAAAAAAAAAAACAGCGATCATAGCTGTTAATTTTTTTCTCTAGCCCCCCTAGGGTGACGGCTAGCATCTCCTCTGTAATAACACAGGGTTGGGCCGACCTGGGCCAGCCTCAGCACCAGACCCCCTTAATGGCTTATCCAAGGTGACCCCTATAGGAATAACCTGTGGGGAAAGTATTGGCATATCATCAGAACCAGAGGAGGAACCCCTTTGTCTTTGCCTTTTTTTTTTTTTTGTGTTTTGATCCTGAACCCTTGGAAGCCATAATACAAAACCGAGGGACTCCGCCTACAACAACAGACTGTTATAGCCAGGAGTACAAAAAAATAAGGTTTAGGGGACAATAGGATCACTAATGCCCAAAAACGGTGGGGCTCAGTATGTTTTCCTTTATAATATTATTCACAACATACAGCCCCACCCTCAACATGTTTGCCAGCATTCAACCTGTTGCCAAGGGGATTTTTGGCTTAACAAAAAGTATTGGAGCTGACTCCAGCATGTAGTACCCCTTCTCGCCACCGGGAGTCACTGTGCTGCCAGCTGTACGTCCTCTCTCTCCAGCTCAGCTTTGAACTGAGCTAAGAACGCGCCTGCTGTGTATAACAGCAATTGAAGGCACGCCCACTCTACACTGCAGTCACGCTCCCCGCCCCCCCCCTCCCGAACGGCGCAAAAATTTTCTATATGCATGCGCGCGCGCGACTGTCGGGGGAAGAGAGCCAAGGAGGAGACGCACTCTGGAGCCCAGGAATGCAGGCTGGAGGACGCATCAGGCGGCAGATTTGAATCCCAGCTAGGTAAGGCTAAAAACAGGCCCCTAAGGAGTCCCTTTAGCCTAGAGACAGATCTGTCTTTTTTTTTTTTTTTTTTTTAAAAGATCTTCAACCAGCGAGCAGCAGGTAGCTAGCAAACACACATAGATAGGTAGGGGGATCAAGTGATGGGGGGGAACATTTCAGGGCATCCTGTCCATCAGACATAGTGACCATGGTGCCAATGCAGAGCATACTCAGGCTACCCCCCTTAAGATCTCCCCTGGAGAGCCTGCTGTCGAACCAAGTCCCGCAGGCTCCCCTCTTACCTGCTCCATGCCGCAGGACGTTTGCAAAACGGTCCAATCTTCTCCCATCTCCGTGGGTAGCGTAGTAGACCTTCAGGCACTGGGGTCCTGGAAGGAACCGCTGTCCTGGACCTATACAGCACCCTGGCAAACAGGATCTTTTGGTTTAGAAAACTCCAAGTCCTGGGCCCAGGGTCCAGCCCTCTAGAGAGGAGCATTATAGGCAAAACCCCACGGTTTGGGGCCCGGGTACTGTCCACTTTGGCACTGAGGCTCCTTGGACAGATCCGGTTAGCCCGCCTTAATCCCAAGGATGTGGAGGCAAAGCTATTCCGTGACCAACACCTAAGACACTGGCGAAAAAACTGAGGTACTTCCTCTATGGGAGGGGGTTATATAGGGAGGGGACTTCCTGTTTGAGATTGCCAGTGTCCACACCTGAAGGTACTCCATATAACCCATATAGTAATGAATATGCTGCTCTGTGTCCCGTGATGTACGAGAAAGAAATATATATACTATTAGGGGGTTCTAAGTAATTTTCTAGCAAAAAATACAGATTGTAACTTGTGAGTAACAAATGGCAGAAAAATGTTTAGGGCCAGATTCAGGCAGAGTTATGCCGGCGTATCAGTGATATGTCGGCATAACTCTGACTTTGCACTGGTGTATCTGTTTTCTGTATTCAGAAAACAAGATACGCCGGTTTGCAGGAAAGATCCGACAGGCGTAATTGTATTACGCCGTCAGATCTTAAATGCATTTTTAAAATGGCCGCCAGGGGCGTTCCCGCTGATTTACGCAGAGAATATGTAAATCAGCGAGATACGCCAATTCCCAAACGTACGCCCGCTTGACGCAGTGACTTTACACCGTTTCTGTAAGGGGTTTCCCGGCGTAAAGATAAAGCACCAAAAAGATGGCGCATCCTATGTTAAGTATGGACGTCATGACGGCGGGAAATTTGAACATTTTTACGTTGTTTGCGTAACTCGTCCGTGAATGGGGATTTACGACGATTACGTTCACGTCAAAAACACCGTCATAATTTGGAGCATGCGCACTGGGATTTTTTTAATGGTCGACGCATGCGCAGTACGTTCGGCGCGGGGACGCGCCTAATTTAAATAGCATACGCCCCTACCCGCCCAATTTAAATTAGGCCGCCCAATTTACGCTACGCCGCTGCAACTTTACCCACAAGTGCTTTGTGAATACAGCACTTGCGGGTAAAGTTGCGGCGGCGTAACGTAAATAGGAAAAGTTATGCCGCCGCAAAGAACTGCTCGCCATCCTGAATCTGGCCCTTAGTTTTTAAGTGGTTAAACTGCCCTCATCTATAGACAGGAGTTCATTCCTTTTATCCAATAAATAAGAGATATATTGTATCTCTTCTCGATATCTCTAAAGAAATGTCTTTTTTGTTTTTTTGTTTTTAGTGTTACTGGTTTCCAAAAAAGTGTCAAACGTTTCACTTAGTGTCTGATTTGTCCACCCCAGTGTCACAGTCCCGCTATAAGTAGCTGATCGCTGCCATTACTAGTAAACAAATAAAAAGAAATATAAATTCCATAAATATATTGCATTGTTTGTAGACCATATAACTTTTGTGCAAACCAATCAATGTACGCGTATTGTTTTATTTATTTTTTACCAAAAATATGTAGCAGAATACACATTAACATTGAATTTAACGACGAATTTGAATAAATTTGATAAATTCGAATTAGATTTGTTTACATTTTTTATTGGATGTGTTTTGTAGCAGAAAGTAGAAAATATTTGTATTTTTCAAAAAAAAAATCCCTTTTTTTGTTTAAAATGAAAAACAAACTGCAGAGGTGATCAAATAACACCAAAAGAAAGCTATGTTTGTGGGGGAAAATAGGCATACATTTTATTTGGGAATATCTCACAATTGTAAGTTAAAATAACACAGTGGCGTATTGCTCAAAATGGCCTGGTCATGAAGGGGGGTAAACCTTCTGGAGCTGAGGTGGTTAATGAAAAAAAACATGAAAGTACCTTCTTTTCATAATCAATATACAGCTGTACTGCTGTCATGTGACCCAGCTCTTTTCCAACTCATCTGCAGGAGGAGCTTCTAGTCCTGCAGGTCACATGTTCAAAAAATAAAAACAACCTTCAGAATACAAAGGAAAAATATGTAATAACAAACACATGTTTTAAATTGTCATACAAATATGTATTATTATTTTTTATTATTTTTATGCAAAAACATGCTGTGAACTATCTAAGGGGAGGTTCTGCCAATCACAGTCTGTTTCATGCCCTCTCCAGCCTTTGTCTGTTGTTTGTGTGTACTTAAAATTATAGGCCAATGTTAGTGCTTCCATCAATTACCATGTAATATTCCACCCTATTGTGTTTAGCTGTTTAGATGGCATTGAAGAGGAGGGAGAGAGTGGACTGTCATTTACCCAGATTGTATACGCCCATATGTGTGACTCTATAGTCATGTGAGCATAATAGATAAGAGAAAAAAGGAAATTAATTGCTTAGAAGGGAACTGAAACTACAGCATGCTCAGTAGATGTCAACAGCTGGTCTATACAATCTCAGGCTGCAGCGGGGACACAGACAAGGAGGGAGGGACAGTGAACAGCAAGATCAACCAGGTTTCTTGCAGAATACAGAAGCAAATCTCATAGTGACTGAGTGAGTATGAACATCATTTACTGACAGTTTTTAACGATAATGCAACTTCAATCCGGGCCATCTCGCATAGTACTTTTCCACTACTAGATGTCTTCTTAGCTAAATAATGGCCATCGTCATTCAGCCCTCTTCCTCTTAGCCCAGGCTGCCTGGGGCAGTGGCTGGGTAAATAATGGCCAGGTTATCAGTAACTCACCCCCTACCTCCCTTCCCGGGGCAGTGCCAGCATGCAGCCTGGGCTATATTATATAATAAAATAAAAGTAAAAAAAAAAATTCATTCATTTTTTTTACATACTGTCACTAGTCAGTGTCCCTGATCACCACCACACCCATTGTATGACGACTCTGTACTGCACTGTTGACAGTATGTAAGAAACATGTGAAAAGAGTTTTTCTTTTTAATTTCTTCAATTTCCAAAAACTGTGACAAAAATTAAAATAAAAAAAAAAACTCACACGCCTCTTACTAAATACCTAGAACTGTCTACTTTCCATAAAGGGGTCATTTGGTTTTATATTTGTACTGTCTCGGCATATTCGGCCCAAAAATGATACCGGCCGTCAGTACATCATCGAACTCTATACATTTCTTACAGACTAAATAATATACACTGATTGGGTTATTTCTACCAAAGAAATGTAGCAGAATACATTTTGGCCTAAATCTATGAAGAAAGATTATTTATTTACTTTTTTTATCAAAAACGAAGAAAAACTTATTTATTTATTTTAAATGTTGGTCTTTTTTAGTTTATTTAGCAAATGATACAAAAATAAAATTAATTAAATACCACCAAAGAAAAGCTCTATTTGTGTAAAAAAAAATGGAAAAATGTAATTAGTGTACAGTGTTAACCGGGTAAAAAGTGAAAAGAAGTCTAAATATCTGAGCTGTTACCAGAAAAATTAATGGGGCAAATTCCTGTTCTAGTGAAAGCTGTCAGAGGTGAGATGTCTACTAATTTCCTGCTATGCCTATGGGATGAAAAGTAAAAGGCAATCTCCCAATGGTTACTAGGAGATTCTAACCCTTCCGATCACTGTCCAACACTAGAAAAAAAATTTGCCTGGAGTTTTACTTTAACAATGTTTCCCTCTTTGTTCCCTGTAGGTCTAAATATACAGTATACAGTAAGTCTGTGAAGAGATCAGTGGCGGTGCGTCCATAAGGGGCACATGGGCAGCGCCCCCTCTCTCCTGGCACCACTCTATTACCATAGATAGATTCATACATAGCATGAATCTATCTATGGTTACCGCTGACACCCCCTATTCAGGTGTCCTGGGGCACCTGAATTCCAGCGGCGGGGGTGTTTTTTGGAAGCACCTGATTAGAGCCGTAGGCTGTAATAGGGGCCTAAAAAGGTGAACAGCGTGTGCAATGCTGGGCACTCGCTGTTCACTCAGCGTTGTGTTAGCAAAGCGAAGGAATTCGCTTTGCTAACATTGAACCACCTCTCAGCCAATCTGGTCCTCGGGTCTGTTACCTGTCTCCTGATTGGCTAAAATATCAGGCGTTGTGAATGGACGCCTGATACAGAGGACGAAAGAAGACATTAAGGAGTGTGCTTCTGCGTGACAGGTAAGTGCCAGGCAATGCACACTGGCAGCATTTGATGGGGCACAGTAGCGGCAATTGATGGGCACACTGGCAGCATTTGATTGGGCACAGTAGCAGCATTTGATGGGCACAGTGTCAGCAATTGATGTGCACACTGGCAGCAATTGATGGCACACTGGCAGCAATTGATGGGTACAGTAGCTGCGTTGGATGGCACAGTGGCAGCGTTTGATGGCACAGTGGCTGTGCTTGATGGGCATAGTAGCTACGCTTGATGGGCAAAGTGGCTGTGCTTGATGGGCACAGTGGCTGTATTTGATGGCACAGGGGTGGCAATTGATGGGCATAGTAGCTGCGTTTGATGAGCAGAGTGGCTGCGTTTGATGGGCAGAATGGCGGCAATTGATGGGCACAGTAGCTGCATTTGATGGGCACAGTGGCTGCAATTGATGTTTTTTTTTTTTTTTTCAGTTTGATTGCGCCCTCCAAAAATGTTGAGCACCAGCCGCCACTGGAAGAGATCATTTGTAGGAAAGTTCTGTCAGTGATCACATTGTGCCTGCATGTTCCATTATGCTCTGGACTGCACATTTTAAACCCTTCTAATTGTGTTAAAGAGAATCAAAGATAAATTAGCACTTGAAACATTAAAATATATTAAAAAAGGGGCGCATGCGCGGACAGCTCCGGGATGGCAGCTTAGCCTTGGAGCTCCGCATCGTTCCGGCCGTGCGACGGATCTAACGGGCGGATCGGGTCCCGGCCGGCCACCACGCCACAGCTGATCGAAAGGGGAAAAGCAGGGGTACTCGTACATGTCGGTGGGACCGACAAGACGCAGCCTGGGACCGCAGCTGGAAGCGGTAAGCGGGACACGCACCCACAAGATGGCGGGCGGCGCTCAGCCCTTCCTTACTGACACGGAGGAGTCCTTTGAAGCCAGACCCTCATATGCCTCTGTAGCACGCCCGCTAACACCAGGGATCCCGGCTGGCCCCCTCTCCATCATGGCTCACTCCCCAGCCTCAACAGAGTCACTGCTGGAGCAAACCATGGCAGACATCATGGGCTCTCCCCTGCGGCCTACTTCCCCTCAGGCAGCTGTAAGGCCTGTCATGGCGGACGTCACCGCACATTCCCTGTCACATACGACTGATCTATTTACACAACTGTCACTTCTGCTGGAGAGGGGTCTCGCTCAAACAGCAGCAAAGATAACAGGAGAACTTAGAGGGGACTTTCAGATGATAGGATCCAGGATGGAATCCATAGAAAACAAGCTAGATCAGACCATTGCCACAACTCGGCAGAACTCTGACCATATTCAATTCCTACAGGACCAATTGGACATAGCTATGTCACGAATCGATGATTTGGAAAATAGGTCCAGAAGAGAAAACTTTAGGAGCAGGGGGCTCCCTGAGTCATTCAAAGACATTTTCTCTGTGGTCCAGGACTTTGTCAAACAACTTCTCCCTAATATTCCCCAGCACAAATTGGAGATTGACCGTGCCCACAGAACCCTGGGGCCACTGAGGAAAGATGGCTCCCCCAGGGACATTGTGGTCAAGCTACACTTTTTCTCGGTGAAGGAGGAGGTGATGAGGACCTGCAGACGCCAAAACCCGCTTATTTTCCAAGGTCACACTGTTCAGGTATTTGCTGACCTTTCACCCATGACCATTCAGAAACGGAGGACCCTAAAGCCTCTCCTATCGGTCCTGTCGCAACGTGACATCAAATACAAGTGGGCCTTTCCATTTGCCGTCAAGTTTGAATACAAGGGCAAGGCACATGCATTCCACAACTTCCAAGATGGAGAACGCCTGCTCCTGAACCTTCGCCTCATCTCACACGAAGCAGCCATGGACCTCTCCGGCTCCAATCCCGGATCCACCAAACGCCCCTCTCCTGCGAGCCCCCTAACAAGCACCTGGGACAAGCCTAAAACCAAGAAGAATAAGGGTACCAGACCGCCGTGACACCGCCGCGAGGTCCTTCTGGGAATAGTCTGTGAGGACTGTCGTTTCCCCTCTGTGGACTTCTCCCGTATCCTTGGGAGAACTGCCTCTTTTTGTTTTTGTTTTTGTTTTGTTTTTTCCCGGTTGCGTCCCTCGGGGACCATTAGGACATTAATGTTGGCCTCGGAATGGCCCACCTGTTTAACACGATACAAACTCATGATTTGAGTGCCTCCACTCATGCTCACCTGATCATTCCTACTGCCGTTTGCTTAAGATGTTATTGCCTGTTTTGGGGTTCTCTTTTTTATTCCCCTTCTTTTTGCATTCTTATATACCTAAATACTTTGTGGTAGCGCACGGCGTGCCCCCGGGGGCCTGCGGCCTTCCCCGCATGCTTGGCGTGTGGGGGGGGGGGTGTGGGCCTTCGGGGGGCAGGTCGGCGGTGCATCCTTACTGCCCGTTGACAATTTTGACAATTTTATTCACGTCGCGGCTGGAACGATGTTGCTGCGCCTCCTCCTATCCCACGGATCAGGCTATGCCCTCTCCTTGGGTTAGGCGCCCACCCTGCCTACAGGGTGCGGTAAACGAGAACAGGGTTTTGGATGCTGGACAAGGCTATGCCCAGCACCGACCCGAGCCCCCAGTGGGCTCATGTCTCCCCCCCCCTTCCCCCCTCCTTCTCTTTCCTCTGTCTTATACTTTCCTAACTTCTCTTCCTCTTTCAGGTGGTGATAGGCTTGCTGATGGCTGTCTACTCCCAGAAGGTCGACAGCTCCCCAGATGGTCGGATCCCTATACACACTGCGAGGCCTCTATCAAGGTAGGTGACGGGGTTTTGGTGATCTCCCCCTCCCCTTTGCTCCATGGCTAGTGACGCCCCTAGGGCACCCTCTTTGAAGGTGGCCACTCACAACACACAGGGCCTCAACTCCCCTTCCAAACGGCGGAAGGTTCTAGACTTCATGAAATCACGCCACATTGATGTCCTTTTCCTGCAGGAGACGCACTTCCCGATCCGATACAAACCCAATTTCATACACGCCCAATTCCCACAGTTTTTTCCTGGCCAACGCGGAAGATAAGTCTAAGGGGGTAGCGATTCTCATATCTAAACACTGTGGCGACGTTAGTAATTATAGGCCGATATCCTTGATCAATAATGATCTCAAGATCCTGACTAAAGTTATGGCCGACAGATTAGCCTCCTTCATTGGCATATACATACACAAAGATCAGGTCGGGTTCATCCCTGGGCGTCAGGGCCCGGATCAGGTCAGGAGGGTAATAAACGTTATGTCTCTACTGCAATCGGGGTGGGATGGCGGAGGCGCTCAGGCGGGGATGTTGTTGTCGTTGGACCTTCAAAAGGCCTTCGACTCGGTTTTGGAGGTTATCTCTTGGCCCTACATATTCCAAATTCCCCACACCTAACAAATTTCTTTAACTCCAAGGAAAGGTGCTTTTATCTCCGGGGACCCAGGCGACGTTTAATTATAGGCGATATCCTTGCAATAATGATCCTAAAAGTTATGGCCGACAGATTCTCTGGACTAATTCGGGTTCAGATCTCAGGAGGGTATACTTATGTCTAACGGGGTGGGATGGCCCGATGTTGTTGTCGTTGGACCTTCAAAAGCCAGGTCTCTTGGCCCTATTAAACTGGAAAGGTGGGGTTTCAACTTCTCTGGACTAATTAGACTATACTCCGAAGCCAGGATCCCATTAAAATCCGCAACGGGACCCGCCAAGGATGCCC
Source organism: Rana kukunoris (assembly GCA_029574335.1). Lineage (NCBI taxonomy): Eukaryota > Metazoa > Chordata > Amphibia > Anura > Ranidae > Rana > Rana kukunoris. The sequence goes on along the minus strand of CM056049.1, from coordinate 342,377,842 downwards.
CCTGTCACCACTAATCTTTGCCATCGCAATTGAGTCCTTGGCCATTGCCATCAGGTCCAACCCCGACATTGCTGGAGTGCGCTGTGGCTCCACCGTTCACAAATGCGGTCTGTTTGCAGACGATTTGATTCTCTTTGTCACCTCGCCCTCCACATCCCTGCCAGTGATATGTAAAACACTTGAGAACTTCGCGACCATATCAGGTTTAAAGGTCAACTACACCAAGTCTATGGCCCTCAACATCTCCCTTCCAGGGCCCCTGGCGGCTCGGTTGAAGGACTCCTTACGATTTCAATGGAGCGACACCTCCATTCGCTACTTGGGAATCAACTTGACTCCCAAATTTGAACAATTATACCTGGCCAACTACCCCCCCATTTACAAAAAATTGGGACTTGATCTTAAACAATGGCACCCGCACCAACTCTCTTGGCTAGGGAGGATAAACTCCGTGAAAATGACCCTGCTCCCGCGACTCCTTTACCTCTTTCGCGCGCTCCCGATCTCAATCAAGAAGGATCATTTAGATTAGTTCCAAAGCAAGGTTACCAAATTTATATGGGGACAGTCGGGCCACCGCCTAGCTAGGCACACTCTTTTCAGACTCAGACACAGGGGGGGACTGGGACTACCCAACCTACTCTGGTACTATCAAGCGGCTAGGCTTGCCCAGATCTCCACGGTCTATGGCAAGTCCGCCAAACCTGATTGGGTGGACATGGAGAGGCAAGCAGTGCCTGCCTTCACCCTTGACTTTCTCCTATGGTGCCCTCCTAGGACTAGGCCCCCCATTCTTTGCCCATCTTTATCTCACACATTTGCGATCTGGGACAAGCTCAAACATGATCCTTCCTTGGTGTCCCCCTGTAAACCCCTGAGTCACATCTTTCATAACCCCGACTTCCCCCCTGGAATGGATATCAAGGCATTTGCATGGTGGCTGGACAAGGGGATGTATCGGATCGGGCACTTCCTCTCTCCTGCAGGACCTCTATCCCTTTCCCACTGTATTAAGACTCTGAAACTACCCCCATCGGAGGGATTCAGGTTCCATCAAATATCACACTTCCTTCATTCCATCTGGGCCACGAAGCCTGCCCCTCCTCAACTCACACCATATGAACAATGGTGTGGAAACCTTTTGGAGCAAAGGGGGGGGATCTCCATAATCTACTCGTCACTGGCCAGGGATACGCAAAAAGCACCCTATATGTTAGCCTGGGAGGAAGATTTACAGTTGAACTGGGACCTAGAAACTTGGCACAAAGCTGTGGGATCCTCGTTTAAGGGCGTCCTCAACATTTCACTTGTGGAGGCCAATCTCAAAGTCTTCACCAGGTGGTACCTCACCCCTACCCGGCTTGCGGCCATGTACCCCTCAGCTTCCCCCTTATGCTTCAGGGGGTGCCAGTTGAGGGGCTCCATGCTGCATGTCTGGTGGGAGTGCCCTAGAATTAGAAGTTTTTGGACTAAAATTTTCTATATAGCCTCCAAAATCACCGGACTGGTCATCCCTAGGTCCCCTTTGATGGCCCTCCTCAATCACCTCTCCATCAGGGCCCCAAAGTCAACTCGTAAACTTATATTCTTTATCCTCTTGGGGGCTAAACTCACCTTGGCCAGGTCATGGAAAAGCCCCAAAGTCTCTATCACAGCGGCTAAGAGAAAGATTTCCTGGATTATGTCCCAAGAGAAAATGATGAGTTCTATCCTGGACACTTCCCCTCAATTTAGGGAGGTTTGGGAACCTTGGGCTATCTATATGGGGATCGAAAACTCCATTTACCTGTCCAGTTGACCTTCCTGGGTATACACAGTAATAGCAAACCGCCGATACGCCTCTTTCTTCCTTTCAAGTCTAGCTCTTTCTTTCTCTTTCTCCCACCTCCCCGGTTTCCCACCCTTAACCCCCCCACGCCTCGGGGGACCTACCCTTAGGCCTTGTTTTTCTTCTATGCGCCAATGACTCTTCTAAGCCCAGGCTAGGTCTCCCCTACGGTTATTGTATCTGATTGTTCTGTTTTTATTGGCTACATACCAGTACAGCATACTTCCCATACGGGCTGTTCCTCCATTTGCACTATTCTCTTACAAGTTTTGCTCTGGGACGCGTATGTTAGGCGGGGATCCTCTCCGACGCCCTCCGTACAGTTTGACCCCAGAGGGGTGCGGAGGTGTGTTGGCAGGGGAGCCTGCCTCCAGAGGCCTCTGGGCCAAGACATTTTGATCACCCTAATCCGCATACGCTCTAACCCCCTTTTTTTTTTTTCCTTTTTCTTGTAATTTTTCACACAATCTTTTTTTTTGCTTCTTTTTCTCTTCTTCCCATAGTGATTCTTGCAAGGAACAGACCCCCATTTATCAATTTTAGATTGTATTCAACTGCTTGTTTTGGTGATCTGTCTTTACCATGTACTGACTAGCCATGTATTCCTCTAAAAACTTCAATAAAAACTTTAAATATAAAAAAATATATTAAAAAGCTTCACCTGCTGAAGGTGACTAATAGACCTGGCTGAATCCACACCTGTTCTTCTGCAATTGTGTTTAGATAACAACAAACCTAATGCTGCGGATAGAAACATAACATATTTGTAGTCTAAATTACACCGATTATTGTAAATGCAAATTTGACAATGTTATTCAAAACTGCAAATCTACTAGCGGACATGCTCGGGCAGGTTATATACAGTAAAGGTGTCCAAGTCCTTTATACAAAACATCAACCTATGGCAGACCCTCAGTGAATTGACCAAATACATTGATGAAATACCTATATGTATATATGTTTATGGTTTTATCTACTGTTTTACTTTCTTTTTACCACTTGTGTCCAGGCCAATGCTGACATTTATCATATGTTAAAATGTATTGCTAGAAAATTACTTAGAATCCCCAAACATTATATAATTTCTTAAAGAAGAGACACTGGAGATTAAAATAGTGGTTGTTGCAATTTTGTTATGCCGCAAGATAATTTTCAGGAAAAAATACATTTTGCATTTTGGTGCTCACAGGCATGGTATATTACCCAATTTGTTGGAAAATACAAAAGATGAGGTAGCGCTGAGTAAATAGATACCAAACATGTCAAGATTTAAAGTTTTTCATGCTCATGAAATTGCGACAAACAATGGTACTTAGAAATCTCCATAGGCGGCATTTAAAAAAGCCTTTACAGGTTGTCAGTTTAGAGTGATTAAAGTGATTGTAAAGGTATATGTTTTATTTATTAAAATAACAAACATGTTATACTTACCAGCTCTGTGCAATGGTGGCCCCAAACCTTCTCTTCTGGAGTCCCCCACCACCACTCTTTCTTCTTCCTTCCGAGTGCCCTCATTGAAAGCCGCTTTCTATGGGAGCACTCGTGCTGGCTTGCCCTGAGTCGGGAGACAGGCTCCCTCCTTGATTGACTGCTGCTCTCAGGCACAGTGCTGGATTGAGATCAGTCCCAAGTATTTGGGGGGGGGAGCTGACCATCTTATTGCAGATAATGTAGTGCCCTGAGCCCCCCCAAGGTCTAAATCTGGCCCTAGTGACAGGTGCTCCTAATTGAGAGATCAAGGATCTATAATATCCCTGATCCCTCCTCTGTCTTCCAAGGCAGCCAATTAAACACAGTTGAGAGAATGAGGAGGAATTAATTTTCTCATTCCTTCTCTTCTGTGTGCAGTCAACCAGATTGCTTACAGGCGGTGGTGGGAGAGGGGCCTTCAAAGCACTGTATTAGTGATCAGGTGGCTGTATAGCTGCTCAGATCCCATTTACCTGAAAGAGGATTGCTGAAAGAGGATTCCGCCACGTGGGTCTGATACCAGGATCATGGCTGTAGCTGCAACCATGATCCTGATATAACCATTTCTTCTTCAGGATGTTTATATACAGTTCGTTGGCTGTTTGTAAGGGTGGAAGTATTCCCACTGGCCACCAATGTCAGGGGCATTTTTTTACATTGACTCCCAAATAAACTGCTATTAGCAAAGCTTTCTTAAGCCCCGCACATTATTTCAAGGGTTCCTCAAGAACAACAAGCTTAGGAAAGGAACCCCAAGTGTCCACGAAAGGGTGTCCCCTGCAGCAGATAAGCCCAGACTAAGAGACACTTGGGTGAAAGCCAGTGCAAGTGTCTGCCTTTCAAAGCTGTTTTGTCTGCCAGTGTTCCAGGAGTTCCAGGGCCACTGACGTGTTTAACAGGCAACATAACAGTGGGGCTCAGTGAAGGGGGGATTAGGTTTTCCTACGTTAACTAGGCTATAAATGCACCCAAGATTTGTATGCAACATACATGCATGACAGCTTAGTATTACAGTGTAAACCCCTGAGAAAAAGTCTCATCTGCTGATATATTCTCACCGACCATTCAGTTTTCTTTCCTTCAAGGCTTACATCACGGCTGTGGGAACTTGGTCAAAGTAAATGTTAGCAGAAACTAGGGATTATTTACTGAAGGAAATGTAGCAGAACATCTTGTGTAGTTAAATCTATTGTCAGCACAAACCTTTAAAAATAACTTTGGAATCAAAGTTTCACGGGTAGGTAATTGTAGTACTATAATTCTGTGACCTGACATTCAGGATACATAGTATGACTATTCTGAATAGTAATCCTTTTCTGTTATATTTGAGGCAGCTTCAGATCCAGGGAGGGAATAATATAGTAACTGGATTCATTATGAAAATAGGAGCACATTCAGCTTCCATTTTTCCTTTCTCTATTGCAGAATGAAATATACTGTAAATAATTGTTTGCTATAAACAATACATCTAGTTTTATATATTAGATTGTAAATTGATTACAGGTGCCCTTGTGTGGTAATCAACACCCTGATTACTGCTTACCGTACATGTATTAAACTGAATTTGAACATTAAACTTATAAAGGTATGTATACATTTTTATTTTTGATCTGGGTCAATTTAAAGGGGTACAACCAAGATAACTTCTCCCATGTATATGGGAAAAACAAAGTTAAAAATATAGATTTGATGTAATCAGAAACACCAAAAAACTGAACAAATAATCAAACACAAAAGATACCGGGACACAAATGTTTCTGTAGTCAATGAAAAAATGCTACATACTGGGGCCGTGATGATGCTTACTTAAATATTGCATAACAAAGAAAAATGATAGAGAGAGCAATACAAATTGGCCACTCGGGGATCTATGGCTACCACACCGGTCCCTCAAAGAAAGGGCCGGTATGATAGAACCTCATTGATTCCCGTAGCCTTGTTGCTTCAGGTCGCTCAATCTAGAGGGTTTCCCTCTGGAGAATGCGTTTGTCCCAGTTTCCGCCATGTGGGTCTTGAGGTACCACTTCTAGAATGATAAACTTCACCACAGAGGTGTAAAATTTATGGTAAATACCCGAGTGGCGGCTAACTGGCGTATATTGTCATTTTGTATATTGTAATTTTTCATGTATTGTACAGAGTACCTATTGTTAAGCATAATACACACAATGGGCCGGATTCAGATACATCGGCGTATCTTTAGAATGGCGTAGCGCATCTCATATACGCTACGCCGACGTAACCTAGAGAGGCAAGTACAGTATTTACAAAGCACTTGCTTCTTAAGTTGCAGCGGTGTAGTGTAAATTGGCCGGCTTAAGCCCGCCTAATTTAAAGTAGGAAGGAGGTGGACGTCATCTATTTAAATTAAGCGTGACCCCATGCAAATGAATGGCCGATTGAACGGCGCATGCATGCGCATGTTCAGAATCACGTTGCATATACTCCCTAAGATACGTCGGCTTAATGCCTATGACGTGAACATAACCTACGCACAGCCCTATTCACGTAATACTACGTAAACGACATACACAACGTAAAATTTTACGGCGTCGTTCCCTTGGCCCATACCTTTGCATTACCTGCGCCTGCTATATGAGGGGTAACTTTACGCCGGACGTAAGCCTTATACAAATCGCGTACATGAAGCAGCCGGGCGCATCTACGTTCCTGAAACGGCGTATCTTACTAATTTGCATATTTAAAATGGGAAGCCGAATGCGTCTAGCGTAACTATGTGCCATGTTTTTCGACGTATCTCGCTTTGTGAATCAGTATACGACAGCGCACATTTGTACTTGCAACGGCGTATCTCAAAATACGCCAACGTAAATTGTTTCTGAATCCCGGCCAAAATGTTACTTCTGGACATTAAACTGATCTTGATGTTGTGCTAACTTAATGGCGATATTCCCTAGTTTGAAGAGAACCTTTCAGCAGAAAAACAAAACTGCTGCAGGAATAGCAGTGCCTGCACATATCTTCAGCAGCCTGCAAAACTTTTGTGTTAACAGGCAAAGCACTTCTGAGTAGTGTTGGAGGTTGCCAATACAACCCAACCCTCCCATTTCCCCAATGACCCATCACTATGATGGACTACCTCACTGGCATATAGGAATGGAATAGACATATAGGCCATTACACTATAGTATCATGAGTTGTAGATATAGTAATTTTAGCAGGGGTTCCATGAGACTGAAAATGTATTTTAAGGGTTCTTCTGTGTTGAAAAGGTGAAGAAAGGCTGCTCTAGGGATTGGGACTGCTGTGTACAAGATGTACAAAAGAACTGCCTGAAGGGGCATACAAATGGGTCAAATATCGGGTGGCATCAGCCGATTAAATAGAAATTTGGCTTGTGTGTACTGCAGCCTCCTGTCAAAGGGACATGTTATACGTACCAGCTCTGTGCAAGGGTTTGGCACAGAGTGGCCCCAATCCTCCTCTTCTGGGGTCCCCCGGTGGTGCTCCTGACTCCTCCTCTTCTCGAGTGCCCCCACAGAGAGCCGCATTTCATGGGGGCACTCGTGCTGGTGCATTTCTGAGTCCTGCTGCTGTGTCCATTGACAGAGACAGCAGGAATCAGCCCTGCCCCCAGCTCCCCTGTCACTGGATTTGATTGACAGCAGCGGTAGCCAATGGCTCCAGCTGCCATTAATTTATCCAATGAGGACCCAAGACAGTGGCTGGAGCTGCTGTGCTTGTCCCCGCCGATGGAACGATCGGGTTCAGGTAAGTAAAAGGTGGGATCTGGGGGGCTGCTGCACTACAGAAGGTTTTTCATCTTAATACATAGAATGCATTAAAGTGAAAAGCCTTGAGAATTTACAGTGTTTTGTGGCCCAACCATGAGGGCTGGTCTTTGGAGGCCTCTGCAGACATTTTATACCCAAATGATAACATAAATATAGTATTTTGGGTGTACCACCATCCACAAGTTTTTTTTTTTTTTTTCATATAACATTTTTTAAAAATGTATTATTCCAAAATGAAACAAAAAAACATTGGCTGATTCACTGCTAAAAGAGGTATATTCTCATTAACATGTTCATCATATTACAAACAGGTACATACTGTATACTTCAATGTATAAGAAACATGAAACACGTGGAAACGAAAGATGATACAACTTTTGTAACATGTTTCGAATTTCCCTTTCTATGGGGCAAAGATTAACCTTTATATCTATATGAATGTATACAGTAAAATAAAAAAAACATAAATATCACAGACGCCAAGTGAAGTCAATGTGGCAACGTATTGGTTTTAAATGTTTTAAACACTTACAGAGTCAGTGGGAGTTGTATACTTATTTATTTTTAATACCAGAATGCATGGTATGTGTATTTGCATATCTTTAGACACAAATCTTTGGTTTTCGTGGTATGGATCAGAACACAGGGCATATTTACGCACTTATGTGAGTGTCTCTATTGAAAATAATGCAACGTGGGATATTGTATTTTTTTATTTTTTTCCCCTTCTCTCTTTCTCTCTTTTTTCTTTAAAAAAAAATTTGATGCTATTAAAAAAGAAAAAAGTATGTTGTCCGGATATCCAGGAGGGGAAGAACCAACGTAGACTTAATATGTCAATATAATTAGGTACTGTACATGATGTACTTAAGATAACAGTAAAGTTGTATATTGAAAGGATCCGGTTGGTGCTCGTTGGTTTGATGTATTGAATCAGTAAATTTGTTATTTTTCCTGTCTGCTGGACAAATTAGATAAATAAAGAAATTGGAAAAAAAAAATGAAAATAATGCAGCTGCATCCAGATCCGTTTAATAAAAAATCTTTGTAAATGTGTTTTGTATGGCTGTGTGAATTAGTGCTTAATATGAGTACTGTCTTAGTTTAAATAATTACTGTGCAGATTTACATATGAAAAGTGTATATTTTGCCCATTATTTAAATTTACTTAATTTTTTATTGATTTAATCTTATAGGAGGTAAGGTACTACACTACAAACCACATGCCTTTCTGATCCTGTTATCTCACTGCTGATTGGAAATAATAGGCTCTGCAGTAATGCTTGGCTGCAGGACCTTGTGATCTCGGCTGCCTAAAATAGGAGCTAGAAAACAGCAGAGTTTATTCATGGGAAGAAGAAAGGTATCTTTAATGCAAAATAATGTGATTTGTTAATGTTCACATGTGACCTATTGATTTACGCATAGTGTGAATTTTCTTTGCAATGATTTTATTGTTTCTTTTAAGTCTAAAGCATTAAAAATGTAACAAAGCTTCAAACAGAATTTGGAGCCAGAAGATTATACTGTTCTTTTTCAACCTCATAAAGAGACTAATTAAAAATTTAACTAATGCACTTTAGTTGTATATAGTGCACTTGACATCCATTTGAAAACAAGAGAAACCTCTGAACAAATCACGAAAGTGAGACCGCAAGTAAGTCAATTAAAGACAGAAAATGTTGAATCCCCCTTTCTACCAATGAATTTTAATAGAAAGCTGTTTCATGGATTTCACTTTTAATTTCCAAGGTACAATTTTAAGTGATTTCTTTAATGATAATCCAGTAAAGATTTTTAATAAAAACAGTTTTGGATAGGATCAGGTAAGATAAGAAATGATGCCAGTTCACCCAAACATTATATTTTTGTTGTATGTAGAAAGAGCCATTGACATATTTTGAAACATTATTGGAAAGTTATGCCGTGTACAAACGATCGGAAATTCTAACAAAAAAAAAACGATGTGAGCTTTTGTAGGCTCTATCGGACTTTTTCTGTCGGAATTTCTGACAGCAAATATTTGGGAGCTGGTTCTTATTTTTTCCGACAAGAAAGGTTCGTCTGTATGCAATTCTGACGCGCAAAAAAAAATGCATGCTCGGAATCAATTTCATGCATGCTGGGAATTATTGACCTTCATTTTTCTTGGCTCATTGTAGTGTTGTACTTCACCGCGTTCTAGACGGTCTGAATTTTGTGCGACCGTGTGTGTGCAATACAAGTTTGAGCCAACATTCCGTCTAAAAAAAATCCATGGTTTTCTTATCAGAATTTTCGATCGTGTGCATTACTTAATTTTCAACGTTTTGTCATGTATCAAAAATGTAAATGTAATTTTTTTGGGATTTTATGTGATAGACCAACACAAAGTGGCACATTTGTATTTAGCCCCCTGAATCAATACTTTGTAGAACGACCTTTTGCTGCGATTACAGCTCCAAGTCTTTTTGGGGATGTCTCTACCAGCTTTGCACATCTGGAGAGTGACAATTTTTGCCCATTCTTCTTTACAAAATAGCTCAAGCTTTGTCAGATTGGATGGAGATTGTGAACAGCAATTTTCAAGTCTTGCCACAGATTCTCAATTGGATTTAGGTCTGGACTTTGACTGGGCCATTCTAACACATGAATATGGGCTTTGATATAAACCACTCTGCATTGTAGCCCGAGCCTCTGGCTGTATGTGCCGCTTATGAGCAGATCGTGCGCTTGTTACAGAACCATGCTATAGGGTAAACCTCCCTCTCCCTCCTGTCGGCATCATCAATGTCACAGCGCACCGATCTGCCTTGCCGTGTGACTCCAGTAGGTGCCTGGTTTCTCTAAGATTGCCCTGTATTTCGCTCCAAAGCTGGGGGATTCATCATTCCACTAGCGGGAGAGCTCTGACCTGCTTAATGCCCTTCTGCGAACTGCCCAGGGTCCTCCTAGCTGAATGGGGCTTTATTAGCAGATTGGGCTGTCACTTACACCAATGAACTGTCAGTATGTTATTATTGTCTGTGTCTGCATTAATCTCTCTCCCTCCCTGACATCAATTCTCCCCTCCTCAACAGCGGCCGTCCTGCTCCCTGTCCTTCAACAGATCCATTCTTGTTGCTGACACCAAGGGAGTGGGGTTTTATTATTACTGCTACTGACATCAGTGGGGGGGAGGTTATAATTATTGGCACTAAATACCAATGAAGAAGGGATTTTATTATTGCTTTCACTGACACCACTGAAGGGGGGAATTTATTATTACTATCACTTACGACAACGAAGGTTGGTTTTATCATTACTGTCACCCTTCAAGGGTTGTTTAATTATAACTGTCATTAATCAAGGGTGTTTATTTTACTTCCACTAAATACCAATGAATTGGGGTTTTAATATTACTGCCACCAACAGTTTATTATTACTGCTACTAAAACGTAATAACCCCAAGGTGGGCATATTACTAATGCTGCTTGTGTGGGTGAGAAATGTGTACATCGCCAATCCCTAAGCTGACCCTCTTTCCTATTCATCCCATGTGACTTGGCCAGTACACATCCCACATGACAAGCAGCAGTAGTAAGATGCTCCACCTCGGGATCTTCTTTAACCCTGCAAAGCACCAGAAGAGAGACAAAAACTCATTGCATGGGGAACGAAGATAGGAATTGTCATTCCTGTTGTATTACTGCCCACTGAACAGCCTTCCAGGAATAGTGGTTTATTGTGATTACTGCCACTGAACACCAAGAGACCAAGGTGTTTATCTGTATTCTACATTGCTGCCCCTATACTGAACCCTCTACCCCCTAAGGAAACGTGTCCACTTATCCCCCTGTACCGTTACTGCCACTGAACCCCACCAATGGAGGTAAGGGGTTTAGTTTCAAAATTGACTGGGCACTGAACACCAAGGGAGGGGTTTATTATTACTGCCCCCCCCCCCCACTGAACACCAAGGAAAAGGTGTTTATTATTACTGCCACTGAACCATCCAAGGATCCAAAGGGGACCCCCCCCCGCCGCCGGCCTTTATTATTACTGCCACTGAACACCAAGGAAAGGTGTTTATTATTACTGCCACTGAACACCAAGGAAAGGGGTTTATTATTACTGCCACTGAACACCAAGGAAAGGTGTTTATTATTACTGCCACTGAACACCAAGGAAAGGGGTTTATTATTACTGCCACTGAACACCAAGGAAAGGGGTTTATTATTACTGCCACTGAACACTAAGGAAAGGTGTTTATTATTACTGCCACTGAACACCAAGGAAAGGGGTTTATTAATCCTGCCACTGAACACCAAGGAAAGGGGTTTATTATTACTGCCACTGAACACCAAGGAAAGGGGTTTATTATTACTGCCACTGAACACCAAGGAAGGGGTTTATTATTACTGCCACTGAACACTAAGGAAAGGTGTTTATTATTACTGCCACTGAACACCAAGGAAAGGGGTTTATTATTACTGCCACTGAACACCAAGGAAAGGGGTTTATTATTACTGCCACTGAACACCAAGGAAAGGGGTTTATTATTACTGCCACTGAACACTAAGGAAAGGTGTTTATTATTACTGCCACTGAACACCAAGGAAATGGGTTTATTATTACTGCCACTGAACACCAAGGAAAGGGGTTTATTATTACTGCCACTGAACACCAAGGAAAGGGGTTTATTATTACTGCCACTGAACACCAAGGAAAGGGGTTTATTATTACTGCCACTGAACACCAAGGAAAGGGGTTTATTATTACTGCCACTGAACACCAAGGAAGGGGTTTATTATTACTGCCACTGAACACTAAGGAAAGGTGTTTATTATTACTGCCACTGAACACCAAGGAAAGGGGTTTATTATTACTGCCACTGAACACCAAGGAAAGGGGTTTAATATTACTGCCACTGAACACCAAGGAAAGGGGTTTATTATTACTGCCACTGAACACCAAGGAAGGGGTTTATTATTACTGCCACTGAACACTAAGGAAAGGTGTTTATTATTACTGCCACTGAACACCAAGAAAAGGGGTTTATTATTACTGCCACTGAACACCAAGGAAAGGGGTTTATTATTACTGCCACTGAACACCAAGGAAAGGGGTTTATTATTACTGCCACTGAACACCAATGAAAGGGGTTTATTATTACTGCCACTGAAGACCAAGGAAAGGTGTTTATTATTACTGCCACTGAACACCAAGGAAGGTGTTTATTATTACTGCCACTGAACACTAAGGAAAGGTGTTTATTATTACTGCCACTGAACACCAAGGAAAGGGGTTTATTATTACTGCCACTGAACACCAAGGAAAGGGGTTTATTATTACTGCCACTGAACACCAAGGAAAGGTGTTTATTATTACTGCCACTGAACACCAAGGAAAGGGGTTTATTATTACTGCCACTGAACACCAAGGAAAGGGGTTTATTATTACTGCCACTGAACACCAAGGAAAGGGGTTTATTATTACTGCCACTGAACACCAAGGAAAGGGGTTTATTATTACTGCCACTGAACACCAAGGAAAGGGGTTTATTATTACTGCCACTGAACACCAAGGACAGGGGTTTATTATTACTGCCACTGAACACCAAGGAAAGGTGTTTATTATTACTGCCACTGAACACCAAGGAAAGGGGTTTATTATTACTGCCATTCAACACCAAGGAAAGGTGTTTATTATTACTGCCACCAAACACCAAGAACAGGGGTTTATTATTACTGCCACTGAAGACCAAGGAAAGGTGTTTAATATTACTGCCACTGAACACTAAGGAAAGGGGTTTATTATTACTGCCACTGAACACCAAGGACAGGGGTTTATTATTACTGCCACTGAACACCAAGGAAAGGTGTTTATTATTACTGCCACTGAACACCAAGGAAAGGGGTTTATTATTACTGCCATTCAACACCAAGAAAACGTGTTTATTATTACTGCCACTGAACACCAAGAACAGGGGTTTATTATTACTGCCACTGAACACTAAGGAAAGGTGTTTATTATTACTGCCACTGAACACCAAGGAAAGGTGTTTATTATTACTGCCACTGAACACCAAGGAAAGGGGTTTATTATTACTGCCACTGAACATCAAGGAAAGGGGGTTATTATTACTGCCACTGAACACCAAGGCACACCAGATACTACATTGTAATGGAGTGGCGGGTATGAATTGACCCTTAACCTGCAAACTGGAATGTAGGTATTTAGGTACCCACATACCCACAGTTAATAATTTCCAATGAGATTTAGCAACTCAATTTGCAGGAAAAGATGCCAGTCCACACAAAAAATATATATTTTTGTTGCAGGTGGTGCCTGGCTTTTTTTATATCCTGGGTACCCAAACAAACCGCCTGATATAATTCAAGAGTTTGTTCTTCTCCACTTGGGAGTTTTTAGCATTTCCACCCACTTTTACACTGCAGGTTGTCCTACTGCACTTAGAAATTAGTTATTAAATTTTTTTTTAAAGGCTATATCCACTTTTGCAGTCAAATGTGAAAATCTCAGTACATGTTTGTTATGTGTATGCCGTTCACATAGCATATCTAAAAAAAAAAAAAAGGAAATAATTAAAAAAAATATATATATATATATATATACAGTATATATATATATATATATATATATTACCTTGAATCTAAGGAGAGGATGTAATGGCTGATTCTAGACAGTCTTTGTCCCCACACAGAGCGAGCTATACCTCATTAACATACAATGCATCAGGGTGTTTAATCCTTTATAAGTACAGACAGTCTTTAAGCAGTTTACAGCTGAAAATGTACGTGAAGAACTGTACAAACAGGGTTAATTTTGTTAAACATTACTTCACAGTCCCTTCCTGAACATTACAAAGCAGGGAGAACATGTAAGGATTTTTAAGCATTTAAAAAGGTAATCAGCAATTTTTAAACATGTTTAAAGTTATGCTACGTTAATAAGAAAAAGTAACAAATCGATAAATAGGTGTTATCTCAAACTGGCTGCAAAAGTGGATACAGTAAAACCTTGGATTGCGAGCAAAATTTGTTTTGGAAACATGCTTGTAATCCAAAGCAATATCAAAGCAAATTTCCCCATAAGAAATAATGAAAACTTAGATGATTCATTCCGCAACCATTTATTCATAGGTTCTTCAGTTTATAGTCAATATAAAAAGATTTATAGCAATGTGACCAGGTTGTGTAACCATAAAATGTCCATCCACAAATGGAAGCTTCCACAAGGGGATTAGCAAAATTCAGCAGGAGCTACAGAGTATAAAAGAGGCACCTCTAAGACCGTTTTCATCGGTCAAAACCGATCGTGTGTGAGCGCCATTGGTTATTTAACCATCGCCAACAATGCCAACTTGTTTTAAATTTAACCGATGGATTCCTAACCGATAGGTCAAAACCGATCGTTAGTAGGCACGACATGCATGCAAATCCACGCATGCTCAGAATCAAGTCTAAGCATACTTGGAAGCATTGAACCTAATTTTTTTTAGCACATCGTTGTGTTTTACGTCACCACGTTCTGACTTGATCAGTTTTTTAACTGATGGTGTGTAGGCGCAATGGACCATCAGTCAGCTTCATCAGTTAACCAATGAAAATGGTCTATCAGACCGTTCTCATTGGATAGACTGATCGTGTGTACGCGGCATGAGTGTAGCAATAAGTTGCTAAATGTTGTACCTTTATTAACCACTTAAGGACCCCCGCACGCACATATACGGCCACAGAATGGCACGTACAGGCACAAGGGCGTAAATATACGTCCCCGCCTGAGTGCGGTTCGGGGGTCCCATCGGGACCCCCTCCGCGGCGTGCGGGGGTCCCCCTGGCTCTGGGAGCGATCCGGCATCTGGGGGCGGATGTCGGCGAATACCCGCCCCCCCGCGATCGCTCCCAGCCAATGGGAGCGCGCTCCCATCCTGTCATTTCCTTCTCCTGTGTTTACACAGGAAGGAGGAAATGATGTAATCTCTCATCGCAGCGCTGTTTCCCAGCGCTGCTGATGAGAGAAGACATGACAAGTAAGTGTGCACCAACACAACACTGACACACACTCACATAGGCATATTAACCCCTTGTGATCGCCCCCCCCCACCCCCCTGTCACAGTGTCACTGAATGCAGTGATCTAATCACTGCATTTAGTGTCAGTGTGACAGACAGTGTAAAAAAAAGTTAGTGTTAGGTTCAGGATAGCCCCCCCACCCCCCCTAATAAAGTTTTAACCCCCTGATCACCGCCCTAGTTAACCCTTTCACTCCCTATTGCCAGCGTCACTAAGCGATCATTTTTCTGATCGCTGTATTAGTGTCGCTGTTCCCGCTAGGTAGCTATTTTTTTTTATTGCGATTTTTTTTCTTTACTAAAGACATGTGGCTAAATAAATTTTGGCCTAAATGTTTGACTAAAATTTAGTTTATTTGATTTTTTTTTTTAACAAAAAGTAAAAAATAGTGTTTTTTTTTCAAAAATGTCGCTCTATTTTTGTATATAGCGCAAAAAATAAAAATCGCAGAGGTGATCAAATACCACCAAAAGAAAGCTCTATTTGTGGGAAGAAAAGGACGCAAATTTTGTTTGGGAGCCACGTCGCACGACCGCGCAATTGTCTGTTAAAGCGACGCAGTGCCGAATCGCAAAAACACCTTGGGTCATTTACCAGCGTATTGGTCCGGGCCTTAAGTGGTTAAATGTAACCATATTACTACACTTAGAGGCGCCTCTCTTCTTTTTTTATACTCAGTTGTGACATGACGCTACTCTTATATCAAGACATTGCTTGTATATCAAGTCAAAATGTATTAAAAAATGTTGCTTGTCTTGCAAAAAGCTCTCAAACCAAGTTACTCTCAAACTAAGATTTTACTGTATACACTCTAAATTCATTCTTTTTAAATTTTACTTTTTTTTTGCTAAAGCACTTTATTTACTAAACAAAGAAAACTGTAGTTTTAGAAGACAGAATTCTCTTAAACATTACCCATTATGATAAACTAGTGAATGGCCTTGCTGAGCAACTATATACTGTATTTATTAGAAAAAGGTGTATCACGGCCTATAGAACACCTCCCAGCGCCTGTCAGAAAACACTAGCAAGGAACTAAATATATAGAAAATATAACCCAAAAACGTTAGAAATTAAATTGGTTGGCTAAAAAAAGCGAAACCAATAAAGAAAAAGCAGCTATTTAAAATACGGACAGATATATAAAAAAATGGTACATAAACTAAACATAACATTAAAAATGTCAAAAATAGTACAAGAACCATAAACAGCGCTGGTGATAATAGTCCAATGTAGATCCTAAAAGGAAGGGTATCACCTCTACACTACAGTGCAATAAAAATGACAGAGTGAAAAATAGGGGTAAGTCCGTTGATAGTTGATTTTAAAGATAGGATAGCAAGCACCTTCCACCTATATTCTTGATCACCACGTGGGACTAAAAATCCCCCTCTGGGGTACGCACTCACCGAAAACCCCTAGGGGTAAAGCAGTATATGGATATCCACAGAGTAATAACGCTCTTCACAAATAGAAGGGATCCGGTCACATGTCTACGGGTCTCCAGATAGTACAAAAAAACACAGGAAAAGGCACATAGCGTAATTCCGTTTTTAATGAAACACACAGGAGAACCCACATAAGTAACCCTTCAAACAATGCACGTACATAAATAGATAAAATAAGTGCCTATAATCACCCTCTCCAACAAGAGAAAAGAGCCGTGCTGTCCCGATGTATGAACCGACTTCCGGCACTTCCTGGTTACAGACGCGGCTCAGGTGGAGCGCACGTGTCACTTCCTGGCGTCGTTGAGGCCACTCCCTGACGCGTTTCGTCATAGGACTTCGACAGAGGGAGTCCACTCCCTCTGTCGAAGTCCTATGACGAAACGCGTCAGGGAGTGGCCTCAACGACGCCAGGAAGTGACACGTGCGCTCCACCTGAGCCGCGTCTGTAACCAGGAAGTGCCGGAAGTCGGTTCATACATCGGGACAGCACGGCTCTTTTCTCTTGTTGGAGAGGGTGATTATAGGCACTTATTTTATCTATTTATGTACGTGCATTGTTTGAAGGGTTACTTATGTGGGTTCTCCTGTGTGTTTCATTAAAAACGGAATTACGCTATGTGCCTTTTCCTGTGTTTTTTTGTACTATCTGGAGACCCGTAGACATGTGACCGGATCCCTTCTATTTGTGAAGAGCGTTATTACTCTGTGGATATCCATATACTGCTTTACCCCTAGGGGTTTTCGGTGAGTGCGTACCCCAGAGGGGGATTTTTAGTCCCACGTGGTGATCAAGAATATAGGTGGAAGGTGCTTGCTATCCTATCTTTAAAATCAACTATCAACGGACTTACCCCTATTTTTCACTCTGTCATTTTTATTGCACTGTAGTGTAGAGGTGATACCCTTCCTTTTAGGATCTACATTGGACTATTATCACCAGCGCTGTTTATGGTTCTTGTACTATTTTTGACATTTTTAATGTTATGTTTAGTTTATGTACCATTTTTTTATATACTGTATTTATTACTGGAAATTATAGAAATAATGAGGTAATAACAACAGTAAATAATGAAAATAGATTAAGAGCATGGTGATAAATGGGGTCTTGGATCTATCCCATAAGTTACCGAAAATGAGAATCTCTTTGATGACGTGGTTGAAATGGCTTTGACGGCTTTGTATTTATGCAATCCCAGTGAATAATATAGTAAGAATCTACATAGGAAAATACTTCCTGCATTCATTCAGTACAGAATCTACATAACTGGATGTTCTAACTATTGTTTTAGGTACACTGAACTTGTTTATTATGCCATGGCTTGCTTAAACTTGCTCATCCACAGCTAGGCTGCTCATAATTAACAGTATCGGCTCAAAGTACCATATGATCATTTTCTTTTGTAATATACAAATTGTATTCTGTTGTATCACAATCCATACTTAGCTACTGGTTCTTTTATAATGGCACCATAAACACTAAAAACTTTTGTTTTTCCTTTTGTGAAGATCAGTACATTTGGCAGCCTGTATATATTTTTCTTTTCATCATGTGGGTATTTTCGAATGATTCATGTGAATTATAAGCTATAATTATCAGCTGGTAAATTTCCTTTGACCTGTTTAGCAAAGACCTTGTGGGGATAGGCTCACCGTCATTATTAAATATTGTTTATTTGGCTCTGTATCTCTCCATCTAAATGACACGCACAGTATTTTGTACTTTTCTTTTTCTCGCTAAGCTTGGATTTTAAGGTATCATGTAAGTCTTTTCAATGAGCTTTCAGTAAATAAAAGTCATTTGTGACCAGTCCAATGTGTAGAATAGGGATGAGCCGAACACCCCCGCGTTCGGTTCGCACCAGAACCGTTGAACATTTAGAACCCCATTGAAGTCTATGGGACTCGAACGTTCGAATTCAAAAACGATCATTTTAAAGACGAATTTTCAAGTTATTGTTAGAAAACGTCTTTCAGAACCCGGGTCTTGCCCCAGGGAACATGTATCAATGGAAAAAAGTCTTAAAAACAGTCGTTTTTTCAGGAGCAGGACTCCTGAAAAAACGACTGTTTTAAAAAAAAAAAATTCCATTGATAGTAGTATCAATGGAAAAAAAGTTTTAAAAACGGCCGTTTCACTCGAATTTGCCACGAACAATCGTTTTTGTTCGAAATTCGACAAACGATCGAACGGACGATGTTCGAGTCGAACATACGTTCGTTTCGAACGCGAAGCTCATCCCTAGTGTAGAATCGAGCTTATAGTGCAATATGATTAAATTTCAGTAAATGTAAGGGATGCACAAAGTGGTGCTAATAGTTACGGCAATTCATCTACACTGGGCCAGGACTAGGGATGAGCCGAACACCCCCGCGTTCGGTTCGCACCAGAACCTTCGAACAGACCGAACGTTTGCGCAAACATTTAGAACCCCATTGACCTCTATGGGACTCGAACGTTCAAATTCAAAAGTGTTAATTTTAAAGCCCAATATTCAAGTTATTGTTGGAAAACGTCTTTGAGAACCCGGGTCATGCCCCAGGGAACATGTATCAATGGAAAAAAAAGTTTTAAAAATGGTAGTTTCTTCTGGAGCAGCGATTTTAATGATGCTTAAAGTGAAAAAAAAAATAATGAAAAATTCCTTTAAATATCGTACCTACTGGGTGTCTATAGTATGCCTGTGAGGTGGCACATGTTTAGAACTGTCCCTGCACAAAATGAGATTACTATAAGAAAAAAGTAATATAATACTGATGGCGGCTTTAATGTAATGTTTGGTTCCTGCAATATGGATGAAAATCACTGAAAAAAACAAGACAAGGACTGTAGGTTTGTAAAGTAGAATCTAAACCATGTCATATTTTGCTGCTGCATATTGCACAATTTCCTAAAGAGACCCTCAACAAACTACATGACACTTGTGCCTGATGAGGCCATTGATGTTCCAGTGGCGGTCCGTGACCCTGGCCATACAGGCTTGGCCCCCCAAAGCGCACGTGCTGTGCGGAAACAATATGTCAATTATTTTAGGGGTGGGGAGGGCCATTCCAATGCCAGATCTTGGCTTAATAAATAATTTTTTGGGGAAAGAAAAATTATAGAAAAAAGGGGAGTTGCCATCCGGGGCCCCCTTTGAACAAATTCTGTGAAGAACTCCTGTTCTCCATTATTTCTCCATTATTTTATAAGTCAAAATTAAGCAAAAAAAGCTAATGTCAGTCAAGCCTCTACTACTTACTAAGCTTTCTCCCCATATCTAACCCACAAAAAAAATTAGAAAAACAGTGTAAAAGAAAAAAAAAGTAAAAAAATAAATAAATGAATAAAAAATAAAATTAAAATGCCCCTGTCCCCGGTAGCTCGCGTGCAGAAGCGAACGCACAAGTAAGTCCCACCGACATATGTAAACGCCGTTTTAACCATATATGTGAGGTATCGCTGCGTGCGTTAGAGTGCCAGCAACAAATCTAGCATTAGATCTCCTCTGTAAATCGAAACTGGTAACCTGTAAAAAAAAATTAAACCGTTGCCTATGGAGATTTTTAAGTACCGAAGTTTGGTGCCATTCCATGAGTGTACGCAATTTTAAAGCGTGACATGTTAGGTATCTATTTACTCGGTGTTACATAATCTTTCACATTATACAAAAAAATTGGGCTAACTTTAGGTGATTTAGTTCGCATGTGCCGCGCTATACAAGTTTTCATTCATTCATTCTTTCATTCAACTTTACTCGTTTGTTATTTTTTTAATTCATGAAACAATTTTTTTTCCCAAAAAATGGCGTTTGAAAAATGATTGCGCAAATACCGTGCAAGATAAAACGTTGCAATGACCGTCGTTTTCTAGCAAAAGAATGATGATTTTTACATGTAGTAGAGAAGTGCCAGAATAGGCCCGGTATTAAGGTGTGTAAAAAAGCCCGATATTGAAGTGGTTAATTGGAGAGGTGTTGTCCTGCAGGGCTCAAATTGAGGACATCCACATCTGCTTGGGGCAGATGAGAAAAAAAACAAAAACTGTGGAGCGAAAACTAAATGATTTAATGGATGTTCTGGGGAGGGTTTAAAAAAAAATGTTTTAAGTTTTTCTTCTTTTTCTATGTATGTTTTGTTTTATTTATTTAAAGTGGAATCTCTAGTTTTCTGGCTAAAACGTATGAACAATGACCAATGCTAAAAAGTTGATCATTGTTCATGCGTTTTAACCAGATATTTTTTAATTGTGTTATTCTCAAAGAAAATACACACAAAAAAAGATATCTAAGAAAAAAAAAGATATCTAAGAAAAAATACCAACAAAAAATTCTAAAAAAACTAAATAAAATTGATGTTGACAAATATTTCTAGCCAAAAATATATTTCTTGATAAAAAAAAATCTATTTTTATATTTTTGGATTTTAAAAAATGACACATTTTAAATGTGAAACAATAAATATTTTTGGATACTCAACACTGTGTGGCTTATTATTATATCAAGGCTGCCTAAAAGAACAAATCTAGATTTGTGGTGTTTACATTGACAATGATGAGTATTTAGTACAGGAAAATAAACATGACACTATGGTAATCTAGGAGAAAGCTACAATAAACCCAAATTAGAAAAGAATGAAACAAAGAAAAATACTACAACAGGGGCAGAAAAATTGGGCCTTAGGCACTGGTGGCATTGCCACAACACTGCAACCCCTTACAGATACTCTAGTTGGAGGACATTAATAAGCCCTGCTGCAAAGTATTGCATCAAAAATTGTTGTTACATGCCCCTGTTAAACAGGGGCAGAAAAATTGGGCCTTAGGCACAACACTGCAACCCCTCACAGATACTGTAATTGGAGCGCAGCAAAGAGCCACATGCAAAGTATTGCATAAAAAATAGTTTTTTATACGCCCAACAAAGAACCAACAAAGTTATTATTAGCTATCAGCAAGATCATTGAGGAGTAAAAGGATATTCAGTCAGCAGCATAACAGGACAGTCACTCAGCATCAGCATAGGCAGTCTCCAAGGGATCTGACATTCCAAAAAATGTATTCAGTTACATCAGCATCAGGTGCTTGGTAGCTGGTTGTGATCCAAGCCTGATTCATTTTTATGAAGGTCAGTCGATCGACGAAGTCGGTGGAGAGGCGCACCCTGTGATCGGTCACAAAGCCTCCAGCAGCACTGAATGTGCGTTCTGAAAGAAAGCTGGATGCAGGACAAGCCAGTAGCTCAATTGCGTACTGTGCAAGCTCTGGCCAGTGATCCATCCTCAAGACCCAGTAAGCCAGAGGATTTTCGGTGGGGAAGGTGTCCAAGTCTGATCTTGCCCCTAGGTATTCACGCACGCTGGTGATGGTTGCAGGAACCGGTCATACCTTGGGGCTGCAGACTAAAAAATTGTCTGAACGCATCGGTCAGACGGCCACCTTCTCTACTGCTCCTTCTGTGACTCACCGAAGCCTCAGCAACATGTTGTCCAGGACCAGGATTTGGTAATCACTCAGGTTCTGGGAACGCGTTGCACAGACCTTTCTGCAAGGCCTCCCGAAGATGTTTCATCTTCTGCTCCCTCTGCGACAGCAAGATAAGGTCCGCAACCTTACTCTTGTAACGTGGATCAAGGAGAGTTGCCAGCCAGTAATGATCCCTCTCCTTAATACCACAAATACAAGGATCCTTACGCAGGCTTTGCAGGATCAGGGAGGCCATGCAGCGTAGGTTTGCTGAGGCATTCGGAGCACAGTCCTCTGGGTCACTGAGGACTTCAGGATCCGCAGCCACCTCATCCCAGCCACGTAAAAGTCCATGGGTTTCTTGGGACTGTAAGTGATCCCTTGAAGACTGCTGCTGCTGATGCTGAGTACTAGGCTCCACCTCCATGCTGCTGATACAATCCTCCTCCTCCACCTTCACCTCCTCCTCATCCTCTTCCTGTGAGCTAGGTGGGCAAGCAGGTCCATTGTCTGGATAAAGGGGGCCTTTAGGGGAAAGGAAGTCCTCCTGTTTCTCCCTCTGTCCATTATTCCACGTAGCGTGTGCTCCAACATGTGAATAAGAGGGACAGTCTCACTGTCACTGCACACCATCCTCATGGCCTCCACAAATGGTGTCAGGACAGTGCATGCATCCCTGATCAAGACCCACTGGCGTGGGGAAAAAAAAACAAGCTCCCCTGACCCAGACATCCCTGTCCATGCCTGCTGGACCATGAGTCAGCGGTAATATGCACCTTACCACTGACCTCCCAGTCCAGCGAGGCATGGACATTGCCTTCCACATGGCGGTAGAGAGCCGGAATCGCCTTCCGTGAGAAAAAGTGGCGTTTGGGAACTTGCCACTAAGGTACCGCACATTGCACAAACTCACGGAAGGGTGCAGAATCTACCAACTGAAAAGGCAGCAGTTGAAGTGCTAGCAATTTCGCTAAGCTTGCATTCAACTGCTGGGCATGTGGATGGCTGGGAGAGTACTTCTTTCGGTGCTGCAGCAGCAGGGGCAGGGAAATTTGTCTGCTACAATCTGCCATCGGTGTACCGATAGTAGATTGCCCGCATGTACTACTAGGTTGTGACACACCTAATTGTACACCTTCAGCCCTATCAGTGCAGGCTTCAGAGAGGACTGAGGGTATAGTGGGGTTGGAGATCCCAGCTAATTAGGGGCAAGGGGACTCCTCAGGAGGACATGGTGGGACTAGGGAAGGAGTGCGTGATGCCATTGTGCAGAGGGAAGAGGACGCCTTGGCAGCTGCTTTGCCAGACAAAGTAAGCTCAGCCTGGGTGAGAGAGGATGAGGATGGCTTGGTCATCCACTCTACCAATTTGTCTGCATGTTGAGGCTCAACACGGCCAGCTCCCGAAAAGAAGGACAAGTGTGTCCAACGGCCACGTGCTGAAGAGGATGCACCGTGTCCACCACCAGCACTGTTGCCTCTAGATGCAGAGCCTGCTTGCCCTCATGACTCTCTGCCTCTCTTTGTTGTTCTTCCAGACATTATAATGGCCTGCAGAGGACAAAGTCAGTACACACACCTCGTAGCTTTAGGTGCAAAGTAAATAGCCCACTTGCACTATAAGCCAAGTAGGCTTAGGTGCACACTGCACAGTAATTAGCACACCAGCTAATTGGGTGGGTTGAGGAGCACAGTAATTAGCACACTTGCACTATAAACCAAGTGGGCTTAGGTGCACAGTAATTAGCACACTTGCACTTAAAACCAAGTGGGTTTAGGTGAAAAGTAATTAGCACACTTGCACTATAAACCAAGTGGGCTTAGGTGCACTGAGCACTAGTGTTTCTCACGAATATTCGCATTGCGAATATTCGCTACGAATATTGCATATTCGAGTATTCGCGAATAACTTGAATATTGCGGCGAATATTCGCTATGGCGAATATTCGTATTTTTTCAAATTTATTTTTAAAACAGATCACATCCTAGTGATCTCCATCGACGTCTAAAAGCATTGCTGGTGTGATTAGAGAGAGACCCTGGGCCGAGTAGCTGATGCGACTCTTTTATGTTGCCGAAAATTCGCATTGCGAATTTTCGGCAACATAAAAGAATCGCATCAGCTACTCGGCCCTTCTTTTGCATCAGAGCCAATCAGAATAACTCGAATATTCGGCAAAAGGAATATTGCGCGATATTCCTTTTGCCGAATATTCGAGTTATTCTGATTGGCTCTGATGCAAAAGAAGGGCGGAGAAGCTAATCGCGCAATATTCCTTTTGCCGAATATTCGAGTTATTCTGATTGGCTCTGATGCTGCATCAGAGCCAATCAGAATAACTCGAATATTCGGCAAAAGGAATATTGCGCGATTAGCTTCTCCGCCCTTCTTTTGCATCAGAGCCAATCAGAATAACTTGAATATTCGGCAAAAGGAATATTGCTCGATATTCCTTTTGCCGAATATTCGAGTTATTCTGATTGGCTCTGATGCAAAAGAAGGACGGAGAAGAAAATCGCGCAATATTCCTTTTGCCGAATATTCGAGTTATTCTGATTGGCTCTGATGCTGCATCAGAGCCAATCAGAATAACTCGAATATTCGGCAAAAGGAATATTGCGCGATTTTCTTCTCTGCCCTTCTTTTGCATCAGAGCCAATCAGAATAACTCGAATATTCGGCAAAATGAATATTGCGCGATATTCCTTTTGCCGAATATTCGAGTTATTCTGATTGGCTCTGATGCAAAAGAAGGGCGGAGAAGATAATCGCGCAATAGGAATATTGCGCGATTATCTTCTCCGCCCTTCTTTTGCCCCCTTATTCTCCTTTCTTTTAAGTAGAGTTAGTGTAGAGTTAGTGTTTAGTGCATATTAGTTTAGTAATACAGGAAATGATCTCCGTTTATGAGAATTTCGCAATCATTTTCGCATTAGCGAAATTTCGCAAAATTTTTTTTGGATAAAATATCACGAATATTCGATATTAGCGAATATTCGCAAATATTCTTCTATATATTCGCGCAATATCGCAAAATCGAATATGGCGTATTCCGCTCAACACTACTGAGCACACAGACAATACAACACATGAGTGAGAACACTGACTGCAGCTAGCACAATCAACTGCCTGACAGATTAGGAAGAACTAATCTAACTAAACTATACAGTGTATAAATATATGTACAACTCCTGGGATGTACTGTATATATATCCTTTACACACTGTAAATTTAACCGACTAGCTTGCCTGCTCTATCTAGCTAGAAAAAAAGACAATCTCTCTCTCTTTCTCTCTGTCAGATCTGTAATCAGCGCTGGAACACACTACACGAGGCTGCCCAGCAGGCGGCCTTTTATATTGTGGGGCGTGTGCTAAAGCCCTCTCAGTTTTTTGCGCGCTGTGATTGGCCAAGCATGCAGGCCATAGTGCATGCTTGGCCAATCATCAGCGCGCAATGCCGCAGTGAATTATGGGCCGTGGCACGTCACTCGAATTTGGCGCAAACGACCCATTTTGTTCGTATTTGCGACGAACGGTCGAACACACGTTCGAGTCGAACACAAAGCTCATCCCTAGCCAGGACGCAGGAAACTGGATGTTGAAAGTGAGAGTTTGTACACAGCTACATGAAACCTTAAAGTTCATTGTTTTTAAAAGATATCATTCTTAAATGCAAGAAAACAATGGAGGCTGGAGGCATGTACTTTCTAGTCCTAATCCTTCAACTTTTCTAGCACTGCAGGTAGAACGTCGTTTTTATATAGGGCAGATATATAAGGCACTTGCCCTGTATAGTGCAGTGCATTATGTAGCACCCTGGTCCTAAACGGGGCTGCTAATACATCTAGTTGTGCTAGGTGGTAGCTTGCCTGGCTAATTGGTAGTCTTTCATCCACTCATTTCTGTCCTAGGGCTGAGTTTAATTTGTAGTCTCTCTCTTCTGTCAATAGGTGGCACTGCTGCCTTTGGCATTAGGATGATGGATTACAGTGAATTAGGGTGATAGATAAAAAAGTTGTCTCAGCCAACTAGCAGGAGTTTATTTTTGCCACTTTTTTGGCATGCTGGGATAGGCATTTTATTTGGAGTCAGGTGAACAGGGTTCTTCTCGCCCGGGGCTGTGGCCTGGATGGAGGTGGGTCAAACAGCTCCTGGCTGCTAGGCCTGATGCCTGAAACCTATCCAGGAGTCCTACTCGCTACTAGGTGAATATGAGACCTATCCAGTAACTCAGGGTTTCGCAAAGGAGGAGCAGCAAAGGCTAATCCCAAATCCTGGGGCGGAACCACGTGTTTTAGAGGCTCAGTCTGAGGGGAGCCTGTAAGTTGCCGGAGGAAATGGAGAAGCAGTTACCGGAAAGGACGATCACTCCTGTTACCAGAGGCAAGTTTGAAAGGGGTGAAGTTCTGAAGAAGTACCAGAGCAGACGCTTTTCTAGATGGGGACAGTGAAGCAAGTGGAAAAGCTTTGGTGGAGACTCATCCAGGAAGACAGGTAGCTGTGAGTAAAGCTTGAAGGAGTACGGCAGGTAGCTGTAAGTAAAGCTTGAAGATAAGTACAGCGGTTAGCTGTGAGTGAAGCTCAAGGGATCCAGCAGGTAGCTGAGAGTCCAAATAGTCTAGTAAGATACGGCGAGCTGAGCTGAGGATCTACAGTTGGATGCTGTGAGTTAAGCTGAAAGATCTACAGGGGGATACAGTGAGTTAAACTTGAAGATCTACAGTAGGATACTGTGCGAAAAGTTGTTGAGAGACAGAAGTTGCTACAAGATACAGATTGCTGCATTCATCTTAAAGACCCTTTATCTGTATTGCTGTCTGCCTAGTTATATTTTTGTCTGAGGAGTTTGCCTAATTGCTATTGCATTTGCCTAAGGGTATCCTGTGCCCTAACCCTCTCTTTCACCGTTCCTGTTAAGAGAAATAAAATCTCTTTGTTCACTTTTACAAAAAGTGACTTGCCCCTATTCTTTCTACCTTGCACCACACCCACTATGCCTAGTAACCTACACCCTGGGGATGAATTTCAGTGCTCCCTGGTTCTGGGGGTCACCATCAGGCCATTGGAAGTCGGGGAGTCTGCTACACTTATAAAGGGTGGATAGGGCAGGGGGGGTGTTTTTCAAACTTAGAATACAAGACATTTGTGAACAAAAGTCAGCATCAGCTCTTTAAAATGTATGTAAACCCAATCACTAAAAGCTCAACTCTCATATATAAACTTTGAGGCCTCGTACACACGATCAAATCTGTCCGCTGGAAAAGCATGCTTTGAAATCTATCGGGTGGGAATCCGCCCGCCCGACATGTCTGCTGGTTAGTACACTTACCAGCAGACATGTCGTCCCGCACCGCCGCCGAATGGATTCGGCGCATGCGCGGAAGTGTTTTACTTCCTGGTGCGGTGACGTGGCGGGGTCAACGTCACCGCCACGTCACCGACACGTCAGCGCGCTCTCTGCTGGCGGGGATTTTGGTTTGCTCGTGTGTACACGCGAGCAAACCAAAATCCCAGCAGACAGATTTGTTCAAATCTGTCGGACGGACAGATTTGAACAAATCTATTGCCTCGTGTGTACGAGGCCTAACATGTTAAAGAAATGTAAGCCCTTTTCCTCCCCCCCCCCAACTATATTAGGTCACATGCCTTCAACATTGGAAGAATACCTGCTGAGACTGTCGGCGAAAATCACGCTGATCCATAACACCACATACAGTTTTATGTCATTACCCAAACCTGTAATTTAAAGGATTGTTGTATTTTCAGTCACCCTGGAAGCCGTAGAAAAATACCCTGCCTCCACTGCCCAGCAGCCCTACAAGGAGCCATGATTGCTCAATAAATTTGTCTCCAATTGACTTTAATGGGGTTTGCATCTAAATTCAAAGTTTGAATTTTTTATTTATTTTTTATTTGTCTAAAACATACAGTATAACACATTTATATATCTTTACATATAAGCTGAACTAAAAACAAGTTAACATTAAAATTAAGTTTTCTTTCATTTGCAAGGTTTTAAATGACAATACTGGTTAATCTAGTGCAGCACATGATCCTTTTTTTTCTGTCACCAAATACTCAGGAAGAGTATTACCAATATCCCATATATCAGTTTTCCATTGTTCTAAACGATGTGTTAGTTACTGTTATATGTAATCAACACTGCCTTGTGAAAGTCTTCTATCTTCTGGCTGTGTTAGGAAATGAATACCCTCATTGGTCAGTAGTCAATGGCAGTCATTTTGAATAGACAAACGATTACTTTTTTTTTTTTCTCATCCCAAATCAGGTAAAATATATTCAATTTGAATAAATGCGGTTCAAAATATATATATGCATTGTACATCTTTTTTTTTTTTAAGTTATACGTGGCTTTATTTAAAAGCAACATTATGCTATATTTGACAGTTATATGTTTTTACTGTCAAGATAAATAAATTAACCTTCTGTTTTTTTGTCTTTATTTATACTGCACCATAGTTAGAAATTTGTGTTCAGCATACATTTATACTTTTAACCTTCTATGCTTTTTGAGAACATTGACAGCTGCCTGGCAGTAGAAATGTGTAGATTATAATTCCCATGAAGTACATCAGATGCAAATTGTAGACTTACTCAACATATTTAAACAGGCAAACATTCGATCTTCATTCAAATGGTGCCTACAGATAGAGAACTCTGTATTTGATTAATCAGTCTCACTACAGTAACAGTAGATAAGTTTGGCAAAAACAAGGGCCCAGATTCACAG
This sequence comes from Rana kukunoris, assembly GCA_029574335.1. Classification (NCBI taxonomy): domain Eukaryota; kingdom Metazoa; phylum Chordata; class Amphibia; order Anura; family Ranidae; genus Rana; species Rana kukunoris. The sequence goes on along the minus strand of CM056049.1, from coordinate 342,349,088 downwards.
AGCGATTACGCGTGCGCAACTGCTGTTGCGCGTGCGTAAGTCTAAATGTGCGCGTGCGTATAGTTGGACGCGATTCACAAAACAATATACGCCAGAAATCTACGTTTTTTGGTCCGGCGTAATTGAGTTAGACATTCGCTTCCCTTCGCGCAAAACTGCGCTAGACACACCATTGATTTGCTAGTCAAATATGCTAATGAGGGAGTTACGGGGATCCACAAAAAAACGCAGTTGCTGCGCAGGCTACGCGATGTGCGCAACTGCAAAATGTCCTGTCTAAAGTTAGAGCACATAAAAGCTGATCTAACTTTTGAAAAAAAGTCTAATTGTCAGATAAAGCAACACCGTTATTGAGGAGCAGACCACACACACGTGTTGCACTACAATTTGACTGCCAACATGCTAGGGGCATCGTCGCTCATAGCTGCACTAGTGAATATAGATGACCAAAGAAGGAGGAGGGCACGGAGGATGGCACGGGAGAGGGTATACCGCACCCGCATACACCTGTTTGGCATGAATGATTCAGAGGTCTTTCGCATCTTCAGATTCCCCCCTCATGCCATCCTGGAATTAACCACAACCTTGCAGGAGGACATCACCAGCCCAACACACCGCTCACATGCAGTGCAGCCACTGGTGAAGGTCCTGGCAACACTCCATGTCCTTGCCAGTGGCTCTTTTCAGCGTACAAGTGGAGTGGTGGCTGGGATGTCACAATCCTCCATGAGCAGATGTGTGCACCAGGTTGTCCCTGCAATCCTCACACGCTTGGCCAACCAAATCATCAAACCCACCACTGAGGAGCTTCGAATCAAGGCAATGGCAGATTTCTACCGAATTGCCAGATTCCCACGCACCATCGGGGCCATAGATTGCACACATGTGGCACTCCAGCCCCCCCATGAGACCGAGCACATGTACCGCAATCGGAAGAATTGGCACTCCATCAACGTACGTACAGGTGATAGTTGATGCCCAAGGCCTCATATGGCACGTCCGTGCCAAACACCCAGGGTCCACCCATGACAGCTACATCTACAATCAAAGCCACATCCGAACAGAATTCGAACAGAACGTGTATGGGAACACCTGGCTGGTTGGTGAGTGACATGGGAGTCAGGCATGACTATCCCCTCCCGTGATGCACAACAGAAGTGGCACATGCATGACTAACATTCTCCTGTCTTTTCCTTTACAGGTGACTCTGCATATGCACTGGGACCCCATCTCATGACTCCTATCCGGAACCCCCAAACCCCAGGAGAGGAACGATACAATGAATCACACATCAAAACCCGTGCAGTGGTGGAGCGCACCTTTGGCCTCCTGAAGTCACGTTTCCGATGCCTGGATAAGTCTGGGGGTACACTGTTGTATTCCCCAAACTTCGTGTGCCATATCATCGCTGCATGTTGCATGCTACACAATCTCGCAGTGAGGAAGGGCCTGCAGGTTGAGCTACGTGATGATCTGACCCCCCAACCAGAAAATCAACCCCTAACCGAGGATACCCCGTCTTCTGAGGGAAGAGCAGTCAGGAGGCAGCTCATATTGGGCATCTTTGCACGTTAAACACACACATTAATCATGGCACAATGAGAATGCATGCATGCACACCACTATGGTCCCTAGCACACACACCCCACATCCTCATCAAATTGGATTGGCACCAGTCCACCATGCAAGACTGGTGAGCAGTAACGCCACGTCAAGGCTCCAATTATGTCACTGTACATTCATACACCATTCACACGGACCTGGGAATCACTTCTCCCTGGTCCTGGGGAACCCTTCTCCACCAAAATTGAGGGTGACACCCCTTTTCCAGCAGGAATGTCACCCCCACATTCAAACATCATTCACAACCCAAAATATGCCAAAAAAGTCAAACAAAAAAAAATGCATAGGAAAAAAAAAATGCTTAGAAAAAACAAAAAAAAGCAGAGAACAAAAATAAAAAAGCTTTCAAAACAAACAAAAGGGGGAAAAAAAAATTATTGCCCTCTGCCTGAGCCACGCCTGGGGCGCCCCCGGCCACGGCCCCGGACCCTCAGGGGAGACGCATGGGGGAGGGGAAAAGCCGGGGAAGGAGGAGCAGCCCCTGAGATCTGCCCACCTGGCGGCCTGCCCTCCAAGGCCACGGCTATTCTGTCCAGGGCAGCACCAAGTGTTGCCGTGTTGCCCTGGATAGCCTGGGTAAGGGCCCTCACATCCTGCCCAACGCCTGCTGCTGTAGTTTGCAGGTCATTTAGGCAGGTTGTGGAGGCCCGGGAGTGGGAGTCCAGGTTACCCAGGCTATCATTAATGGAGGACAGGCTCTGATCCACCCGCCCCATAGTCTGGCAGAGCTGTCTCAGAAGGCGGGTCTGGGTGGCCAGGTTCCTTCTCAGACAGGCGGGCATGAGATTGGGCGCCCCCCTGGTGCTTGGGGATGACCTCCTGGCTCCAGCTGATGGTTGTGGCCGGGGAGAAGGGGAGGCCCTTGTGAGGGGAGCCATGTTGGGGGAGGAGGGGGGGGGGCTGACCCTTAGGGAGGGCAGGCTTCTTGCAGCCAGAGGGGAAGAGTCCGCAGAAACCAAAGGGCCAGTGCCTTCCATGGACTCCTCCTCCTCATGATTCTGCTCCTCCTCATGATCGTCCTCCGCATGATCCTCCCCCTCCTCTTGTTCCTCCTCTGCGGACTCTGGCCTTGTTGGGGGGGCCTCATTAGGCTGCTGTCCTGGGGTTGGAGCGGTCAGTCCAGATGGCCCTGCACCCTCCTGCACAGCTGTGGATGACACAAAACATTCACAGGTTGGAGGATCCACACACTTGCCACATATTCCCTTTCACCCCCTCCCCCACACATGCTACACACCTGAGAGAAATAAAAACCTTACCTGGCACCGCGGGGACCGGACTTGTGTCAAAGCCTGGCAGGCCCTCCACTTCATGCCGGTGAAAGGTCAGGGCCACCACACGCTCCGTCTCTGAAAATCTAACCCGGCATGGTGGGCCCCCTCCTGTGCCCCTGGCATGGGCATTTATTGCGGCCAGTTTTTTTTTCACCTCACGCCGGAGGTCATTTATTTTCTTTTCTATCCCAGAGCGGGTCCGTGTCTCCCCCTCCCCCGATGAATTCACCTGCTCCGTGATCCTATCCAAGATCTCCCTCCTCCTGGCCGGGGTGGTGGTGGCACTCTGCGGGCCGTGGAGAAAACGCCCATAGTCGGTAATGGCCCGGGCAAGAATTCTTTTTTCCCCCACAGTAAAATTGAGCTTTCTTTTTCTCTCAGTCATACTTCCAAACAAACTCACTAGCAGTCACCAAAAATCTGTCACAAATACAAGCACAACCAATCAGACAAGAACACACACAAAGAGAAAAAGAACAGCCAAAAATCACACTAGCACTCAGCAAGAAACACACACAAAAAAATCAGATGAAAAAAAAAAGCAAGAAAACAAACGCTCAGAAATCTATCAATCAAACAAACAGTCTCAAACACTTATCAAAATATACTTTCACAAAACTACCAACAAGCACAAGATCACACAGAACACTAATCTCACAACTACAAAACACACTCTAACGAACAACAGAGCAAAAGCACTTGATTCAATGGGAAGGGACACAAAGGGATGTACTTTTGCAATGGAAGGGCGTTTGTGTGTGTCTATTTATGCTGTCTGCGTAGTTCACAACATTGCCCTAGTCCATTTCCAATTTCAATGATTGCGCCGCTCCCGAGTTGTGAGCATGCGCACAACGGAGCTGACATGGTTTCCTTCACGCGCGCATGCGCGAGTCGGCCGGCCCTTCATTTGCATGGGGTCACGGCTCATTTCAATGTAACACGCCCACGTCCCTCCCAATTTGTATTACTCCTCCTTACGCCTACGGAAAAAACCTTACGTTTGCGCAAGCTCTTGCGTAAAAGCTACGTGAATCGCCGGATTACGCGGCTAGATTGCGCAAGTCTAACGGAAAAGTGGTGCGCTACGCCGGAATGATAATGCGCCGATCTACGTGAATCTGCCCCAAAGAATGCATTATGGGAGAAAAACATTATACCAGCAGTGAAGCATGGTGGTGGAATTGTTATGGGTTGGGGTTGCTTTGCTGCTTTAGGTCCTGGGCAATTTATAGTCGTTGAGTCAACTATGAATTCTGCATTATGTCAAAGTGTGCTTGATGAAAATGTGAAGCCAACTGTCTGAAAAGTTAAGCTGAACTGCATATGGTTCATTAAAATTGGCACATGAGTTGAACTTGAGAAAGGGCAGGGACCCCTGAAAATAAATGTTTTATTTGTACCCACCTTAGTACCAGAATATACATTCAGTTATATGTATAAACATGATTTTCAGAAAGTATTCAGTGAATTTTTGACCACAGTATCCATATACCCACAAAGGAGGTGGCATATACCCCCAGTACAGTTAATTTATTATTTGTCTTTTTTAGAACCAGAATCCAAGACAAATGTAGTGTCCAAAGAACTGTAACTCTACTACAGCTTCTGTTACAGCGTACAGAGTACAATGCTAAATATTTTTAACTTTGCTGCACCCTTGAAATTCTCTATGTTTGGAACTTAAAGAGGAGTTCCACCCTAAAAATTACGTTTCCCTTAATCCCCTCCCCTCCCCCTTACATGCCACATTTGGCATGTCATTTTTTTTGGGGGGGGGGGGGGAGTGGGGGCTTAGGTAGGAGTGGGACTTCCTGTCCCACTTCCTGCTTCCGCCGAGGGGCTGGTAAGGCGATTAAGCCTAATCTCCTTACTGCAGCCCCTCCCGTTTGGCGATCGTCCAGGACACTGACAGGTCCTAGACGATCGCCTGTCCAATCAACGGCGAGCCACGGCGCGCGCGCATGCGCAGTGCGGCTCGCGCATGCGCAGTGGGTGCCCGGCCGTGAAGCCGAAGGCTGTCACGGCTGGGTGCCCACTACCGCAATGAGGATGCCGGCCGGGTAGGGGGGGAGAGGAGCGGAGCCCCGGTCGGCGCGTTGCTGGAACGCGTAAGAAAGTTAGTGTCTGTTTATTAAAAGCCAGCAGCTACACTTTTTGTAGCTGCTGACTTTTAATAAACATTAGATTTGGGTGGAACACCCCTTTAATGAAGCATCAGAATGATCCTCTTCCCCACTGCTAGAAATAAGGCTCACTCCCTCCCAATTGTAGCTGCATCCTTAATGCCCGTACACACGATCAGATTTTTCGACAGGAAATAGCATGCTTTAAAATTTTCCGAAGACTGTCTGATTATCCGATCGTGTGTACAAAAGTCCTTCAGAAAAAAATCCAAAGTACAAACACGCATGCTCAGAAGCAATGCTAACCATAACACAACATTGGCAGAAGTTGCCCAAAGGGTGGCGCTAAAGAGTTGAAAAAACGTGTTTGTTGGCTGACAATTCTTTGCTGTTTGTATGCAAGACAAGTTCATGGCCAACGCCCTTCGGACAACTGATTATAGGAGGGCTACAGGAGCTAAATTTACCTAACAAGAAAATTATCTAGGAGAGTGCTACAGATATTTGGTCTAAATTGCAGAAATTGGAAATGATTTGAAGCTCATATGCTGAAACCTCAACTTTTTGCAGTGTCTGGAGCAATAGGTTTGCCAACTTCGGTAGTTGCTGATGGTATCCACTGCTGCCGCTTTTTTGAAAGCTTCTAAAGCAATGTTCAGCTTCGGTCTGGTCATGTCAAGCACAGATCCTAATGGGAGTGCTTACTGGCACAAATCAACTTTCTTGGAGCAGTAAAATTTTCTAGCATGTTTAAAGGCACATTGCAGGTGAATAAAAAATTATTTATGGAAAGGGAAGTAATTGCAAGTAAGCATTTAAAGTGGTTGTATACCCGCACATGCAAAAAAAAAGAGAAAAAGGCATAATGAGCTAGTATGCAGCGCATACTAGCTCATTATGAAATACTCAACTTAGTACAAGGTCCCCGTATTGCATCCCGTTCCACGCTGAGGGAGCTGACATTTTGCCCTTGGCGTTTCTTTCGGGTTCGCAGCTCCGGCGCTGTGAGTGACCGGAGCTGCGATAACGTCACTATTCTTTCTGGCAAAGTCCGGCAGCATCTGACGTCAGCGGCTGCATACAAAGTGAATATCTCTTAAACCGTACAGGTAAAAAAGGGTAAACAACCACTTTAAAATACTTTTTATTTCAATGCTTCTACCTGCAATTTTTTGAGTTTGTAATGGGGACTCTTTAGCCACTTCACGCAAAACGATGTACCCGTACGTCTGTATTTTAACGCTGAATACCGGGGTTATGGCAGCAGCTAGCTACCATAACCCTGGTATTATCTTTAAGATAAAAGTGGTCTCTACGGCTGATTCGCTGTGAGATCACTTTCCTCAGCAGCAAGAGAGGTGCCCACCCCCTCCTGCCCCTCTCCGGGTGTCTCCAACGCTTACTGGATCCGCCGGTAGTGGTGGAGGCAATCGCATCCTCCCCATGGATGCCTGGCTGCCAACTGAGGGGAAGATGGCCCCTGTTCTGCTCCATGGCATGGGAGGGTAGAAGCGACGTCAAACGTCACTTCCGCCCATAGCTCTTAACGAAGATTTTTTATTATTTTTTTATTATTTAAAAAAAAAAAATATATTGCATATATATATATTTGCAGGTCCTTTTGTCCCCAGTTCTCATATTTAAGAGGTCCTTTCATGCTTTTTTTCAATTACAAGGGATGTTTACATTCCTTGTAATAGAAATAAAAGTGACACAATTATTATTTTTTTGTAACTGTGTCAAAATAAAAAATTAAACGTAAAATAAATAATAAAATTAAGAATTTTTTAAAGATCCCCGTCCTGACGAGCTCACACTCAGAAGCGAATGGATACGTGAGCAGGGGCCGCATATGAAAAACGTCACTTGTGAGGATTCACCACGATCGTTAGAGCGAGAGCAATAATTCTAGACCTCCTCTGTAAGGCCGCGTACACACGAGGAAACATGTCCGCTGAAACTGGTCTGCAGACCAGTTTCCGCGGACATGTCCGATCGTGTGTACGGCCTAGAGGACAGGTTTCCAGCGGACAAAAGTTTCTAAGCATGCTTAGAAACGTGTCCGCTGGAAACCTGTCCATCGGACATGTCCTCTGGTTAGAATGCCCAACCAGCGGACCGAAATCCCGCGCATGCGTCGAACTGATTCGACGTATGTGTGGAAGCATTGAACTTCCTGGTTAGAGCATGTCGGTGACTTCTACGTCACCGCGTTCTCTGTCTCTGTACACATATCAGACCAAAAGATCCCTGGGGACATGTCCAATGAAAACGGTCCACGGACTGTTTTCAGCAGACATGTCTCCTCGTGTGTACAGGGTCTTACTCAAAACTGGTAACCTGTAGACATTTTTAAACATTGCCTATGGAGATTTTCAAGGGTAAAAGTTTGTCGCCATTCCACGAGCGGATGCAATTTTAAAGCGTGACATGTTGGGAATCAATTTACTTGCTGTAACATTATTTTTCACAATATAAAAAAAACTGGGCTAACTTGACTGTTGTCTTATTTTTTATTTAAAAATATTTTATTTTTTCCAAAAAAGTGCACTTGCAAGACCGCTGAGCAAATACGGTTTGACAGAAAGTATTGCAACAACGCCATTGTATTTTCTAGGGTGTTAGAAAAAAAATTGATATAATGTTTGGGGGTTCTAAGTAATTTTCTAGCAAAAATTATTTTTTAACTTGCAAACAACAAGTGTAAAAAAGAGGCTTAGGCCGTGTACACACGGCAGAGAACCTCGACGGGCAGAACACATCGTTCCGCCCGTCGAGGTTCTCTCCCGGCCGTCGGATTCGGCGACCCGCCCGTCGGGAATGGCAACCAGCCATTCTTCCAGGCGGGCCGTCGAGGAAATAGAGAGCGTGCTCTCTATTTCGGCTCGACGGGCTTCCCGACGGGAAGCTCGCTGAGACCGTACACACGGCCGAGGTCCTCGCTGGAATGTGCATTCCAGCGAGGTTCTCGCTGATTTTCAGCGAGAACCTCGGCCGTGTGTACGGCACCTCAGTCCTTAAGTGGTTAAAGTGACAGCTTCAAAACAAGTGTTTAACCTTTCTATCTGATAACTACGTTTTTTTTTTAAAGGTTTCAGCAAAGCTGTTTGAAGCTTTTTTTAGTACTGCTTAGACTTTGAAGAAGGGGACATCCCCTGAAAGCGTGTCCTGAAAAATTGTATGTTAGTGCAAATAAAAAAAGTATCATGGACAGTACTCAATTTTCTCTGTCACAACTGCACTAATATGGCTACAATCACGTTAAGTATGAAGCTTTTTTGAAATCTGTACACTGCTTTTATATAAGCTGTGTCCCTGCTGTACGTAAATCACCTCTGGGGTTGCTGACCTTTCAGTGTCCCCGCAGCTGGTCTAGTAGTCCAGGGATTTTAAACCCCCACTTTTCTCTATCTTCTCTGTGCAGTGCTTCCAGGATGGACTACTTCAATTCACTGTGCAAGCGCTGACCAATCAGAATCACCCTGGTCTGTCCCAGAAGTACTGCACAAAAAAGAGGCAGAAGAGTCTGGATTTCAAATTCCTGGATCAGCTATGGGAACACTGAGGGCTCAGTAACTAAAAATTATGAAGCGGCCGTCACTGTAGAGAACAAAAAAAAAAAATCTTGATGAACATGTTTCTCATGCTTCCATATCTTTATGGTATATTATATTATACATCCTTGCAAAGAAAACAAGTAGATTGAACTCATTCAGGACATATACTTGTATTTGCGTCAGTGGAACACTGATGTCACCTTGAGGCCCCACAAGAGTAATGACTGAATTTAGCAGTAATAGTAATGCTAATCAAAACATGGGGGAGTTGGGTAATGGGCCTATGAAATATACTTGTTGACAGATGTGTGGACATAAAATATACACGCATCATTCTGTTATGTCTATAAGCCAGATGATGACACTTTCTTTAGCAAGTGATGTGACTCACTTTTAGATCATGACATAATTTGCAAATTCTGATTATTGCAAATACCAAAAGCCCCTGAAAGCTGCTAAAGTAGCAGATCTTTCAGCACTTGTTTTTTTTTTTACTATAGGTATGCATGCTAAATGAGATTACTGGTAATACTGGCAAGACACCAGAGTGATATTTATCTATTATAATGCGATGTGCAATGAGGATGTGAAAAGCGTAGGTGCAGCCGAACAATCTCTATATGTCACTCCATAAACAAACTGGGTAAATACATGGAATGATGTGTTCAATGATCCCTGTAAAGTATTACAGAACAACGAGAAAATAAAACTACAACAAACAATTACATCTGTATATTTATAGATCATCTGAAGGAAACATGTAATTATGTAGGACACATTTTTCTTCCCTGACCCAAAATCTGATTCTTAAAAATCCAAAGTTATCCCTTAACTAGAATAGACCTCAGGTAAAAAGAATGTATTACGGGCATTTTTTAAAACAGGTGCCGGACAGGATGGCATCAGAGGAGGCTTTTTTTGAAAACCAGATTTTAGCTTTAAAGTAGATCAAAAGCCAATCAATAAAATCTCATAAAATCTTTAAGATATTAATTTAATTCCACACTCTTTTTTTTTAATTCTTTTTAACTATTTTATTAAAATAATACATGGAAATCCTTCCGTGAAGGTTCTCATTTAGGCACTTCCTACTATAAGGTGACAATTCTCTCTTTGAGTCTTCTAATTATGTTCCTGTGTGATCAACCCATCACATGTGCCCCTAAAGCGGAGGTGCAGCTGCAGCTGTCCAGGCATTGATGTCGTCAGCTGAGGCCGAGCAATCACTCGTCCCTCGGATGTTGCCGCCACCATCCTCAGTGAGGGAATCAGGAAGTGAAACATTGCGGCTTCAATGCCCGGTTCCCTACGGTGCATGTGCGATTTGTGCGACGCATCTTAACTGGTCCCCGCTCTCTCCTGGGAACAGTGTGTTTCCCAGAAGACAGGGGGGAGTGGCATTACTCCCACAGGAGTCTATGCCCGGAAGTGGGTGCAAATACATGTCTTAGGCAGGTATCTGCACCCCCTCCCCCCTGAAAGGTGCCAAATGTGACACCGGAGGGGGGGAGGGTTCCGAAAAGCAGAAGTTCAATTTTTGTGTGGAACTCTGCTTTAACCACTTCAATACCGGGCTTTTATACCACCTCCATACCGGGCCTATTCTGACACTTCTCTCCTACATGTAATAATCATCATTCTTTTGCTAGAAAATTACGCAGTACCCCCAAACATTATATATGTTTTTTTAGCAGACACCCTAGGGAATAAAACGATGGTCATTGCAACATTTTATCTCGCACGGTATTTACGCAATCATTTTCAAACACCTTTTTTTTGTGAAAAAATTGTTTCATGAATTAAAAAAATAACAAAACAGTAAAGTTAGCCCAATATTTTTATATTATGTGAAAGATTATGTTACACCGAGTAAATAGATACCCAACATGTCACTCTTTAATTATGCGCACACTCATAGAATGGCGCCAAACTTCGGTACTTAAAAATCTCCATAGGCAACGCTTTATTTATTTTTTACAGGTTACCAGTTTAGATTTACAGATGAGATCTTTTTTTATTTATTTTTCCACTTTTTTTCAATTTTTTTCCACTTGTATTCCTATTACAAGGAATGTAAACATCCCTTGTAATAGGAAATGTGTGTGACAGGTCCTCTTTAAGGAGAGATGCGGGGTCAATAAGACCTCACATCTCTCCTCCAGGCTGGAAACCATGAGATCAGTGAAAAAAAATTCACCGATCTCATGAATGGTTGCTTACAGCCGCAATTGCGGCTTTGTTTACTTACGGGGACCCGGGCGTGACGTCATCACATCGCGCCCGGGTCCTCTGACCGACATAGAGATGACTGGTGACCATCTGGTCACCAGTCATCTCTATGCTTCCTGCCCACGCCGAACGATTCGTTCTCCGGGCCCCCGAAGGCACGGGAGAGCCCGGAGAAGCACCGGATGGCGGCGGGAGGGGGGATGTCCCCTCCCGCGGCCTGTAAGAACAATCAAGCGGCAAAACCGCCGATATGATCGTTCTTATGTCGTGCAGAATCACCAGCTGAAGAAGAGGATATCTGGATGATGCCTCTGGCTGCAGGCATCATTCAGATATCCACCCGCAAAGCCCAGGCCGTCAATTGACGGCCACATAGGATGGGAGATCCCATCTCTGGCCGTCAATTGTCAATGGGCGGGTATTGAAATGGTTAAGGAACCTGGTGCTTATCCATGTAAAGCCGCTGGTGAATACATGGCCAGCATAGGCGTTTGCAGGGGGTGTGCCAGGTGTGCCTGGAAACACCCTAATCACTATGTGCCGTGACGTTTTCTGCTACTGCCTGGGCTTCCCCTTGTGTTGACCCCTTAGCCCCACAGTGCTGCTGGCTTCCTTTCTCTCCCAGGCAGCTGGGTATAGCATGTGTTGGAACCACCCGGAAGTGACGTCAACCGTTCCCCAGTGTCTCACCCAATCACTCAGTTTGGCCGGCGACTCGCTCTAGGAAGGGTCCTGGTGGTTCCAAACTTCTTCCATTTCATGATGGAGGCCACTGGAGGAGGCCACTGTGGTCATTGGGACCTTCAACATTTTTCTGTACTCTTCCCCAGATCTGTGCTTCGATACAATCCTGTCTTAGGGTCTACAGACAATTCCAACTTCATGACTTGGTTTGTGCTCTGACATGCACTGTAAGACCCCTTTTACACTGAGGCGGATTTCAGGCATTTTAGCGCTAGATATAGCCAGGCCCGGACTGGCCATAGGGCATACCGGGAAAATGCCCGGTGGGCCACGGCGGCCCGCGGGCTGGTTGTGGTCCGCGAATGGCCATCACGGCCCGCGAACGTCCCTCGCAGCCCACGAACGGCCCCCGGTGGCTATTGAGCCTCACTGTGCCCATCAAATGCAGCCACTGGGCCCATCAAATGCTGCAACTGGGCCATCAATTGTCATCACTGTGCCATCAAACGCAGCCACTGTGCCATGCCATCAAACGCAGCCACTGTGCCATCAATTGTCACCACTGTGCCATGCCATCAAACGCAGCCACTGTGCCATGCCATCAAACACAGCCACTGTGCCACTAATTGTCACCACTGTGCCATGCCATCAAACACAGCCACAGTGCCATCAATTGTCACCACTGTGCCATGCCATCAAATGCAGCCACTGTGCCATGCCATCAAACGCAGCCACTGTGCCATCAATTGTCACCACTGTGCCATGCCATCAAACGCAGCCACTGTGCCATCAATTGTCACCACTGTGCCATGCCATCAAACGCAGCCACTGTGCCATGCCATCAAACACAGCCACTGTGCCATCAATTGTCACCACTGTGCCATGCCATCAAACGCAGCCACTGTGCCATGCCATTAAACGCAGCCACTGTGCTATGCCATCAAATGCAGCCACTGTGCCCTTTAATTGTCGCCACTGTGCCAATTGATGCCACTGTTCCCTTTAATTGGTGCCACTGTGCCCATTGTTGCCACGGTGCCCATTGATGCCACTGTGCCTATTGATGCCAGTGTGCCCATTGATGCCACTGTGCCCATTGTTGCCACTGTGCCCATTGTCGCGGCTGAGCCAGAGGGGGCGGCTGAGCCAGAGGGAGCGGCGCCCTCTATAGATGCACTGCCACTGTCTATCTATCTATCTTCTTTCTTTATCTATCTTCCTTCGTTTCTATCTATCTATCTATTTTTATCTATCTATCTAGATCTATCTACCTATCTTCCTTCCTTCTCTTCTTTTTTTCTATCTTTATCTATCTTCCTTCCTTACTATCGTCTATCTTTGTCTATCTATCTATCTATCTATCTATCTATCTATCTATCTATCTATCTATCTATCTATCTATCTTCCTTCCTTCCTTCCTTCCCTTCTTTCTTTCTATCTGTATCTATCTTTCTTTATCTATCTTCCTTCCTTCCCTTCTTTCTTTCTATCTTTATCTATCTTTCTTTCTTTATATATCTTCCTTTCTATCTATCTATCTATCTATCTATCTATCTATCTATCTATCTATCTATCTATCTATCTTCCTTCCTTTCTTTATCTACCTTTCTTTCTGTATCTATCGTCCTTCCTTCCCTTCTTTCTTTCTATCTTTATCTTTCTTTCTTTCTCTATCTTCCTTCCCTTCTTTCTTTCTTTCTCTATCTATCTATCTATCTATCTATCTATCTATCTATCTATCTATCTTTCTTTCTATATTATTCATTATTTCTTTATCCATCTTCCTTTCTTTCTATTTCTATCTATCTATCTATCTATCTATCTATCTATCTATCTATCTATCTATCTATCTATCTATCTATCTATCTATCTATATATCTATCTATATATCTATCTATCTTCCTTCCTTCCCTTCTTTCTTTCTATCTATCTGTATCTATCTTTCTTTATCTATCTTCCTTCCTTCCCTTCTTTCTTTCTATCTTTATCTATCTTTCTTTCTTTATATATCTTCCTTTCTATCTATCTATCTATCTATCTATCTATCTATCTATCTATCTATCTATCTATCTATCTATCTATCTATCTATCTATCTTCCTCCCTTCCCTTCTTTCTATATTTATCTATCTTTATTTATTTATCGATCTTCCTTCCCTTTTTTCTTTCTATATTATTCATTCTTTCCTAATCCATCTTCCTTCCTTTCTATCTATCTATATCTATTTATCTATTTTCCTTCCTTGCCTTCTTTCTTTCTATCTTTATCTATCTTTCTTTCTTTATCTTCCTTCCTTCCTTCCTTCCTTTCTATCTATCTATCTTCCTTCCTCCCCTTCTTTCTTTCTATCTTTTATCTTTCTTTATCTTCCTTCCTTACCTTCTTTCTATCTCTATCTATCTATCTATCTATCTATCTATCTATCTATCTATCTATCTATCTATCTATCTATCTTCCTTTCTTTCTATCTTAATCTTTCAATCTATCTTTCTTTATCTCACCCCACATCCCGTCATTAACCCCCGCTGTGCCCCCCCCCCCCGGGTTGCTCAGTCTAAAATGCCTGGGCCTATTTTTTGTCCCAGTCCGGGCCTGGATATAGCGACTGTAAAAGGCCTGAAAACCTCCTCCCATTCATTTCAATGTGACTTTTCACACTGGGGCGGTGCGCTTGCGGGGCGTTAGGAAAAGTCCTGCAAGCAGCATCTTTGGGGCAGTTTGGCAGCATTGTATACAGCGCTCCAACAACGGCCTGCCCATTAAAATGAATGGGCAGTGCTTCCAAAGAACCTGAAAAGCGTTTTCAAAGTGCCACAACACGGGCGCTTTTAACCCCTTCTTTGGCCCCTAGTGGGGGTTAAAAGCGGTAAAGCGGCACTAAAACGAGCGGTGCTTTACTGCTAACGCTCGGCAGCTGCAGTGTGAAAGGGCTCTTAACTGTGGGACCTTATACAGACAGGTGTGTGCCTTTTTAAATCATGTCCAAATTATGTCCAGTCAACTGAATTTTTTTCAAGGATGATCAGTGGGAACAAGATGTACCTGAGCTCAATTTTGAGTGTCATGGCAAAGGCTGTGAATACTTTTAAACATAGGATTTTTTTTTTTTTAAATAAATTTGCAAAGATTTTTAACAAACTTCTTTTACATTGTCATTACGGGGTATTGTTGTAGAATTTTGAGGAAAATTATGAATTTAATCCATTTTGGAATAAGGCTGTAACATAACAAAATGTGGAAAAAGTGAAGCGCTGTGAATAATTTCTGGATAGGTTAAAGGTGGTGGGACTCAGATGATTAATGGAAAATTCCTTTAAGGCTCTGAGAAGCAGCGCCTGTCAAATTATAATTTGCATCAAAAAAAATATCAAAAATAATACAAGTGTGTTGTTTTTATGTCAGATATTTTGAACATTCTCTTATAACACTCCACAGCTTAAATCCCAATGTTATAACCTGTCATTGAAAAAAAAATCCCATTATAATGGCTTATCAGTCATTCAAGTAGTCCTACTACTCCTGTCTACATGAGCAGACATCAATAATGTATGTGTGAACAGACTGGAGCTGTAAGAAAGTTTTGGCTGTACACCACTGCCGATCATGTAAATGCATGCATGTACAACACAACACGTGCCTAGCATGGGTGTGACAGATTAAAATACAACAAAAAAAAAAAATCTAATTATCTACCCCCTCACTTCCCAGCCTTAAAAAAAAGTTGTTTTTATAATAAATGCACATTTTGAGTAAGAGCATTACTAAGTTGTGAAATGTTTTATTTCAACCTATGTTTATGTTACCTTTTTAATAGAGAACAAAAACTGGTGTATGAATTTGCATAGTTATATTATTGTTGTTAAAAGAGGGAGTCACGGTAAGAATATGCTTGGGAATTAGAAAATAATGATGTTGTTAACAAACATAGTAATTATGTATACAATGTTACACCAAATTACAGATTAAGTACATTATAACAAGCACATATATATATATTTATATATTGTTTTATATTTGTATTTTATATTGTTTTATAGTTATATTTAATTTATATTTATATATTTATTGTTTTATTTTTGTATTATATTTATATTGTTTTATATATAATTGTTGTTTTTTCTTTTTACGTATATATATACTGTATATATATATATATATATATATATATATATATATATATATATATATGACAGTATCACTAAAAAATAAGCAAAACATGAACCTTTCTATTTCTAGTACTGAAGCGAGAATAGTAATTAAAGTGATTGTAATCCAAAAATGGAAATCATTGGGTTTGATTTACTTAAAGTATAACTAAAGGAAAAACTTTTTTTTTTTGTTGTTGTTGTTTTAGATAGAGTGGAGGTTTTTTTTATTTGTATTTGTGCTCCTATTATAGAGGGAGCATCTTTCAATGTGGACACAGATGGCAAAATAAAAATCTGACAGGGATTATAACCCTTCCTTACTCTTTACAAAATGGGGGAATTTTTTTTGTTTGCCTATAGTACTCTAGGGCAAATAGACTGTGCAATTTGCAAGTTGCTCTGGAGCTTAGTACATAAGGTAAAGCTTTACTTTACAAAGAATAACCAATCACATGCAAGGAAAAAATAATGATTGGATCATGGAAGTCAGCAGAGCTTCCCTTGATTTACTAAGCTCTGGAGCAACTCCACTCCACTCCATTTTAGTAAAATATATGTATTTTCTACTGTCATGTCGCCAGATTTCTAGAGATATTTTTATGTACTATATGTACAAACATATACATAATTTGCTGCAAAACCCTCCCAAATACTCCAAACATAATACAATGGGCTCCGTTCAGAAAGTGGTATCTTACCACATCCGAGTATGTGGTAAGATACTGCACAGCGCCTTTTAACCCCCCTGATGGTATTCCCGAGTCTGGCTCGGGGTAAGCTTTCAGGACCAAAAGCGGTAACCCCGAGCCAGACTCGGGATCGCCTTGCAGCAGCCACAAGCAAAGTTACTTACCTTGTCCCTGGATCCTGCAATGCATCCCCGCTGTGTGAGTGAGCGGCGTCCTCGCTCGATTCATAGTGTCCCTGTGTGCAGCCGATCTCCGTTCCCTGCGACAGTACAACGCACGGGGGCAGAGAACGGCGCCAAATTCAAAAAAGTAAATAAACGCATTACATACAGTATACTGTAATCTTATAGATTACAGTACTGTATGTAAAAAATACACACCCTCTTTGTCCCTAGTGGTCTGTCCAGTGTCCTACAAGTACTTTTATATACTGTATTTATTGGCGTATAACACTCACTTTTTTACCCTGAAAATAGAGGGTAAACTGTGCCTGCGTGTTATACGCAGGGGGCTGTGGAAAGGTTTTTTTCCTAAAACTTCCCTCTTAAATTTAGGGTGCGTGTTATACACCTGTGCGTGTTATACGCTGATAAATACGGTAATAAAAACTGTTCTTTCTGCCTGAAAACTAGAGATTGTCCATAGCAACCAAAAAGTGTCCCTTTATGTCAAAAGTGGTTTTAGAGCAGCTAGAAAACAGCGATAATAAATTATAATCACTTGCAGAATTGAACGATAGCGATTTGTGGGGGAATAATAAAAGTAATGATAGCGACAATTCTGCAACTGAGCAAATTTCAGTGTTTTTGATTTGATTACATTATTGAATAGTTTTTATTATAATTATATTATTATTTGTTATAATTATTTATAGTTATTTATTATATAATAATTTATGATTTTGTTTTTCAAACTTTATTATACCCAGGGTTTCTACTAAACTCTTGTTTGCACAGATTTAAGTGAGTTATTCCTAAGAATTACAGGCCTACAGTATAAAACGGCAAATTTCCATGCAAAACAATGGTACCGCTTTCAGCACCTAAAATCAAAAAGAATCATACCGCGAGGGAGGGTAAAAAAAATTTGTATCCACTAAAAACCACATGTGCAATTTTATGAAGTAACACAGTATTTTAGCAGTGAAATCTTGTGTTAAGTTGACACCATAACATCCAGTAATTTTATGGTTGCTAAGGAATGGGCAGCCGTCGCATCCCTAACAACCGATAAGTCTTAGCTGTCAGTGGGGTATCCTGTTGACAGCTGAATGTAAAGAAAATAATTACTGGGTCTGTAGGCAGACCTGCTGGAAAGCATGGGATCATGAATGTTTGTTTTATTGACCCCACATCTCTCCATAAAGAGGACCTGTCACACACCATTCCTATTACAAGGGGTGTTTGCATTCCTTGTAATAGGAATAAAAGTGATTAAAAAATAATTTTAAAGAGAAAGTGTAAAAAATTAAAATAAATAAATAAATAAATAAAAGTTAAATAAACAATAAAAATAAAATTTGGTCTTATTGACCCCACATCTCTCCATAAAGAGGACCTGTCACACACCATTGCTATTACCAGGGGTGTTTACATTCCTTGTAATAGGAATAAAAGTGATTAAAAAATAATTTTAAAGAGAAAGTGTAAAAAAATAAATAAATACAATTAAAATAAACAATAAAAATACAATTTCAAGCGCCCCTGTCCCCGGTAGCTTGCGCACAGAAGCGAAAGTATACACATGTAAAAGCTGTTCAAACCACACATGTGAGGTATCACCGCGTGCGTTAGCGTGAGAGCAATAATTGTAGCACTAGATCTTCTCTGTAACTGTAAATTGGTAAAAACCTGTAAAAAAAAAAAAAAATGGAAGCTTTGCCTATGGAGATTTTTAAGTAACGAAGTTTGCCGCCATTCCATAAGTGTGTGCAATTTTAAAACGTGACAAGTTGGGTATCTATTTACTTCATCTTTCACATTATACAAAACAATTGGGCTAACTTTACTGTTTTGTTATTTTTTTAATTCATATTTAAAAATTTGTTACGCAAATACCATGCAACAAAACACGTTGCAACGACCGCCATTTTATTCCCTAGGATGTCTGCTAAAAAAAAACATATATATATATATATATATATATATATTAGGGCTGTTACTGATCAAAATTTTTGTGTTCGATTAATCGTTTTTCTTTTTAATCGATTAATCGACTAATTTCGATTAATTATAACTCACATACAGATGCAACTACTTTTAGCTGATCTCCTTGCAGGCTGATTCCCAGCTACCAACCACTGGAAAAATGGATAGCAGGATACAAAAAACACACAAAGGCAGCGCTCGATGGGAATAGCATTAAAACTTTTATAGTCTTCAAGTAGGTAACAAAATAAATATTGCACTGGAGATAAAATCGATGTAGCTACATAAACTGTAAAAATGGTGCGAGTAATACCAAACTGTACCAAAAGCAGTCATATAAACATGTAGTTAAGTATGATACTGGTATAAAAATGTGTACAATGATACCACTGCTGAATCCAGATGAGGAGAGGTTAACATCAGTCCGTCGTCATGTAGATGTCCTATGAAGGGATCTATCACAACTCCCAGTGGATGGTTGTAGAATTCCAGGTTTATAAAGAGGGAAGTGTAACAGCCCTTGCGTGTGGCAGATAGTAAGGTCCCCCCGGCATGCAGATATTAAGGCACAGCAAAGGAGCCCTTCAAATGGACACGGGAAGCCCCGCCGGTGTCCGTGACATCACTGGATGTCCGACGGAACTCCCTGAAGGCCCAGAAGCTGGCGGAGAGGTGAGTACCAATCAAAAGAATTTTAATCGATCAAAAAAATGTTGATCGATCAAAAAAATTAAAGATTAATCGATTAATTAAAAGTTAATTTGCACAGCCCTAATATATATATATATAATGTTTGTGGGTTAAAAAAAATGATGATTTGTAGGAGAGGAATGCCAGAATAGGCCCGGCATGGAAGTGGTTAAAAATCTAATACGTGTTCTAATACCTCTCTCCACCTGATCCAAATACTGAAAGGAAATAGTATAAAAAATAAATCACTTGAAAATAAATGTCAAATACTGAAAGGAAATAGTATATATATAAAAAAAATCACACAAATATATAAATACCCTTCTTCTACCAAAAAAAAGACAACATTGGGGCAGATTCACAGAGAATTAGATTCTCGTAGAGTATCAGAAATACACTACGCCGCCGTTTTTTACCTGGCTCTCTACGTGGAATCCAGGTAGATTTTGTCCAGTAAACGACGGCGGCGTAGTGTATTTCTCCCGTCGCAATCCATCTGCGCGAGTAGGGGGCGTGAAGCATTTAAAATAGGCGCGTTCCCGTGGCGATCGAACTGCGCATGCTCCGTTCGCAAATTTCCCGCCGTGCATTGCGCGAAAACACGTCGTCACGTCGTAGTAGCGTCGTTTACGTACATTCCTATTCCCGAACGAGTTACGTTAAAAAAAAAAAAAAAAAATTTAAATCGACGCGGGAACGACGGCCATACTTTACATGGGTTACGCACTGTTAGACCAGCAAAAAGCTCCTCTAACATTACGTAGTCAAAAAATAAACATAGGCGATTGCGAGGGACACTCGTACCTTCGTGGATCGCCGTAAAAACTCATTTGCATATCCCGACGCATGAAAACGACGCGAACTCCTCCCAGCGGCCGCAAAAATATCGCAGTGTAGATCCGAAGGCTTACGAGGACGTAAGCCTCTCGGATCGAAGCCCGAAGCCGCCGTATCATGGTTTGAGGATTCAAACTAGTGATACGGCGCGCAAAATTTGAAATTACTCCTGTCTAACACCAGTTAGACAGGCGTAATTGCTCTGTGAATCTGGGCCATTGTTTTTTGTATAGGTGGAACAAGGGTATGTATACATGTGTGTGATTTTTTATACTATTTCCATTCAATATTTGACATTTATAAAGATATTTTGGGCCAGATTCACAGAGCCCTTACTCCTGTCTAACTCGCGTTAGACTGGAGTACTTTCAAATTACGCGCGTTTTTTCACTACTCTGAAACCTCAAACCATGAAAATACGGCTGCGGGATTCAATCCGACTGGCTTACGTGTTCGTACGCCTTCGGATCTACGCTGCAATAAATTTGCGGCCGCTGGGTGGAGTTCCCGTCGTTTTCCGCGTCGGGGTATGCAAATTAGCTTTTGCCGACAATCCACGAAATTACGAACGTCAATCGCAATCTCTTAAGGCATCTTTAGTCATCTTTTTGCTGCGTAAAACTATACCAGCTTTTTGCTGGTCTAATATTAGACAGCCCATGTTAAGTATGGCCGTTGTTCCCGCGTCGAATGTCAACGTCTTTTTTTTTTTTTTACGTAACTCGTCCGGGAATAGGAATGTCCGTAAACGACGCTACTCAAACAACGAATGACGTAACGACGTTAACGGCGGGAAATTTCTGAACGGAGCATGCGCAGTTCGATCGCCGCGGGGACGTGCCTAATTTAAATGCTTCACACCCCCTAATCGCGTATTTCGATTACGCGGCGAGAAATACACTACGCCGTCGTACCGTAAGGGACAAAATCTACCAGAATTTGGCGTATAGCCTGGTAAAATACGGCGGCGTAGTGTATCTCTGATACTCTGCGCCAATGTAATTGTATCTGAATCTGGCCCTTTGTATTTACTTAATTGAACTTAGTTTTTGATACACCACGTGTGTCCTGTCAAAGCAGCTTCCCTTTGACTGGTATTCTCATCACCTTTTTTCTTTTGTATTAATACATATGCTGCAGGGACCGCATCAAAAACGAATGGGAAGTACGTTATATGGTTTTTAATGGTATGGTTCACACCAGTGCTTGCAGTTCCAGTGTGTTCCAGTTCCAGAAAAAATAAATAAAAGTAGAACATGCTGCATTTTTCCAACATATAGTCATTTTTTTACAGCACAGCACACTACAATGCTCAGTATGTATATCGTGATGTACTGAGTGTTTTAGCTGCTACTAAACAGTGAATTGGGGTGCTATTTGCAATACGCCATGCATTGCAGTAACATGCTGTAAAGCACATTTTACCAAGACTTACCACAACTCATAAGCGTGAATGGGCCTGTTATAGCATTTTCACACTGTATCAGTTTAATGTACTGATAGTGTCCCGTGAAGAAGGCAAAAATTTCATTTTTTTTAAGATGACCACACAGTCTCTGCACTTTGGGATGTAAAAAGCGTTATTTTTAATTAATATATTAATGAGAACTATACTTTTCTCTACTCTCCCATACTAGTGGACATAGTTACATGTACAGTAGACCAAACACAAATATTGCGTAGTGCTACCCTAAATATCAACGTGAAAAATTAAATGTGCACATCACATATTAAAGGGGTCGTAAACCCTTGTGGTTTTTTAACCTTAATGCATTCTGGCAGTCACCGGCCCCCCAGCCCCTCGTTTTACTAACCTGAGCCCCTTTATTCACTCGGCAGAGACGCACTCTCCCTCTCTGCACGGAGTCCCAGCTCTTGATTGGATAGATTGATAGCAGCCATTGGCTCCCGCTGCTGTTAATCAAATCCAATGACATGGGCACCAGGGGGTGGGGTCGAGTCCAGCATTCGTGTCTATGGACGCCAAATGCTGGATTTAGGAGCAAGCCCGCAAGGTAATCCACCTGGGAGAGTGCTTCTTTTAGGGAGTTA
This sequence comes from Rana kukunoris, assembly GCA_029574335.1. NCBI lineage: Eukaryota > Metazoa > Chordata > Amphibia > Anura > Ranidae > Rana > Rana kukunoris. The sequence goes on along the minus strand of CM056049.1, from coordinate 342,327,033 downwards.
TCTGATGCGGGGAGGAGCCGCGAGAGCCGCTGAGGGACATCAAAAGAGGATGTTCGGGGCCACTCTGTGCAAAATTAACTGCACACTGGAGGCAAGTATGACATGTTCGTTATTTTTTTTTATTTTTTTTTAAAGGAAGCCTTACAATCAATTTAATTTCATAAATGTGCGTAAATGAATGTCACATAATTACACTTTCTTCTCACCCATCTAGAGATTTGTACAACCAGGGATTCATCTTTAAATGAGGAAACAACTAACTTTTTTTTTCTTTTCTGTAAGTCAGCGATAAAGGCCCAGATTCAGAGAGCCATTACGCCTGTCTAACTGGTGTTAGACAGGAGTAATTTCAAATTTTGCGCAACGTATCACTAGTTTGAATCCTCAAACCATGATACGGCGGCGTTGGGCTTCGATCTGACAGGCTGACGTCTTCGTACGCCTTCGGATCTACGCTGCGATCTTTTTGCGGCCGCTGGGTGGAGTTTGCGTCGTTTTCAGCGTCGGGGTATGCAAATGAGCTTTTTACGGAGATCCACGAAGTTACGAGCGTCGTTCGCAATCGCGTACGTCATTTTTACGCTACGTAAAGTTAAACCAGCTTTTAGCTGGTCTAACGTTACGCGGCCCATGTTAAGTATGGCCGTCGTTCCCGCGTCGACTTTCAAATTTTTTTTTTTTTTTGCGTAAGTCGTCCGGGAATAGGAATGTCCGTAAACGACGCTACTCAAAAAAAAAAAATGACGTAACGACGTGATTTCGCGCGATGCACGGCGGGAAATTTCTGAACGGAGCATGCGCAGTTCGATCGTCGCGGGGACGCGCTTAATTTAAATGCCTCACGCCCCCTATTCGCGTATTTTGATTCCGCCGGGAGAAATACACTACGCCGCCGTACCTTACGGGCCAAAATCTCTCTGAATTCCTCCTAGAGCCAGGTAAAGTACGGCGGCGTAGAGTATCTCTGATACTCTGCGGGAATCTAATTCTTTCTGAATCTGGCCCAAAATGTTTATAGGTTCTGTGTAAGAGAGCAATAACACAATACTGCACTTCATTATTACAGTATTTCAAGTGCAGGGTATTTCCTTTTGTTTGATATTCTATATATTCATGTACACAATGATACTGCATTGTTAGGAGTTTTGTTTTTCCTTTGCATCAAATTTGACATTGACCTCAGTCATAGTAAGTTATCAGTCTAGAGATTCTTCCATGTGTATATTTTTGTCAATGCATTGTAACAAAAGGTAGAATGGAAAAGGTATAGCATAACATATGTTGCCCTGCAGACATAAGGGGACAATATATCTGGTAGCTTTATACTGGCAGTGTCAGGTTCTTATCCCAACATAATGTAATACAATGAGATGCTAGTTTCATTTGTATCACTTTTACCATCTTAATGTTGGCGATCCTTTGAAATCCCCTGCAGCATGGAAAGATAACAAAGCCCCTGTACCATCATGTGTATACTTCTGTGTCTATCAAATTGTAACTGATGACCATGCCTGTATTACTCCAAAAGGACTTAAAAAAAAAGCAGAGCATGAAAAGCAGACTCAGGGCTCGTACATGCACGGTTTTCTCGGCAAGAAAGCTGCTGGGAGAGCATTTTGCTGAGAAAACCGTGCGTGTGTATGGTTTCTCGTCGGCAAAACTGGCAGGAATCTCGACGAGAAAAAAAAAAAAGAACCTGCTCTCTATTTTCTCATCAGAATTTTCGGCAGTGTTTTCCTGCCGAGAAAACTGAGCGTGTGTATGCTTACCTGGCCCCGGTAAGCCTGCGCATGCTTGATGAGACTTTGACGCATGCGCGGTAGCATACAAGGGCAGTGTAGGGTGTAACAAGGTGGCGGCGACGGCATCGAATGTGACGAGCGCATGGTCGTCGTAGTCGCTGACGTCACTGCCTTCTTGCCATTCAAAAGAATGGCAGTTCTTTTCAATGGACCCGCGTGTACACTCAGTGAGCAAGGGAAGCTTGCATGGAATCTCGTCAGGAAAACTGATGTTTTTTTCCTAATGAGATTCCCGGCCTTGTGTACAGTGCTACAGACTTTCCGAAGTCACACAGTCACTGGGGTTGATTTACTAAAAGCATATAGACTGTGCACTTTGCAAGGTGCACTTGCACTCTGCAAGTGCAGATGCTCCAGAGCTTACATAAAAACTCAAGTAGACTGCACTTTGCAAGAGCTTAGTAGATGAGCAGAGGCTCTGCTGACTTTTCATGTGCAAGTAAAACTGCTGTTTTTTTTTTTTATCTTGCACGTGATTGGGTATTGTTTGCAAAGTGATGCTTTACCACATTTAATCTCTGTACATCATTACGGGCCTGTTTTAGAGTGGTGCACTTCCGCACCCACATTGTGTGAGGACCCCAGCAGGGGATTTCTTTATTTAATAAACCCTTAAAAACTTTGGGCCAGATTCACATACACTTAATATTGCACTGCGTAATTGAAATACTCTACGCTGCCGTATTTTACCAGGCTCTACACCGAATTCTGGTAGATTTTTGCCCGTACGCTACGGCGGCGTAGTCTATTTCTCGCCGCGTAATCGAAATACGAGATTAGGGGGCGTGAAGCATTTAAATTAAGCACGTCCCCGCGGCGATCTAACTGCGCATGCTCCGTTCAGAAATTTCCCGCCGTGCATTGCGCGAAATCACGTCGTTACGTCATTCGTTGTTTGAGTAGTGTCGTTTACGAACATTCCTATTCCCGGACGACTTACGTCAAAAAAAATAAAAGACGTCGGAAAACGTAGAAATTCGACGTGAGAACGACGGCCATACTTAACATGGGCTGTCTAATATTAGAGCAGCAAAAAGCTGGTATAGTGTTACGCAAAAAAAAGATGACTAAAGGTGCCGTAAGAGATTGCGAATGAAGATCGTAATTTCGGGGATCGCCGGCAAAAGCTCATTTGCATACCCAGACGCGGAAAACGACGGGAAGTCCACCCAGTGGCCGCAATTTTATTGCAGCGTAGATCCGAAGGCGTATGAACACGTAATCCAGTCGAATTGAAGCCCGCAGCCGTCTATTCATGGTTTGAGGTTTTCAACTAGCTAGAAAACGCGCGTAATTGGAAATTACTCCAGTCTAACACCAGTTAGACAGGGGTAATGGCTCTCTGAATCTGGGCCTTTACTTGCTCCATCCAAGTTTTTTTCTATTTTCTATGATCTTGAACATATACTAAGGGCTATTTCACATGGGTGGACCGTTCAGATCCGCCTGCCAGTTTTTTAGGCGGACCTAAAAGGACGCTCCGTGCACCTCTATGGAGCCACGGATGTCAGCGGTGACACCTGACACAGTGAAAATGACAATTGCAGTTTAGGAGTGCAATTTTATAGCACTTTTCGCTGTGAAAATGACAATGGTCCCAAAAATGTGTCAAAATTGTCGGATGTGTCCGCCATAATGTCGCAGTCATGGAAAAAATTGCTGATCGCCGCCATTAGTAGTAAAAAAATATTAATAAAAATGCCATAAAACTGTCCCCTATTTTGTAAATGCTATAAATTTTGGGCAAACCAATCGATAAACACTTATTGCAATTTTTTTTACCAAAAATAGGTAGAAGAATACGTATAGGCCTAAACTGAGGAAAAAAAATGTTTTTTTTTTTTTTTAATATCTTTTTTGGGGATATTTATTATAGCAAAAAAGTAAAAAATATTGAATTTTTTCAAAATTGACGCTCTTTGTTTATAGTGCAAAAAAAAAAAAAACCGCAGAGGTAATCAAACACCACCAAAAGAAAGCTCTATGTGTGGGAAAAAAAAAGGATGCCAATTTTGTTTGGGAGACACGTCGCACAACAGCGCAATTGTCAGTTAAAGCGAAAACAGTACCAAATTCGCAAAAAGGGGCAAGGTCCTTAACCTGCATAATGGTCTAGGTCTTAAGTGGTTAAAGAATATTTATACAAGGACTTATGTGTTAATCTATATTCATTCTTTAGGATTTATTGTTTATCACCATTTTTTTGTACTGTGTTGCACGATTATGCGATTTGCACTGTACATTTAATTTTCTGGTATTTTTTTATTATTTTTTTTTTGTATCACTTTCTGGACACTTTTTTTTGTAGTGGTGTGTGCACTACTAAGTTTCTCAGCACTGTGTTTTGTTTATTAATTTGTCAAAACTAGGTACCTGCTCCCCCCCCAAAAATTACATGCCAAATGTGGCATATTTGGGGGGGGGGTGCTTATAGTGGAACTTCCTCTTTTGGGTGGAGCTCTGCTTTAAGGTAATCACAGAGGACAAGGGGGCACTCTTTATGTCTTGAGAAAAAAAGAGATTTAATCTCCAAATATGGAAAGGTTCCTCACAGTAATGCCGCGTACACACGATCATTTTTTGTGATGAAAAAAAACGTTGTTTTCTGTGAAGTAAAAAACGACGTTTTTGAAACGTCACTTTTTAAAGACGATGTTGCCTACACACCATCGTTTTTTTCACAAAAAGCAAGGTTACGTTCACCACTCTTTTCCATTGAAGCTCGCTTCATAACTATCTTCTGGGCATGCGCGGGTTGAAAAACGTCGTTTCAAACGACGTTTTTGCTACACACAGTGACTTTTTGTGAAACAAAAAACGACGTTTTGAAAAACGACACAAAAAATTCAAGCATGTTGGAATTTTTTTTTGCGTTTTGCCCACACACGATCAATTTAAATGACGTTTTAAAAAACGACGTTTTTTTTCATCGCAAAAAACGACCGTGTGTACGCGGCATGAGAGCTGTGAAAATGTGGTTCTGGTTCTGGAAAGCTCCGTAGATTGCTTTAAAAAAGGCCTGGAATATAACTGGATACTAATATTTTTAGGTAAAGTTGATCCAGGGAATATCTGATTGGATCTTGGGGGATCAGGAAGAATTTTTTCCCCTGCTGGAGCAAATTGATTCATGCTTTGCTTGCTGTTTTTTTTTTTTTTTTTTGCCTTCCTCTGGTTTAACTGTGGGTATGGGTTGTATGATTATTATTTTTTATATATATATCACTTTTATTAGTTAAACTAGATGGATTTGTATATATTTTTTCAACCAGACTGTAACATTTTCCCCCTCTGCTGTAAAAGTTAATGTACAGTAAATCCAAAACATTTTATAGGCAGGGGTTAGAAATCCTTCCAGGTTTGTAGTGCTGCCCATTCCCTCACTGGGGAGATTCACCTTGTTATTTGTCCTGGGGATCACCTGGACAAAAAGTAATGGGAAATGCTAAATTTTACAGTTGTTACCAGAATAATCTTCCAGTGGAGGGACCTGTTCCATGACAACCTTCTATAAAGTAATTCCCCCTCATTTCTCCTCGCTTCCTGTTGCATCACCAGAGCAGGAAGTAAAAGGAAATCTCCCCAACAGGCTTTCTCTGTAAAACCTGTTTTTTAATGCAGATTGTCGAAAGAGTGTAGCATGTGTTTTTTAGGGTCCCCGCTGACTTCATTGAATAATACGTTTACTGGTAAATTTATATTAAAAAAAAACCTCTTCAGATACAATTGGCAATGAACCCCCCACCCCGTTAACAATGGGTTAATATGATATTTTATATCATTTTTGTAATAGAAAATGATGTCCATTCAACTGTGCCTTTGTTCCCTGGGCTTTTGTTCTTCAGATCTTCTTTGTGTTGTTCTATTCATTGAAATGTGTAGACCTGGGAGCCAGCAGCCTAATGGAACAGGTGTCTGTCCCATCTCACATATTTAGCTAAGTATAGTTATAATAGAAAATAAAAACATAAAGGTTTTTCTTTTTATTTGCATTGTCCCTAGAAACCCTGGGAATAACATCCATTTATAAAAAGATAGGTGCCAGCAGCCAATTTTTTTTTTTTATATATCTTGCCACGTGAAGTCTGGAGCTCATGACTAAACCCATCCACTAAACATGTTGTGTAGGCATTATGCTTTGCGTGGGAGCATTCAACATACTACGGCTTGAAACAACAGCTTTGTGCAAACTAAGTGTCTTCATCATATAAATATTAAATCTATTACAATATTGCTGTTAAAGCCTGCACAGACACTTTAATTGTGTTTTTTTTTAGCACAATACTCAATAATGGCCCTTTTCTCTTTCATTTATTTTAGACCTCCACATTAAATATTGAAGGTGTTTTTCTGCCGCTGGATACACAGCCAGTGACTGCAATGTTCAGCATGCTGCTTGTATTCACTGAGCCTGCAATTAGTGTAAAAAGGTGTTGTTTTCTAGGCTGCTGGGGGGCATACATAGCCACAGGTGGGGCATACAGCTGGCCATAGAAGTAAATGGCTGTATGCCCCTGTACTTTTGTAAAATGCCAATGCTTCTTTGTGTGTGCATTTACCAGTGCATGCACTTACAACTTATGTACCTTGCCGTGGAAGTGGCACATTCAAGGATTTACAACGTTTGTATATGTGTGGGTAAATGCTGATTCAGAAAAGCATCTGCGTTTACATGAATACAGGAGTATGCAACTATTTACTTCTATGACTGTCTGTATGCCCCACCTGGCAGCTGCCAGAAAACATTTTCTATTCCTAAGGCTCAATGCACACTAGGAGCAGAAAAAACATCAACGTTTTTAGCTTGAAAAACGTAGCATGAAAGATGCAAAATGAAAGCATATTGTACAAAGTTTAGGCAGGTCAATGAGAGTTTAGGCGATTCTATGAGAGTTTAGTTTATAGGCGTTTTTTTTTGCACTACACTCCCCTCTGCAAAAGTTTTTACTCCCACAACACACCTAAAAAAACGTTGGCACTTGACGTTCAGAAGAGATAAGAGGAGTTTAGGAGAGACTGACGTTTTTACAGCTCTTAAACTCCTCCAGGAAACGCGATAGAGAAGGTTTTTTTTTTCCTGCCTCTGAACGTCCCTGATAGAAAACGCCTGTAGCAGTCAATAATGTGCAAAGACACATAGAGCACAATAGATGTGCTTCTAGAGGCAGGAGAAAAAAACGTCAAACGCCTGTAGAATCAACGTTTTTTAAGTCAAGTGTGCATGGAGCCTAATTCTGTGCCTAATTACATCCGAGTGCATTAGGTTTTAAACTCAAACTACAAGGGATATTTTGTTTCGTAATTTCGTTTTTGTCCGGAAAATAAATGTATTTCATTACTCGCCAGAAAATCGTTTTGATTTATTTCGTTTTCGTCGGGAAAGTTTTCGCCCGAAAACGACGATTTTCGATATTTTGTCGAATTTTCGTCGTTCAATTCGACAAAGCATCGAAAATCGTCGTTCTGAATACAGTGAATAGGTAGAAATTGAACGACAAAAATTTGACGATTTTCGATGCTTTGTCAAATTTTTGTCGTTCAATTCCTACCTATTCACTGTATTCACTTTCTACCTATTCACTGTATTCAGAACAACGATTTTCGATGCTTTGTCGAATTGAATGCCAAAAATTCGGCAAAGCATCGAAAATCGACGGATCTGAACGAAAACGGAAATAAAGCATTTTTTATGTCTGATCTTTTCTTGCGCTTTCGTTTTCGTTCGTTAAAACTATAACGAAAATACCCGATTTTCGGACGAAAATGCATTCTAACGAAAACGAATGCACATGTCTATTGCAGGGCATTCTTTCAGGTTTAATGAAACTGCATAATTAAAGTGTCACTAACTCACATCATAAAAAATGATCAATAAATGGTGTATTACATGCTGTTCACACATTTTCTGTATGATGTAAAAAAAAAAATGGTTGATCCTGCTGTTCTCTATCTCCCCCTTCTATCCATGTCCCCGATTCAGCTAGAGATTTTGCAGAACGGTGTTGGCAGCTCAGTTTTCAGTGAGTTATTATGGTAAGCATAACTATTGGATTTAAGTTAGGCAAACATGAGGGGCTATTCAATAGTATACAGTACAGACAAAAAAGTTTGGACACACCTTCTCATTCCAAGAGTTTTCTTTATTTTCATGACCACGAAAATTGAAGATTCACACTGAAGGCATCAAAAATATGAATTAACACATGTGGAATTATATACATAACAAGAAAGTGTGAAACAACTGAAAATATGTCATATTCTAGGTTCTTCAAAGTAGCCACCTTTTGCTTTGATTACTGCTTTGCACACTCTTGGCATTCTCTTGATGAGCTTCAAGAGGTAGTCACCTGAAATGGTCTTCCAACAGTCTTGAAGGAGTTCCCAGAGATGCTTAGCACTTGTTGGCCCTTTTGCCTTCACTCTGCGGTCCAGCTCACCCCAAACCATCTAGATTGGGTTCAGGTCCGGTGACTGTGGAGGCCAGGTCATCTGGCGCAGCACCCCATCACTCTCCTTCTTGGTCAAATAGCCCTTACACAGCCTGGAGGTGTGTTTGGGGTCATTGTACTGTTGAAAAATAAATGATGGTCCAACTAAACGCAAACCGGATGGAATAGCATGCTGCTGCAAGATGCTGTGGTAGCACCAACGTAGGGCCTGTCAATAGATCTAAGGATTTCATCCTGATACCTAATGGCAGTCAGGATGCCATTGTCTAGCCTGTAGAGGTCTGTGCATCCCTCCATGCATATGATCTGTGATGTGCTGTCCGCGGGTTGGATTTTTAGAGATTTACTAGAATTCCTAAAAGTTGGCAGGTATGAGCAGCATGGGCTTAAGAAAAAGCTGCTTTGGGCCCCACAACAATGACTTGGCCCTGAGCAGCTGCCCCTTTTGCCCCATGTTAAAGAAGACCCTGTATGCAGTACCTGGCATTACTCAAACATTCAGTGGTTCAGGACAGTAAAAAATAAAAAATAAATAAAAAAAAACACTTTGGACAGCAGGTAGTAGTTTTAATAATAAATATACCAAATAGCAAAATATATCAAATGTAAAAAAATGCAATAATAAAAAAAAATGATAAAGTTTAATAAAACAACCATGTTACTAAAGAAATATTAACTATGTAGCTACCAGCATTCCCTGTGCCGTGTATAACACCATTAGTATTAGTATTGGTAACACTACACATCTTGAAAAAGACTAGCATAAATAATCACAGAAAATCACAGGTCACAGGGGCTTCTGTACCAACAGCCAATTCCAATAGGAATTCCTCTGCAGAATCCTCACTCTTGGGTTAATGACGTTACCTAGTGAGTCACTTCTTACAACTAAACTTAGCAGATGTCTACAACCATGATCAGAGAAATTCTGGGCAAGGGAGAGTCATGTTTGTTTTTATAATAATCTTTACCTTTCTTCTTAGTGTTAGTGTATTAGTGTTGACTTGGAAATGCTTATCAAACATCTGTTCTCTTTTTTTTTTTTTAAGACAAACAGGAAAAAGTTGTGAATCTTGTCCTGTACACCACAGCTTGCAGGACATTTAAAGCAGAACTTGGGCAATTTATTTTTTCCATGTCCTTGTTGCTGATCTCCTACCTTTGCCAACTTTGCCATCTATGTTCTTCTGAGCTATTGTAGTTCCTCTGCAATAGCCTTCTGATCTTGCTGAGAAACCGTGAGGGTGCGTACACACGTACGAGAACCTCGTCGGGCTAAACTCCTCGTTCCGCCGACGAGGTTCTCGGCCGGCCGTCAAGTTCGTCGACCAGGCTGTCGAAAAAGGCGTCGAGCCATTAGTCCCGATGGCCCATCGAGGAAATAGAGAACCTGCTCTCTATTTTGGCTTGACGCCTTGCTCAACAGTTTTCTCGGCGAAAACGTACACACGATCGAGCTTCACGGCAGAATTTGGATCCCAGCGAGCTTCTCGCTGGATTCTGCCCAGAAGCTCGGACGTGTGTACGGGGCCTTATTGCCTGCTGACGTCCTGTTTTTAAGACCACTCTGTGCCAATCTGGCCGGAGATTATAGTGATTGGTGTTCCCGCATACAATACCTGCCACAGCCAGAGATCCCTGCTGTGTCATTTGGTGATTTGCGCTACTGATATCGCTATACACTGGTAGGTCACTGATGAGCTGCACTCGGGGCCACTGATGAGCTGCACTGGAGGGCCAGTGATTGCTGTTAGAACGATCTCAAAGCTGCAGCAGGAGCAATATTTCTAATACTGAAGTACAGAAGAGTACAGTGTGTATACTATATAGTTATGGCATGTGTCTACAGTTTAGTAATGATTACATAAAGTAAGTAAGGTCAATATGATTATATTCTGTTGTTACTGGAGGTGAGAGAACAGACATGCTTTGCATTTGTAAGGCTGAAACCTATCATACCGTGTGTTATGTATGGCTTGCTGGCTGCAGATGAGGGATTTATGTTGAAGTGGGCGAGTTTACATGTACAAGCCTAGTGTACCTCCCATATTCACTCCCATTCCAAGGATTCATGGGAAATGTAGTATGTGTAGAGAGGAGAGAGGATATGATGCAATCACTGTTCTTAGAGATCCTTCCTGCCAGAAAAGATGATGCATTTTTTAAATCACAGAGCTGACTTCCTGAAAATTCAATCAGACATCTCTCTTAAACTGTAAGACATTTTAACAAATGTAATAACTGTTTTATGTGTATGTGTTTTTATTGTGTTTTTGTGTGTGTGTGCCGCTGTCTCCTATGGAGCGATCTCGTATCGCCATACATCTGATTTTGGCAGATCGGGTCAGATGTCAGCAGACATATCTCCGCTGACATCTGACGCTCCATAGGACTGTATTGGCGCGTACACACGGTCGTTTTTTGCGATGAAAAAAAACGACGTTTTTTAAAACGTCATTTAAATTGATCGTGTGTGGGCAAAACGTCGTTTTTTGTCTTCAAAAAAACGACCAAAAAAAAATTCCAACATGTTTGAATTTTTTGTGTCGTTTTTCAAAACGTCGTTTTTTGTTTCACAAAAAGTCATCGTGTGTAGCAAAAACGTCGTTCAAAACGACGTTTTTCAACCCGCGCATGCCCAGAAGCTAGTTATGAAGCGAGCTTCAATGGAAAAGAGTGGTAAACGTAACCTTGCTTTTTGTGAAAAAACGATGGTGTGTATGCAAAATTGTCTTTGAAAAGTGACGTTTCAAAAACGTCGTTTTTTACTTCACAGAAAACGTCGTTTTTTTTCATCGCAAAAAACGACCGTGTGTACGCGGCATATGGAGTGGCCGTTCAGGTCCGCCGTCAAAACTAACAGGCGGACCTGAACGGTCCGGCCGTGTGAAAGGGGCCTTATACTGTGTATACACAATGCAGTATGTATTTAAACAGTTTAATAATATTTTGACTTTTTATTTGGTTAAATGTTGCATATTATTGATTCATATTTACCATTTTCAGCCACCAGCAATGCATGTCTAGTAAGAGCTTGATGATTTTGTGAAGCTGGTCAAAGATTACCGTTGATTAAACTGACTGCAGAGTGGACGATCTCGCTTAGCTAGTTATGGAAAGACTGCAAATGAATATGTAGGTGTTGCTGGCTTTCCTTTTATAGTGTAGTAAATGTATCCTATAAAAATGTTTATTATTAAAATATTGACTTTGTATATATAAATTAACATTTATATAGAGTTTAAGTTTATACATAAAAAAAAATAAAAAATAAAGAATAAAGCTAACAAAAGAAAAAAAATCCTGTAAAGTATTCCTATATAACAAGCTGGTACAAAATATACCTCCTTAGAACTATGGTAGATCTCAATATAAAAAATAAAATGTGTTCACGCTGGCTGTACACATATTCGTGGCCTCTCGTCGTGTGGGCCCTAACAATGAGCGGTTGCATATACGCTCTGAGAGCATGCTCTCAACGATACTAGCGATCAGGAGCTTTTCACATGACCCGAATGCCTGCCTCTGCCTCCCATCTTTTAGGATCCTTAAAGGGCCAGGAGGCGGTCGGTGGGAAGGGGCTAATAAGCTATGTTTGGTGTAACCTGGCACATTCTGAAAATGTTTATATCTCTTCTTGTTTGGCACTAGTTAGCACTTCCCCAGCAGAACTGGGGTTGTCGGTTCGGATCCCAACCACAGCACTACCTGCAAGGAGTTTTCATGTTCTCCCTGTGCCTGTGTGGGTTTCCTCTGGGAGGTAAATTGGCTCTAATATGTGTGTATATAAATGTGAGTTATGGATCTTGGATCATACGCTCCTTAACCCCTTCCCGACCAGCCGCGGCAGTTAAACTGCGGAAGGTTGGCACTGGTGCACGTGCCGTCGTAGCTGTACGTCGGCTTTTTAAGATGCTGTAGCAGCGATGACCACCAGGTACCCGCGATTGCTCGTGACAGAACGAGAACCGGGATCTGTGTGTGTAAATACACAAATCCCGGTTCTGTCAGGGGAGGGGAGAGAGATTGTGTGTTCCTACCAAGTAGGAAAAATGATCTCTCTCCTCCTCTAGTCAGCCACATTCCCCCCACAGTTAAACCACACCCAGGGAGCATATTTAACCCCTTGATCGCCCCCTAGTGTTAACCCCTTCCCTGCCAGTGATATGTATACAGTAATCAGTGGCTATTTTTTAGCTCTGATCACTGTATAAATGTCAATGGTCCCAAAATAGTGTCAAAAGTGTCCGATTTGTCTGCCGCAATGTCTCAGTTCCGATAAAAATCGCAGATCACTGCCATTACTAGTAAAAAATTTAAATAATAATAAAAATGCCATAAATCTATCCCCTATTTTGTAGATGCTATAACTTTTGCGGGAAAAAAATCAATATATGCTTATTGTGAATTTTTTAAAACAAAAATATGTATAATAATACATATCGGCCTAAACTTTTTTTTTGGGGGGGGGGGGATATTTATTATAGCAAAAAGTTCAAAATATTGTGTTTCTTTTTAAATTGTCACTCTTTTTTTGTTTATAGCGCAAAAAAGTTTTTACTACAGAGTTTATCAAATACCACCAAAAGAAAGTTCTATTTGTGGGGATAAAAGGACATACATTTTGTTTGGGTACAACATCGCACAACCGCGCAATTGTCAATTAAATTGACGCAGTGTCGTATTGCAAAAAATGGCCTCGTCAGGAAAGGGGCAAATCCTTCTGGGGCTGAAGTGGTTAAAGTGGAGTTCCTGTCCCCAATATCTTCTTTTTTTTTTTTACTTCTACTTTAACATTTTGATACAGTGAATAACGTTTTCCTTCTTGTTTGTTTTAAATTGTTAAAATCATACCTGATCTTGGAAACAGGCAGGGTCCATTGCAGTCCATTTTGGTGCAGCTGGATACCCAGCATGCACAACCCGATCTCATGCCTGTTCAGTAATGTCACTGTGTGGCGCTGATTATAGTAATAGGCGATTACCATGGATTCCTGGTATCCCAGCAGTCCATGGGAATCGCCTTGTGACATAATCACCTAGGAAGCTGGACCGGAAGGGCTGCAAGAAATAAATGAAAAAAGGTATTTAGAAAAAATAAATAAATCCTTTTTGCCCATTTATAATAGCATTGCGGTTGGGCACAGGAATGCTTGCAGGTTCAAAAAATGGGTGGAACTCCACTTTAAGGGCAGGGACTGATGTGGATGTATAATAAATACCTAAAGCACTATATAAGTACCTGCAAAAAACTGCTCTTGAGGTATGTAGATCTAAACAACCATACCAATAGAGAGAATATATCTTCTACAATAACATTATGACAATAAGGGAAAGTGTTTTCATTAACCCAGCACGGTTACAGAAAAGTTGGACGTAAACTTTAAGCAAGGATTTCTTATATTTTTACAAAACCATCCTAACACATTTCTATCCATTTTCTGTTCCACATCATCAACTTTCTGCAGCATGCACACATCTTAACCTCTCTGATTTAATCTGTCAATCAAAAGCAGTATTGGCATATCATATTTCTCATTAAAGCTAATAATGAGACAATGGGATAAACCGATTCTTGGTAAGGCTCCCTAGCATCCTAGGGCAATGAAAATGTGACGCCAACAATAGATTATTCCTGTCTGCGTTTTTAATATATAAATATGTGCTCAAGCAGCCTTTAGACAACTCCGTAATTAATGGTATAGGGATAAAGCTTAATAATTAAATTAATACTAGAATGATAGGCATCTATTTAATCCAGCATGACCTTTGAATTGTTTTCATTATTGTTCCATTAGAGAAAAAATAAAATCAACAAAACACACATATATCCAAAAGTGTGCTTGGCAAATTTAGCTTTAAATTATAACTAAAGGCAAAATCATTTTTGTTTTCTGTTTTTGATGGAGAGGAGGGGTATAAGAACACCTGTTGGGTTTTTATGATTGCTGTCTGTGCCCTCGTTAGGGAGATTCTCCCTCTACATTTGTCCTGTTTACTGTTATCATCGAGAATGAAAGTGATAGAAGATGCCAAATTTTGAGTTGTCATCAGAGCAGAAATAGAGGGGAAACCATCCATTGGGAACACTAGTACTGGTAACCCTTTTGACAACCAGGGATTCTCTCACTTTGGAGGGATTTCCTCTCAAGTCCTGTTTGGCTATGGGACATGTGAAGGGAAATCTTCCCAATGAGATATAGATGGCAAAAAAAAACAGGGGTTATAAACTTCCCTTAGAGCCGGTTCACACAGGCGCGACTCGGCAAGACGCCTGACAAGTCGCGCTCCATTCTGTACTAAGTAACTGTTCTAATAGGAGTGACTCAAGTCGCTCCGACTTCGAAAAAGGTTCCGGTACTACTTTGGGACGACTTCAGGGTGACTTGCATTGACTTCAATACAGAAGTCATTTTGCAAGTCGCCTCTGAAGTCGTGGGCAGATCGCCTTGCCGAGATGCTCAGCAAGTCGTGCTGCCCCTGTGTGAACGGGCTCTATCTCTATCCAAAATGAAAAGAAAATATATATTTTGCCTTTAGTTCTATTTTAAATAGGAACAAATGCATCTGTAACCTCTAGAATACACACCAATTGGCCATACCTTTATAACCACTCAGCTAATATTGAGTAGGTCCGCCTTTTGCCACCAAAACAGCCTTGAGCAGTCGCTGCATGGACTCTACTAGACCTCTGAAGGTATGCTGTGGTATTTGTCACCAAGCTGTCAGTCGCAGATCCTTTTATTCCTGTAAGTTGGGAGGTGGGGCCTCAATGGATCGGACTTGTTTTTCCAGCACATCTCACAGATGCTCAATTGGATTGAGATCTTGAGGTCAAGTCAAAACCTCAAATTCGTTATTGTGTTCCTCAACCATCCTTGAACCATTTTTATTATCCTGCTGAAAAAGGGCAACTGCCATCAAGAGAATATTGTTTCCATAAGGGGGTGTATTAATCAACAATTAACATCTACAAAGGGATTCAGTCATAACGGCACACAGAATTTGTAAGCTGCATGTGCAGCTTGGTGAACATTCTAAAGAAGACAGGAAACAGGCAAAATAGTTAGTTCTTCTGCAATAAAGAGCCTGCCTGCTGACAGTGAAATATGGGGCTGTTATTGCTTCTTTCCTTCTCAAACTACTTGTCGCCTGGCTGTGTCTGGAGTCATTGATCCAGAGGAAAGTATTAAAACTACAGATACAATTAAGTAAAGAAAGTCTCTAGAGTTCTTTAGAAATTACAAAATAAAAGATTAAGTATTGCTTCTGAGCTAATGACAAAAAGTTTTCAGGGACTATTAAAGCCTAGGTCTAGGTGTGTATATTTGTGCATGGTTACATTCAGGGTTGCCAACCATCAGTAAATTTATGGACAATTTTTATAAATCATTATCAGTTAAATTTCAGGGGCTGATAATTTAACATGATGTGTTGATTTTTTAAAGTGGTTGTAAAGGCAGAAGTATTTTTTATCTTAATGCATTCTATGCATTGAGATAAAAAACCTTCAGTGTGGAACAGCCCCCCTAATACATACCTGATCTCGATCCAGCAATGTGCATGAGTGTCTCGGCCGTCCAGTGTCTCTCCCTCCTGATTGGCTAAGACACAGCAGAAACGCCATTGGCTCCCGCTGCTGTCAATCAAAGTCAGTTAGCCAATGAAGAGAGAAAGGGGGGGCTGGATCGCAGCTCCGTGTCTGAATGGACATATAGAGTGCGGCTTGGGTGCCCCCATAGCAAGCTGCTTACTGTGGGGGCACTTGACAGGAGGGAGGGGCCAGGAGCGCTGGCGAAGGACACGAGAAGAGGAGGATCGAGACTGCTCTGTGAAAAACCACTGCACAGAGGAGGAAAGTGTGACAGGAGGGCCCGTGGAACCCAGAGTCCCTTGGAAAGTATGGGATACCCTTGTTTCAGCTTCCCATGCACCTCTTATGTGTAAGTCACTCTGTGTCTTTTAGGGGCACAGGGTGAGTAAGAAAATAATGGATATTAAGAATGTGGCTTGGGTTACTTAAAATGGAACCCTGTATATGCCATATTAGAAAGACTGACTTATTTATACTGTTAGGAGGTGCTGATGTCAACTCCAGCCACTTGTCTGTTGTCTGTTATAATGTATATGAGTCTAGTATGGCTTCTCTTTCAGCCATTGTAGTCTGGGTTAATTAACTCTGCTAATGTGTGATTAAGTTCTGTGTTGATTTGTGATAATGTTGATTGTGTCTTCTGTGCTACAAGACGGCAAGTCTGGTCTAAAGGTCATGTCTCTGAGTCATCTAGGCTGTCAAAAGTAATTGGTTAATGAGCTCATGTTAATTAGGTTTCTGGTCACAGGTGTATTTCCAGAGTAAATGAGCAGGAGGTATGCACCTCCTCTTTTCACTGTGTATAAAACTTGTATGCTTTCAATAAACATTTATTCCTGCATGACCCCCAACACGGAGCTTCATCTCGTATTTAGGGGAGAATCATTCGTATGGGTTTCTTGTTCAGCTGATTGGAATGTCTGGAAGCTCTCTTGTGTTCGGGAATGGAATGTCCTAAATGACTTTAACCACTTTCATACTTGGGGTGTCGTTACAGTAGGTATCACATGTTTGTTATTTTTATAGGGAAAAAATAGACTTTAGTATTACTTTAAGTGTAAGCCAGGCAAATTACTTGTTATGGGTGTTGTCAGTGTTTCCATGTTGTGTTTTTACAGTTTAAATATCGGTTGTCGGAGGCGCATGCGCGGCGGGCTCCGGAATGGTCGGCTGATCCTGGAGCGCCGCTCTGCTGTGGCTGCTGAGACCGCTTAGCGGGGACACCGGAGCAGATCACCGCAAGTTTTGGACATCGGAGGTCTCCGTGACTATCGGGGTATCTCCCGATGTCCTCAGGTTGGGCTCGCAGGGACCTAGGACCGCAATTCAACTTGGCAGCCGCAAGGTCTGAATCCAAGATGGCAGGCGCAACAGCACAGCACGCTCTCTGCTCGGGGGACACGCTCGGTTCTCGGCAGCTGCTAGCTCCCGCAACACTCATCTACTCGCCAGCAACACCTGTGAGTACCTCCTTGGCTGAAGCACATTCCCCAGCGTCAACTGAATCACTCCTGGAGCAAACTATGGCGGAACTTTCAGACTCCCCCCTGGGACCTATCTCGGTGTAGGCCGTAGATGGGCCTCTATCAGTAGTGCAGCCTCAGGCTGCAGCTCTCTCAGTCACTGATCTCCTTTCCCATTTTACTGCTTTATTAGATAAAGGACTCACAAGCACTGCTGCCCAGATAACAGGGGACATCCGGAAAGATTTTCAAATGCTAGGGGCAAGAATGGAGATCATTGAAAACAAGCTTGATATAACGGTTTCCAGAACCATCCAAAATTCCGATCATATTCAGGTCCTTCAGGATCAGCTGGACATTGCATTATCTAAAATTGATGACCTTGAGATCAGGTCGAGGAGGGAACATTTTCGTATCAGGGGCATCCCCGAGTCTGTGAAAGACACTGTTTCAGTGGTTCAGGACCTCCTCAAACAATTGATGCCTAATATTCCCCCCCATAAATTAGAGATTGACAGAGCACATAGGTCCTTGGGACCTCCACGGAAGGATGGTCTCCCTAGGGACATAGTGGTGAAACCCCATTTTTTCTCTGTTAAGGAAGAAGTGATGAAGCTGAGTCGCTCTCTCCCCACCCTTTCTTGCCGTGGTCATGATATTCAGGTCTTCGCTGACCTTTCCCCATCAACAATACAAAAGTGGAGATCCCTGAAAACCCTGCTGACCATCTTACAACGACGAGAAATTAAGTACAAGTGGGCCTTCCCTTTTGGCCTGAAGTTCGACTTCAAGGGCAAATCTTTCTCATTCCGCAGCCTACAGGAAGGGGAACGTCTTCTGTTAGACCTGCAACTCATTTCACAAGAAGCGATGATGGATCTGTCCAATTCCAGCCCTGGTTCTTCTAAACGCCCTTCACCTGTGAGTCCTATCTCCAGTGTCTGGAACAACCCCAAAACCAAGAGATCTAAAGACACCCGACCTCCTTGATTCCTGTTGATTTTGAAGATTAGTATGGCTCCATCCGTCCTCCAGATCTCCCAGAGATGCATGTTTTTTCTTCATGACTTTTTTTTTCTTTTTGGTTCTATTTTTGTGCCTTACCTTATCGGGGACTTCCTGTGTCCTGTTTGGACTAATTTTTTCATCCCTTTTTTTTTGACAGTCTTTCATTATCAGTATTTTGACTTTTTGTTGGGTTATGCTTCAATGTTTTTCAGAGGTGGTTTGCTCCGGTTCTCCATATCATAGTTTTTATTTAGCTTCCATTTTTTTTCAGACGGCTTATTGTCACTGCAGATCTGCTGTGCCTCTACCTAGTCCATGGTCTGAGTTTTTCCCTTTCTGCGGTCTAGTTCGCTATACCTTTTCAAGGATATAGTGTTTATTGGGTTCATGGGAAGCCCCAGGACCTTTCTCTCCTGGGGCCCCTCTAGGACTGTGAAAGTTCTGGGATTGTTGCTCTTTTCCTTTTTTCTTTCTTACTTCTTTTCTTCTTTTTCTTCTGCAGCCCTCCACCGGTCTCCGTTCACAAGGTTCTTCTTCCAGGGTATGGTTCTCTCTCCTGTCTCTGAGCATCCTAACGGTCCGATGGTTCTTAGGAAGGTAAGTGGCGAGTTTTTGTTGATGGTTCTGATTCCCGGGCTCCATGGCTAAGTTGGCGGGTCACACCACTCCTCTGTGACTGGCCACTTATAATGCTCAAGGCCTTAATTCTCCCATTAAACGCAGGAAAGTTCTTGATTTCATGAACTCTCGTAAAATAGATGTCTTATTTCTCCAAGAAACCCATTTCCCGGCCCGCTATAAACCTCCATTTCTCAATGCTCATTTCCCTTTATTCTTTATTTCTAGTGCTGAGGACAGAACTAAGGGGGTGGCTGTTCTCTTCTCAAAACGGTGCAGGTTCTCTCTGAAGGCAGAGTACGGAGATAGGGAAGGTAGGTTTCTTTTAGTGAAGGGTACTTTAGATGGCCATCTTTACTCATTTGTGTCATATTATGCCCCTAACTCAGGCCAAGCTAAATTCTTCCAGAATCTTTTTCGTACCCTTGATCCTCACATTGAGGGAACAGTTATCTTTGGTGGGGACTCTAATCTCGCTTTTGACCGCAGTATAGATAAATCTAGACCTTTACATTACCAGTCGGTTCGCCCAGCCAGGATTAGCTCTAAGGTTGCTAAGATGATTTTTCAGCAAGGCCTGGTAGATGTTTGGAGGGAAATGAATCCTTCTAAGGTTGATTATTCCCATTTTTCTCATGCTTCCCAGGGTACTCAAAGCCCACATTATTGATACGGTCTGGTCGGATCACTCTGTAGTGGTAATGTCTATTGATAACCGGTCTATGAACTCTAACACACCTTTTTACTGGAAACTGAATGAATCTATTCTTTCTGACCCCTCTGTTAAAACTGATATTGAGGAGGCCATTTCTGAATATTTTGTCCTTAATGATACCGAGGACATCTCGGCTGATTCTCTATGGGCGGCGCACAAGGCTACGATTAGAGGTAAACTTATCCAAATTTCTTCCCGGGTCAAAAAATCCAGACGAACGGAGGTGGAGAAACTCGAGGATTCCTTTCTCTCCCTTCAGAGAGCGCATAAGTCAGATCCCACCCAGGTACCTCTTGCTTTGTTGGATAAAGCTCGACTAGATTTAAACCTTGCGTTAACTGCCTCTGCGGAGCAGAACATTCGCTGAACTGGGGCGAGGTTCTATCATTAGAGGGACAGGGTGGGTCCGCTCTTGGCCTCTAAACTTACTCCCAGATATAAATCTCTTACTTTTCCTAAAATTCGGACAAGAGGGGGTCATCTATCTTCTAACCCTAGTAGCATTATGGCGCACTTATATGGATGTTGGATTTCCTTGGAGGAATATTTAATGCTTAATCTCTTGGTGGTAGGTCCGGTGGAGACACTTCTTCCCTGCTTTTCTTTTCCTCTCTCTTTTCCCGGTCTTTTCTCTTTTCTGACTATTCCTTTCTCCTGTCATCTTTTGAGGTTTAAGTCAGGATGATTAGTGTCTGTTCTTTGTTTGAGATTTTGTATTTACAGAGCAGTCTCTTTGTTTTTAATCAACACTATTCCAATGCTCTCTGTTCATCCACACAGTTAGATCCCTTTAGGGGTGGGGATGGCGGTTTGCTTTGGACAAGGGTTCCTTTTCTTGATAATGTTTTTTTATGTAGATCTTGTATAGTGTTGCTCTCGGCCCCATATGGAGCTCTCTGCTTTGTTATTTTGGCCGATAAGAATTGTACATAGTCTTCATTGAAATTTTGTTTGAAACTCCTGTACTTGTTGTGCTAATGCAAGTTGTGATCTTGTTCCGTCTTTATATAAAATAAAATACTTTGAAAGTAAATATCGGTTGTCTTCTTTTTTTAATAGGGGTGCTGTTATATTTAAGGTTGTCAGTAAACAATGTGCTCTGTTAGTAAATTTTCCATGTTTTGTCAGTAAAAAATGCTGTGGCAGGTTGGCAACACTGGTTACATTGGTCCAGTTTGGAAACAATGTGTATATGTATATGCCATACCTGTAGGACCCTTGTAGAAGTTGGAAATCATTGTAGTAGACTGTCACGTACCTGGACGGAGTCTGAAGTGATGAGGTCAGCCTCTCTTGTATCTCTCTCCCTGGTTCCACTGAGTGTGGCGACAGGAGAAACCAAGGGCTCGGAGGGACACGAGTGCCTGCAGATGAAGCTCTGGAAGCCTGAAGCAGATGATGCGATTCTTGGAAGGCAGCAAGTCGCAGCAGGTTGCAGGCACGGAGTTGCAGATTGCGGGAAGCAGAGTAGAGCCAAACAGGAGACAGGAGCGTAGTCACACGGATAGCCGGGTTCAGTAACAGATGGGCAGCAAGGTGCAAAGTCATCAGGCAGAAGCAAGGTCAGAGTCGGGAGCCGAGTTCAGGAACCAATAATTAGAAGTGTAGCGAAATCCAGTAGCAGGGTCAGGGAAAGCCAAGGTTCAGTAACAGGTGACAGGCAGGTAAACACAGGATACAGGTCCTGGAACAACTGAAATCCGTCAGCACTAGACTGGGATCAGTGCGCCCCATTAATAGGATGTCTGGCACCAAGGGAATGCGTGGACGCGCTCCCACGGACATGCGTGCGTGCGTTCGCGCTCCTCCGCGCGCTAAAAAAAAAATTTAAATAATAAAATATTCTACTTATTATTTATGTTTTTACCATAGGACCGACTCTGATTTTGTGCGCTCAGCAATGAGGTTTTGGTCCATTAAAATTTGCTAGGCCGAAGCTTTATTTTACCAGTGTACAAGCCTCGCCTAAAACATCCTGCCCGCACCTCGCGGCGATCCTGGGAAAAGGCCGCAAGCGGCATCTGTCCTCTGTCCATCTCCCACAGCCCCCAGCATGGCTCCCGCAAAAGAGAATCTGTCTTGAGAAATCGAGAGGGAGCCACACTGTACCCCGCACCACCAGAGAGACGCGCTGTACCCACCGTGCTGTAGCGCCACCAGAGAGCCACGCTGTACCCTCGCCACCAGAGAGGGAGCCACGCTGTCCGTGTCCCGCGCCACCAGAGAGGGAGCCACGCTGTACTGTCCGTCTCCCACAGAGGGAGCGTCCCGCACCACCAGAGAGGTCTGTCCGTCTCCCGCCACGGAAAAAGCTTCAAGTGGGGTCCTGGGAAGGTAGACTGTCCTAGGACCGGCGCTCTACCGAAGCTGGCGTCCCTCCCGCACCTGTCCGGGAAAAGGCCGCAAGCGGCATCTCCCACTCCCATGGCTCCCTCTGTCCCTCCCACAGCATCCCTCTGTCCGTTCCCTCTGTCCGTCTCCCACCGTCCCTCTGTCCGTCTCCCACGGTGTCCCTCTGTCCGTCTCCCACGGCGTCCCTCTGTCCGTCTCCCTCTGTCCGTCTCCCACGGCGTCCCTCTGTCCGTCTCCCATCCCTCTGTCCACCCACGGCGTCCCTCTGTCCGTCACCCACGGCGTCCCTCTGTCCGTCTCCCATGGCGTCCCTCTGTCCATCTCCCACGGCGTCCCTCTGTCCGTCTCCCATGGCGTCCCTCTGTCCGTCTCCCACGGGGCGTCCCTCTGTCCGTCACCCACGGCGTCCCTCTGTCCTTTTCCCATGTGTAACGGAATGAACCGTGACAGACTGAGATATTCCTATTTCTAGGGTCACCTTATGTCCACTAGGGCCATAGGGTGACAAAGAATCATAAGTCATATATTACATGAGATGGGACATTAATAATAATTCATATTGCAGGACTGGAATATTACAAAGTGGATGTCTTGAGATATCACAAGCTGTTGCCTATTCAATATAGACACAATTGCATCAGAAAGACCTTTTGATGGTGTGATTCATTGTGTCTAAAACAATGTGTTAAATTCTCCATTCAGATGTACTGAATTAGCATGTCATTGTCTACAGGAATGTCATGCTCTCTGAGTTACTGTAACTCTATTGATGATGCGGTGCCGACGTGTCTACATAATTAGCTTACCTGAATGCCTTTTAGGCCCCATGCACATGAGACGCTGGTAAACTCGAGTTCAGAGGCGTTTGGCCATGGCGACTAGAAAAAGCATCCTGGCAAGTGGGGTCTTGGCTGGGAAGGTAGACATGGGCAAAAAAAAAAAAAATTTTGTTCCATAGGACCGGCGCTCTGAGGACTAGGCCGAAGCTGTGGCCTCGCCTAAAACATCCTGCCCGCACCTCGCGGCGATCCTGGGAAAAGGCCGCAAGCGGCATCTGTCCTCTGTCCATCTCCCATGGCTCCCTCTGTCCGTCTCCCACAGCATCCCTCTGTCCGTGTCCCTCTGTCCGTCTCCCACAGTGTCCCTCTGTCCGTCTCCCACGGCTTCCCTCTGTCCTTCTACCGTAGCGTCCCTCTGTCCATCTCCCACGGCGTCCCTCTGTCCGTTTACCACGGTGTCCCTCTGTCCGTCTCCCACGGCGTCCCTCTGTCCGTCTCCCACGGCGTCCCTCTGTCCATCACCCACGGCGTCCCTCTGTCCGTCACCCACGGCGTCCCTCTGTCCGTCTCCCATGGCGTCCCTCTGTCCATCTCCCACGGCGTCCCTCTGTCCGTCTCCCATGGCGTCCCTCTGTCCGTCTACCCACGGGGCGTCCCTCTGTCCGTCACCCACGGCGTCCCTCTGTCCTTTTCCCATGTGTAACGGAATGAACCGTGACAGACTGAGATATTCCTATTTCTAGGGTCACCTTATGTCCACTAGGGCCATAGGGTGACAAAGAATCATAAGTCATATATTACATGAGATGGGACATTAATAATAATTCATATTGCAGGACTGGAATATTACAAAGTGGATGTCTTGAGATATCACAAGCTGTTGCCTATTCAATATAGACACAATTGCATCAGAAAGACCTTTTGATGGTGTGATTCATTGTGTCTAAAACAATGTGTTAAATTCTCCATTCAGATGTACTGAATTAGCATGTCATTGTCTACAGGAATGTCATGCTCTCTGAGTTACTGTAACTCTATTGATGATGCGGTGCCGACGTGTCTACATAATTAGCTTACCTGAATGCCTTTTAGGCCCCATGCACATGAGACGCTGGTAAACTCGAGTTCAGAGGCGTTTGGGCATTTTTTAACTGCCCCTGAACCCATTTAATGTTATCCTATGTGTCCATGCACACAATCACGTTTTTTAGCGGTTAAAAGCAGTTGGGTTTAGGGACGTTTTTTCAAACGCAAAATTTTGGGTTCAGAAGCGTTTGCTTTTGCGTTTTAAACGCTAAATGCCGCTAAACGCGTCTAAACGCGGCACCCGCGTTTGCGTTTATAAGCGTTTTTAAAGGAACCCTTTTTTTAACATAATAAAATAGGGAAATATCATTAAAAAATGTTAAAAAAATTATTTAAATCGTTTTAAATTATGTCTATCATTCAGATAATTCAAAGATGATATATAGTCATTCAATAATTCAATACACCACCAGCATTGCACTTTCCAAAATTTTCCTTTTGAATTTAAACCTATATGTTGTACTTTCAACAACGTCTGTCCACCTGCATTTCCATTCAGCCCAACTAATCTAATCAGTGTCTAATTTGCATATGAATGCCTGGCATGCTGTCTAGCCAGCAGACAACCCCAAGACATGTGTTTTTCCTGACCTTTGTCCACAAGCCAGCTCCCAAATTCTTAATTTTTGGTTAGAAGTTGAAGAGGTGACATCTCCAAAAATGACTTCTGATGTTACTTTAGTACAACTTATAGAGGCAGTCCAGGTTTATCCCCAAATATGGGACAAGTCCCATGAACTATATTCAGACAGGACAGCCAAGCAAAGGACTTGGCAAGAAATTGGAAAAGAATTGACATCCAACTGGAACCAGTTGGATGTTATTGAAAAATTCGAATTTCGAAAATTCGAATTTTGAAAATTCGAAAATTTTGAAAATTCGAATTTTGAAAATTCGAAATTTTGAAAATTCGAAATGTAAAATACCCAACTGAAAATCTCTGTGCCATCAACGGATGGGTCCAATAGTGACGACGAGCTCTGCGAACGGGTCGTCCACGTAGTTTGCGACGGCGTTGAAGCCTCATCAAGAGCAAAGTAAGGACAATTTCTTGGCATATATTCATTATGGGATCCATTTCACAAAGGAGAATAATGAATGTATGCAAGTGCTCTCTCTGCTGCTGCTGCTGCTCTCTCTGTTGAAAATTGCAGAAATGGTTAAATATATAAGCTTTGGGAGGGTCTACAATTCAGTGGTTCTGAACGCTGATAGCCGCAATTGCGGTAAAACGCCGCTAAACGCGGCAAAACGCCGCGAAATTCGCGGCAAAAACGGGCGTTTTGAACGCCGGTTTTTGCGTTTGAAAACTTGAGTTTAGAAGTGTTTGCTTTTGCTTCTCGTGTGCATGGGGCCTTAAGGTGATTGAAGCCCCCCATGGTGTGAAGGGGGGTGGAGACTACATTGTTTTGTGATTAACTGCATTATGCTTGAAACTGTATAAGAAGCTGAGAAAATATCAATAAAGGGGTCATATCTTTGGAAGCAAGTACGGAGCTCTGTCTCGTCTTATTCTGGGAAAGGATATGGATCGTGTATGCAAGATTGTCGCAGTGTGTCAGATAAGCTGGTCGTGGTTGGATGGAAGGTCGTAAGCGGTGGTGACCGTTACACCATGAATATGACAGGGTTGGTTTTAAAGAAGAAGGGGTGTGGCTTTGACAGGAAGGGGTGGGTCATATTTAAATTAGGGGGTGTGCAAGTTTAGTCAGGCCTAGGGCAGCACAAAACCTAAATACACCTCTGCTGGGTATTGTTGGAGTTTACCCACTATCTTCTTCCCCCTGCATATTCCTATTTTCATATCACTATGATGGGCTGCCTCAATGAACCATAGGAATGTGTAGGTGGGAGCACCAAGCTATGTCACCACCAGGAACTGCTGGAGTTTTGTCAGATCAGAATAGCAAGCAATCAGAGAAAAGGCCCACTGAAAGCTTCGGCAGGTACTGCATGTGCATGCATCTCCAGTTGCTTGCACTTTAAACTTGCTAGCAGCTTCTTTTTTTGTTTTAATGATTTTATTACTGTGAAGAAGTCAGTCTTCATATACAGCAATAAATATGAGTTCCTTTTTTATTTGTTTACATTCGATTTGCTGCAGCAAGAGGTGAAAACAACCCCTGTTGGCAGCATACTGGAGAGTCAGACCTCTGCTGCAGTCCTTGCCTGTAGGGGTCCAACACACCCTTCTATACACACATATACAATCAACAGTGTTGCTCAGGTAACATTGTGCAGTGAGGCATGTTACACCACTGGAGACCTGGATCATTGCACTCTGTGTTGAACAGGGGTCAGGCTCTTTAATGTGCTGCTAGTACAGGGCCAGAAAGCAGAAAGTAAAAAAATGAAAAAAAAAAAAAACACACCCATGTTTAATACTGTGTATGCAGTCTGAATTCATCACAGTTATAAAAAAATGGGAGGTTCAATTGGGCTTTAAGGATTGTGTTAGGATGTCTTTTTTTATATCTTAAAACTATTTTGCAGTTTCAGATGGAACAAAGACTGAGCTCACAATATAATTGCCAAAAGTGTCATTGTTATCTGTTACTTACAAGTCTAATTAACTTGGTTTGAGACACCTTATTTAAAAAAAAAAAAAAAAGCGTGTGTTGGTGTGGGAAGGGTTCTGAAAAGAATAAAGAGTCTTGTTATGTAACAATAACATGGCCATACATGGTAAGGGAAATGAACATAAAAACTACTCCCTTTACTTGTCAGACTTGTTGTTCTGTGTTTAAATGGCATCAAAATCCAACATGAAATCATAACATGAAATTATATAGTATTACATATAATTAAACAGTTGGATCTGTAAATCGTTAACTCAATTAACCTCTGCATATGACATTTATGTCCCATGCAATGATTATTGATGGTTTATTTTAAAGGTCAACCTTATAAAGTATACCACATGTGTAGTGCTGTGTGAGGGCCATAAATAAAGTCAGTCAACTACTCCAGAAATATATAGATACATATCTGTCTGTATGAAGTTTAACCAAATGTGTCAAAACTAATCTAACCCAAAAACAAAATTGTAATTTATTTGTTTTCATGGTGGGGTGACTAGTTGCTTACAGATCACAATCCTATTTGCCCATCACTATTATAGGCTGCCTCACAGGACCATAGGCCATAGGCCATCCTAGTGATGGGCAAATAGGATTGCGTTCTGTAAGCAACTAGTCGCCCCACTATAAAGGCAAAGGCAGACATAATGTATCTATAGTCCTGACTAGGGATGAGCCGAACACCCCCCTGTTTGGTTCGCACCAGAACCTGTGAACACACCAAATGTTTGTGTGAACTTTATAACCCCGTTAAAGTCTATGGGACTCGAACGTTTGAAATCGAAAGTGCTAATTTTAAAGGCTAATATGCAAGTTATTGTCATAAAGAGCGCCCTAAAGAGCGCCCCCTTCCCACTCTTCCGCCCTTTCCCTGCCCCATCCTTCCCCCTTTTCCATTCCACCCTCCGTTTATCTGATGCCTTTATATGACCTCTCGTAGGCCATTTTGGTATATCCTCTCCCTTGTACGTGCCCTTTGGGGTAGTCTATTACATCTGACCTGGTTTGGGTTCTTCATCTCTCCCCTCCTTTTGCCCGCCTGGTACCCCCGCTCTGGGGCTGGACCTTAGGTGTGTTGTGGGGTTATGATCCTGGCCTGTCTTCCAAGATGTGTCTAGGTAAGTGGCGGTTATATATATATATATTTTCTACATTATCTACCCATGATTGTCAATTTGTAGGACTACTGAAAGCCGGCCTCTGATCCATAGGCCCGGGAGCCGACAATTCATTATAGCCGCGAGTCAGTTTTAAATTACTTTTTTTCTTTCAGAAATTACACTTTGTGCAGAGACAGTTCTAAGTACAGGAAACATGCGCTATTTAACATGCTTACTTTACACCCCCTTCTAGGTATGAAATTTAAAGGAATATTTCACTTTTATTGTTTCACTTTAAGCATTATTAAATTCACTGCTCCCGAAAAAACTGCCGTTTTTAAAACTTTTTTTGCATTGATATATGTCCCCTGGTGCAGGACCCAGGTCCCCAAACACTTTTTAGGACAATAACTTGCATATTAGCCTTTAAAATTAGCACTTTAGATTTCTCCCATAGACTATAACAGGGTGTTCCACGGCTTTTCAAATTTGCCGCGCACACTCCAAATTGTTCGTTGTTCGCGAACAGACAATGTTCGAGTCAAACATGAGCTCAAAGCTCATCCCTAGTCCTGGCTGAGTGGCTATTATGGCATTCTCTAAATATACCATGGGGGTATGCGCGTAGCCAGGAATAGAAAATTTGTAATTTGCGGGTAAGCATTAGGGGGTTTAAGTTGCACACAGAATTTGTTTTTTACCTTAATGTATAGAATGAATGAAGGTAAAAAACCTTAAACCTTTACAACTACTTGGACCTTTTCACATGTTCTGCATAGGGCTGCCACCATTTCTTAAAGCCAAACCGGAACACTTTAGCAGAAAACAGTAAAAAATGTTTTTATATATATATTAATGTCCCCTGTCCTCTTTAAGATAGATTACCTTACCAAGTCTCGGTACTTACTCAGAGGCCACTGCAAGCCAGGAGGTGTGGAAGGCTGGCAGCCGAAGTTGGGGGGGGTGGGAGCAGCTGTGGCTCTAGAGCTTTTTTTCTTCTCTCGTTTGCAGTGTCATTGGTTGTTAGGACACTGGTAGTCCCAGCAACCAATGACTGCAGAGAAAACAAGATTATTGAGGAAGAGGCGGGGGGCAGGCACCCAGAGGCGGAAAAGGCACAAAGCACAGGCACACAGGAAGGCAGGTATGGCCAACAAAAGTGGAGCTCAGTGCTGGAATTTGGTCCTGCCATCTTGGGCACCCTCACAGTGGCAGAACTCCAGGGCCCAGTCGCAAGTATGACCTTTGCAACACTGGTAGTTCCACCACTGCCGCACATTAATGTGTATTGTGGTAAGGCAGCTCAAGAATATGAATTAACTAACATACTGTTATTTTAATGTGGATTACCACAACTCTGCAATGTAGGTGTGTTGGAATGTCATTTTACAACAGTGTGAGCCCTGATTTAGTATTTATTGCCTGAAATCCTTAAAGAAGAGCTACATACACAAATAATTATTTTCATATAGAGCTTTTTGCTGGAAGAGACTTTACATGTTTCTTTTGCCAGAAAACTGCTTCCACTTGCTCTTGCAGTTCATGTAAAGTGCTGTGTATGCTCCTGGCCCATCCCCAACCTATTCCCGGCATCTGAAAATGCTAAAATGGAGGCCATATTCTTGGAATGATGTAACTCCTGGAGTTACATCATCAGTGGTTGTGTAATGGCCAAATATAAGGGACACAAATTAGGAATAACAGATAGGTGAGGGGGGACAGCTCTAAATTCTAAGAACAGGAGGAAGGATAATAGAGAGGTGAGCCTTTGAATACTTGCAAGTTATGCAAAAGTGCAGCAGACCTACAGTTACTAGCCTCATACAATGTATACATCTACATTAGAATTACAAAGACCTGTCAGTGGACATTGTATATGTCCTGTTCACTTTCCCTAACAAACAGGAGCCACTTGTTTTGCCAAACATTTGAAAATTATTAGTATTTCTACGTTTTCTTCCTGCCTATGATGTTGACAGCCTCTGTTACCTTAAAGTCTTTGCCACTGCATACAGCCTGAAACTAATACAGCAGAAAAAAAGTGACATCTTAAAGGATAAAGTCACCTTTACAAAAAATAATCCATGCACATTTGTTTTCAGGTAAAAAAATAAGTGCATTTAGTATGCACATTTATTTTCAGACAGTCACTGAATGAAAGCTAGCTCACTGCCCTTGTAGTTCATTAAGAACTACAAACCATTACTCAAAAAGGCTGACAGTACTTGTAGTTCATTTATTCACAGGAATCTGTGAATAAATGGCGTGGCTGTGTGGGTGGAGCCCTGCATGGCTGCACTCTTTTTGAATTGTGACGAAGGGTGTGGGGAGAAGCTCCTTGGCTTGCTGTCACAAGGAGGGGGGATCCGATGGAGAGGGGACAGATATTGAACATGTTACACCCAAAATATTGGTATAACATGTAAAATGTTCAGAAAGGTAAGCTTCTTTAATTACATTTTTTAAGCCATACACTATGCATAACTCACTACGTATTTGGCCCTGCTGGTCCCCTCCTATTAGATATCCTTTGCCTGAAAAATCAAAGGTGGTGGACAGAAAATCCAATTAGATGGAACCACAGTCCAGATATGCTGAGAGCCACCTGCGGCAGTTGTCGTAGTCACAGATTGTTAATCCATTTGTGCAGTATAACATGATCAAGGAATCTGCAGGCTAAACAAAAAAAAAAAATTGTAGTTTATGACTAGTCTTTGTCTATAATTTGGTCGTAGCTTTTTTTTTTTTTTTTTACTTCACTTTATTTTTATTTTCTTGTTTCATACATATGTATGCCTATTCGGCATCCATTTCAATCCAATTAGGGTACATTATGCAACCTTTTTATATTCACATAAAATTCCATTGTACCTCTCTTTATTTTAATATCCTGGCCCCTCCCCCCTCCCCCCCTTTCCTCTCCACTCTTTATAGAAAATCTATCTATCACCAATTTTGGTGGTGCGACACTCGCATCTCCCAACCAGTAATGCCAAATTTCCTCTCTGCTTTCCTACGTTTGTAGGCCAGATGTTCTCTCCCCAGCAAGGAGTTGACATATGCAATCCATTGCTTCCCCGTGGGGACCCCTGCAGCCATCCAATAACGTGCGATGAGTTTCTTGCCAAATACAGTAATCTAGTTACCATACAGTACTTTCCGTTTGTAAACTCTCCAGGGTCAATAGCCCCTAATAAGTATACCAGGGGATCCAATGGAACTGGTATCTGTGCTACTCTAGTAATACACTGGGAGACCTCCTCCCAGTACCTATGAAGCTTTGGGAATCTCCAGATTAAATATATGAAGTCCCCTTGCTGAACTTTGCACGTTGGTCACATCGGGATATCCCTTCTTCCCCATCTGTGTAATTGTGGCGCTGTTCTATAGGCCCTGTGTAGGATAAAGAGTTGCGACAGTTTGGGGGACGCAGAGACAGACACCACTGGAACAGATTCAAGCGCCCTTTCCCACTGTTCCTCATCTATCTCCCCAATATCTTCCGCCCATTTCCTACGGCTTCTAAAAGAGGCATGGTTCTGAATTGTTGTAAGCAGTCCCTCATATACTTTGGTTATCAGTCCTCTCCAAGCCTCCGCTTGCAGAACCACCGTCATCAGAAGTGACGGCGATGTTACCACCAGTGATCGTATTTGTTGTTGTCTCTGTAAAGCATGCCGGAGCTGGAGATACTGATAGAAGCCCCGTGGGGCTGATTGGTATTCCCTACACAGGTGTTCATAGGTTTTCAGTACCTCACTCTCGTACAGCTGTGAAAAGAACCAAATTCCCCTTTATTTCCAGTGGGTAAAACCTGCTAGGTCCTGTAGTTCCGCATATCTGGGGTTGTTTCATATTGGAGTGAATGGTAATACACGCTCTGTCCCCAAAGTCTTCCGTAACTCCCCCCATACCTTTCTGAGGAGAGTTTCTGTAGGTGCTGACTGTGGCAAACTAGGCAAATCCATCTCAAGATGGGAGACTGCCTTTAATAAGAGAACCGTACTGATCACCAAGTTTCTATTTGGATCCTGTCTTTCTTCCCGTCCCCATCCCGCCAAATGTTGTATTTGAGAGGCCAAAAAATACATTTTGGGATGAGGTATCGCCAATCCCCCCTTATCTTTCCATATTGTAGAGTGGTTAAGCTACTCCTGGCTACCTTTTTCTTCCATATCAAATCCTGCATCTGGGTATCAATTCTTTTAAACCATTTGTTCGATATCCATATGGGTGAATTATGGAAGATATATAGGAGTTGTGGGGCCCATACCATTTTTATTAAGTTAGCCCTACCTACCACCGATAGGGGGAATTTACACCAACTATTACATTTCTCTTTTTGTTTTGCCAGCAGTGGACCCAGATTCAACTGAAGATATTCAGCCGTGTCCAGGAAAACCACCACACCCAGATAGCAAAAGCTACTTTCTATGGTAATCTGCTCTGCTCCTATAGGTAACTGTTCCCTCAGCGGGTCTATGGGCATTAATATTGATTTAGACCAATTTATCTTAAACCCAGAGAAGCCTCCGAATTCTCTTATTATCCCCATCGCTGTTTGCAACGACGCTGCCGTATCACCTAAGTATATAAGTATATCATCTGCATATAGGGAGATTTTTTCTTCCCTCTGACCCCTACAAAACCCGACCACCTCCAGCGTAGTTCAAATCAGTATCGCCAAGGGCTCAACTGCCAGGGCGAACAGCAATGGGGACAACGGGCATCCCTGCCAGGTACCTCTATGTAGCTCAAATGGGAGGGAGAGGTTATTATTGACTCGGAGTCTGGCTCTAGGCTTGGAATAAAGCACCCTCACCCATGCTATAAACCTATTTCCCAATCCAAACCTAGTTAGTATTTCCAGGAGGTAGGGCCACTCCACACTA
Organism: Rana kukunoris; assembly: GCA_029574335.1. Taxonomy (NCBI): domain Eukaryota; kingdom Metazoa; phylum Chordata; class Amphibia; order Anura; family Ranidae; genus Rana; species Rana kukunoris. Next base: position 342,294,596 of record CM056049.1, on the reverse strand, counting down.
TCAAACGCTTTAGTCGCATCCAGTGACAAAATAGCCCTACCCCCCGGATTATCCACCGGCACCTGCAAATTCATATATAGTCTTCTTATATTATCGGACGTGGAACGATTTGGTATAAAGCCAGACTGGTCTCGATGCACCAGCTTGTCTATAACCTGCGAGAGCCTTTTGGCCAAAATTGGTCGTAGCTTAATTAAGGTTCAATCTAAAAATAAAAACAGAGGTTTGTACCCCTATTTTATATATAGGCACCAATCCCATTCATTACAATGTGGGAGGGATAAGTGTATGTTAAATAAATAGATACAAAAAAGTACCAGTTACTTACCGGTAGCTGGATTTCTACGAAGTCTTACAGCACTGTGAGAGTAGACTGGCTCACCTGACAGGAAACACAATCAAAATGAGGTTTAAAAGGCCCCACCCCTCCCGTGTGCCTCAGTTTAAGATAAGTAACCGCTCTTTAGAACACGGTATAGACAGAGACTAAGAAAAAGGAGGAATATAGATAGGAGTAAAAGGGAGGGAAGTAGGCCTGCCGTCCTGTAAGACTTCGTAGAAATCCAGCTACCGGTAAGTAACTGGTACTTTCTCCCTCGTCTTCCAGGACGGCACTGTGAGAGAAGAGCAAGTAATCTTCAGGCCTACCTTAGGGCGGGACCACCGTCTGTAAGACCTTCCTACCAAAACTCAGGTCTTGAGGAGACAGTAGTTTGACTCTATAATGTCTGATGAACGTATTCCGGCTGGACCAGGTTGCCGCTCTACAGATCTGCTCTATGGAAGCTCCTGCCCTTTCTGCCCAGGAGGTTGCCAGAGAACGCGTGGAATGAGCCTTAATAACAGGAAGTGGTTTACCTGCCTGTGTGTATGACAAGGAGATAGCCTGCCTAATCCATCTGGAGATGGAAGCTTTAGTTGCCTGTTGGCCCTTTTTCTGCCCTGAGAAGTTAACTAAAAGGTGAGGGGAAGATCTGAACTCACTAACCCTCTCTAGGTAAACTAAAAGGCAGCGCCTTACGTCCAGGCAATGGAAAGTGGCTTCCTTTTCATTGCTGGGATTTGCGCAAAAAGAAGGAAGTATAACTTCCTGAGACCTATGGAACCTGGTTGCCACCTTGGGAAGGTACAGAGGATCCTGAGTCAAAATAACCCTATCTTCAAAAACCCGTAGAAAGGGTTCTTTGATAGAAAAAGCATGCAAGTCTCCAACTCTCTTGGCAGACGTGATGGCTAACAAAAAAGTAAATTTAATCGTAAGAAATTTTACAGAAATGCTGTCTATAGGCTCAAATGGTGCCTTAGTCAGCTGTTCCAGGACCAGGGAGAGGTCCCATGAGGGGACCCTGGAAACCTGCATAGGAGAAAGTCTGTCCCTAGCTGTCAGGAACCTCTTGATGAGGGGTTCCGCTGAGAGGCTCTTCTCCAAAAAATATGATAAAGCTGCCACCTGGACTCTTAGAGTTCTAGTAGCTAAGCCTAGTTCCACGCCATCCTGAAGGAACTCCAGGATGTCGGGAGTTTTGGGAGAAGAGATCCGCTTTGTGGTGCACCAACGCCAAAAGACTGTCCAGACCTTTGCGTAGATGTGTCTGGTGACTTTCTTGTGGCTGGATAGTAGGGTATCTATGACTCTATCCGAGCAGCCCTTCCGCTGCAAGTTCCGCCTCTCAATAGCCATGCCGTCAGGCTGAAGAAACCTGGGTTCGCATGAGAGATCGGCCCCTGCCGCAGGAGATCCGCTCGGAGAGGAAGGGGAAGCGGGGGAGCTAGAGACCAGAGCTTCAGAATGGGAAACCAGGATCTCCGGGGCCACCAAGGAGCGATTAAGATTAATTTTGTCTCCGCGGAGGCCAGCTTTTGTAAGACCCTTGGGATCAGATTCAGCGGGGGAAAGGCGTAAGCCAGACTGAAATCCCAGTCCTGGGCCAGCGCATCCACCCCCTGCGAACCCGGTCCCTGCACAAGGGAAAATAATTTGTTCACTTTTCTGTTTTTCCTGCAGGAAAAAAGATCTATCTCCGGAACCCCGAACCGCCGACAGATCCAGTCGAAGGTTTTCTGGCATAATTCCCACTCCCCCTGAACAATGGGTTGACGACTCAGAAAGTCGGCCTCCAGATTGGTGGCTCCCCTTATGTGGATTGCCTGAATAGAGGGTACTCTCTGTTCCGCCCAACCCAGGATCTCCAGGGAGAGTGTCAGGAGAGACTGGGACCTGGTGCCCCCCTGTCTGTTGAGAAAGGCGACTGTTGTAGCGTTGTCGGAAAGGACCAGGACATCCTTGTCTTGAATTCTCCGTTCGAACGCCCTCAGAGCTTCTCCCACTGCCAGTAATTCTCGATAGTTGGAGGAGGTCCGCTTTTGATGATGATCCCAGGATCCCTGAGCCCGTAGTTCTTGTACATGGGCTCCCCAACCCCAAGCACTGGCGTCCGTAGTGACCTTCAGTGGATCGGTCTGACTCCACGGACGGCCCTTCAGGAGGTTTTGGTGGTGGAGCCACCATTTTAGGGAGTCCTTGACTAGGATCGGAACCCTGACCCGGGAATCGAGAGTGTTTTCCTTCCCGTTCCAGGCGGAGAGGAGGAACCTCTGAAGTGGTCTTGCGTGTAGTTGGGCCCAGGGGACCGCTGGAATGCAAGCGGTCATCCGACCCAACAGCTTCATGATCTCTCTGAGGGAGGGATTTTCTGTAGCCACTAAAGACCCGATCGTCGTTACAAGCCTCTGGAACTTCTCTTGGGGAAGAAAAAGCTTCTTCTCTCGGGAATCTATGATAACCCCCAGGTATACCTTCCGCTGTTCTGGCAGAAGGGAGGACTTTTGCTTGTTGATTATCCAACCAAGCGTCTCCAGAGTGGTCATGACGACGGTCAGGTCCGAAAGAAGCTGATCCTGACTTGGGCTGAAAAGCAGGAGGTCGTCTAGATAGGGGATGAGGGAGATCCCCTTCAGATGTAGATGAGCCATTACCTCCGCCAGGATTTTCGTAAATACCCTTCCTCCAGACCAAAAGGGAGGGCAGCAAACTGCCAGTGCTGAATTCCCTGTGCGGAGGCGAGGGCAAATCTCAGAAACCTCTGATGTCCTGAAAAAATCGGGACATGCAGGTAGGCGTCCCTCAAATCTATGGTTGCCATAAAGACGCCCTCTAACAAAAGACCCCTTAGGCTGTGAACACTTTCCATCCGGAATCTTTTGTAGAGGAGATGGGAGTTCAGAGGTCTCAGATTGATTATCAATCTGAACTTGCCGTCCGGCTTGGGGACCACAAAAATGTGGGAGTATATTCCCTGACCTTGTTGGTCTGGCGGGACTGGGATTATGACCCCCTGTTCCGCCAGACTTACAATATTCTGGGAGAGGCCTACGGCCTTGCTGGAGTCCCTTGGGAGGTGGGTGAGGAGAAAGGTCGGGGGGGGGAGCTCTCTGAACTCTAAGTGGTAACCCTCCCTGATTATCTGCAGGACATGGGGACTCTGGGTTATGTTCTCCCAGGCAGGAAGAAACCTGGCGAGCCTGCCCCCCACCTTCCCGTCACTTGGTGTCCTTTCCGGATGGTTTGGGACTGGAAAAAAGGATCCCCCCCTTTGGTCTATCTTTACCAAAGGTCCAACGTCAACTGGTGGACTGTCTTTTGTCCGGGGCCGGAATCTTTCTCTGGCTGGGACGAAAGGACTGCTTCCTACTCTGTCTGGGTTTTGAAGGGAACTTATTCCCCTTCTCGGAAGACCTGGATAAAGCCTGATCTAAGGCTTCCCCAAACAAGAGGGAACCCTTGAAGGGGAGTGCACATAGGCGGCGTTTTGAGGCAAGATCACCCCTCCAGGTTTTTAGCCAGACGGCCCTCCTAGAGGCATTAATAAGGGCCCCGGTCTTGGCCGAGGCGCGAATGGTTTCTACCGCTGCGTCTGCCAAATAGGCCACTGCCCCGCTAACAAGCTGGAGGGAATCTCTTATCTCCTTAGTCTTAGAAGAATTGGGGATATGGTCTAGAAGTTTAGAAGTCCAGGCGTCGGCATTTCTTGCCACGCAGGCTGAGGCCAATGCAGGACCAAGGGCGGCTGCATTGGCTTCCCAAGCTCTACGGAGAGAAGTGTCGGTACACCTATCCATGGCATCCTTTAAACTGCCTGAGTCCTCAAAGGAAAGGTCTGACTGTTTTGAGACCTGTGCCAAGGAGGCATCAAGTTTAGGGGCCTTAAAAAAGGTGTCTACTACCTCCGTTTTAAAGGGACAGCGGCGTTTCCAAGTTTTGAAACTTGGTAAGCTTTTTTCAGGTTCTGCCCACTCCCTGAGGATAATGTCCTTTAGTGACTGATGGACCGGGATGGTCATGGTTTGAGGCTTTATTAAACCCCTATACATCCTGTCCTGGGCTGAGACCTGCTCTGCTGGTTCTTGAATATGCTCGGTAGCATAAACCGCTGCTAAAAGGCCCTCCATATCCTCAGCAGGAAACATATATTTTCCTGTCCTGGTATCCTCCTCCTCCTCTTCCTCCTCCTCCACCTGGCTGTCAACCAGGGTTTCACTACGTAAGGTTAACTCGGACTCCTCAGAATCCGAGGGGTACACTCTACGAGCCTGTAGTGGTACAAACGGACGAGGGGCAGAAGAGGATTCCTGGGAGGAGGGGCCCGGAACCGGAGAATCAATGTCTTTTTTATTTAGGGAAGATTGAAACTCCTTTAGGGTGGATAGCATTTCGGTCTGAACCGAGAGAAATTGCTTCATAATCTGTGAGGTCTCTTTCCCTGTTAGTTTACAGATGCACTTAGAACAGAATGGCTTGTTATGTTCAACAGGTAATTTGTCATTACAATTGCCACATCTCCTAACACGCTTAGGAGGCTTAGCCACTCTGCTGGACTCCCCCTGGGCAACAGGGTCTTCACCTAAACATATCAGGGAGAAACATATGCCCATTAGCCCACAACCTCTCAGGATTAGGGGAAGGGAGGGGGGGGGGGGGACAACAAACCCCCTACGAAAAAGGAAGGACTCACCCTTGGTGGTTTCCTCTGCAGCCATAGGAAAACGACGGTCCTCCTCCATAGTAGCGTCTTGTGCCGAGGAAAGGTCTTCCATGGACACGCTCTGAGGCCGCCAGGCCCCTCTATCTCCCTGGCTGCTTTATAGTGCGCCCCGATCGCCTGCATCGTTTGTCCGGTGGGGGCCGCCATCTTGCCGCGCGGGAGCGGAATGACGTCACGGCGCCGTGCGCGTCATCAACAGGCGCCTGGATGTTCATGGCGCCGCTTGGAGCGGCGCCTAACTACCCGCCATGCGGTCCAGCGAACCCCCGGACGGAGCCAGCAGGAAGGGGGAGGCCTTAGCCCAACCTCCAAGGTAGGGACCAGGCGGGGGGAGAGAGGATGTGGCCTCTTCGGAGCACTGGAGAGCCCTGCCCTCCTAGGAGGCTCCGGCGTCCAGGGGAATCTGTGTCTTCTCCTGTTCCCCCCTGGACTAAGACGAAGGGGAAACCCCCCGGGGGGTAGCAAGCTACACCGGACCCAACGGCACCCAGTACCTGCGGTCCGGGCTCCCGGGGGGGGGACCACCAGCCCCAGGCTTTAGGTCACTAGAAAAAAATAAACGTTTCGCTGAAAGGGAAACACAATCAGAACTGAGGCACACGGGAGGGGTGGGGCCTTTTAAACCTCATTTTGATTATGTTTCCTGTCAGGTGAGCCAGTCTACTCTCACAGTGCCGTCCTGGAAGAAAAAGCATTTTTGTGTAGGGGGGTGGATTATTTCAATTTAGTTATTGAGCGAGAAGTACCTTTTCCCAGACACAGAAGTATACTACTACACACAGTTACTTCATTTCATAAAGTCCCTACAACATCAAGGTGATATTTTTAGTCAGACTGCCTTTGAATCTTTATGCAGAATGTGTGACAAACAATCTTTTTTCATATTAGCAATTAATTTTTCCATGTGAATGCCACAACCCTCTAAGGCCACGGTTCCCAGCACGGGGTCCAGTGCGTTCCTGTTCACTGGTTCGGGTGTAAATCAGGTCCAAATTCATACCTGAACCTGACTTAAACAAGCACAAGACCCTTTTGGAATGTGGACCACGGCCGCCGTGGACATGTGTGAACTGGCTCCATCGAGTTACACTCTCAAGACCCATTTGGAATGTGGACCGCGGCCGCCGTGGACATGTGTGAACTGGCTCCATTGAGTCATGCTAAAATGCCCCAGTTTGAAAAGATATGGGAACCCTGGCTCACTTATCTTCAAGGGAACATTTAGGGTTCAAAAGTGTTCCTGGAACCTTGGTAAGTAGCTTTTCCATTGCACAGACTACTCTACATCATCTCTTTCTTTCAATTCCTATTCTTCTTGAATGTGATGTTTTTTACCCTCAGACTAGCTATTTGGGAAATTATCTAATGATTAGAGGAAATATTACTATCAAGGGGCTGTAGAAGCAACATTCCTTTATATGTAATTTACTATTTTGAACATTACTGTTGGCTGATTATGCTTGATAACTTATAATTGTTTTGTATGTATTTAAATTTTACCAATAAAAATTGGAAGCAAAAAACACATAAATAAATAATTAAAAAGGGATATACAGTACATCTCTGCAATACATTCCTTTAAAATCTCTTTAATTCCTTTAGAATAAAGTAGAGAGCAATACCTCTTGATCTGCCAGAAATACACTCAGCTACAAAGTTCTGTTGTGGGCTAAAACAAAATCAGAACTTTAGTGGACTACGTGGTATCAGTCTTGCCCAGTTTTCTCTTGCCAAACTACGCAGAGCCATCTACTCTATTTTCACAACATAAAAGCTAATCATTCTGTAGTCCCAAATTAAGGACTGAGTGGGCTTAATACTCATCTTGAGATAACACAGGAAGGGAGAACTGTGCTGCACACAGAAGGCTTTTTAGCTTAACGCATTAAGATAAAAATCCTTCGGTCTTTACAATCACTTTAAGCAAGGATTTGTGTACAAGCATAAAGTCCTTTCATTAGGGTAAATAAAAGTAATTATAACAAATAAAACATACAAAGGGAAAAGGCCTAGTTAGACTTACCGGTGACGGTATTTCTAAGAGCCTTTCAGGACAACCTTGGAGAGAGCGCAGCTCCGCCCATTTCCCAGGAAACACACATGATCCTTTAAGATCCCTCCTCTTCCACCATGGCCTCAGTTATTGTGGTCTCCGCCCACTGGAAAATAAAGCACAGAACAACCACAACAAAACCATGATAGACATTTCAAACAATCTTTTTATTCAAAATACCTAGGGAGGGAAATTAGCGGTTGTCCTGAAAGGCTCTTAGAAATACCGTCACCGGTAAGTCTAACTAGGCCTTTCTCCAATCGCCTTTCAGGACAACCTTGGAGAGGATAACCGAGTAACTTACCCTAGGGTGGGACCACTGCTTGCAGCACCTTTCTGCCGAAGGCCTGATCTGCAGCGGACAGTAAGTCTAGCCTGTAGTGCCGTAGAAAAGTTGAATAGCTGGACCATGTAGCTGCCTTGCAGATCTGGTCAGGCGTGGCACCGGCCCTTTCGGCCCAGGAAACTGCCGTAGATCTTGTTGAATGGGCCGTCACTCCTGAAGGAGGCACCTCTCCTTTGGCTTGGTAACCCTCGGCAATGGCTTGTTTGAGCCATCTGGCCAATGTACTTTTGGAGGCCTTCTCCCCTTTCCGGGATCCTGAGAATATCACGAACATGGCGTTGGTTTTCCTGAAATCCTTGGTGACCGCGAGGTATTGAAGCACACACCTTCTTACATCCAAAGTATGAAAATTCTCTTCCCCTGCATTAGAGGGAGTTGAGGAGAAGGTAGGAAGGACTATTTCCTGAGACCTGTGAAAGGTTGATGAGACCTTAGGGAGAAAAGCTGGATCAGTTTGGAGAACTATTCTGTCCGGCAAAATTCTTAAGAAAGGCTCTGTAACTGCCAAAGCCTGGATTTCGCTGACCCTTCTTGCGGTCGTTATGGCCACCAAAAAAATTGTTTTTAGAACTAAATTCTTCAAAGAAATCTCCCTTATGGGTTCAAACGGGGCCCCCGTGAGACCCTGCAACACAATTGATAAATCCCAATTGGGAAAAGTTCTAAAGGCTATCGGTCTACTCCGACCTAGTGCCTTGAAAAATCTTGAAATTAAATGTTCTTTAGATAAAGTCCTTTCTAAATAAACCGACAGGGCTGCCACTTGAGTTTTTAGGGTGCTAATTGCTAACCCTTTCTCCATTCCTGCATGAAGAAACTCTACAACGGAGATTACACTATTAATCTGGAAGTTTTTGGAGGTACACCAGGAGTTGAATTTTCGCCAAACTTTGAGATAAATTGCTCTGGTCACCGGCTTCCTGCTGTCTAGCAAAGTTCTTATCACTTTATTAGAGAGCCCCTTAGCCCTTAAGAGGTCCTCTTCAGAAACCAGGCCGTCAACTGCAAGCGTTCTACCTCTGGATGGTTCACAGAACCCTGACACAGTAGGTCCTTCCTGAGTGGAAGTTTCCACGGTGGTTTCGTGGCTAAACTCTGAAGAGATGCAAACCACGGTCTTTTTGGCCAATACGGAGTGATTAAGATCAGATTGGATTTCTCTTCCTTGAATTTCCTTAGGACTAGAGGTATCAGAGTGAAGGGGGGGAAGGCGTAAGACAGCTGGTAGTGCCACTGTTGAGCTAGTGCGTCTATGGCTACTGCCTGGTCCTCTCTGTGGAGAGAGAAGAACCTTTGCACTTTCGCATTCTGCTGGTTGGCAAACAGGTCTATCTGTGGCTGGCCCCACTCCTGAGCGATTGCCCTGAAGACCTCCGGGTTTAAGCTCCATTCTGCCTCTAGTATGCTTCTCCTGCTTAGCAGGTCTGCTAATAGGTTTTGAGACCCTTTTAGGTGCACCGCTGATAGGGATGCTACGTTCCGCTCTGCCCATGAGAGGAGATGGTTGGCCAGTTGCATAAGGCCTCTGCTTCTGGTCCCCCCCTGCTTTAGGACATATGCCACTGCCGTGGTGTTGTCCGACAGGACCTGCACATGTTGACCCTTCACCAACTGATGGAAAGCTTGAAGCCCTAGAAATATTGCTTTCAACTCCCTCCAGTTTGAGGATCTTCTGGACTCTGTTTTGGACCAGACGCCCTGGGCAGTCTGTCCCTCTAGATGGGCTCCCCAACCCCAGGAACTCGCGTCTGTTGTTAAACGCTTTCCTACTGGGAATACCCATGGAAGACCCTTGTTCAAATTTACCGGGTTTCTCCACCACCAGAGTGCTCGTTTTACGTTTGAAGTTAACCTGAAACGTCTCTCTAGTGACTCTTGGTGTGACCAAGACTGAAGGATATTCATTTGGAGAGGACGAGAGTGTAACCTCGCCCATGGGACCGCCGGAATTGAGGCTGTAAGCAGCCCCAGGACGGCCATTGCTGTCCTGACTGACACCCCTTGGTTTGTCTGTACTTGAGCCACCGCCACCATGACCTTCTCTATCTTTTCCTGAGGTAAAAAGACCTTCTGAAGGATCGAATCTATGTTGTACCCCAGAAACCTTGTTTCTTGAGAAGGTATCAAATTCGATTTCTCGCGGTTTAGTAACCAGCCGAGACTTCCAAGATGAACCTGCGACGACTGCAGATTCGTCGCAAGCTGATCCCGGGAGTCCGCAAAAAACAGTAGGTCGTCCAAGTATGGGATGACCGAGATTGCTTTGAGCTTCAGTGGTTCTAGGGCCTCTGCCATGATCTTGGTAAAGATCCTGGGTGAGGACGACAACCCGAAAGGGAGGGCTCTGAACTGAAGATGCCATATCCTGTTCCCCAGGTCTACTGCCAGTCTGAGGAACTGTTGAGATGCTTGGGCAATCGGGACGTGCAAGTAGGCATCCCTGAGGTCCAGAGATGCCATGAAGCAACCGGGTGTCAACAGCTTTGTTATTGAATAAATCGTATCCATCCGGAACCGTTTGTACTTTATCGACTTGTTTAACATTTTTAGGTTCAAGATCAGGCGGAATTTGCCTGAGGGTTTTTTGACCAAAAAAATGTGGGAATAAAAACCCTGACCCTCTTGATGTTTTGGGACCTGTATTATCACTCTCTGACTCATCAGATCCTGTAACAGGTTCGTCATTGCAGTAGCTTTTTCTTTGTCCCGGGGAAGGGTTGTGATATAGAACCTCGTTGGGGGACACTCTGAAAATTCCAGACTGTACCCCTCCGTAATGATTCTTTCCACAAAGGGGCTCGTGGTCATCTGTTTCCACTGTGGGAGAAAAGCAGCCAGTCTTCCTCCCACCGGAAGCAGATCGTCACTTGCTTTTGGTAGTTGGTTCTGAGGGGTTTTTAAATAAGATACCTCCTCTACCTCTCCCTCTTTGGGACCCCCATCTCTTTTTATTTTCTTCCTTACTCTTATGGGACTGTTGAAAAGGACGAAAATTTTTCTTAGGGTTCTGACCCTTTTTAGGGGGGAAAGCCTTCTTCTTATCCGCCGTTCTGTCAAGAACTTTTTCTAGGTCCTGACCGAACAAAAGGTCCCCTGAGAAAGGCAGACCACAAAGCTTGACCTTAGAGGGGATATCACCCGACCAGGTCTTTAACCAAACTGCTCGCCTGACTGAGTTTACCAGGGCTGCTGACCTTGCAGCCATTTTAATGGACTCAGCAGAAGCATCTGCCATATATTTGATGGCTTTTAAGATTAAGGGGAAAGAGTCTAATAGATCCTTTCTTGAGGTGCCTGCCTCGACATGACTCCTTAATTTCTCAACCCAACACTCTAGATTGCGGGCGACTATTGTGGCGGCCATGGCTGGTTTCAGACTGGTTGCAGTAGAATCCCAGGCCTTCTTTAGGAGGGAATCTTTCAGGACCCCCATGTCCTCAAAAGCCAGGTCTGTATGACGAGACACCTGTGAGAAAGCTGCGTCTACTTTAGGCTTTTTGTTCCACACCTCTGTCTCACTGCTTTCAAATGGAAACCTTCTTCTAAGGGTCTTTGAAAAAAAGGGGGCCCTTTCAGGGTCCTTCCATTCCTTCTTGACGGTGTCCGAGAGGACTTTGTGGACCGGGAAAACCCGGCTTTTAGACTCATCCAGCCCCTGATACATCTTATCGTGTATGGATAACTGAACCTTCTCTTCCTGGATACCCAGGGTAACATAAATTGCCTTGAGTAAGTCCTCCACTTCGTCTAATGACAATTTAAACTTTGAGCTTTTGCTACTATCTTCTTCCTCCTCCTCCTCATCTAAATCCCTGAGAGAGGGGAGAGTACTAGTCCCTTCATCTGCCGAATCCCCCTCTGTTTGACCCGAAACTGGGATTTTCGGACTAGGTGGTGGCTGCTGTGGCTCCCCCAAACTTGCGGAGCCTTGTGTGATCATATCCTTCACTGAGCCTAAAGAGCTTGCCAGCTCCTGGACTGAGGAAAAAAGGTCCTTATACTGTTGTGAAGTTTCCTCTTCCACCAGATTTTTAATGCAGGATCTGCACATTGGCTTTTGCCAAGAATCCCTTAAAGGATTTTTGCAAGACGGGCATTTCCTGGGTGTATCCAAGTGCCTAGCTTTGGTTGTAGATTTTTCCTGTAACGAGATGAAACCAAAGTTACCATCTCCATTTTTTTTTTTTTTTTCAAACACCCAAGTGCCGCCACCAGAATAAAACCAAAGGCCTGGACTAAGTGCCAACACCACTAACGGTTATACAGACCAAGAGCGTTAACCTGGACTGGTAACCACAGGCTCCCTCAGGGAGGAACAACAATAACACAAAATTAGGCCCAATATAGTAAGAATAAAAGGCACCGCTGTACCCCTCTTACCTGGGCCTGACCGGTGCTTGCAGCGCCTGTATCCGCCGGTGTTGTCTGTCTCTCCTCCATTGTAGAGCGCAGTCACACAAGTAGCTGGAGAACGACTCCATTTTAAACTTTCCCGGCCGCCCGCGTCATCATCGGGGGCCGGAAACGGAAGTACCGGTCACCTGACCTGCCCCACAGATGCTGCGTTCCAGGCGCTGGGAACCAGCAGCGCCACGCCCCCCCCGGAAACGGCGTCACCGTGCGTGACGCGGTCGCCAGCCGGGACCCGGAACTGAGAATGCGGACCACCGCCAACCTGCGCCGGCTACCGCTCGGTCACCTGGACCTCTACCGCAGTTCCTGGGCACAAAGACACCGTCCCCTGGGAGGCCGAAAGTTCCGCTGAACCGGAGCGTCTGGGGACTCCTGAGCGCCCCCTCCCCGTGAAGAGGGGTCAGGATGGTCGCCGCCAACAATATACAAACAAAGGTAAGCTCAACAAAACTCTCCGCCTGGAGAGAGACAGCTCCCTGGTTCCCTGTGATGCTTCCACCATGGCGGAGGAAACACAATAACTGAGGCCATGGTGGAAGAGGAGGGATCTTAAAGGATCACGTGTGTTTCCTGGGAAATGGGCGGAGCTGCGCTCTCTCCAAGGTTGTCCTGAAAGGCGATTGGAGAAATAAAGAATGTTTTACGCTTCTGTGTGCATTTTATACATGTATGTTGCTGTCCTGTCCGAATGCTGATAGAATAGTCTATAGCAACGAAGAAGGTGTACCTGTGGACAAAAACCCCTAAATCATTAGGAAACAGGAGGCATTGCCCTTTACCAAACCAAATACAGACTTTATGTTTGCACCTCAAAAAGCAATCAACAAAGTTTATACCAAACTACTTTTTACCAGTTTGAAAGAAACTGCTCAGCTAGATTTTAGTTATTTCGGGTTGCTTATCGCTCCACCTATATTCCTTATATATGCCGTTTATAGATTTGTGCCTATTCAAAGATTGCTTGTACAAGAGTCAGGATTGTTTTCTGTCCCATCCTAATGCATGTGTTGAAGATGGACAAAAAGATGAAGTAACACAATGGAAGATGATATTAAGACTACAGGGGAAAAAGAAAAACCAGCGGAAGACTTTTCTTCTTTATTTTATCTCTCAATTGAATGCGTATTAGTGGCACATAGATGGAAGATGGACAAAAAGATCAACAAGGGGATACACTAGGAATTATATCAAGATTACAGAAAGGAAGACAAGGCTTTTTTACATGATTTTGTTTCTAGGCCCCTTGGTGGCATTTTCACATATTTTGTAGCTGTGTATGGGATAAAGGGTGTTAACCACATATTGCCATATTTGGAATCAGGAAGAATCCCCCCCCCCCCCCCCCTTGTGGAGGCAAGAGAATGAGAACTACCTGGCCTATCCAAAAATGTCATAGGCACCATCTCCCACCCCAGTGCTAGATGTATTAGGCTGGCAGTCATTGTATTGGAGGGATGGAGATGGTGGATATGTCTACACTAAAATAGGGCACATCGCCTGTCTCCACCCCCTCCTCATGCTCTCATATTTCATTAAAAAGTAACTTCCATCTGCATTCTTATATACTAGTAAATGTCCCGGTTAGGTAAAAAAAAAAAAAAATACACTTATCTGTATGTATAACAATGCAACTCCCACCACTCAGGTGACTTGGCTTTTACACTCTCCTCCCCAGCTGATGTCAGCAGGAGTGTTCAGCTCCACCCACTGGAGCTGTAGGTCGAAAAAAGAGGAGACCTGAAGAGGCAGACGAGCGCTGGGAGCCACGCTGTTATACATATAAGCATATTTTTTTTGCCTAAAGCCTCATATACACGAACAGATTTCCATTGGTGTTGGCCGTGAACTTGTTCAGCAAACAGAGGGCAAAACATTCTCAGCCAACAAATACAAAACTATGTTGTTTTCCAGCTCTTTAGCCCCACCCTTTGGGTAACTTGTGTAACTGTTGTGCTATGATTAGCATTGCTTCTGAGCATGTGTGTTTGTACTTTGGATTTTTTTTCGACTGACTTGTGTACACGCGATTGGTTAACCCGACATCACACATTCGTTGTCGGAAAATTTTAAAGCACGAGTCCAATGCTTGCTGTCGGAAAATCCGACAATTGTCCGATGGAGCATACAAACGGTTGGATTTTCCAACAAAACCCTGCCATCACACATTTGTTGTTGGAAAATCTGATTGTGTGTAGACGAAGCTTTACACAGGCACATTTACTGGTTTATCACAGTGCAGATGGGATGTTTTTATATAAGTGTGTTAACAACCACTTTAACTAGTACAAACTGTTTGCTGAACTAACAGATACACTTGTTGGGCACACTGTATGAACAGCATATGCCTCCAGCTACATACAGTGCACATCGTGTTTTCAGCAGTAAAACTAGGACTTTGTCTCAGAGTCAGGATTGATTGCCATTCACAGGAAGCTTTGTATTCTATGACTACAAAGCTTCCTCTGGTTGGCTGAGTAGCACACAGAACATCAAGATCTCACCTCATAGCCAAGTACCGCAAGCCCAACTCTTTTGTTCCAGGGGTGAGACAGGAAGTCCCCATCCCACAGCAGGAACACTGTTCTGTATAAGGTATGTAGCGGAGGACATATACATACAGTTTATAAAGCACGCAACAATGTGGCAATCAGAGAGTCGTGCTGAGTTCTGCTCTGTCATTCCGGAAAGGCGTTGCATTTTTTTTAACAATACCAGGAATACACCGATTGGCCAAGGTGGAAAGGGGGACAGATGATATCACAAGATCTGTAATGGAAAGTTCATTTAGGACAGATTGGCCCAAACAAACTATTTAAACTTAAAATACACCTGAAAAACCATGTGGGTTGCACCAGATCAAGCCCAAAATGAGTTAACATCTGACTTTGGATCTTTATTCAGACCATCACTGGACATTAGCAGAAACAAATCCAAATCCTACAATACCCACTTCAGGTCCGGAAGATTTTATCGCCTTCATGACCAGGCCATTTTTGGCTATTTTGCACTGCACTATTTTAACTGGCAATTCACACACATCAAGTTTTCTTGGTGGTATTTGATCACCTATTTGAAATATAATTTTTTTTTACAAAAATTGTATTTTGTACTTTCTGCTATAAAACATATCAAATTAAAAAGGAAAAATCTAATTTCAAATATTTTGCTCCTATAATCACTTAAAGCGGAGCTCCACCCTAAAGTGGAATTTCTGCTCATCGGAACCCCCCTCCGATGCCACAATTGGCACCTTTCAGGGGGGAGGGGGTGCAGATACCTGTCCAAGACCGATAGTTGCACCCACTTCTGGGGAGAAACTGCAGGTAGTTAGTCAGTCCGCCCCCCGTTGTGTTCTGGGAAACACTAAGCTCCCATATATTACCAATAGTGCAGGTCTGCCTAGCAACATATCTGACACATCCATTCAAGAGACAGCATGGATGTGTAGCTGCAGGGACACCTTTCTTTGCTTAAAAGCTATGATATTTATAGTCTGGATTTTTTTATACTACCAATGGTGGCGATAGCTTGGCAGACAATCTTACACTGATGCTGGGTGACATCACTGCTAATATGCAGTCACTGTACTAATGACACTGGCTAGGAAGGTGTCAACAGCTAGGGTAATCAAGGGGTTAAATATGTGACAGCGTGTAAAGTGTGCAGCTTTTACTAGTTGATCTTTAAGTTTGGGATGGGAAAGATATCTCCCTGTGTACAGAGATCTGTGTTGATTGTCAGAGCTCTGGGCTGTAAATTTACAGTTTATCAGCACTTCCCAGACTTGAATCATTGGCCGAGACTTGCTGACAGGCTCCAACTGTGTACAATCACAGGAGCGTGTACCCTAACCTGGAAGTAGGTAGCGATGTATGTTACTTTGCCTACAGTAGCTGATCAGCCACAGTACAACGTGGGCGCCAAGTGGATACTGCTTAAGAAATTGTGGCTGAGCAATTCTTTGCGAAGCCTTATGTCTGCCAGTTTAATTCTTTGCACAGATTTAATTTTAAAGTTGGTAATTACAGAGGCCATTTCACAAAAGGAAAAAAAAATAAAACAGACTCCTTGCGTCTCCCACTAAGCATCTTTGATTATGGATGCATCATGTGCCCAAAGCCTGTTAGCGATTTCTGTATTCAGAGCATTTTGGTTTCTTGCTCTTGCCTAAATATATACTGAAAAACAGACCGTCTTTGCAACTGTATTTTTGTGGTCTACAGTATACGATTATAGCAATCTAGGCATAAGCTGGAGGAGCAAAACGTTAAGAACACTTTCAGGTCACCTATCAAGACAAAAAAAAAGTGCAATTGAACAGCAACACTGCCAGTAATCCTTTTTTTAGATCTAATAAAGCAGAGTCTCACTATACAGCTAGGTTAATAAATTCTGATTGGATGCAACGGGTTACTGCCTAAAAGTGATTGTAAACTATCACCGTTTACAACATCCCATTCTCTTTAAAATAGAAAAAAGGCAAAACAGTTGCAAGATATTCCTAATGTTCTTAGCTGCATAAGAGCTGGGGAAGGAGAAGCAACAATATACAGCTTCCCAGTAAAAGAGTAATGCCCCGTACACACAATCACTTTTTGTGATGGAAAAAAATCATCATTTTTCAAACTTCATTTTCAAAAATGACGTTGCGTACACACCATCATTTTTGGAAAATGATGAACAAAGTGATGGCACTCTAAAGGGGAAGTTCTATTTGCCTTGAGGCTGCTTTTAGCTGGTTACTTGTTAGTAAAAGACGATTCCTGCTTTTTTGTCTGTTACTCCATTATGAATGGCAGTTTTACTCCATTATGAATGGCAGTTTTACCTTTCATCTCCTAACTTGCTTCTGGGCATGTGCGGGTTTAAAACGTCCTTTTTCACGTAGTTTTGCCCACACACGATCATTTTTTATGACAAAAAATGACATTTTGAAAAATGACATAAAAAAATCGAGCATGTTCGAATTTTTTTTGGTCATTTTTCAGAAGACAAAATGACATTTTGGCCACACGATCATTTTAAATGACATTTTTAAAAATTTCATTTTTTTTCATCACAAAAAGTGATCGTGTGTACGGGGCATGAGAGTGTGAGAGGACAAGTCTCGTGGGAGGAGAGCAGGCTTAGTTCCCAGCACAGCTAGCCAACCAAAATGGGCATAGTGTGGTCAGTTTGATAGTAAAGCAGAAGGGCTAGCAGGAACACCAGGGATTTCACACAAAGGGAGTGCTTGCTTGAATATCACAACCCATTTTTAAATATGTGTTCTGGATTGTGTTTTGACCAAAGTTCTCCTTGAAATTGAATTTGCATTACCAGGAATGTACAAAAAAAAAAAAATGTTGGATTCTCAGAATCACCTCTACTGGAATCAGGAATTGTTGGAACATGCAACATGTTGCAGATGTCTGGTATGTGGCAAGGTAACCAACTTAATGTTGTTACAATAGTTAAGCAGGTGGCCAAACCATATTTTCTGTGCAGACATTAAAAAGATGAGCAAATTTTGGTTCACAGATTTTAAAAATTCAAATCACCATTTGCTAATCAAATTATAAAAAAAAAAAAAAAAAGTTTACACAGTTGCTCATTTAGTTAAGTGAGCTTTCCATGGTAATCTACCACATCTTCATGACTACAAAACAGGTTGTTAAATTTACAGCACTAGTCACATGTGTTTACATCAAAATCACTAAAACTTAAGTAAACCTTGCAAGAAAAATGCAGTATGTAACAAGCGGGGGCAGTTTGTTTATAATGCATCTTTATGATTATTACTAGTTTTGCAGCTATGCATTCAATGTCTGAAGAGGCACTTTAAAAAAACATTTCTGTAACGCCTTATTAAGCACAGGCAAAGTCACCTTTCAAAATGGAAAAACCATTAGAAGGAACGTTTTGATAAGGCCTTTTTATGGTTTCTATATACAAAACACAACCCTAACCAGATTCTTAAGTGTGAACATTGCCTGCTCACAGGAAAGTATTCAGTTCCTGGGCAGACTACACTCACTTAAAAAAAAGAAAGCAGGTTAACTGCCGTATTAAGGTCCTGCGTGCCATGTATTACTAGTTCTTAGTGAACTTTAGTAGATTAATAAGCCCAGGACAAAAACTTTCCCCAAAGTTGGACACAGATGGGTTGATTTACTAAAATTTGAGAGTGCAAAATCTGGTGCAGCTGTGCATAGGAACCAGCTTTTAACTTCAGCATGTTCGATTAAGCTGTGACAATAAAACCTAGAAACAGATTTCTGTGTAGAGCTGCACCAGATTTTATACTCCAGTTTTAGTAAATCAACCCTGAAGCTGTTCATGTGGGTTAAAGGGGTGAGCCACTGCCCTGGAAGAATAAAGTCCTATTCATTTGCATGTTGGTTTTGGTAAGGAACACAAAATTGCATTAACAGGGTAAAAGCCCTGCAGTTAGGACATTCACATTGGCAGAATGAAAAGAAAAGCTTCGTAATCTCAGCACTTGCTGATAGAACGCACCATAGTCAATTACCATCAATGAAAAATTGGTAACATTTTGGCAACCACGACCGATTTGGCTATATTGGTAAGGCCTTGCACAAATTACCCTCAGAAAGCATTATACAGGTTTTTTTCATGATGACCTGATGCCAGGGGCAAGAAGATAATTTGTTTTTGCAGCTCTGCATGCTTTGGTTTACATTTTTACACCACAGTACACCATTCGTACTGCCTTTTAGAGCATTTAGACAAAATTCACACTTTGACAGCTTGTTTGCAAATAGTTAATGATCCACTTTTCCAAACTGTGGCCTGGGGGCCAGATTCAGCCCTTTGGTAGCCTATTTCCAGCCTTGGGGCACTACTGCACCAACTGACTAAGGGATAATTTCTCCCATTGGCAACAGGGCACCAAGCCAACCGCCCACAATACCCCAAAAAAAATAAACATTTCCCATTGGCCACAGTCCACCCTTCCTAAAGTCTGAAGGGCAATAACCTGGCCCTTGGGTTAGAAAATGTGAAGACCTGACTAGAGAATAAAAGAACTACTCAAAAAAAACCTTCTCAGACCTTCTAGGATAAACACACCTCCCATTTAGTAATGCTTTAAAGATTTTATTGGCAGATTCATACATCTGTCCCCCGGAGCCTCCAACACCGAGTACCAAGCGATTAAACACTGCCAACCACTTGGTTCTCACAGCTCCATGAGACGAGAGCTGAGCTGTGGAGGGGCAGGAGCGGCCGGCTCAGACTCTAAGTGGCTCACTGAGAGGCTGAGCTGGGTGTTGGTCCAGGCATGTAGGCAGATCCTGACTCAGGTCATGAGGACGTCCAAGTTTGGGCTGACTGACATCAGTAGAGAGCGGACTTGAGCGTGCTGTTGAAAACAGGTCACAGGAGTGCAAAACGAAATCCACAGAAGTACAGCCAAACAAGCTTTGGCTGTACTTCTCCTTTAAGTCAAAGCAAACAGCTGCTTGGACCCAACTCAGATTCAAGCTATTTGACATTGCATTTACACTACCTGAGAGGCCAAGGGCTTCAGGTTTGCACTCAGTTGCTCATTTTAAGCAAGATGAGGCCAAGACACAAGACTATCCTCCAAATAAAATAACTTTATTTAAAACTTATTGAATAAGCAAAAATACAAATTCCAAAAAAAGTTAATTTTACTTCATGGTTTACAAATATACAAAATAGAAGTTGGCATACATTTATATTACATATTTTATTATGTAAAGTCCTATATAGAAAAACCTTTGTTCTGGATAAGGCATATGTGGGGAAAAAACCATTGTACAATTTTATTGCACATAGAAACCACAGTGCATCACGTACTGTCTGCATATACAAATATATTAACAAAATAAATCAGGTTTACACACCTGACTTTGGTCAGACTTAAAAAATAAAAAAATCGGAAGACAAATAGATTTCCTTGTCAAATATGCAGCAGTTTGAGAACTTTGGCTTCAATTTTGGTACCAATAGAAGTATCAGCCTGTAAGCACCATTAGCTAATTGTATTTATTCCTTCAACCAGCATTATATACTACATGTGTGAACATTCACACCAAGTTAAGCATCCAATGAAATAATATTTCCTCAAATGTTACATAATTCCATAACAAGGAGGAAAACAATTATTCATGGTCCTTTTGTGGCCATTTGCTCCCTATAATATACCATAAAGCCCTTAACCCATCAGAAGGAGCATTATGATTAACAACAGCAGCAGGTGGGACAAGACTGAACACTCCTAAATAGTGCAATCACTAGTTTTCCAGTCCTTAAAAGTTCCAGGATTAAAGTCCAGTTTTATCCAAAAATGGAATGCCTGCAGATCCAGTCAAAACCCCATGTTTCAGAGGCTCTGTTAAATTAATATGCTTTCCATTATGCAATGGAAAATAGTTAGACTGAGGTTTCCGAGTTTTGATTCATCACAAAATTTGTAGTGCTTGCGTTCAGTTTCTCTCCCATGCCCTTGTAATGTGTGCCGTAAATACTGACTCCTTTAGGCCTGTAATCACTTTTACCACTCAGAAGTGCCTTTTCATATGCAAGGCAAGGTGGTCTGACCTGGAGAAGGCACGGTCACACCTTTGGCACTGGAATGGTCGATGGCCAGTATGTTTTCTGTAGTGGCGTGTCAGTTCATCAGAGCGAGCAAACTTCCACCCGCACCCTTCCCAGTCACAATGGTATGGCTTTTCACCTACGCAAAAGAAACAGAGCAAAAATTAGTGACATGACACCCCAAATTACAGACAAGGAGCTAATCTATGTTAAAACCATGAATATCTGTTATTCATAGAAACCAATTTAATTCTATCTATCATTCTTCCAATGCAAGTTAAAACCTGATTACCATGGACAACCCAGTCTTATTTCAGACCGAAGATATTAGCCACATTCTTTTCTCAGCCCACAACAATGCATTAATAAAGTGTTGCTTGGAGTTGCATATATTTTATGAAAATACATGTAGCATAGACTATGGTGTGGCTCACCTGTCATGAGCCAGACACATGTTAAAACCAGTTTATCTTCATTTTAACATTTACAATACAAACCAATGCTTCATGCTTTGAAACATTCACTGGAAATGCACACTTATGAATAGTATACTTAAAAAGATTTTAAAAAGTGTATAGAGAGCTATTATCAGCTACAAGTATTCAACACCGCGTGTCATTTAAAATGACTAAAGCAGAAATCTGCTGTAACCCAAAGCACGCACCCAACATTCTCTAGTCACACTACAGTAAACCTGTTGAATACCAGCACTTGATTGACTGCTGAAAAGTTCTACCCTATAGTTTGCTGTTCAGGTATAAATGTTACAGACTATTTAATAGACAGCTGATGAAACAGTATTGATTAGTGGGAAAGCTGTTGCAATTTGTGCTGAATATAAAATAACGTTTTTAAAGAAAACTCTGACCTTAACTTTAAAAATTAAAAAAAGTCACCCTGAGGGGCTTGCACCCTCAGGGTGCCATCTATTTTTACTAGTTAAAAAAAACTCTTCTGTATGTTGGGAGAGTTCTGTCACTAAAGCTGACCACCATACATGTTACAATCTAATCTCATTTAGATATATCATCAACTGTAGTATAAGGGTGCAGCTCAGGGAGAGCAGTAAAGTTCAACCGGACCGCTGTGAGTGCAGGCAGAGGACATGGAGCTCATCCCAACAGCAATGTGAAAGATCCACAAGCCGCATATCATTACAGCAGGGACATTTGCATAAATCCTCAGCCAGACCACACCCCAAATGTGTTTTACTCCACCCCTTGGGGCTTAATGCGGGGAAACACGATTAAGCTCCAAGTGGCGGATCAAAACGCGTTAGGCCATGGGCCGGTTTGAGCCTTGGCTGAGAATGCAATTCATCTCGCTTCATGCACATGAATCTGCTTCATGTGTGCCTTATGGATCTTTTCCTTTGACATTGGTATACCAAAGCAACCGAGTATATATCATCAGGTAAACCCTCACATAGTTCTTTGTAAATTGAAAGTAGTTTGTAGGTGTATATATGGACTCTTAGTCAGCAAAGTAGCCTAAAGGTGTTTCTGGTTCTCTTTAAAACTATTTGATGCACAATACAAACTACAGAATGTAAAATTCAAGGTCAGGGCTGAGCCAGGTTATAAATAAGGATATTTGTAATACGTTGGTAACTGTACTGATAATAAATGTCTGGTTTTGATTTAATCCTGCAATTAGCTCTTGATTTCCAAAAACTCAACATTTCTGGCTATGGAAAAATGCAACTGTAAGAAAGGTCCCCTCATCTGAATTAAGGGGTTGTAAATGTTTTGTTTTTTTATTTTCTAAGTAGGTTCCTTTAAGCTAGTGCATTGTTTGTTCATTTGCCTTTTCCTTAGATTTCCCTTCTAAATGTTTTTTTCCTTTGTCCGAATTTCGCACTTCCTGTTTCTCCTCCGTAAGCTTGCCCCCATCATCCGAGCCGTTATGGCTGGGGGTCAGCGTGCTCACCCCCTCCCTTGGGACAACATCCCTGCAGGTGTTCACAGCGTCTCCCAGCAGGGAAGTAGTCCCAAGGGAGGGGGCGAGCACGCCGACTATCCCCCAGCCAGAACAGTTTGGATGATGGGGGCAAGCTTACAGGAGGAGAAACAGGAAGAAATTCAGACAAAAAAAACATTTAGAAGGGAAATCGAAGGAAAAGGTAAGTGAACCAACAATGTACTAGCTTAAAGGAACCTATTTAGAAAATAATAAACCTTTACAACCCCTTTAAACACGTATTACATTTAATACTCATTTCCACTCTTTGGTGGAAACTTTCTTCATGATCCAAAAATCTATTTTATAAACTAAGATTTCATTCAACAAGAGTCACGTGCCCTGCAGTATTAAAGCAGTAACTGGAATTTGTGAGGATGGGCATAAAATCGACTTCGTTCAGCACCTGTATTTATGGTGCTATGCAGTGCCAACAGTTAAGACGGTACATAAACATTGAAGCAGATAGAAAACACCCCCGAGTCATCATGACTAGGCAGGCCAACACCAGTGGCAGACAGGCTTAAGGAACAAGCTGGAGGGGACCCCAGTCAGGATTAACTGCTACTACAGTGACCAATGTTACATTTCCAAAGTACATATATAAAAGAACTTGCATTATAAACTTGGAGTTTCAAATGCATTTGCGTCTTCCTTCAAATTAAAAATATGCATAGATAACATAATACCAGTTAGTACTGCAATAGTAAATCAAATCTGATCAATTTGAAGAGACACTATTTTTGTATAACAGACAGAAAGAAGTACCCCGCTTTATGAGCTATAAGAAAATGAAACGTGTAAAACTCAAAGCCATCACAAAAGCAGATAGAAAAAAAAAAAGGCCATGAACAGAAATTGACCCATCCCATTACGCAAAAATGGAAGACTTGCTTTGTTAATGGCAGTTATATAAACTTTCCCATTATAGTTAAATGTTCAGAATTTTCTGAGTTGATTAAAGAGATGATTTTTACATTTACGTCACACACTATTACAGTTGTTGCCAATAGGGGTGCATAACATGCTACTTTGGCAACTACAGTGGCCAACAATTCCTAGTTTTACTCAACTGTTGTGTCCAAAGCAAATAATGCTTGTCTAGGAGATAGAGAGTCCAACTGTTAACAGTGACCATTTATTTACAGTGTTTTAATTGGAGAGCGGACACAAGCTTTTGCTGGGACACCTGACATGGTCTTCAGGACTTTGGCAGATAAACCAATTCATAAATGTCTATGTGAGGTTTGCCACAGTAACCACTACTCCTTTAGACAGAAAGCAACTTTATAAATTGACAACGTTACCTAAATACATACTAGCATTCCCCATTACTTCAATATAGTAAGGGATATTTATGAACTTTCCCAACAATCTGGTGCCATAGCAGTAGATAGACTGCCTTTTCTCTAGTAAAGGACTTATGACCATATATTTTCTACTGCCTGCATCTGCAGTTAATTTTTAACATTTCTACCACTATACTGTAAAGAGAAAATTGTGCCAATTTACAAAACTGCAGAGTGAAAAATCTGGTGCAGTTGTGAATGGCAGCCAATCCACTTCTAAATTCAATTTGTCCAATTAACCACTTAAGACCCGGACCAATACGCTGGTAAATGACCCAAGGTGTTTTTGCGATTCGGCACTGCGTCGCTTTAACAGACAATTGCGCGGTCGTGCGACGTGGCTCCCAAACAAAATTTGCGTCCTTTTCTTCCCACAAATAGAGCTTTCTTTTGGTGGTATTTGATCACCTCTGCGATTTTTATTTTTTGCGCTATATACAAAAATAGAGCGACATTTTTGAAAAAAAACACTATTTTTTACTTTTTGTTAAAAAAAAATATCAAATAAACTAAATTTTAGTCAAACATTTAGGCCAAAATTTATTTAGCCACATGTCTTTAGTAAAAAAAAAAAAAAAAATCGCAATAAAAAAAATAGCTACCTAGCGGGAACAGCGACACTAATACAGCGATCAGAAAAATGATCGCTTAGTGATGCTGGCAATAGGGAGTGAAAGGGTTAACTAGGGCGGTGATCAGGGGGTTAAAACTTTATTAGGGGGGGTGGGGGGGCTACCCTGGACCTAACACTAACTGTTTTTTACACTGCCTGTCACACTGACACTAAATGCAGTGATTAGATCACTGCATTCAGTGACACTGTGACAGGGGGGGTGGGGGGGCGATCACAAGGGGTTAATGTGCCTATGTGAGTGTGTGTCAGTGTTGTGTTGGTGCACACTTACTTGTGATGTCTTCTCTCATCAGCAGTGGTGGGAAACACCGCTGCGATGAGAGATTACATCATTTCCTCCTTCCTGTGTAAACACAGGAGGAGGAAGTGACAGGAGCTGGGAGCGCGCGCAATTGGCTGGGAGCGATCGCGGGGGGGGCGGGTAAACGCCGACATCCGCCCGCTCATCCCGGATCGCTCCCGGAGCCAGGGGGACCCCCGCACGCCGCGGAGGGGGTCCCGATGGGACCCCCGAACCACACTTAGGCGGGGACGTAAATTTACGCCCTTGTGCCTGTACGTGCCATTCTGTGGCCGTATATGTGCGTGCGGGGGTCCTTAAGTGGTTAAGCTTTGACAAAAAAAAAACACTGGAAGGTTTCTGTGTAGAGCTGCACTAGATTTTGCACTCCAGTTTTAGTAAATCAACCCCAAAGTCTTCTATTGCTGCAGTGCTACATCAGGGGGGGGGCAAACTAAAACGCTAAAAAAGTCAAACTAAAGTCTAATGCCGCATACACACTATCAGGATTTCTGACAAGAAAACCGTGGATTTTTTCTGATGGAATGTTGGCTCAAACTTGTGTTGCATACACACGGGCAGACAAATGTCGGAAATTCTGAACGTCAAGAACGCGGTCACGTACAACACGACAAGCTGAGAAAAAGTTTGATTCCGAGCATGCGTAGGAATTGTGCGTTGCAATTGCATACAGAGGATTGGAATTTCTGACAAGAACTTTTCCCGTCTGAAAATTTGAGAACCAGTTCTCAAATTTTTGAATGTCCGATGGGGCCTACACGGTCAGAATTTCCGACCAAGAGCTCACATCGAACTTTTCTTCGAAAATTCCGATCGTGTGCACGCGGCATGACTCAAACTAAAGTCTGACTTGTTCCATCCTAAAGCTGGCTACACACAGTACAATTTTTATACAGCTTTCCTTTAGATTTACCAAAACCATATAATACAAGTTCAAGCCTAAACACTTTCAAATTGTATGCGAATCAGGCACTACATGGCTCAAGGTAAATCTAAAGAAAATTGAACAAAATGTGTATCCAGCTTTAGTGTGTTGCAAAAATAAAAACTGTTCCATTGATTATAACACACAGGTACTTAAAAAAATATGCATTTAGAATCCAAATAAAAAGTAGGGAAGAGAGATTTGGATTTACAAACTGTCAGCTTTG
This sequence comes from Rana kukunoris, assembly GCA_029574335.1. Classification (NCBI taxonomy): domain Eukaryota; kingdom Metazoa; phylum Chordata; class Amphibia; order Anura; family Ranidae; genus Rana; species Rana kukunoris. Next base: position 342,268,783 of record CM056049.1, on the reverse strand, counting down.
TTTCTAGCAACAAAGTATTTTGACATCCCAAATTACCTGCCATCTAGAATCTTCACAAGCATCATGCACTTGGCCCATAGGGCTTCTGCGGCAGTGTCTCAGAAGATCAAAGCCACTTTACCTTTATTGTTTGCTACAAATAGTTTCTGCTATTCAAAAAATGAATCTGCTTTGTGGTAAACTTGGCCAGGCTGCATAGGATATTAACCACACCTCAAAGCCTTATGAAATGAATTTTTCCACTTGAAAGCCAGTGACAAATATGCAACTGCCTGTATTGACAATTTTTGGCACAAGGTAAAAAATAAATAGAACAAGCTGCTCTTGGGTGGAAAACAACCTGAATTTGCACGCTTGTTCAGTTCATTCCACTAATCGGAGGTGGAAAACAGGTCGTTAAAGCTTCATGAATCTAAATTGTGATTCTTAGTTAGAAATATGTTTATTTGTGTAACCAAAGTTGTATAAATAAGCTTTCAACTGAACCATTCCAAATGAACTATATAGAAAAATAAAGTTCAAATGCTCTGTATATCTTAATTGACCATTATGCAGAAACATACAATATACATTCAACTGCTTTTTTATGTTTCACTTTGTGGACTTAGGGGTCTGACTAAAAATGTTTTCACACAAGATGAAAACATTTTTCTAATTGGATAGAATAGGGAAAATGTGAGAATCTTCTGTGAAAATAAATAGAAATGGACCCCCTAAGCAATAAAAAGGGCAACTGTAATACAAGAGGCAAATAAGAAGTTATTGCTGGGGAAAGGCTAAAACTTAGGATGGTCTCCATAAACAAGCAGTAAGTGCACCAAATTATGAGAGAAAAAAAAAAAATACTGGGATTTACCAAAATTTTCCTAGGGAGTTATATAAAGCTTCCAAAAAAATCCCTTAATATACAAACTAAAGCAGAACATTTTAAAAATGGTATTTGTATACAACTTTTACATACAAATTTGCATAATACGGGTTTGATACTATAAAATAACCCATTTATTGCCAGTTTGTTAAAATGCAAACATATGCACCCCATGTTTTGTAGGTTTAACAAACTGGCAATCAATTTGTTATTTTAGAACATTAGCACAACTGCATTGCCACTAAAGGAACACGCAAAAAGAATGTCCTACGTGCCTGTGAAATACACAGTTGTGCTTAAAAACCTACCTGAATTGAAGACTTAAGCACATTGGTTGAGAGCGTGTGTATAAGGGCATGTAATATATTTTATTACACATAGATAGCTTATTTTTTCTTATTACATATTCAACTGGGAAAATGGACAATTTTTGGTTTCAGTATCTGCAGTTATCGGATAGTCTGGATAATTATAAATACTGCAGTGTTCCATTAGGCTTATTACACCTGCATTTAAGACACATTTGATTATGAATTTGGTATGTAACTGAAATTCTATTATTGATCTATTTTTACCCAGGTGTCAAATTAACCAATAGGACTATACAGACTAGATAACAAGGAAGCTTTAAGTTTTATCTGTAATGATTGATTATTTCATGGCCTCATTTTCTGTTTTCCTCTACAATATGCCTCAAGTTCAAGTTTTGCCAAGAGTAAACCACAAAACCCAACGTTATAAATAGTCTTCTGGAGGAAACAGAGCTGTGTGGGCACAGATGTTTATGCAAAGCACAATGATGTTTTGTAATACTAGTGTTACTGATTACAACCAGCGACAGTATTCTTCAAGCTTGAAAATTGGAGTCAGTATTGGTCAAACCACATACCTGTGTGCGTTCGCAGGTGGGCCTTTAAATGTGAGCTCTTGGTATAGGTCTTTCCACAACCTGCGTACTCACAAGTGTGAGTAGCTGTCCTTTTCCTGGGCCAGGATTTACGACCCCTCTTAGGTTTAACTTCTTCTGACATACATCCTGATGTTAGGAGCTCTAAAGGTGAAGAGGGTGGAGTCAGCATCACTTCTTGTTTCAATAGTTGAAAGTTTAGAGAAGGATCTTCATAAATATTTAGATAAGACTGACCTTGATACTGAAGCTGAGTTGGAGGCAGCTGTGGCTGCTGCTGGTCTGGTGTGAAGTGAGGGAAGCTGGCAGAAGTGCGGTAGCCTGGAGGTATTGACAGTGATGGATGGCTTAATGTCTGTGGGGAGGCATGGCAATCTCTAACCATTAGCTCCTCTGGGGTCAAAGGTTGGTTAGTCCTACTTGGCAGTACCCTCCCAACTTGGAAGTCATGCTGCCCTTGTGACTGCTGTACTTGTCCATCCATTTGGCATGACACAGAGCAAGATGCAGTTGGCTCCTGCTTGATCTTTTGACACATGTGGGGCAGCTGATGGCTGGCGTAAACCATAGGACCGTCCATACCAGATCCACTTTTTCTAACACTGAGAGACTGCCCATAATCACCCATGTCCACAGCAGCTTTCAACACAAATTTACCTTGAAGACTTGTTTGTGGCTGGTGTATATAAACAGGATCCAAATCTGGTCTCATAAGCTCAGCCACAAATCCACCAGAAGGAGAAACATCATTTATATCCGCCAGGTTAAAAGTGAGAGTTGGCACAGTTGTGTCCCTAGGGGTGTACATGAGTGAACCGCCTCCAGCTATGTCCTGGGGGCAGCGTATTTGGTAGGTAAAGTTACAATTGGCAGACATGCTGTCTTGGAGAGGTGCAGCTGGTGGCGGCGAAGAAGCAGTAGCAGAAGAAGAGGAGGAGGAGGAAGTAGCCAGAGACTCCTGATGAATAAGGGAATTGGAGAGTATAAAATCAAAGTCCAACAGCTCATTGAATTCTTCTTGTTCCCTACGAGAACCAAACTGTGCCGTCTCCCCTTCTAAGCCATCGTAGGGGCGTGACTGGTTAAGAGCAGGGTGCCTTTTCATGAGGGACAGCTCTTCTCTCCACCTCTGTAGGAAACAGAACAGAAAAAGACGTTAAAATAAAATCACCAAATGGCATACAATGCATTATGGGGCAGATTTAACAAAAACTTGATAAAAGGGGAATGAAAGCTGAAGCCCAGGTGGGGCAATGACCCTATTCTTTGCTGCTGTAGTTCTAAATTGGTCACAAATCTGACCAGACTAAAGCTTTATTACACAAGCTAGATAAATCTGTTTACCATTTTCACTAAGAAATGAAAATACCTAGACTTACTCTTCCAAACACTGCACCCACTAAGCCTATATAGTGTGATAAAAAAAAAAAGGGACATTGCCACATGCATTTTAATTATGTCCTCTAAATGCAGGCTACAGACAGTACCTGCTTTCAAGCTGCAAGGAATAACCAAGCAAACCTCTGTAGACAAGCAACAATTACTGTCCAGTACAGAAGCTAGGACAAAACTCATTCCATAATAAAAAAAAAACAATGCTATAGCAAAAAAAAAAAAAATCTGTAAAAAAGCCATAGAGGGAACAGAACTCAAATACTTTAGAAACTTGGAATGAAAAGCACACCATTTTCTTGGAACGGAGATTGTGCTCAACTAAAAAAAAGGAGATGCAAGCCGTACAGCCAACACATCATTAGAATAAAAACAAGCGCAATTTGATGATAAAAAACATAAAAATAAGTATGTTGCAAGAAACAAATCCCATGACATAGTACAATCAGATCTTATTTCAGTCTTCACTGTCGCCGATATCTAAACAGGATTTCAGATCAGGGAACCCCTCAAACACAACCAGAAGTGGCAGAAAAAGTCAAACTGTTAAGAAAGCCAACAATGATACATCATGAAACAAATGATACATCAGCTCCCACAGAAAAGGTGCAAGAAGGAGAGTTTACAAACACAAGTGTCAGTGTTTATGGAACACTGTTTATTGAAATGTGGGTAATCTGAAGAACATTAACAAGCAATGATCTGGATATCCTCTCCAGGATACTCACGTTGCCAACACTTGCCTGTCTCAAAACCTTGTCCTTGCCTGGGGTTCCCGCTGTGAAGGTGGAGATGGAAGGCAGCAAGGTCCCGCTGAGAGCCATGTCACACTCACTGGGCGGCTGTCTAAGCAGATATATACATAGGGTTGGTCAGATCATGCTGCATACATTGACAGAGTAAAGTTATCAGTAGCCATTGTGCACACAACATCCTGATAAAATGACTTTTAAATTACAGATCTTTAGGCTTTATGTGACCACTTGTGTGCTTAAAGTACAGACAAGTTAAGCATCAGAACCCCTACCAGTTTACTGCCATCTTAGGCTTCTTTATGGTGGCCAAACACCCTTTGATAAAGGATTGATTTTCTGACGGGTCGCTCTAGAGAATAATAATCAAATGACTGTCCACAACCCAATTGATCGACATTTGCAGAGTGTATCAGGTTGAAAAAGGCCATCCAATTCAAAGAACAAAATTTAATAGAACACCTTAATTCTATACCCACAGTTAATGCAGAAAAAAGCGAAATATGCCACACATGGGGATTTGGAATTTAGTCGAGTATTGGAAGATTTGATTGTATATTATAGATCACATCTGTGTCCACCATGCAATCTGACAGAATGTGATCAGATTTATGACCATGCATCTCAATGCTGCCGATCCAAAATTAGCAACAATTTACTGCACTGGCTGATCAATTCAGTTTGATTTGATGTTAATTCACGTCCTGTCAGGGGATTGTGTTGTCACCAGGACAGTGTGGAGACAACTGAAGCCCCAGACAGCAGTAAAAACCCAACAGGGGATGTAGCCCATCACCACCCAATGCAACACTACATGAATTTGTCAGGACCTCCTGCAGGTATAGCCTGTGATCAAATAGTACTCTCTATACAAGCATTTAATTTTTTTACCCCAGAGGAACCCTTGAAATAATTCTTATGTCCAAGCAATCCCCTGGTACAAATTAGATCTGGGGTCACTGCAAAAATGCCCCTTACATTGGTGGTGGCAAGTATGAAGAATGCCACCCTTGGATTGGGGCAATAATGACACCCTTGCAGTCATACTGCCGACTCTGGCAAGTGTCTTTGGACCTTGAGCTATGCAGGCACCATCAGATGGAAGGTCAACCAGACACAGCTCAAGGAACCCCCAGCTACCTCTCAAGGAACCCCTGTTGAGAGTGGCTTTTTTGTAGGGTGCTGTAGGAGAATATATATATATATATATAATTACACACACACACACAGATTCCACACAAACACAGCTATATGCGCATAGAAGAATCTCCCTGTACAGCCTACGGACAAGTGGTAATCAGATACAATATAACTTTATATAGGGTGCCATAGGATGATCTCCTTGCAGGTTCATCTTATGGACAAGAAGTGATCAGACATTGTATTGTTATACATAAATACACACTGTACATATAGCTGTAGCCTATGGACAAGTGGTGATCATTGTATAATATATATATGGTGCTATAGTTGGATCTCCCTGTAGGTGCAACCTATAGACAAGGTGTGATCATGTATGATATACGCTACATACAGGGTGCTGTAGGGTGACCTCCCTGTAGGTTCATCCTATGGACAAGTAGTAATCAGACCTGCTATACTCTTGTGTACAAGGTGCTGCAGTTAGATCTCCTGTAGATGCAGCCTATGGACAAATAGTTATTGTATAATTGATATGGTGCTATAGTTGGATCTCCCTGTAGGTGCAGCCTATACACAAGTAGTGATCAGATCTGGTATACTCTGTATACAGACAGGGTGCTGTGGTTGGATTACCTGTAGCCTATAGACTAGTGAGCAGTTCTAGTATACGCTGCATGCAATGTGCTGTAGATGGATCCCCTGTAGGTGCAGCCTATAGACAAGCAGTGTTCAGATCTGGTATACTCTATATACAGGGTGCTGTAGTTGGATCCCCTGTAGGTGCAGCCTATAGACAAGTAGTAATCAGATCTGGCATACTTTATATACAGGTTGATGTAGTTGGATCCCCTGTAGGTGTAACCTATGGACAAGTGGTGATCATTACATAATCTATATGGTGCTGTGGATGGATCCCCTGTAGGTGTATCCTTTTGACAAGTGGTGATCATTATATAATCTATATGGTGCTGTGGATGGATCCCCTGTGGGTGTATCCTATAGACAAGTAATGATGAGATTTGGTATACTCTATATACAAGGTGCTGTGGATGGATCCCCTGTAAGTGCAGCCCATAGACAAGTAGTGGTCATTATATAATCTATAGGGTGCTGTGGATGGATCCCCTGTAGGTGTATCCTATAGACAAGTAGTGATGGCATGTTGTATACTCTATACAAGGTGCTGCAGTTGGATCCCCTGTAGATGCAGCCTATAGACAAGTAGTGATCATTATATAATCTATATGGTGCTGTAGTTGGATCCCCTGTAGATGCAGCCTATAGACAAGTAGTGATCATTATATAATCTATATGGTGCTGTAGTTGGATCCCCTGTAGGTGTATCCTTTTGACAAGTGGTGGTCATTATAGAATCTATATGGTGCTGTGGATGGATACCCTGTGGGTGTATCCTATAGACAAGTAGTGATGAGATTTGGTATACTCTATATACAAGGTGCTGTGGATGGATCCCCTGTAAGTACAGCCCATAGACAAGTAGTGGTCATTATATAATCTATATGGTGCTGTGGATGGATCCCCTGTAGGTGCAGCCTATAGACAAGTAGTGATGGCATGTTGTATACTCTATACAAGGTGCTGCAGTTGGATCCCCTGTAGATGCAGCCTATGGACAAGTAGTGATCATTATATAATCTATATGGTGCTGTGGATGGATCCCCTGTAGATGCAGCCTATGGACAAGTAATGGTCATTACAAAATCTATAGGTGCTGTGTATTTATACCCTATAGGTGCAGCCTATAGACAAGTAGTGATTATTATATAATCTATAGGGTGCTCTGGATTGATCCCCTGTAGATGCAGCCTATGGACAAGTAGTGGTCATTATATAATCTATAGGTGCTGTGGATGGATCCCATGTAGGTGCAGCCTATAGACAAGTAGTGATGGCATGTTGTATACTCTATACAAGGTGCTGCAGTTGGATCCCCTGTAGATGCAGCCTATGGACAAGTAGTGATCATTATATAATCTATAGGTGCTGTGGATGGATCCCCTGTGGGTGTATCCTATAGACAAGTAGTGATGAGATTTGGTATACTCTATATACAAGGTGCTGTGGATGGATCCCATGTAAGTACAGCCCATAGACAAGTAGTGGTCATTATATAATCTATATGGTGCTGTGGATGGATCCCGTGTAGGTGCAGCCTATAGACAAGTAGTGATGGCATGTTGTATACTCTATACAAGGTGCTGCAGTTGGATCCCCTGTAGATGCAGCCTATGGACAAGTAGTGATCATTATATAATCTATAGGTGCTGTGGATGGATCCCCTGTGGGTGTATCCTATAGACAAGTAGTGATGAGATTTGGTATACTCTATATACAAGGTGCTGTGGATGGATCCCATGTAAGTACAGCCCATAGACAAGTAGTGGTCATTATATAATCTATATGGTGCTGTGGATGGATCCCCTGTAGGTGCAGCCTATAGACAAGTAGTGATGGCATGTTGTATACTCTATACAAGGTGCTGCAGTTGGATCCCCTGTAGATGCAGCCTATGGACAAGTAGTGATCATTATATAATCTATAGGTGCTGTGGATGGATCCCCTATAGGTGCAGCCTATAGACAAGTAGTGACGACATGTTGTATTACTCTATACAATGTGCTGCAGTCGGATCCCCTTTAGCCCTCACCTGTCCTGCCAGCAGACATACCTCAATAACGTATCCCCGATGAGAGAGTGGTCGTCATTCGGCAGCCGTGTAATCCAGAGAGCGGAGAAGTTTATTAGAGTGTATAGTGAGAGGTGCGGGCTCGCAGGCTATGCACAGTATTGTGCAGTATATAGCTCTCTCCAGCCCCGGAGACACCAAACCAGCCGCGGGGATTCCCTGTGCCTGCCGCAGCTGCCATCAGAGCCTCCTCCCTACTATCGGCTCCGCCGCCTCAGCACTTGCCTCGTGTTATGTATGACTGCGAGCGGGCGCCTTGACAAGCCTTAAAAGCACGGGGGCGGAGCGTCAGCTCACGTGATGTCCCAGCACTGCCTTCGCTCCAGCACAACACACCTGAACCCAGCCCCGCTTCACAAGTTCCTAGGAGCCCCCAAGAGGCGGCGCAGCTGACCGCCACAGTTGTGTTACCATAGGAACCAACGCATAGCCACTACGTAAAAGAAAAAAATAATGTTATTCTTATATAGTCTATGTATTCTATCCTATATGTAGAACTTCGCTTAAAAAAAAAAAAAAAAAAGTGACGCGCGGCCACGGTGTCCAGCTGCGAAGCTCTGGTGTGCACGTGGGAGGATCTTTGGAGGGCGCGGTTTGGGGGCGTGACGTCAGAGCAGCAGCTGGCTGGCAAGCGCTCCTCGAAATGTGACGGCAGTGAGTGGAGAATGAGCGGGTGGGCGCGGCTGTTAGCCCTCGTGACGTCACTCGGTGTTTAGGGAGATAAACAGAATTGGTTGCTAGGTGAGAAGTGCGCGCCGCCGGGAGGGAACGTGAGCGCGCGCACATCAGCTGGGAAGCGCTTCTGTAGGGCGCGCTCTTATGTCAGCGGAGCCCAGAACTGTGTGTGCGGGGAGCGGCACAGTTCTGCAGTGTGCTGCTCTTCTCTGCTATGCTATGAAGTACACATGTCAGGAAGCCTGTCACTAGATTTCATAAAGAACTAAGGCTCCATTCACATTCCAGAGTTTTGTTTCTCGAAGGCTCCAACACTGCAGGAACAAAAAAACAACTATTCTCTACGGAGTGGGTTTACATCTCCGCTACAAGTCACCCGAAGCTCCAAACATTTCTGCCGCTTTTCCCAATCAGGCTGCTTGGTGTGTTTTTGTTTTATAGACATGCATGGCTCAAATGCAATAATTAAATCAAAATACATACATAATAGATAAAAACCCTAACCCCAACCCTTAGACCCCCTTTCACACGGGGCAGATCCAGGGCTGGTGCAATGGTTTTTGACACCCTAGGCGAAACCTCATCCTGCCCCTACCCCTGCCCCCACCCATTTGCCCTGCCCATGTAACACATGTGACCTACCTGACCATTACACTGACCTACCTGACACATACACTGACCTACTTGACCCCTACACTGACCTACCTGACCCCTACACTGACCTACCTGACCCCTACACTGACCTACCTGACCCCTACATTGAACTATTCTGACGCCTACACTGACCTACCTGACCCCTACACTGACCTACTTAAAACTGACCTACCTGACCCCTACACTGACCTATCCTGACCCCTCCACTGACCTACTTAAAACTGACCTACCTGACCCCTACACTGACCTACTTAAAACTGACCTACCTCACCCCTACACTGACCTACCCTGACCCCTACACTGACCTACTTAAAACTGACCTACCTGACCCCTACACTGACCTACTTAAAACTGACCACTGTACTGACCTATCATGACCCCAACACATACACTGACCTATCCTGACCATTACACTGACCTACTTAAAACTGACCTACCTGACCACTGTACTGACCTATCCTGACCCTTACACTGACCTACCTGACACATACACTGACCTATCCTGACCCCTACACTGACCTACTTAAAACTGACCACTGTACTGACCTATCCTGATCCCTACACTGACCTACCCAACACATACACTGACCTATCCTGACCATTACACTGACCTACTTAAAACTGACCTACCTGACCACTGTACTGACCTATCCTGACCCCTACACTGACCTACCTGACACATACACTGACCTATCCTGACCTCTACACTGACCTATCCTGACCATTACACTGACCTACTTAAAACTGACCACTGTACTGACCTAACCTGACCCCTACACTGACCTTTCCTGACCATTACACTGACCTTTCCTGACCATTACACTGACCTACTTAAAACCGACCTACCTGACACATACACTGACCTATCCTGACCCTTACACTGACCTACTTAAACTGACCTTCCTGACCACTATACTGACCTATCCCGACCCCTACACTGTCCTATCCTTACCCCTACACTGACCTGACACATACACTGTCCTATCCTAACCCCTACACTGACCTAACCTGACCCCTACACTGTCCTTTCCTAACCCCTACACTGACATAACCTGACCCCTACACTAACACATAGACTGACCTACTTAAACTGACCTACCTGACCACTATACTCACCTATCCCGACACCTACTCTGACCTACCTGACCGCCTACACTGTCCTATCCTGACCCCTACACTGACCTATCCGCACACCTACACTGTCCTATCCTGACCCATACACTGACCTATCCTGACCCCTACACTGACCTATCCGCACACCTACACTGTCCTATCCTGACCCCTACACTGTCCTATCCTGACCCATACACTGACCTATCCTGACCCCTACACTGACCTATCCGCACACCTACACTGTCCTATCCTGACCCATACACTGTCCTATCCTGACCCATACACTGACCTATCCTGACCCCTACACTGTCCTATCCATTCACTGTGCAGAGACAGATCTTTCAGAGTCCTGCTCTGCTCTATGGGGAGATTGGATAATAACGGACTGCCTGTCTTTTTTCATCCGATCTAACCTGACCCACTGGACAGATGGCGAACGTATCGCCATATGTCTGTTTTCAGTGGATCTTGTCGGATTGGATGCCAGGAGGGTGTCAGCGGACACATATCCGCTTACATCTGCCTCCCTATAGAAGTCAATAGGTGGCCTGATCTGATCCCCCTGAAAAACAAACAGGTGGATCTGATCGTGTGAAAGGGGCCTTAAACCTAATAATAACCCCTAATCCTGAGTGAGTGAGAAACTTATATAGCGCAACACATGCGAACTTAATCGCCTCTGGGCGCTTGGTATCCATTCCTTAAGTGAGCCTCAGAAGAGATGGGTTTTGATTTTTCTTCTAAAGGCCAGGTGGTTCACCTCCAACCGGATGCTGGTTGGTAGAGCGTTCCATAATCTGGGTCCTTGGACTGCAAATCTACGTTCTCCTTTGGACTTTGCATAGTCAAATCTGGGCATTGGCATAGTCAAGTCTGGAGTTGATAATTGTTCCCACCACGACTGCTATGTCTTCTTTTTGGATAAAGGGGGTGAGTCGGCGTAGTAGGTGTAGCAGATGATGCGCTCCGCTGACTACTGACCCTATTTGCATCCATTGTCATGTAGGTGTCAAAAATGACTCAGAGACTTTTAACCACTTGCTTACTGGGCACTTACACCCCCCTCCTGCCCAGGTAAAATTTCAGCTTCTGGCACTGCGTCGCTTTAACTGACAATTGCGCGGTCGTGCGACGTGGCTCCCAAACAAAATTTACGTCCTTTTTTCCCCACAAGTAGAGCTTTCTTTTGGTGGTATTTGATCGCCTGTGCGATTTTTATTTTTTGCGCTATAAACAAAAAAGAGCGACAATTTTAAAGAAAAATACAATATTTTTTACTTGTTGCTATAATAAATATCCCAATTAAAAAAAAAAACACATTTTTTTTTCTCAGTTTAGGGCGATACGTATTCTTCTACATATTTTTGGTAAAAAAAAAAAAAAAAATCGCAATAAGCGCAAAAGTTATAGCGCTTACAAAATAGGGGAGATAATTATTATTTTTTATTATTTTTTTTTTACTAGAAATGGCGGCGATCTGCGATTTTTTATTGGTACTGCGACGTTATAGCGGACACATCGGACACTTTTGACACATTTTTGGCGCCATTCACATTTATTCTGCGATCAGTGCTATAAATATGCACTAATTACAGTATAAATGTGACTGGCATTGAAGGGGTTAACACTAGGGGGTGAGGAAGGGGTTAAATGTGTATGCTAGGTGTGTTCTAACTGTAGGGGGAGGGGGGGGGTGACCGATCTGTGTCCCTATGTAGGAAGGAACACAGATCGGGCTCCTCCCTTCCAGAGACAGGACATTGTCTCTGTGTGAATCGGCAATGAGAGATGATCTATGAGAGATCATCTCTCATTGGCCCACAGATCGCATCACAAACGGCCGCTCTGATTGGCCGTTTGCCGCGATCTGTGATTGGCCGTGTCCAAGGGACACGGACAACACAGGGCTTCCCCGCAGCGCGCTGTACAGCGCGCGCTGGGAAAGCCAGAATGACATGCCGTCAAATGACGGCATGTTGGATTTTCAGGCCCGCGCTGTTGCCGTCATCCGACGGTAGCGCGGGCCTCAAGTGGTTAACTTTGGTGCTAGGGGTGATGGTTTTACCCAGAATGGGCGGGGGTGTCCATGTTGGTGCGGGTTGATTCTTTCGCTTGGCGTGAAACAGTAGAAGTTCTGTTTTTGAACCGTTGAGTTTGAGGTAACTCTTGGACATCCAATTTTCTATCAAGGTGAGGCATTTCTCTAGTCCGAGATAATGATCCTTTTTATTACAGATGCAAAAATATAGTTGTGTGTCATCTGCATAAGAGTGGTACAGTAACTTTTGGTTACTGATGATTTCAAAGAGAGGGCGGAGATAGATATTGAACAGAACAGGCGACAAAGGGGATTCCGGAGGGACTCCGCATGACACCGTACGTTTTTCAGAAGTGAAAGGACCAAGTTTCACTATTTGTGATCGGTTCTCCAAGAAGGAGGAGGACCAAGATAAATCATCTTCCTGGACTCTGGCTACATCAGCTAGCCAAGTCAGTAGTAATTTGTGGTCTACAGTATCAAAAGCTGCACTTAGATCCAGCAGTACCAGAAGACAAAATTCTCCTTCGTCTCCTGCCTCGAGAGCATCATCCCAAATTTGGAGAAGTGCTGTTTCTGTCCCATGACCAGGGCGCAGGGCCGTCTCTACCATAGGGCAAACAGGGGCAGCTGCCCAGGGCCCTGTCACTGTTGGGGGCCCAAAGCAACCCCCTTTTTTTTTTTCTTTTTTTTTTTAGGGGTCCCCAGGGCCCAAGATGGCAACCCCCCCTTTTTTTTTATTTATTTTTAAATAAAAAAATATATTTATTTTATATATTTTTATTTTATTTTTTATTAAAGGGCCAATTTTTTTAAATATTTTTTTATTTTTTATTAAAGGGCCAATTTTTTTTTAGGGGTCCCCAGGGCCCAAGATGGCAACCCCCCTTTTTTTATTTATTTTTAAATAAAAAAAATATATTTATTTTATATATTTTTATTTAATTTTTTATTAAAGGGCCAATTTATTTTTAGAGGTCTGGAGGTCCCCAGGGGCCCGTAGTTCCCCAGGGCCCCGGATGAAGACCCCCCTTTTTTATAAAAAAAAAACTTTTTTATATATTTCTTTTAATATATATATATATATACATATTATATAATATAAATGTTATTATTATTAAAGGACCCAGAGGTCCCTAGGGCCCTGGATGGCAACCCCCCCTTTTTTATATATTTTTTTATATTTTATTTCTTTTTTTTCTTTTTATTTCTTTTTATTTATATATATGTATATATATATATATATATATATATATATATATATATATAATACACACACACACAATTAAAGGGCTCAGAGGTCCCCAGGGCCCCATGTGGCAAACACCCTTTTTTATTTTTTTTTATAAATGTTTATTTTTTTATTTTTGTTTATATATTTTTTTTATTAAAGGGCCCAGAGGTTCCCAGGGCCCTGGATGGCAACCCCACTTTTTTTTTTATAAGTGTTTATTTTTAATATATTTTTTTTTATTTTATTTTTCATTAAAGGGTCCAGAGGTCCCGGATGGCAACACCCCTTTTTTTATATATATTTTTCTTTATTAAATCTTTTCTTTGTAAAGGGCTCCCGCTTCTAAATTCGCGGCAGCCCCGCCCCCCCGCGTCTCAATTTAAGGGGGCAGCACCCCCCCCCCCCGTTCTCTGCTCCAGGGGGCCCATGCCTGAAGCTGTGTAAGGGGCCCCATAATTCCTGATGGCGGCCCTGCCGCCCGTTAAGCCCCTGTGCTGCCCACAAATCAGGCTGAAAATCATCAGCGGCATGCAGCCAGGTGACAGTACTGCTTCCCTTCCCAGTGTTTTAAAATGTACAGCACCCCTGGCTTCCCTTTAGAAGTGCACTTCTCCCTTCCTGCCACTGGGTGCTGCTTGTATATAAAAGTGAATTAGAATGTGATTTTATAACATCCCCAGTTTGCTCTTCCCGATGCGGCTGACTTCTTCATGTCCTGCTCTTCAATGTATGTCACTGTTTGCTAATCTATATTGTAAATAGAAGTTTTCTGTAGAGTGTGCCCAAAGTCTTTATAATATTTGATGATTCACTGCAGGTCTGGTCAGTGTTTTAAAAAGTTCCTGTATTTTACACATGGCATGGCATGGGGTCACATCACCGTCTGTCCATTCTGCTTTAGCACTATGGGACCCCAGGCCATGCCATGTGTAAAATACAGGAACACTTTAAGTCACAGACCAGACCTGCAGTCCAGGCTGAGTAAGGCCTCAGAGCACATGGCATTACTGTCTGTATTTAACTGCTTGATGGGCTTATTTTGGGCCTGACTGGTTCACATGTATGTGTTTTGGCGGCCCACATTTGTGCAGGCACAGCAGCCCATTCATTTGATGCCTCATGTAATAGGCTGAGCACACGGCACACCTAGGCCCATCAAGCAATGAAATACAGCACTGTCTGTCAATTCTGCTGTCTGCTGTGACTTATCTGCAGTTCCCGCACTGTCAAGCTCGCTGCATTTTTAGACGTTTAGGTCACGCTTTTAAAAACACAGTGCGTTTGTGTGTGCAAGAACTGCAGGTAAGTAGCATGGTGCAAAAGCAGAATGGATTTCAAGGCAACTGATTTTTAAAATGCTGAATGCACCTTTTTTCTGCAGGAAACAAAGGCATGGCAGCCCATTCAAATCAATGGGCTGCTGTGCCTGCACAAATGAGGGCCGCCAAAACACATACATGTGAACCAGCCAGGCCCAAAATAAGCTGAAGGGGGGCCCAAAAAAAATGTTTGCCCGGGGCCCAAACCATATTAAAGACGGCCCTGCCAGGGCGGAAACCCAATTGAAACGAATCAAGTAATTTGTGGGTGTCTAAATGATGTTGTAGCTGTTGTACAACTTCTTTCTCCATTACCTTGGAGAAAACATTTAGGGCTGTTATTGGCAAATGGTGGTTTGGGTGTTTGGGGTCAAGGGTGTTTTTTTTTAGAATTGGTTTGATTAAGCTTTGTTTCAGCAAGGTTGGCACCATGCCCTCTTTGAATGACTGATTTATGAGCTGCGTGATGGCTGGTGCCAAGATATCGGCACAATCTTTCAGCAGTGGAGTGGGGATGATATCATTGGGCACTGTGCTGTTTCGATGATACCGATGATATTTTTTGTGGCAATGATGGAAATGGGTTTTAGAGTGAAATTAGTTGATTGCGGCGGTATTATGTGGGTATTAGGTATGTGATTTAAGGGGGGGGGGTTGTTGAAGGTTCTATTTTGCTAAATACTTTAACGGATTTTTTCAATTTAGTTAATGAAATAATCCGATAATTTGTTGCAAAATTCTTGTGACTCAGAAAGTCAGAATTCGGGGCCTCTAGGCAGACTGGGTTCATGGTCTGGGTGACTAAATTAAAGCGGATGACCCATTAAAAAAAATATATTAAAAGCCAGTAGCTACAAATACTGCAGCTGCTGACTTTTAATATTAGGACACTTACCTGTCCTGGAGTCCAGCGGCGTCCACAGCAGAGGACGAGCTTTCGCTCGTCTCTCTGCTGCTCCCCCCTCCATCCACGGTGAGGGAACCAGGAAGTGAATCGCTCAGGCTTCACTGCCCGGTTCCCTACGGCGCATGCGCGAGTCGCGCTGTGCCCGCCGATTGGCTCCCGCTGTGTTCTGGGAGCCGAGACTTCCCAGCACACAACGGGAAAAACCCGTCTTTTGCCCGAGACTGCGGGCCGGAAGTGGGTGCAAATACCTGTTTTTAGACAGGTATCTGCACCCCCCTCCCCCTGAAAGGTGTCAAATGTGACACCGGAGGGGGGGGAGGGTTCCGATCAGTGGAACTTCACTTTAGGGTGGAGATCCGCTTTAAAGAGTTTGGGGGGGGGGGGGGGGAATTAGGGCATTTACGATGATATTGGAGAAATAATTTTTTTGGCTTTAAAGATTTCTTTATGGTATTTATTCGTTATTACCTTGTAAATGGTGTGGTTTTCCTCTGAAGCGCTTCTTTTCCAGGTTGCTTCCGCTCTTCTGTGCTCTTGTTTCAACAACGACAGCTGGTCGTTAAACCAGCTGAAGTTGTTTTTTCGGATGCATGTTTTGCGTTTTGGCGCTAATATGTCTGCTGACTGTAGTAGAGCCTTGTTGATGGGGTAAAGAGTTTCTGTGGCTGTTTGATGTTGTTGGACCCTAATATTAATATTAACCCCTAAAACGAAATACTAATATTAAACCTTAAATTCCTCACATCAATATTAATCCTAAACTCTAATATTAAACCTCCCTAATCCCAAAATTAAACCCCAATTTAACAATATTAATCCTAACACTAACCCCGAATCCCCCTAATTTTAACCTCTAATACCTAACTTTATTATTAATCCTAACTCCTAACACTAATATTAAACCCCTAATCCTAAACCCTATTATTACTAATAAACCCTAACTCCTAACACTATTAAACCGCTAATCCCAAATTCTAATATTAACCTCTAACCCTAATATCAAACTCTAATATTAACCTTAAACCCTAATATTAATCCCTATCCTAAACCCCAACTTTCATATTTACCTAATTAACCCCTAATTCTTAAAATTAACCCCTAATCCTAATAATAAACCCTAATTCCTATCACTAATATTAACCCATAACCCCAATATTAACCCCTAATAGATATGTGCAATTAGTTTAGTTCCAAATTCTTTTTTTAACAAAATTTTGAAACATTTGTTAATTCCGAAATTTTAGAATTTCCCCATTTCAGAAATTCAATTATTTTTTTTAGAAAATTGAAAATGAAAGATTTGAAAATTGCAATATTTGGGAAAATTGCAAAACTGAAAATTTAGAAAACTAGAGATTAAAAAATTCGAAATTGCAAAATTTGAAAAAATAAAAAAAATTTTTTTGGAAATTCTTAGGGTTAGGGGTTAGGGGGTTAGGTTTAGGATTAGTGGGTTAGAGTTTTGGTTAGGGCTAGGGGTTGGGGTTAGGGGTTAGGGCTTAGGGTTAGCGGTTAGGGGTAAGGGTTAGGGTCAGGGCCAGGGTTTGGGGTAGGGTTAGGCTTTCCCCTTAAAGAATAAGGCTAGGACTCAGGAATTAGAATAGGGACCTCCCCCAGAGGTCAAATGTCAGAATGCAAATTCTCAGAGGTCAATGGTCACAAGGCATGGCTGACCCACCCCCACCAAAGTTTACCGCCTACCCCAACTAAGTCGGGGAATGAAGAAGTTGGAATTTCAAATATGAGGAAATTCAAAATTCTGGGCCAGATTCAGGTACAATTACATTGGCGCAGAGTATCCGAGATACACTACGCCGCCGTATTTTACCTGGCTCTACGACAAATTCATGTAGATTTTGGCCCGTAAGGTACGGCGGCGTAGTATATTTCTTGCGGCGGAATCAAAATACGCGATTAGGGGGCGTGAAGCATTTAAATTAGGCGTGTCTCCGTGGCGATCGAACTGCGCATGCTCCGTTCAGAAATTTCCCGCCGTGCATTGCGCCAAATAACATCGTTACGTCATTTTTTGTTTGAGTAGCGTCGTTTATGTACATTCCTATTCCTGGACGACTTACGTAAAAAATAAAAAAAAAACGTTGAAATTCGACGTGGGAACGACGGCCATACTTAACATGGGCTGTCTAATACTAGACCAGATAAAAGCTGGAATAACTTCACGTGGCAAAAAGATGACTACAGATGCCGTAAGAGATTGCGAATGACGCTCGTAACTTTGTGGATTGTCGGAAAAAGCTCATTTGCATACCCCGACGCGGAAAACGACGGGAACTCCACTCAGCGGCCGCAAATTTATTGCAGCGTAGATCCGAAGGTGTACGAACACGTAAGCCAGTCGGATTGAAGCCCGAAGCCGTCGTTTCATGGTTTGAGGATTCAGACTAATGAAACGACGTGCGTAATTTGAAAGTACTCCGGTCTAACGCGAGATAGACCCGAGTAAGGGCTCTGTGAATCTGGCCCTCTATATTTTTGGAAATTTGGAAATTAGGTATGGAAATTTCCCTTGAAATTTGGCTGTTAGTGAACGTAACGAATATGAATTCATCGGAAGTTACAATTATCCAAAATAATGAATGGAACGCAACAATCTAATAAATAATAATAAATGTTATTATTAATAATTTGTTCCATTCTATTGGTTTAGACGTTTCATTTGTTATTTTGTATAATTTGTAACTTCAGATAAATTTGTTACATTCACTAACAGTCAAATTTGAAAGGAAATTCCAATACCTGTAATTTAATATTTATTATTAGTTATTATTTACAATTTTACAGATTTTGTTTCATTTTTTTCACATTTTCGAAAATGCTAAATTCTAAAATCTAAAATTAGAAAATGTGAAATTTGGAAAAATGGATTTGCACATTTTTAGAATTTCTGAAAAAAAAATGCTAAAAAACAAATTAAACGAAAACAAGACACTTTTTTTTGGCAGTGCACATGTCTAACTCCTAATCCTAATAATAAACCCTAATTCCTAACACCAATATTAACCCCTAATTCCAAACCTTAATATTAACCCTAACCTTAATATTAAATCCTAATATCTAACTCTAATATTAACCCCCTAACATTAACACCTAACCTCAATATTAAACCCTAATAACACTTAATTAAACCCTAATTCCTAAGGCTAATATTAACTCCTAAACCCTAAATAATAATAACCCCTAACCCTACTATTAAACCCTAATATTAACCCCTAATCCTAATATTAAACCTTAAAGCGGATGTCCGCTGAAAAATAAATATTAAAAGCCAGCAGCTAGAAATACTGCAGCTGCTGACTTTAAATATTAGGACACTTAGGGCTCTTTCACACGTCCGTTCCGTTCGTCCGTTTTTTGGACGTCCGGTAACGGACCTCAATGCTTCCCTATGGGAGCGGATCCGTTAGCGGATGATGCATCCGCTAACCTCCGCCAGATCCGCATCCGTTTTTTCGGACGGAAGAATGTCCTATTTTTCTTCCGTCCGGCCGAACGGATCGGATGCAAACGGACAGACAGTCCGTTTCCATCCGATTCCCCATAGGGGAGAGCGGAGGAGAGACAGGGCGGTCCCTGCACAGTGTGCGGGGACCGCCCTGTCCGCCTGACAGCTCAGCGGAGACCCCCCGCTGAGCCGACGGACACACGGAGCGGACCGAAAAACGGACCGCTCCGTGTGAAAGAGCCCTTACCTGTCGTGGAGTCCAGCGCCGTCCGCAGCAGAGGACAAGCGATCGCTCGTGACTCTGCTATCCCCCACAGTCCTTGGTGAGGGAACCAGGGAGTGAATCGCTGCGGCTTCACTGCCCGGATCCCTACGGCGCATGCGCGAGTAGCGCTATGCCTGCTGATTGGCTCCCACTGTGTACTGGGAGCCGAGTGTTTCCAGAACACAATGGGGGGACGGGAGGTGACGTCATGCCCGCAGTCTGCCCGAGACTGTGTGGCCGGAAGTGGGTGCAAATACCTGTCTCCCCCTGAAAGGTGTCAAATGTGACACCGGAGGGGGGAGGGTTCCAATCAGCGGGAGTTCCACTTTAGGGTGGAGCTCTGCTTTAACCCTAATATTAACCGCTAATCCTAAACGCTAAATAATAATATTAACCACTAACCCTTCAGAAAAAAACTGATACCAATGATGGGGCAATATTTCTCCCACTGACACCAATGATGGGAGACTATTCCTCCCACTGACACCAATGATGGGGCACTATTTCTCCCACTGTCACCAATGATGGGACACTATTCCTCCCACTGTCACCAATGATGGGACACTATTCCTCCCACTGACACCAATGATGGGACACTATTCCTCCCACTGATACCAATGATGGGGCACTATTTTTCCCACTGGCACCAATGATGGGAGACTATTCCTCCCACTGACACCAATGATGGGACACTATTCCTCCCACTAATAATAATGATGGGGCACTATTTCTCCCACTGACACCAATGATGGACACTTTCTCCCACTGACACCAATGCTGGGACACTATTCCTCACACTGACACCAATGATGGGACACTATTCCTCCCACTGACACCAATGATGGGAGACTATTCCTCCCACTGACACCAATGATGGGACACTATTCCTCCCACTGACACCAATGATGGGACACTATTCCTCCCACTGACACCAATGATGGGACACTATTCCTCCCACTGACACCAATGATGGGGCACTATTCCTCCCACTGAAATACCAATGATGGGGCACCTATTCCTCCCACCCCTATTCTGTTCCCCTTTCACTGATGCCAATGATGGGACACTATTCCTCCCACTGACACCAATGATGGGAGATTATTCCTCCCAAATGATTTGCCCTAAATAGGTGTTTTTTGAATAGAACAACAGAAGAACAGTAGCTAAAGTGTTTATCTCACACTTACAGATATGGAGGAAACACGGCAAACACTGGAGGAAACACTGCAAAATTAACTTGTTTGCCCTAAATGGATGTTTTGTGAATAGCACAATATAAGAAAAGTATCTTGCAGAGTGTCTCACAGGAACATATGCAGTGCTGGTGTAATTAGATTTTAGAAGCAGGACAGACTCCTATCTATTTCTCTCCCTACAAGCACAATCAGGAACCTTCCCCTAACCTATCTTGCAGAGTATCTCACAGTAACATATGCAGTGCTGGTGATTCTGAAGCAGGACAAGACAGTCTGACTCCTATCTAAATCTCTCCCCACAAATTCAATCGGGAACCTTTGCCTAACCTATCTTGCAGAGTATCTCAGAGTAACATATGCAGTGCTGGTGATTCTGAAGCAGGACAGTCTGTGATGGCTTCTAGGTCACACGAGTAAAACAAATTTGCTGCTGTGCAACACGCCATTACATTGCCGAACTCCGAACCCGAACTTTCAGCAAATTATTCGGGTTCGGGTCCGGGTACAAAAAAACAAAAGTTTGGTACGAACCCGAACTTTACAGTTCGGGTTCGCTCAACCCTAATTATTAATTATTGATCAAGTTTTTCTTAATTTACATAGTTCAGTACACAGTAACAATACACTATTTCACCATCTTGTATCAATAATAATAACAGGAAGCCTGTTTGTGTTTCCATCAAGAAAATTCAGAGGAGGAACCTACAGCAAAACCTTATCTTGGAGAGTCAAGGTCATCCAGAAAATTTACAGGGTAGGCAAGAGCCTCCAGAATTAATACAGGCTCATTCAGCTAGGTCCATTTTTAAATCTTTAAATTTGGGCATTTGCCTATGAGATACCTGCAAAGCAGCAGGCTGGTTGGTGCAGTGTACCTACCTTAGGCCCTACAGGGAAGATCCAGGGGCTTAAATATCAAGAGAATGATGGTCCAGGCTTCCATGTCCGTTGTAATAAAGTTTGATTATACATTTTAGTCCTCCCTGTTTAGCTTGTTATTTATCATATGTATGCTGCCATGGTGTCAGAAAAACAGAAAATTGTATCAAAAACCGTAATTTTCCTTTCCTGATGCCCAATCAATGGCAGCATACAAACCCTTCCTTTTTTTAATCTGGTTATTTTTACAGAGAATGGGAGAAGTTGCTCAGACTTTTACTGACTTAAAACAGGTCCTATGGGTGGATAAAGGGGCAGAGCTATACATATGTATGCTGCCATGGATCAGATGCCATGGATTGCAGGTCAGGAACGTGCATTTCAATTTCAAATTCCATTACAAATGTTTTTATATTGTGCCGATATCCAAGGTTAACATAGTTTCAGCTTTATGTTTTTAAGTGTGTTAATGACGTTTTCATTTGACTGGGTTGTCCTGTCCAGTAAAACACTCATTATCATTTTACAGTCTACAAAAAAGAAAATTAAATTGTTTCCTGACCCAGGGCTTTTGTAGTTTCAGGTTTTAAAATATTGCTTTGGAACTGCAGGCTTTAGGTGAAGTTTGTTGTATCTGATGTTTTAAATTAAAGCGGATCTTCACTGAAACTAAACACCACAAACCAAAAACGCTATCTAATTCATTTTTAATATTTAATGCAAACTCCCCCATCCATCCATGTCTCCATGCTTTATTTTGTTGAGAAATCTCCCTAGAATTTTTGGCCATGACCATCTAGAATCAGGGCAAAAGATTGATGTAGCATTTACTTCCTGGAATCCATCTGCCCTTAGCTCAGGCACGCATGCAGGAAGGTGTGCATAGCTGAGAAAACCCCTCCTCCTCTTCTCCCCTCCTGAAGACTCCTGGAATGTATGACATAATTTGTCTAGGCAAGAAACCAGGAAGTAATAAAAAAATGTAAAACAGAAAAAAGTAAACAAAAAAAAGGAAATATGATATAATTTCCTATCCATTTACTAATGCTATCTGTATGTGGATTAAAAATAATGTCGAGTGGGAGGGTGAATTTCCACCTTAACTTAAAAGCATTATAAATCCTCTTACCCACACCTTGTGTTTTACCTGTGTAAGATGTTTGATCATATAGCGTTAGGATGTCATTTGTTGCCCTATATGGGCAGCCTATATTACAGTACAGTCAATTTTAACATTTCTATTTCAGTACATTTCTGTTTGTATAGAAACACAAGGCATGCTCCATGGCACTGCACAAGTTAATGCATGATCTCGGTCTGTAGTCTGAGAGCTGACCCTTCCTGTAAAGAAACTACATATACTAGACTCCCTGGGTCTCTCAGTCTAGTGCTGGTGCAGTATTTAAATTGCCAATGAAGAAACAAAACACATTAGTTGTTGTTTAGTACAAACTAATAAATTAATTTTTATTCTTTGATCTGGCAGTCCTTCACTTTTGTGCACATTTTTTCCCAGTAATTAAATCTGACTATGATTAGCATTCACAGACACATAGGGAGCTTATCATGCAGCAGAACGATGGGCATAGAGGAACTGATTAGACGTAACACTACAAACTTCATTAAATGTAACCATATTACTACACTTAGAGCCGGTTCACACTGGGGCGGCACGACTTGCCGCAAGACTCGGCAAGGCGATGTGCAGACGACTTCAGAAGCGACTTGCAAAATGACTTCTGTATTGAAGTCAATGGAAGTCGCCATGAAGTCGCCCCCAAAGTGGTACAGGAACCTTTTTCTAAGTCGGAGCGACTTGATTCACTCCTATTAGAACGTTTCCATTGTACAGAACGAGACGCAACTTGTCAGGTGGCTGAGTCGCCTGACGAGTCGCCCCTGTGTGAACCGGCTCTAAAGCACCTCTTTTATACTCAGTTGTGACATGACGCTATTCTTATATCAAGACATCGCTTGTATATGAAGTCAAAATCTATTTAAAAATGTTGCTTGTCTTGCAAAATGCTCTCCCAAGTTGCCCTCAAACCAAGGTTTTACTGTATTACTAATGCACTGGACAGTTGAATGGCATACATTCTTTATGAAATCAAAGTGTATATACAATTTACTTTTAATAAGTTAAATCAGGTTTGAATCAGGATTTATAAAGAACACTTGCTCAATACAATATAACAATGTTACCTTTGTATCTTTGTGTTCATTCATCTGCAGATCAAAGGAATGCATTTACAACAGCAAACACTTCAAATGTCAGTTAAAGCAACTTTTTTTTATATCAAATGTTCCTCTGTTTCACCCCTTATTAATCCTTAAATTATTTGAATCCATCCCAATTAACTCCTTATTCTCCTTCCCTCCAACTCTTATTTTCCTGCTGATTTATTTTTCTGTTTCTATTTTATGAGCTATGATGTTTTAAACTTTAATATTTTTACACACTTAACATAAATTTACACACTTTGTATAAACAAAACTCAAAATAATAATAATAATTAAAATAATACAAAAAAAAAAAACACTATTTCATTTGTAATTAACTTTGCAATGTTTTATACCAAAATCATAATTTTATATTGTCATTTTAAACAGGAAAAACAGGAAAATTATCATTTTATCTGCAGTAATACTATTATTGTCTTTGTGAATTGTGAAAAATAAAATAAAAATCATTGGGCCAGATTCAGGTACATCTGCGCATTATTGGACCGGCATAGCGCACCGCCTTTACGTTAGACTTGCGCAATGTAGCCGCGCAATCACCCTATTCTCGTCGCTTTTAAGCAGAAAATAGCGCCTGCGCAACGTTATTTCTGAGGCGCAAGGCGGATTAATACAAATTGGGAAGGACGTGGGCGTGTTACATTGAAATGAGCCGTGACCCCATGCAAATGAAGGGCCGGCCGGCTCGCGCACGCGCGCTTGAAGCAGACCATGTCAGCACCTCTGTGCGCATGCTCACAACTCGGGAACGGCGCAATCAGTGAAATTGGAAATGGACTAGGGCAAAATCATGAACTACGCAGACAGCATAAATAGACACACACAAACGCACTTCCATTGCAAAAGTACATCCCTTTGTATCCCTCCCTATACAGCAAGGTGCTTTTGTTCCGTTGTTAGTTGCGTTGTGATTTGTATTTGTCAGATTTGTGTACTGTGTGATCTAGTGTTTGTTAGAAGATATTTGAAAGTGATTTTTGCTAAGTGTTTGTGAGATATTTTGTTTGATTATTGTTTGTTTTTTTCTGTTTGTTTGTTTTCTTGCTTGATTGTTCCTGTTTGTTTTTGTGAGTGATTTTTGATAAGTGTTTGTGAGATATTTTGTTTGATATTTATCTGTTTGTTTGTTTTCTTGCTTGATTGGTCGTGCTTGTTTTTGTGAGGGATTTTTGTTGACTGGGAGTGATTTTTGGTCAGAGTATGACTGAGAGGAAGAGAAAATTAAATTTTTTTTTGAGGGAGAAACAAATTCTTGCCCGGGCCATTTCCGATTATGGGCGTTTCCTCCATGGCCCGTACAGTGCCAACACCACCCGGCCAGGAGGAGAGAGATTTTGGACATGATCACTGACCAGGTGAATTCAGCGGGGGAGGGGGAGACACGGAACCAGTCTGGGATTGAGAAAAAGATAAATGACCTCGGCGTCTGGTCAAAAAGAAGCTGGCCAGAATGCTTGCCCATGCCAGGGGCACAGGAGGGGGCCCACCATGCCCTGTTAGGCTGACAGCGGAGGAGCGTGTGGTGGCCCAGACCTTTCATAGGCAATAAGTGGAGGGCCTGCCCGGCTATGACTCAAGTCATGAAGGTGTGATGCCAGGTAAGGTTTTTTTCTCTATCAGGTGTGTAGCATGTGTGGGGGAGGGGGTGAAAGGGAATATGTGGCAAGTGTGTGGATCCTCCAACCTGTGAATGTTTTGTGTCATCCACAGATGTGCAGGAGGGTGCTGGGCCATCTGGCCTGACCGAACCATCCCCAGGACAGCAGCCTAATGAGGCCCCCCCGACAAGGCCGGAGTCCGCGGAGGAGGTTGAAGAGGAGGGAGGAGGAGGATGTTGTGGAGGAGGAGGAGTCCATGTCAGGCACTGGACTATTGTTGTTGGAGGACTGTTCCCCTCTGGCTGGCAGCAGCCAGCCCTCCCTAAGGGGGAGCCCCCCCCTCCTCCCCCAACATGGCTCCCCTCCCAAGGGCCTCCCCTTCTCCCCGGCCACAAGCATCAGCTGGAGACAGGAAGGCGACCCAGAAGACCAGGGGGGTGGACGATCTCCTGCCCGCCACTCTGAGAAGGGACCAGTTCCTCCAGACCCGCCATCTGGGACAGGTCAGCCAGACATTGGTGCGGATGGAGGAGAGCCTGTCCTCCATCAAGGATACGCTTGGGAACCTGGACTGCCACTCCCGGGCTTTCAGAATCTGCCTTAACGACCTGCAGACTACATCAGCAGGCATTGGGCAGGTTGTCCTTACCCAGGCTATCCAGGCCAACACGGCAACACTAGGTGCTGCCCTGGACAGAATAGCCGTGGCCTTGGAGGGCAGGCCGCCAGGTGGGCAGAGACCAGGGGCTGCTCCTCCTTCCCCGGTTAACCCCCCCCTCCCCATGAGTCTCCCCTGAGGATCCGGGGCCGTGGGCCGGGGGCGCCCCAGGTGTGGCTCACGTCAAGGGCACTAATTTGTTTTTCCCCCTTTTTTTTGGCCTTTTTTTTTGGGCTGGAAATTTTTTGATTTTGCTGGTAATTTTTTTTTTTTTTTGGGTTGTGAATGCTGTTTTGAATGTGGGGGTGACATTCCTGCTGGAAAGGGGGTTGTCACCCTCAATTTGGTGGAGAAGGGTTCCCAGGACCAGGG